>OU696473.1:4275000-5475000 GCA_916048165.1 Spilarctia lutea | reverse complement strand
CTAATGAACGTAGACTCATAAATGTTTATTATTTGGACGTCCCTGAGGCCTGTATATTTATCACACATCGTATAATTAGAAAGAAATGGAACATGGATCACGTACGGCCAATTCCTTTTTGTAGGTTGCAATACTGCCTCCTTGGCGCAATGGTAGCGTAGGCCAATACTGTGCACGAGTACAAATGTTTGTATGTACTGCTAATATTTGTTTCGGAGTCTGGATGTTGAAAGAGTATGTATAATATGCATCTATTTAATATATAATACATTTATGCAAAATGACTATAATAATATGCATTCTTATCAATTGTCTAGTATCCATAGAACAAGCTCTACTTAGTTTGGGACTAGATGGCGTTGTGAGTTAGATGTCCAAAAAAAGCTTTTTTAACTAAAAGTTACATAAATCATGTAATAAATATACACCAGACGAATACCAAAAGTATGTACAACAAGTCACATCTTATCATCACAACAACCAATGATCATGACCCTATTTCTTAGTTTCATCATCTATCGTGCGAGAGCCACGCTTCGACATGCATGGGCCGACTCGACCGGTCACCACGGCCTTACAGAAAACCGGTGTAAAACGACGCCTGCACTGTGTTTCATCGAGTGAGTAAGGATACCGGAGACCTACACCCCAACCCCTCCCCCATCCCTCTCGCCATCCCCCAAAGGCCGGCAACGCACCTGAGACGCCCTCGGTGTTGCGGGTGTCCATAGACGGCTCGCTTACCATCAGGCGATACTTGTGTTCGTTTGATCCCTGTTACATAAAATACAATCTTTAATAGTCCATCGCTGGACATTTCCATCTCCTTAGAAATAAAACCTATACCACACTGGCCAGACTCTGCGATTCTGATTATACCGGTCTAGATCCATGTGCAGAGTGGTACACCGTGTGGTTTTAATCGGTCAGATTTCAAAACATCACCTCGCTGCAAACCCCGGTGAGATGACGGCCCTGGGGGTTTTCACTCGTACATAAAAAGGTTTTAAGTTTTCCTTCTCTTTGCAGTGATGTTGTCCTGCTGAGTTTGCTCCTTTTTGCTGTTGCCTTTTACGACCATGGAATGAATAGATGTTGCCTTAGTTTACTCGTTACTTTAAAGTTGGTTTAAAATATCAAAACATCAACGCGTCATAAGTTTAACCAAAAATGTTGTTATAAGCATCCGTTGGCTTACCGTAACACGGAAATTAGACTTTTTGTGAGGAAAGGGTTGCAGAAAGCTTTTATGCATAAAATTCTATGAAGGTTACTAGAGTGTAGCCAACCTTTGTGTTTATATCTTATTTAATATTTGTAGTTCCCCACAGTTTCACCTGTATGTTTAGTCCCAGCCGTACATATGTTTTCCTTAATTTTAAGATATCTTTTTTTTTATTTATGGGCCTGCCTGATCATCAAACTCATTGTGAATACAGATAATGCAACAATGCAACATAGTAACCCACGCTATGGTGGCACGCTATTAGATGCTTCTGCGTCATTGGGCCTCCAGTCTCGAACTGTCCAACGAAACACGATAGCATGAAGGTACTTTCGTGATAAAATCAGCGTGGCTCTACTACCATATTTTGTCATTTTTCCATCGCTTAGTTTCTTTTTCGTCTACAATATTTTACTGTAGGAATTCATGAAATCTTGGGGTATTCAGATCCAAAACCTGTTCGGATACTGTGCCACAATATTATCTATTGGCAATCTTTTTCATTACTATAGAACTCATACCCTAGAATACCATGAATAAACATTCACGAAACAGCTTGCATACATTTTCATCACTTTGTTTTCACCCCGCACCTTTGGCCCTGGCGGACACTAAAGCCATAAGCAATATAATCCAATTTGCACAGTCCTAAGTGACATAGTGGTCTATTAATGTATTATGTTAATGCTGTTGATGTTCCAATCTTGTGCAGTTGTATTGTGTCACACATTAAATGATTTAAATCAGCATACCCAAGGTTTTTGAGCCCTGGATTCTATAGTGTGGAGTCAAGCGAAATCATCTTTGAAATAATATTTAATCCATACTAATAATAAAGCTGAAGAGTTTGTTTGTTTGAACGCATTAATCTCAGGAACCGCTAGTCCGATTTGAAAAATTCTTTCAGTGTTGGATAGTCCATTTATCCAGGAAAGTTATAGGCTATATATTATCACGCTACTACTAATAGAAGCGCAGCACTAATGAAGAATGTTTCAAAAACGGGGGAAAATTTTCAAGTTACGGGCAATATAAGACGCAAACGAGTTTGCGTGGGTCAGCTAGTGGTTTATAAATGAATTTGAAACGAAAGAGCTGTCGTTACAAAATACCGACAGCATAGAATATTAGGTTAGTTACTGAAGGTGTATTCGTCCAGGGGTTCCAAACTTTTTCTTGAACGATAGAAATTCATGCCTAATATCGTCTAGTGATGGATGAGCTATCTCATAACGGATATTGTAAACAATTTTCCTTGTTAGCAACACGAATAACGTTTAGAAACAATGGATATTTAGAAGTGTATTTATTGACGTCATGAACATATACACATTCACAATGTAGAGAAATTGGAGTTTTATCTTTTCATTTAGCGATTTTTCTACAATAATTCAATTTAATTATTTTAACTTTATGTACTTTAAGTAAAAGTACCACTCTTTAGTTACCAAAGCAAAACAAGTATTAATAAAAAATGTAGTAAGAAATATAAATGACTAGCTGAACCCCGTGGTGCTTCCCGCGGTACGACAATAACCGCAGGCAACGCCGCGAGGCTAAGCTAGTATCTTTATAAATTTTAGCCTATATGTTATTCTGATGTATAAGCTATATTATTGTAAAGTTTCATCAAAATCCATTCAGTAGTTTTTGCGTGAAAAAGCAACAAACATACTCACTTACATACTTACAAACTTACAAAAAGTAGGATATGAAACAGCTTGTCTTGAGATATAAATTGAATAACTCACTAATGATTTATTATCGAGGTAATACCACTTCTAAGTTGATGTTGAGAAATTCGGATAGTGATTTTTTCTAGAAGATATGTCAATTTAGAAATATATTTTCTATGCTTGGCTAGGCTTTTGAAAATTTCTTTTCTTTTCATTTTCTATCCTCTCTCATTCATGCCGAAGCGTGGCTCTCCCATGGTAAAAAAAAATTTGGACGCCTTGCAGTCCACAACTATACTTTTCTAGAAACTTTCTGCCTCGCACAACGAAACTGTGATATTCTTGGACAATTACGACCTTCAAACATTCAAGAAAAGAGCGTACTCCTTCCTCAAAGGCCGGCAACGTACTTGTGACGCCTCGGGTGTTGCGGTGATACATCTGCTCGTTTGACAACTATTCCGTAAAAAAAAAAACAAATGATGGGGATGAAACTGCTATCGCGTAGGACGATGGCGGAAATAGCCTACTGCTGTGTAGCAAAGATTTAATATTTAAATTGTAATTATTTGTCATGTATATCTAACCAGCAGTATATGTTACACTAACCTTACAGTAAGACAACAATCCAGCTTATAACATGCCATTATTGTCTAAAAGAGTTATTCAACAAGCTTTTAACTGCGATCATTCTCTTGGGCAAGGTTGAAACCCGAGCCTAACTCCAAATGTCCTCCTTTCTTTTAATATTTGATTAAACCAAAGCTTTGTTCCATTAAACTAACCTCCTTATTGCGTGTCAAAGCTATATTTACAAGAGAGTAAGTTTCACAGTAATGTATATGTTAAAAGAACGACTTATATTGTTTAGTTGAAACTAAATAACAATTAGCCGTGGGAGAGCTATGCTTCGGCATGAAAGGGTCGGCTCGACCGGAGTGATACCACGGCCTCACAGAAAACCGGTGTGAAATAGCGTTTGCGCTGTGTTTCACCGAGTGAGTGAGGATACCAGACGCCCATACCCCAACCCCTCCCCCATCCCCTTTCCCATCCCCCAAAGGTCGGCATCGCACTTGTGACGCCTTTGGTGTTGCGGGTTTCCATGGGCGGCGGTAATCGCTTACCATCAGGTGATACGTCTGCTCGTTTGCCCACTATTCAATAAAAAAAAAAAGTTAATTATTGTGATTATTTTTTAAATCTACGTGGTAAAAGGTACTTACAATTTACTAACGGGCGATTCTAGTTTTCATATTCAGTGTATAAACAAATCCCGAAACTAAATTGATATATGCAGACCTAGTCTTACTTTTACAATACATTATGACAAATCTAATGACACTTCAGAGACCAAAATCTTCAAGCGGTTTATGTTACAAAGCATGATAAGTACGTAGGTACATTCGAAAATGAACTCACTCGCTTGTGATAGACATTGGAAAGGATTTGGTGCTACTATTTATTCATAGCAACTACACATATGAATTCACATATAAAGATAATATATTTCTAATTTTAGCAGAAATAAATTGTCCCTTGAAGTGTAAACGACTTTGAAGAAAGCGTAGGCACGTTAATTTACTCCTACTACTATTATTACAAGCCTCAAATTTATAATTGTTTGTAGGTGATATATTATAATTCTTTTCGTATCTCTATAAAATATATTCGTATCCAATACAGAATATTATAACTCTCTCAGAATGTCATCTACTCACCTACTTTTTTGTATTTAAGTAAGAAATGGTTTATTTAGATACAGAATCTGTATTATTTAGTTACTCAGTTCGTGTAACAGAAACTGAACCACTACAATTTTAAATTACCTACCTACCTTATACTGTTTTCTTCTACACTCTAACTGTAACTGTAAAACTACTTTTAGAATCTAGAAGCAGTTTTACAGTGGTATAAGGGCATCAAATAGTTCTGAACCATAAATCAAATGACAATTATCCTCTACCACTACCACGCTACGGTCTTCTTCTCAGTACCAGACCATAACGAAAATATTTTTTCTTAACTATCTAACTTTAGGCAAAAATATTCTGGGTACATGTCACATTTGACGAATACACATTAAAATCTAAGAATATTTTCTTGTTCACGTACATGAGTCTCTGGTTTATGTTTTATATTACGAAATACCAACAAATTACAATCAAATTTAATAATAAAGTTTATAGAACTATAACTGGACCTTACACACACATTAAGGCAAATTATTCAAAAAACAGAGGAATACAACCAGCCTCTCCGCCTAGCGTAAGTGGACTACAAGATGACTTCGTCATATCTTCGAGTCGTCGATCCCGTGATCACTGAAACCCAACGTTTTCAACCAGTGCGTCCTGCCCGTAATGACATATGGAGCCAAGACGTGGACACTACCGTTGGACTGGTCCACAAGTTTAAAATAGCTCAGCGAGCGTGCGATGCTGGGTGGTTGCTCTTGTCGATAAAATTCGTAATGAGGCTAACGCACGGAGGATAAGCATACTGAAGTAGAAGTGGGCTGGTCATGTCTCCAGGCGTACTGATGGTCACTGGAGCCGCCAAGTGTTAGAGTGGAGACCACGATTAGGCAAACACTGTATCCTGTGGACTCCCTGTGGCACGATGGACCGACGATTTTAGGGTTGGCACTCTTTGGGGGAGGCCCTCGTTCAACAGTGGATGACAATAAGCTGAAGAAGAAACTATAACTATAATACATATATATGTAAAAAATATATATAACCTATGTCACCATGGCTATTATTACGAATCTGTTTAGAGATTAAAAAGAAAATGTAAAGAGTTAATTAGTTTAGTTTAGGCGCTAAAGTGGAAAATTCCAAATGGAGATTTTTTTTATGGAGTATGTGGCAAACGAGCAGACGTATCGCCTGATGGTAAGCGATTACCGCCGCCCATGTACACCCGCAGCACCAGAGTCGTCACAAGTGCGTTGCCGACCTTTGGGGGATGGGAGGGGGATGGAGGTAGGGATTGGGGGTATGGGCCTCCGGTATACTCACTGATTCGGTGAAACATAGCGCAAGTGCTATTTCACACCGGTTTTCTGTGAGGACGTGGTATCACTCCAGTCGAGCCGGCCCATTCATGCCGAAGCGTGGCTCACCCACGGTAAAAATTACAATTCGTCTTAGCATCGGCCTGGTCGGGAGAAAACCTAATTATGCTGATAACATAGTTATTTGTCGTAAGCAGAAATCCAACTCGTAACTTCTGAACTATTAAATACTGCCCTGTTTAATTCAATGGAGCTTATTAAATTGAATTTGTATTTCTGGATTTGGTTGTTTATGTAATCCCTGATATGAGCTTAATTCTAAATGTCTGACAAACAGTTTTCAGTATTTAACTTTTAATTAAATTTACTTGAGAAAGGATATCAGAGTTATTATATAGTATACATATATCTATACAAGATTTACGTACCCTTACTGTAAATACATGTAAAATATTTTTATTAGGGCTTTAAATTCTTGAGATTTACATATCAGTACGAAAGATCTGTTTATTTATTTATTGTAATGTTATTCATATTGATAGTTATGTTATTAAGTAAATAATCATAAAGTAACAATATTGTCCCAACACATTTCAATACTAACAAAAATTATTGTCTTTAGTCGCCCGTGATTCTAAAACATTATGTTGTCTAGACATTCGACATAAAAGGCTGTCGTTTATAGCCGTTTATCCTGCAGACACGGAAGCATATATATGTATTAGAATTGCATTCATATTTCAAACGTTTAACGTTCTTAGACAAAATATTATTCAGCGACCTCATGAATTTTTGTATGCATACAAAACGCTGCGCCGAATGAGAATCTCTTTTTATTTATAAAACATGTCTTAACATTCATTCATTACTTAGTGCAAAATATGCTTTAATGACATTCTGATACATTTTAATGATTATCTCTTGTCTGTCTCTAACCGGACATGTCTAATAGATGTTGTTGATTCAGTAATTACGAAATAATTATTCACGCGCCTTAATCGCCATAGAACACCTCTATACGAGGTATGTGTTCAACTTTATTGTCCAAACCAACCAATATCGTTGATTAATTTAGATTACTATCTATGTTTCTACTAGTGTTTAGTCATCTATTTGATCTTGATCTATGCATATATGTTCGTATCGATGCATACATTTAATCCTCATAAAAATACAGCAGTTATAAATCAATCAGTACAAAATGGCTGTTAAAATATCAAACCACAATTTCTCAAACTGCCTCGTTGGTCTAGTGGTTAGCGTAAGCGACTGCAGATCACGAGGTCTCGGGTTCAATTCCCGGGTCGGACTGCTGTTAGGTTTTTCCTACAAGAAATTCTTAATAGCAGCCCGGAGTATGGAAGATGGCGGTGTTTCCCGCCCGTGCTTCGGAGGGCACGTTAAGCCGTCGGTCCCGGTTGTCATGAACAGCTATGGCAATCGTTATTGGGAAGTCAGTGCCCTCAAATATACTGACAACTAGTTCAACCTTCGAATTCAGTTCGCCCTCAGGGTTGCGGAGGTCAGATGCCAGTCGCTCTGTGTAAAAACTGATATTCAGGTAAAATCGGTTGAACTGGTAGCCGACCCCAAATAATATTGGGAATAATAAAGGCTAGGAAGAAGAAGAAGAATTTCTCAAACGTAACTTGGTTAAGTCAATCGTAAATGCTATTAAAATTAAAAGTAGATAAGTGCAAAGCTTTTCTGTTTCAGGTAAAACTTTCACATTAATTTTGACTTTAATTTGTTGGTAAAATTCATTGAATAGGATGAATTTCAGACAGCTAAACGACTAAAATACTTATAATTACTTAATTATAACGCTAAAATAATAAGAGCCCCCATATTTTAGAATTTTTAAATAACACATTGGTACTTATTTATTTTCATTGTGTTTAAACCTTGTTTTAAATTTGAAACGATTGTATATATAAGTATAAGATAAATTATATTTAAACAGAAATTCATTGACCTTTGAATTGCAATAGTTTTTGAACTAAGAATTAGAATAAACTTGCTTCGCTGTATCCTTCTCTTCTGTGTAAGTCGGTAAAATTAAGACTATTATTTATTCGACTATTAAAACCTCGGCTCAAACCATATACCTATATATTATGATGATTAAAAATTAGAAAGTTAACAAATATTATTAAGTGCTACGTCGAAGAAAAGTAAACAAAAATAAACTAAAAGTTTTAATTACATTTCTACACAATTACCTACTAATATGAGCGGAGGCTCTCAAGAGCACAATCTTTTCAAAGTTTTAAGATCTTATGAACAGTGAAAAGCACTTAAAGAAACTTTTTTAATAGAAAACCTAAGTTTTATTACGAAAATCAACATAAGTACGTTCAATCCTGTATAACCCAAACGAATAATACATATACGTTGAGTATAATCCCAATGGGGACTGAACACAAAAAAACACAGATGTCCCCCAGTCTAAGGGTAATCAGTGTTGCAAACAGTTTCACTTACATTTTAAACAATTTTAATTTCTTTAAACACTTAATAAGAATAAGATGTGGTTTTAATTTCAACTAACTATTGCCTGCGGCTCCGCCCACGTATGGGTCGGTTTTCGCGGTGATTCTTCAAACTGATATAACTTTTTTGTTTATAAATCTATTTAAAAAAGCAAACACTAAATGTTAAGTGGAGCCAGCTGCAAAATATTAGTGAAAACCGCATTCAAATCACAGACGTACAGGGCAAATTAAAAATTATTGTTTTCGGTTCTATTGCGTTCATAAACCCCCTATACTATTATTTTTCATATATTTTCCATGTACAGACAGCGATCAGTTACGGTTTTATTATATGTATTGATTGATTGATAATGATTGATTGATTGTTTACAGAAATTAATTTAAATACAAACAAATTACCTTATTTGAAATGAAAGTATTTGTGTACTATGGCAAACGTATAAAATAGTCTCAATAAAGAATAGCATCGCATCGCAAACTTATCTTTTTGTTTTGTTCTTTCACATTATTACTTGAATTTAAGCTCTTCGTTATATGAGGCCTGTAACTTTTTTATTAGTCAAGTTTGACGTCAAGCATGTTATAAAAGTACGTTATATTAAATCTTTCACGTCCATATTACGAGTACACATTCCTCCTTAAACTTTTACGATAAACGGGAGAAAATAAAATCATAGGTAGTGCACACGGCAAACGAAGTACCTGTTGTGTGTTGTGTTAGTGACGACCTACCTTTATTAGAGAGTTACTAACGAAGCTTAAGTAACAGTAGGCGGGGCACATTGCTAGCAGAGAAGACTGGGGCAAAAGTTCAGGAGTAACGACGACTGGCCCTATACAAGGTGTTTCGACGACCTGTTAAAGGTCGCCGCAAATCATGGCATGCTGGCGGTACAGAACCAGTTCTTGTGAGGTGCCTTCGGGAGGTTTAAACCCATCATTGGACGCCTTTAGTCTTAGATAAGGATGGTCGTGAATGTAGTATGATTTTAAACAGTAATAAATTGCAAATTTATGTGTGAATAATCACAAATTTTAACAACAAAAAAAACCGACTTCAAGAATTGGACCAAATTGAAATGAGACCACACGGGAAGCACCAGCTTTCAAATAAAAAAATTATTATCAAAAGAGTAATTATTAATTAACATAAAAAAAAAATACAGACGAATTGAGAACTTCCTCCTTTTTTGAAGTCGGTTAAAAAACGTGAAACTTGGTCTTTATTTCTCTTTATTCTGGGGAGGAGAAGGTGTGTCAATAGACGGTTGTAATTATTTACCCTCTTATACTATATGAGAAGAATTATTTTTACAATTACATTATTTACATTGTCTATTAATTGATTGCTCGCTAAATTAGTTATCACATATAAAGCTATTAACAGCAGGAGAGAGGCGATTGATTTCAGTTTTTCGAAAGCTCAGAGCATCGGCGGATCTTGAGACACTCCTGTGTGCTTATAACGCACTTGTTCAGTGCCTTCTCCAATACTGTATTGTGGTATGGGGCGGCATTAAGAACACTCTGAGCATTAAGAGCGTGCACAGAGGGCAATATTGAAGGTTATCCTAGGCAAGCCGCGAAGGTGCAGCACCACCACCGAAAGCATAAACATATTACCTATAACGTCATTACAACTTAGCATAACAGAACAAAGGTTTGCTCGGTTACTTTCCATCGTAGAACTCTTCCCAAAAATCAATTTTATGTAGTGAGTTATAAATTATACAATGCAGCAAATCATGCAAATAACATTTATGCACTTCCTATGAATAAATGTAGAGATACTGTTCGTGAGTTGTTGTTGGGCGTGAACTATAGTCAGACAGAAGAACTATTACATTCCTATTCTTAACTATATATTTGGAAAACACAATCATCCTTCTTATACATTCACACATCATATACCAAACAAGCATCTGCTCAAGTGAATAATATAATTGTACAAGTTATTGCTGGCGTCTGTTATAATATTTTTCATCTCACCATCTCGGAAAGAGTATTTTTGAGTTTGCACTCAATATCTAAGTGCAAAAGCCGTTTTAATCCGCTAGAGGATAAAATTAATTGAATTTAAAACAGGGGTGTAAGGGGGCGAACCCCAATCTTACGCCTCAAGCCAACCTCACTTGCACGCAGTGCATCCTGCCGAACGACGACCGAGGTTCTGGCAACCCACTGATGGCGGTACACCCATCCCGACAGGCGTATCTAAATACGCCCGTTGGAAAGAAATACACCCTACGATCATATCTTACCACCTTTTTTAATTTGTTAAAAACTCAGACTCGGAACCTGCTTGGTGTATTTTTTTTTTAATTTGCTTTGTCCATACCATTTTATTTTTGCATTGAGTCATTTCCTCGCTGATGTGGAATGAAAAGTTACGTTTTGCACCCAAGTGCAAAAATTTTTCACCTCGTGCTCTTTTGATTGCCTCGCTAACGTTTGTATAACAAATAACGATTTTCTATTACCCAAATAACAAACCAAAATATACAAAATTCCATCATCATTGTTGCAGCAAAGCAGTGAACACAAATTACAATTGACGTTCCCCTACCTAACCCGTGTTTCAATTTATTCATAAGCTATTGCTATAACCTCGTACAGTTACACACCCCTAAAAATACTTCGTTCTGTTTAAATTTTCAGCGTAACGTTAGAAATGTAACATGAAGCGTGCTTACATTAAGTTCTTTTGTTTTCATTCCGGATTCTAGGGTTCTCTTTAAGAAATTAATATATTTTGGTGCGGTTTTTCGTTTTAAAGCTGACATTATCTTAATAGATAAGAAATGATAATCTTCACAAGTTATATGCAATAACTTGTAAGATTATCAGTTCATTTCTCATCGTAAAATTTAATTCGTTTATTATAAAAATTTTTAGATTTTGTAATGAGGTAAACTGAACACACACTTTTTATGACATCAATTTCTACCAATTCGGAAGAAAAATATATACCTTCCAAAATTTCGAAAAGATTGAACTCCCCTCTTTTATGTGCGGAAATCCACCCGGATACCACCGAATGTCTCGAATCGCTTGCGCTTATGGAGGATCTGTGAATCGTCTGCGGTACCTCTCCAGGTTCTCCGGCATCTCCTTCGCAACGATAAAATGTTCACAAAAAAAGACGTTGCCGTTCACGCGCTCTCGCTCCATGGCCGTAACCATGTTACCGAATGATAGAATACCTGCACCGATGGCCTCCACGAGATCACGCCTCGGTCCTTCCCACTGCGTTCTGTGGAGCTGTCCGGCCATCGCAGTGGTGGCACTCAGCCGCCACCCCTATCCCCTGACTCTTTAATCAAAAGCCGGCAAAGTTTCCTTGAACGGTGGTATTAACTTACCATCAGGTCAGCTATCAGCTCGTTTACCTCCAACAGCAATATAGGACCTCTCTAAATAACATTTTACGATAAATTACCTGTTACTCCAGGAAGTAGAGAGGTACTTCTCGATTTAACTAAAACATAAATAAATTCCAGGTTTATACATCTGTAAAACCTGATTTATATGCTGCGCCATTTCTGCATTCGATTCTTTATTCCATACATTATTGAAATGCAATTTAAACACGTTTCCCTTGTACACTGTACCGGTGGCATCTTCGCAGTTTAGATCGATACGTTTTAAATTCTCAATAAATGGTATTGCTGAGGATTTGAAACTAAATTTTCAATATTTATATTGTCTAATTTGTTGTGATAACTTCTTAGTCTCCTCTCTCTCCAAATAAAAGCCGTCTATAAATATATAATGAAAACACTCTCAACTGCGTATCAACGTGTCTTTCGTTAGTGGAAAAAATAGAAGTTATAAAGTTAAAATAAAATAGTTAAGTCAACTCAAAGAAGCAATATAAAGATAAGATATCAATTTCTAGAAATTGTTCTACGTAAAACTTTGTAAAGACCGAATACGTTCGCAGTACTCCACTTATTCCAATTTAGCGTTATTTTGTTATTATTCCATTAACCTGTAACTAACGATTATAGTATCGCGATGGCCCATTATTCGGTAATCTTCCTTGAATACGGTACGAAACCTTATTAAGAGTTATGTAGGAAAAGGTTTCTCCTTTCTTTTCTTGTAAATAATCTTTCCGTTAATAAGAGAATGTTTTATAAGCCGAAAAAAGTGTAAAACAGTTACCCGTCAATATCTTTTTCATATTATCATAATTAAGCTCTTTATTTCTTTTAATTTGAGTCTTATATCTACATCCATAGCGTTTATCTTAACATAGTATAAAGTGAAGTCGCTGCCGCTGTTACTAAGATCTTTAAAATTACTCAATGGATTTTAATGTATTACAGCAACAGATAGATTGATTCAAGAATACGGTTTACATGAATAATACATGCATATAATAGTAGTAGAAATTCGTCAATTTCAAAGATTTCCGTGCGAAGCCGGGATGGACCGCTAGCTAATGATAAACTTGTTATTCATATTCTTGTATTTTGTAGAATTTACATTCCGTTTCATCTCGCCACAACATAGCAAATACCCTAAAACATATGTTATTAAAACCGTATATCTTTAAGAAAATAGATTTTCTATAATTTTGTTAAACTAATGTTATGTTCCCTAAAACACTAGTTGTACATGTCATACATACCATTAATTATCGTAATTAGTTACTCGTATTACAAAATTCTGCGTTTCGAGAAATATAAGCATAAGCGTGACCTTTACACAGCCTATGTAATATTAGTATAATATTATCTTTCATTTTTGGATTATTTCATATCTGGAATACAAAATATAATAATGACTAGGCTTTGCGCGCGGCTCTGCCCGTGTGTTTGTCGGTAATCGCAGCAAAGAGTAGCCTATGTCCTCCCTCAAGAATCTTAGTATCTTCAGGCTAAATTTCATTGAAATTAATACAGTGGTTTGGCCGTAAAAGTATGACAGACATACAGAGGGAGTTACTTTCGCATTTATAATATAGATAAGAATTAACCACCCACACCATTTCTACTGCGAATAGGAAAATATATGTCTGTATGTATAATACTCAAACATGTGTAGGTATATTATATGAAGTAAAAATGTTTTATTTGATAACCAATATTATATAACTAGCTGACCCACGCAACCTCGTTTGTGTCTTACATTGCCCGGTGCGTGAAAATTTTCCCTCGTTTTTGAAACATTCTTCAATGGTGCTCCACTGCTTTTAGTACTAGCGTGATAACATATAGCCTATAGCCTTCCTCGATAAATGGGCTATCCAACACTGAAAGAATTTTCGAATCGGCGCAGCGGTTCCTGAGATTAGCGCGTTCAAACAAACAAACTCTTCAGCCTTATATATTGGTATAGATTATATTTTACGATCACTGAAAAACCCAGATGTATAAAATGCTATCTATTTAAATACCTACATCTAAATATCTTATTTAGACACTGGATTCGTCGTATTCATTTTATTTGAGACACCTTTTGGATGGATAAAACCGACAGTTCATTTTGTAAGAGAATCGTTATTTGCAGGTGATAAAACTGAAAACAATGATGAATGGGATTATGGCCAATTTCACCAGAGACTGTATTAAAAAAAAAACATAGTGTAGCTTTGTTGCCCCTTTAAAGGTTACAATAATTTTCATAAAGCTTTGCGAAGAGAGTTAATTTTTTTTTTGTATTATGTTTAGACACAAGTTAAATGAAGGTTAAAAATCTTGAACTTTTCAAGCCATTAATCACTCAAGAACAAATTGCTTTTCAGGGGACTTTATAAAGGGTTAAATAAAAAGTTGTGTACTAACTTCGCTTCAACTATTTTTCAGAGTTACGCGACCTTTACATATAGTTTTTGTTGTACATCAGTACTTACTAGCAATCAAAATATTTAATAGGTATAACTATATCCTTTATTACCCGACAAAAACAATGTAACCAATAGCTTTTAAACACATAATATAATACCAAATAATACCAGCTTTTGAACCAAAACTTTGCTTAAAATACAACAACACTGTCCCAGTGGGCATGGCATATATTCTGTAAAAAGAAAATAATAGCTCCTTATTCGCAACTATAATTTTATAGAAGGTAGGTTAATCATTGCAATTGAAAGCAGTACACCATCAGGCGATAAATCTGCTCGTATGTCTATACTAATCTATATCTATACTAATATTATAAAGAGGAATGGTTTGTATGTAAGTATGTTTGTAACGATTTGGCTCAAAAAGTACTGGATGGATTTTAAAAGTTCTTTCACCATTTGGATGCTACATTATCACTGATTAATATAGGCTATTTTAATAGTAAGAAAGAAAAAAAAGTTGCAGCTATCTCAAAATAGTTCCCAAAAGAGGTTATATATTAAAAATGTGAAATTAACTGTGTCTATCTGTCCTGCTTTCACAGCCAAACCAATGCTCCGATTTCAATGAAATTAAGCATAGAGGTACTTTGATTCTTGAGGAGCGACATGGGCTCCTCTTTACTGCGATAACCGACAACCACGCGGGCGGAGCCGCGCACAAAAGCTAGTACTCAATAAAAAACGAACTCTGAAATCGGATTGAGAGACTTTTCTAGACTCACTTATTCCTTGAAAAGTAATGAAAGTATTCTACGCTTATAGAACACAGACATATGCAAATCTAATAACTGTTTATCAAATCTAACACCACATACAATCTGTACTGTAAATCATAATAAATGTTCATTACAATGATTATGATCGTGAATCGTAGTACAAGTTTAAGCTTTAAATTGAATCCATTAGTTTGAGTAATAATCAGCTTCAAGTGTTAAATTGGTTATAATAACAGTCTATAAACTGAGTACTCAAAGTTATGGCCTTTTGCTTGAACTGGAATTTAACAGAACGCCAACAATATTTGTATTACAATTGTTGCGAAATTCTCAATATTTTGGATGATGAGGCTTTCAAGTAATGACATTCTACTTAGGTAAGACAATTATAAGGAAAGTTTAGTTTAAATGTGACAAGCTTAGATTTGAAGATGTGAAAGACAGTGCGCAAAAGTAAGGCAATTATCCATTATAATTGTACAATAAACGATTTCTTAACCGACACAATGCCTTGGATATGAATGAAAATCTAGTATTAACTTATTATGTACTAATTGAAATAATTTAAATTTATACGCAAAGTATTTATTTATTTACAATCCTTAATATAATTTATTTGATTGTAATTACGAGTAATTCTTGACATCTTATTCTGCATTTATTACCTGACATTTGAATTTTGTTAAGTTAAGGCGATCTGTGTTTACATTGTTGGATCGTAAATAATTAGTATTTATTATTTTATTACATTTTGAACTTTTTTAAATGGTTTTATTTAGCTCACCCCGTTTGTTTTTTTCTTTCTTGGGTCAAATTTAGTAATTCAAATTTCACCCTCTTCCTGTCAACCGATTAATCTGAAATTTTGTATACACTTTGGATTTTGGTGACAATACAATTATGTTTATTCATTATCATTATAAATTCAAGATGGCCGCCGCTACAAAATGGCGGATAATTTATGTTTTATTAATCCCATCAATATGGGTATCAAATGAAAGGGCTCAACAAGCAGAATACAATATACTATAAAAAATTGAAATCCAAGATGGCGGCCGCTACAAAATGGCGGATAACGTAGGTTTTATCAATCCCATCAATATGGGTATCAAATGAAAGGGCTAAACAAGCAGAATACAATATACTATAAAAAATTGAAATAATAAAGCACTAAATGAATTAAACAGAATGCGAAATAAAAACTAAAAACTAGAAAATAAAAATAGGTAAAAAAACTTTTTAAGTTAAACGCTTTTATGTTAAAAAAAACATACATTGCAATGTTTAAGATAAATGTACTAAAAACCAAAAAAATAATAAAATAGATACAGTCGTGGGAATTATAAACATATGCATAGACTAGACTAAAATAAAACCGTGGGGCACGTCAATTGTCTACAAATTATCGACTTAATGAGCGATAGGAGAATCGTTTAATTCGTCGTTAGGCAGTTGGCCCGCAGACGGTGAGGAAATTACTTACTATTTTCTTGCTCATGGAAATTCCAATAGTTATACACTCCATGTTAACCCCACGGTTTTATTTTAGTCTAGTCTATGCATATGTTTATAATTCCCACGACTGTATCTATTTTATTATTTTTTTGGTTTTTAGTACATTTATCTTAAACATTGCAATGTATGTTTTTTTTAACATAAAACCGTTTAACTTAACACTAACTAAGCACTAACAGGTTCCTACCAAATTTGGCTAGGTAGGGCGGGAAACTCGAGCAGTGAAGGTGAGCGTTGATGCGCATCTTAAAGGGGGCCTCCTTAAACCTACATCCAGGTCGTAAGTCCTGGGAACTGCTTTGAGTTTCTCCCTCTGCCACACGATGGACCCGGCACCCGCACGGTGAATCCATGGAGTGCTAAGAAGTTTGTCTCATAAAAAATGACAGCCCGGAGAGACGGGATGACGCTGGAAAGACAGATGACTGGTGGAAAGACACCTGACTGGTGGAAAGACATCTGACTGCTGGAAAGACAGTCGAGGGCAATGGCCTAGCAAGCCTAACCCGGGAAACCCAAAAGCTAAAAGTCCAAAAAAGTGTAATACCCCTGGGACAGTCCGAGAGGGGGGGCGGAAGATCTGTCCACCGATAGATATAAATGACGACCCCGGCGAGAATACGGAACTGAGATGCCCTAAGTGCGGGAAAACTTACAAAAGATGAGCCTGGTATCTCAAACATTTAAAAACGCACGATAAAGTTGAAGCACGACAGTCGTCGGTCAGTACTTTAACAAACACTGCGGATAGAGTTAACCCTCATACATCCCAAGGTGAGCCATCGTGTGAAAATCACCAGGAGTCCATTGCCATCAGGACACGTCTTAGCATTCCTAGTTTAAAAAACTCCACCTGGAAAGTACATGATGAAAACTTGGCAATCCTGCTGGAACACCCGGGATCTAAGAAAGACTTGAACAGCCAAGTAGAAACTTTGCAGGACACGGTATATACATAGTTTTGTGAGCGCTATCCACCACCAAATTTTTATGCGCATAAAGATAAAGAAAACACCTTTAAATCGAAAATGCGGAGAAAGAAAAGAGAGTTAATAAAACAACTTCGAAAAGCCAAGGCCATGGGCGATAACCATCTAAGTCACCAACTGTCTAGGGCATTAAGATCGATCCTTAAATTAATTCAAGGAATATCGCTGCAAATCACAAAAAATCGCGATAATTTTAACAGAGCTAAACACGAAGTAGACTTTGATAAAAACCCTTTTCAATACTCGAAAAACATTTTCAATGAACAAAAAGGAAAGCTTCTTTTGACCAACCAACAGATTTACGACCACTTTAAAAGCACATACCAAGTGCCTAAGCGCGGGAGACGGTATGAGGATCCAAACGTCCAAAAACCTCATTATCCTCTTGTCGATTTTGAAAGTTGTCCACCTACCCTAGAGGAAGTAGACCATCAAATTAAAAAGAAAACATCCAAGTCAGCTCCGGGCCCTGACGGTATTCCTTATATAGTGTACAAAAAATGTCCATCGGTTCGTAAACATCTCTTAAACGTATTTTGTAAAATCTGGTCAAAGAAGCAAATACCAACATCATTTGGCAAAGCAATCTTTGTCCTCATTCCAAAAAAAGACGAAGTAATTCACCCAAAAGATACTAGACCGATAGCACTAACCAATACAATTTCCAAAATTTTCTTTAGCGTACTACAAACAAAAATGACAAAGTTCATGATCAGCAATAGGTATTTCAGGCCAAACCACCAGAAAGGGTTCTTGCCCGGTATTTCTGGCTGCCTGGAACATAACACATTATTAGCGGAAAGTTTGAAAGATGCCAGAATGCATGAGAGGCAAATAACGGTCTGTTGGATAGACCTTGAAAACGCATTTGGTTCTGTACAGCATGAACTGATGATTTTCGCCCTGAAGTGGTATAACTTTCCTACTGTGGTTATCGACATAATCACATCTTATTATTCTAAATTACAATTTACCATAGCAGCAAACAAGGAACACACAGAACCATTGCATTATAATGTAGGGTTGTTCCAAGGCTGCTGCTTGTCACCAATAGCTTTTAATATAATTATAAATATTCTTATAGATAAGTTAATAAGTCATGAGAAAAAATGGGGCTATCGGTTTAAAATAAACAACAAATACACAGAGTCCATCTTAGCCTTTGCAGACGACCTTGCAATACTGACACGTAATCCAAAACAATGTCAGAAGTTATTAATTGAAGTGGATGAGTTTTGTACATAAACTGACGGACTGAGGGCAAAGCCAAGTAAATGCCAATGTTTATGTCTGGGTAGACGGAATACCAAATATACCTCATATGATCCGGGACTCTCAATAGGAGGACAATGTGTAACCACGATTGCTGAAGCAGTGCCTTTCAAATTTCTTGGTAGAAAGATTGATTACAAAGGACGTACACCATCCTTAGAGATAACTGTCGAAAATTTTCTTAATGACTTAAATAAGGTAGACCAACAACCATTAAACAATATTAAAAAAGTTTGGATATACGACAATTATCTTACGTCGCGTCTGACTTGGTCTTTCCTTGTATAAGTGATTTCAACCTTATATGCTATGGACTAATTTTTATTATTTTATTAGGCAAAAAATTGATTTTCCTAGCTTTAATATCTCTTTAGACCGCTTTCTAGCCTTTGTGTTTTGGTTGCCTTAACTTGCACATAGAAGTACTGTTGTCAAAAACAAACAAACTTTGTATGAGTTATTTGAAAAGATGGTGCACATGAGTTTCTTACCAGCTCTTCTCATGAATGCAATACCCATCGGAGCTGGTACTTGGATTGATTTCAATTTAAACCTTCGAGTTGAATCGAAATCAATCTAAGCTCCGGTAATTTAAATCATTTCAGTGCATTTAGTATTAGTACCTTTTATCACTGAACTGATTACTTGAGTTTTGTTTTATATTTTGATGTTTATATTTTTGACGTGTTCAAGTGCCTTTTGGGGCCTTTGGAAATAAATGATTTGAGTTTGAGTTTGAGTTTGAGTACATATGGCTGATATTCATTTATGAGACAATTTTTGAAGCAATTTGTTTCATACACACAATAAATGGTATTTGTTTTGCAAGTAAATCTGTACATATATTTTTACACGTCGGATTTCATAGCTAGAAGAAGCCGGCATTTCCTAAGATTTACTGTAGGAAGAAATGCCGAAACAAACCACAGGGTGCACTTTTTTTTTACAATATAATAAAAATCTATGCGAGTACAGGATATGATCTCGGTTGGACTTTTGATAAAAGGACCGGAGTATTGTGGCGGCCTGTCCATACAGACGGCATGCAAGCCCCAGCCAACGTGTTACTTTACCGGTATAAGTCAAGATTAACGACCCGAAACGCGACACTACCGCCAGCAGGACATTTGGGTAAACTAGAAAGTTTAGAAGTTTTGGTAATTTATGTATGTTTTCAGGTTCCACCGTAGCGCCTAAAATACTCGGCTGATTTTTATAACAAAATAATAAATAAATATTTCGAACATTAACACACATATAAATCCATATATATATATATATATGGATTTATATCAGTTGTTCTAGTACCCATAATACAAGCTCTGCTTAGCTTGGGACTAGACGGTATTGTGTGTTAATGTTCGAAATATTTATTTATTATTTTGTTATAAAAATCAGCCGAGTATTTTAGGCGCTACGGTGGAACCTGAAAACATACATAAATTACCAAAACTTCTAAACTTTCTAGTTTACCCAAATGTCCTGCTGGCGGTAGTGTCGCGTTTCGGGTCGTTAATCTTGACTTATACCGGTAAAGTAACACGTTGGCTGGGGCTTGCATGCCGTCTGTATGGACAGGCCGCCACAATACTCCGGTCCTTTTTTCAAAAGTCCAACCGAGATCATATCTTGAACTCGCATAGATTTTTATTATATTGTAAAAAAAAGTGCACCCTGTGGTTTGTTTCGGCATTTCTTCCTACAGTAAATATATATATATATATATATATACAGGGTGTAAAAAGACGACTACCGAAAACGAAAGGGGCTGATCCAGCACCCCAAAACTTATTAAAAAAAACAAACAGTTGTCTTTAAAAAAAATTGTAACTTGAAAAAACAATGTGTCAAGATTTTTATTAATTTCAGAAGCCAGCAATGTACAAGTTAACGCGCCCGCGCGCTCTGTCGCGGTCATTGCACTAACCCGGCCAGCTGTTTTGATATTAAAATACATTACTGTTTTATTGATTTTCTTTGTTTTTTGGTTTTCTAAATGAGATAATTAGGTAGTTTATGTCCTGTTATGTTTTACTATGTGTATGTAAGCAGAAAAAAACATAAAACGACTTAGATAAATTAACATTTTTTTTGAGTTTTTTTTTCGCTAAACCTATTCAGTATCATGGTCTGATTGCAACCCCCAAGTTTTCGGTAGTAGTCTTTTTACACCCTGTATATATATATATATATATATATATATATATTTGTAAATACATAAAGCATATGTACACGTGGGCTAACTGTACTTATAATATTCATTTTGATTTTCGAAGGACCTCGTATCACTGAATAGGAAATAGCTCAAAGTTACTCCAAAAATTCGTAAAACAAAATTAAGAAATGGTACTAAAATATTTTACCTTTTGTCGATTTACATGAAATCCATATACATATTGTATTTAATGAAGGCTTTGAATATGAAAGGGACTGTTTTTTTCCTAACAAACCTAAATTGAAAAACAAGTCTGTACAGAAAAGGGTCCTTTGTCTGACTCCGATACCCCGAGGCTATCAGAACGCACAGTTGGGTTATTTATTGCAAATGTTAAATATAAACATTCATATCGAAAATACGACCTCTTTCTAGAATGTAATTATAGGGGTAATTGTACTTTATGATTTCTATAAAATTCTTTAGATTTGTAAAAAATTCTAAATATTAGATTGTTTTCGTTATGTTTATGAATTACTAGCTGACCTTCACAACCTCGTTTACGTCTTCTATTGCCCGTAGCGTGATAATTTTCCCCCGTTTTTTAAACATTCTTCATTAGGGCTCCGCTCCTATTGGTCTTAGCGTGATGATATATACCCTATAGCCTTCCTTGATAAATGGACTATCCAACAACGAAAGATTTTTTTAAATCGTACTAGCGGTTCCTGAGATTAGCGCTTCAAACAAACAAACAAACTCTTCAGCTTTATAATATTAATATACATAAATGAGGAAAATTTTCCAAAATTTTTAGAGACATCAAGTATGTATAACGGATTATGAGACAATTTTTAAACCAAAGATTTAAACCTTCGTTAAAGCGTTCAAGTTTGTTTAAAAACCAAATAAAGTACATACAAAAAGTTCAAGAAACATTAATTCTTAGTCTAAAGTTGTTGGTGTGCTAGTTTTCCAACTTATTAAGAGTTATCCTAGATTATATCCCACTGGGATTAACCTAGTTAAAATCTCATTTTATACTAATAACTTTGAATTTATTGCGTTCTTTAACGTATACTCGTATATGAGAGAGTTAACAAGGTAACATTATGAGAATAATAAAGCTTTAAATTGGTTCTAAGATAACCTCTACAGTTGCCTGCCTATGGTCGACACAAAATAAATAATATAATAAACAAATTATTAGGACATCTAACACACAACGCCGTCTAGTCCCAAGCTAAGCAGAGCTTGTGTTATGGGTACTAGACAACTGATATAAATATATATATATATACTTTTTTCTGTAAATACATACATATGATAGAAACACCCAAACTCTGAAACAAATATTTGCAGATCATACAAACATTTGGTTCGAACCGGAACTCGAACTCGAGACCACAGCTGTCGCTATATGCTACCATAATTATATTACATTTTAGATTACATTTACTTTGACTTTCGCATTGTATATACATCTTCATTTCGAGCATTAAACGTTATATTATCTCTTAATATGGAATAAAGCTCTACATAGCTTATGATCCATGAATTTTTTAAATTGTAAATTTCTTTTCAGGACTGTTGATGTGTACAACAAATATAAAAAGATATAAGAACTAATTAAAAGTTTATTTATCGCGGGTGATTACAATTTAAAAACATTTTGGAACATTTAGAAGACTTTTGGAAATAGAAAGAAATATAGATGTTATTTATTCAAGTTTATTTAGATTAAATTTTTAAACTATAATTTTTTTTTTTGTTGAATAGTGGGCAAACGAACAGACGTATCACCTGATGATAAGCGATTACCGCCGCCCATGGACACCCGCAACACCAAAGGCGTCACAAGTGCGTTGCCGACCTTTGGGGGATGGGAAAGGGGATGGGGGGAGGGGTTGGGGTATGGGCCTCCGGTATCCTCATTCACTCGGTGAAACATAGCGCAAACGCTATTTCACACCGGTTTTCTGTGAGGCCGTGGTATCACTCCGGTCCGAAGCATAGCTCTCACACGGTAAATCCCATACATTAAGATCCTATAAAAGCCACGATTCTTTGACAATATATAGACTAGAATACGTGAGAGTTAATGGTGAAACTGTATATTATTAATTTTCTATGAATTTGGACCGGTAATCTGACAGGATTACGGCCAAATTAAAAGTATTACCTAAATTTCTTTGATCAATATGCGGACATGACTGGCCCTCAGCTTTTAAACGAAATCAATTTACTTGTATAATGGACGCTAGTAATTCCATTATAGGACAATATAAAAGCCATTCTGGAGTGCGTATATTGAAATCAAAAGGACGTTTGACCTACCTATTGTGTCCCATGAATAATAGTCGGCCTTTGGCATTTCATAGATGTACATAACATTTACGTATATATACTATAGATGGTTATAAAATTAGTATTTTTTTATAATTATATGTGTTACTTTAGTGCTTCCTGACAATTAGTTATCATTGAGATAATTAGGTATCGACTGAGTATTTTTAGGTTATATTTTCGAATGATACTCAGCGTCGTTATACTCCAACCAACAACAATTTATTTTATTTGCTGTAGATCATAATTATAGATATATACCTACTTTTTTGTTTAAATATATATGTATAGATTCATCCATTCTTATATATATCTATATTCATTGGGAATTTAGGTTAATAATAATGTAATAAAACAGAATTATTAGGTACGCTCAAACATTATAGTAAAATAGATAAAATTCATTTTTTTTTTTTTTAATAATAAAAATATTTATTTACTCAAATACAGGTACAGCTTATAATCTAAGATGTGGTAACAATATTTTTGAAAAATCACAAATAGAATAGTGTGAAAACGATGGTGTCTGAGCTAGTAAGAAACTGTGTGATAGACACTGACGCCATCCCCCACTATATAGGTTTATTTATTTATAATTTATTTATTATTTATTTATTTATTCAATGCTTGTACAAGGTTTTACAATAATTGCTGATGGCATCCAAACTAAGCTACGCTTGTATCTTGGGCTGCCACAAAAAAAATAAATATAATTTTATTAATTAGCGTACAGGATACATTTAACAAATTATAGTACCTAAATAAAAATAATTGTCTGGTATTAGCTGTTAACTAGTGAAACTCGCATTAATTCATCGTAAGAGGTCCAGGTTGTGGTACACATGACTTACCTAATCTGACATTTGGAATCAATTGATCACACACACAACAAATCAATTGGTCAAAACCATATTCCAAGTTTCGTTACATACACACGAATGAAGTGAATAAAAGCGCGTTAAAAATAGAAACTCAAAATGAGTTTCAAAAGCAACTCGCTAAATGTTCAGAATTGCCACTTTTTCCAAAAAATCCTTAGATCAACAATAAAGCGTCGTTAACTTGACAGCCCCTTTACAAATATGTCGCCTAAGATCCTCCTGTCTTGTCTGACTTCAGCGGAGCCACTACGCAGTACAATTAATCTCGCTGTATTGGACCCATGTAGGGACCGTGTTAAGTGTGCCCTGTAAAGGTTTATATGCTCGTGAATAGTGGAAACATCAGCCTATTGAGGATAATGTACTCTGTCTCTGTATAGTGTAGTAAAGAGATTAGGAGGTCGGACGTACTGGAGGAATAATATATGGGGACGCTTTTCTTTATATTCTATCTGTATTTCGTATATTCCAAAAATAGAGAAGATACTGTATTTCGAATATAATTTGACATATATCCAGATACCTAATTTTAGGCTTTCAATGGCAAAATAATTATTTAGCAGACCCTACCTGGTAACATTGTTTTCATTAGCCAATGTGCTGCGGTTTCCATAGTGCTCGCCAGTACTTTATTAGCGGTTAAGGGCTAAAGTGCTAAAGGATGTTAATTACACGAAGTTTAAAAGAGCAAGTTTGTTTAAAAGTGAACTTATTTGTAGGGTAGAGAATTTTTAATGATTTTTGTCATTAGTCATCGTTATCGTATATACGTAACTTATCGTTCATTTCAAGTTATCGAAATTTATTCCTCCTAACCTTGCCTAGATATAAAATTTGACAATAAATGTAATTATATGATAAAGATTCCTATTCTTCCAGAACCACGTAGAATGTGACTATAGTGAAAATAGGTCGTAAATGCTGAGTTATGCGATGTTTGCACCGCGTCCATACGTGTTTATGTCTAGTACTAAAACAGTCACATTTCATTATGAATATGAATGAGCACAAACATTATATCGCTGTCATATTTAAATAGAAGCTGAATCTTCAGTATTGTGCTGTTTTACCATATTTTTCTTTTCTTATTTTTAAAGACATTATACTAAACATACACCTGCATCGTGGGGGACTTTAGAAATATACATGATACGGACACAAAGACGAATGGCAATACACGTATGGCTTTAACCCTCTCCTGAGTGGAGATCCAAACCCAACAGTGGGACATTATGAGTTGTTGATGGACACAAAGAATATCAAGACTCAGTACAATAATAATTGTAAATGACACAAAGCGTTGTCCCATGCGGAATTGGAACACACAATACTCAACACAGTAGAAAGCGACAACCTAAGCCACTACGGCATCTGTACAGTCATACTAAATGTGTATTTTTAGACGTTAAAACCGATGTCATCCAAGCTAATTACAACTATCTTTAGGCCCGGTAATACTACATAGGTTCTACGCTCTTTTCACGATCGCTTATTAAGGACGTTAATTTCAGACCGGTCGTGTAGAGAAGCCATAGCAAACGTAGGCATCCTAATCAGTCTGCAGCTGGAACACATTAAACGGTAGAGTGAACTGCGATTATCTGAACATCATGCCTCGTCAACCAGACTAAATATACGTGAAGTTGAATTAAGCTGCTTGCTAATTTTGTTATTATTAGAACCCTTCATGAAACAAGTACTTATAGTATTTACTTATATTACTAGTATCCATCAGAATCAGTAACGTTGCTATGTAGATGAACGAAATACTCGTACTATCTGGTGATGATAAAATCTTGAGTATTAGTACTATTGGTGAGAGTTATTAAACGAACTAAGTAATACAGAGCCAAGATGAACATTTGTTTGAAAAGCAAGATTCATTATCATATAATTCAATCATTTAATTTCAGAAGAAAAGTATTATTTCCTCTCAATATAGCAAGCAATAAAATCAAAAGCTACTGCATGGATCTTCATGCGGTTTTTACTAATAGATATATATATATATATATATATGCCACTGCCCCAACAGTTGATGTTGTTGATGTTGGGGTGTTGTATATATGATAATCGGCGCGAGAACTTCTATTGCGCGATTTAGGATTGGTAGTTTCTTCGTGTAGTACGTTACTCCGTAGTTCCGTGTGTCTGTGGTAGATGGCGCTGTAGTATGTTGTGTTGGTTGCCACAGTTCCATAACTTAAAATACTATTAAGGTGAGTCGAAACTATAATAATAACAGTAATAAATTATAGATAAGGAATAGTAGTATTCCTATTTAAGAATATAAAATTGATTATTAGTAATATGTATTTGTATATATAGTAGCCCCCTAGTATCATTGTCACTGACCCTAATTATATCACGTAATAATTTCGTAACTAGAACACTCTTAAAAATTACTAAGCAATCTCCAAAGCATTTTTTATTTCGGTACATTAGGGTGGCACCTCCATGTTTAGACATCCATCGAATACGAGGAGAATAAATTATCGAGTTTGGGATTGAGGTCACGAAATCTGCTGCCCAATCATGCACGAAATTTCGTGAGCCTTTATAAACCTAAAAACATTATACTGAACTGATTCCACTCAGCGATATTTAACGTTACCTTGTTATAGCATAAAGTATAATGACATTTTTTTTTGCTTTAAATATTATTGTTCAATTGTAAAGCGCGAGAGTTCTCCCAACCTTATTAACAATATTCAGGATCAGACACGCTTGTTATTTGATATATAGATTAGAAATCTAAAGCATAACTGACATGGCTCACGATTCGTTGTTAATATATATGTAAATTAAACTGAAACTATACAAACAAGTCAATAAATGACGTAGCAATATTTGAAGCCAACTAATATACAGTATATATTAAATATTAGCTAAGTGTATTTACTTTAGTTTATATAAAATAGATTTTAAAATAGTTGGATTAGATATCATTTTTCATTGAAGCTTAGCTCTTTTACTACACGATTTGTTTACAGCCATCAATATTTTACAGATAAGCTAAACACAAATAGCGTGGGCGAAATATGTTTAAAAGGGAGATTTGCTTTTCGGGCAACTGGACTAAGATTTATCTACAAAATAATAATAATAATAACCTCAGTCAACTCAGAGCTATGGTAACTGCACTGCAGTAACATGTACTTATATATTTTAAATATATACTGTAAACATATACTGCAGTCTACTACTGAACATGGGCTTATCCCCCTACACGCTACTCTGATATGATTTTAGGCTTCTCGCATTCAGCTCTTACACAAATCGTCACTCCACCTGGTCTGTGGGAAATACACACATGTTATAAATTCAATAACTCAGTCTGTTACACGGCTAAGTCGATGCACAATGAAGTTCTGATACTTTGATTCTTGATAAAGAATATAGGCTACTTATACAAATGACCTTAACCTTTGAAAATGCCATAGGGCAGGATTTAAATGGATTCAAATAGTGCAATAAATACAAGTGAGTTTAATTCTAGAATGTATCTTAAGGTGTTCCACCAAGTGCGGACAATCGAGAGTAATAATTATATAGGTTACTATTTAATGTGATAACCAGCATACGCTAGCATTATAAATAACCGCGGGCAACGCCAGTATCGTTACAAAATGTAGCCTATGTGTTATTCTGATGTATAAGCTGTATTATTGTAAAGTTTCTTTAAAATCCATTCAGTAGTTTTTGCGTGGAAGAGCAACATACATACTCATTTACATACTCACAAACTTTCGCGTTATAATATACACACGGGAACAATTTTTTTATTATCTGTTTTCATAGTGACGAAACAGGGATTGACCAAAATTAATATTCCTATGAAAAGTGTTTTTCTAATAAGATCGTAAACATGTCTGTAACAAGTATGTTTCATTATGTGGTTACATAGAACTTCTGAATAAATACTAGCTTACCCTTCTAACTCATAGATGCCTATTTTTATTAATAATTTATTCGTTAAGTTACTCGTAGAGACTGTCTTGGAAAATATTTTCAGACACGAAAAAGTTTCTCGTTCTTAAGGAAAACCAATCTGAATATTTGATAAAGTACCTTATATGTAAACAAAGTATTTGATTTGAATATTTAAATAGCTAAAATTATTGAAATTCACAGACTTGCTACTCGATCACCGAATATAAAAAGTTTCATGGAATTTAACAGAAATTTAGAGAAATATGGAACCATTTAAATGCAAGTTTAAGGTTACTGATTGACTTCAAAGCTTAAGATATAAGAAAACTGAGGGAGTTCTAACAGTGTTATGATAGATTGTACTATTAAAGTTTTAATTACGTTCAACTAAGTGTATATTGTTTATACTCATTTTGAACATTTTATTACTCTCCTATGAATTCTCACCTTTAACAGTTACACATCCTCTCAAACACACACGTGCACTCTCACTCCTACACACACCATACACACAAATAGAGCTTCAATTCACACTTTTCATTTGGTTCTTCAATTAAAAGCTGTTGATGGAATAATGATGATACCATCAATTATTCTGTATAAAACTTGCTGAAAATTTCAATACGGTTTTTAAATAACGTTATAAATAAATGAAATCAATAGATCCGAAAATAGGTACTTCAAACATTTTTATTAAAGATGAAATCACACAAAATATTCTTTTCAAATCTTCATATTATTAAATTTTAGCTAAATGATTTTCTGAATGGCGTTTAATTATGATATTTCTCCAAAGGAGCTATTTACCTTTATATTTTTGATATTACTGCTTTTTTTCCTTTTTACTGCTATTATACCATTTATACTTTTAAAAGTAATAAAAATATTTGAACATTGTTTCGTATTACATTAACAATACACTTTCATACACGCTTTCTTTCTATTATAGAAATATCTATGTATCTACAACTGTATCTGTAACATGGCAAACGAGCAGACGTATCGCCTGATGGTAAGCGATTACCGCCGCCCATGGACACCCGAAACACCAGAGGCGTCACAAGTGCGTTGCCGGCCTTTTAAAAAGGAGTACGCTCTTTTCTTGAAGGTTTGAATGACGTTTTGGTCCGAGAATACCGCAGGCGACAGTTTATTCCACAGTTTTGTAGTGCGAGGCAGAAAGTTCCTAAAAAACCGCTAATTTGCAGCATATCATTGATATGGAGGAGGAACAAAGTAGGCGATAGCACACAGCCTTGTGGGACACCAGTATTCACAGGCAAGGAGAAAAAGGCATTCAGATTAATGGTCGTTGTGTCCGAAATATGTTTTAGCTGTCCGAAATATGTATTTATTTATTTATAGTTTCTTCTGACCAAATGGAATATAAGTATGCAAATGCACGGTTGGCCTAGTGGTTTAAGCGTTCACTACAACGCTTGCTACTGCGCCAAGTGTCGTGGGTTCAAATCCTACGTGGGACATCACTTTGTGTGATCCACAAAATGTTGTCCTGAGTCTGGGTGTTCTTTGTGTCCGTTACATGTATGTTTGTAAAGTCCCCCGCGACCCAGGATGTGTATTCCTAATGCGGGAGTTGTCTTTTTAAAAAACAAAGAAACAAAACAAACAAAGAAAGTATATTTGTAATATTTAACATCTAAAAACTAATGAAATTAATGAAAAATACAACGTTACCTATTTTGTTCGCAGCTACGGGATAGACAAATGATGGAGACCAGAGCTGATGACGAAGAGGCACCCACGGACCCAGCGGCGAGGAAGCACACGCACCATGACTATACTGAACAAGACTTCGAAGGTAGGGTTTTATATATACTAGCTTTAGCCCGCGACCACCGCGTGTATGTCGTACATCACGACCATTATTTTAAAGATTAAATAATTTTCATAGTCGGTTTAGTATATCCCGAGATTATCTCACACAAACTTACAAACTTTACCTTTGACTCTGTATGTTATTTATCACACTAGTCTATGTCTGCCTCAAGAATCAAAGATTCACTCTCCGTACTGAATTGTATTAAAGTTTGTTCATCGGTTTAGCAGTGAAAGCGTTACATACAGACAGAGTTATTTTCGATTTATAAAATTAATAGGGATTAGAATAATTATGAAATATGTACAAAACTAGTATTATCTTATTAAGTAGACAATTAGTATATGCTTTGACATTAATTAATAATGTATAGTCAGGAACATAATTATTATACAAGTGGTAGTAATACTATTTTATCTGTGGGTGATTCACGCTTCGGCATGCATGAACCGGCTCGACCGGCGTGATACCACCCACTGCCTCACAGAAAACCGGTGTGTGTGTTTTACCTAGTGAATGAGGATACCGGAGGCCCATACTCCGAACCATCAGGTGAAACGTTTGACCCATATTATATAAAAAAAAAGTAGGAAGACAAGGAGTGATCTTATCTTATCCATTAGCAATATTTTTTAAACGGTGTATAAATACCTTTTTTTTATTGAATAGTGGGCAAACGAGCAGACGTATCACCTGATGGTAAGCGATTACCGCCGCCCATGAAAACCCGCAACACCAGAGGCGTCACAAGTGCGTTGTCGACCCTTGAGGGATGGGAAGGGGGATGGAGGTAGGGTTTGGGGTATGGACCTCCGGTATCTTCACTCACTCGGTGAAACACAGTGCAAGCACTATTTCACACCGGTTTTCTGTGAGGCCGTGGTATCACTCCGGTCGAGCCGACCCATTCATGCTGAAGCGCGGCTCTCCCACGAACGAAAATGAATGAATGTCCTTGGGCCTAGAAGCGACGCGACAATTAAAAAGCGTTTCAATATTCCGATACATGAGTGACCATCGCCTTTCTCAACTAACTACCGATAGGCAACAACCTGCTGAAGACAATCAAAGACAGATCCCGACACCCTATGCAAGCATTAGAAGTAGGTAACCCTTCTAAGCCACACTCTTGAGCCTGTACCTATTTAGATGACGACTCAATCATTATTAAATTGACAACTGTTAATCCGTGGAATGAAATTAACATGTGCAAGTAAATAATATATATACGTCATTTTGTCATAATTATTTTCTAAATTTCCGATAAGCTTGTTTTTATTATTTTCCCGCCTCAGCTTCCCACGATAACACAGCCGTGGATTAAAAAAATTATACATTCGGTTTACTCATAATTTTTTTAATGCCTTATCCTGACAGTAGCAGACACATAAAACACAAAATTATCCAATTTGGTGCAGTCGATCGGAAGTTATGAGCATAGTAACATTTCATTGATTCATTTTTATTTATATAGATTTATATTAAAACTACTTTACGTTCATAGGAAATAATAAACACTTGCGATGTATCATAAAATTTTAACATAAAAGATTATAAGTAAGCTAAGCTATAATAAAGTAATTTATGGTTCAATAGAGGACACTTGTAACGACTTGTGATTTCACATCTTATCAAATATATAAAATATATATACAAATAAATGAAATTGGAGTGTCTGTTGGTAATATTAAAATAAACGCTTTTTACTGAATGAAAATGTATACACGGTACATATATCTTTTCTTTTTTAATTTTCGTCTGTATGTCTGTTGCCGCTTATCTCTGGAACGGCTGGACCGATTTTAACGGGACTTACGTTTGCAGGTAGCTGATGTATTGAGGAGTAAGTAAGGCTACTTTTTTGGACTAGCTTCGTTAGCTAGTAGAGAAAATAAAATGTATCTATACTTCTATTGAATGTTTTCTATTCTAATAAATTCGTTTTACTTCGGTAATATTAATAAATTCGAGGTTCACTAACATTTGAAATTCGCTGTAGGACATAATGGCATTGTTGATAAGAAATGATGAATGAAACTAACGTGAAAAATCTGTTTAAGCCGCTTCTGAAATTGTTTCATCTGTGAAACAATTTCAGAAGCGGCTTAAATATCGTGTTAGAGAACGTTTTCAGTTTTTAAAGGGGACAAATACCAATAAGCATCACATATTGCAATGCTCGTATTTAAAGATGTTAAAGAAATATGCGATCGTATATTAAGCCTTATATTATACTCTATAAATAACTAAAAGCCAAAACCTTCAACAAAAGAGCGTACTCCTTCTTAAAAGGCCGGCAACGCAATTGTAACGCCTCTGGTGTTGCGGGTGTCCAGGGGCGGCGGTAATCGCTTACCATCAGGCGATACGCTTGCTCGTTTGACACCTACACAACAAAAAAAAAATATATATAATGTTACTTTTATAAGTGACAACATTGAATTTGAAAGTTGGGAAATACATCAAATATGTCATATGAGATTGGGATGTTATAAATAGAATAAAAATAGATTAAATTACCAATGTTGTGGAGAAAATAATATTAACTATTTAGTTACTTGTTCTATTTTATATGTAGCAGAAAATATTGTTAATTTGGTTTAGCGAAGGCCTATTGCGTGTGTTATTTTCTATTAAAAAATCTACAAAAAGCTCTTTCTAGATGACACTAGTACCTATTACTCTAAATAAACTAGACTGACCAAGCAAAAATTTGAGAACAATCCTTACTAGGGAGATAAATTTAACAATTATACTTTTGAAGAATTAACTAATGAAAGCCTATAGTATAAACAGCAATATAAAATACCTAACACACGTGTTCTTTATGAATGAATTACTAACTTATTCTATATATCTCGTAATCATATTTCTCTCCATCTCATAGTTGCCTGTAAGAGATTACCTCCGATCGATAAGGCCGCCACTTGCACCTACATACCTAGCTCTAAGTCCTTTTTGCAATAATCTAATGTACCTACAATTTAGTTATTAGTATTATTATTGCTATTACGAGTAACGTTAAGACTGCAACTCAAAAATAATTGATTTCATCATTTAAAACCTTATAATATATGAAAGAAAAAAAAAGATCCTACAGTCATTTATTAGGAAATATACAAGGAAAAATGGAGGTAGATATATTATTCCTCATTATATCCGTGATGAAAAGTAGGTCATTGGAGTTTTAAGGGGGAGAACTCCCATGGTGTCTATTTATAGTCTCGTTACCGACTGCCATCTCTCTCTTGTTCCTTAAGGGGCAAAAGTTGACATTTATCTTCGTATTTTTTCTTAGAGGTACTTTTATATCGATTAACTCATAATAAGATATTTCAAGACCCCTACCTGATTTTATTTTAATAATCTGAATTCGAAATTTAATATTTTGGAATTCTTAAATCAATGATATGAAACTAATATGATATTATTATTATTTACGTGATATTAATATACGATTTCAAACATTTTAATTTGATAGAATAGATCTCGTTATGCAAGACGAACGAAGTAAAAATACATTCACACGCGTTTGCTTTTCATGACTTTGTAATTTAACATGCGGACAAATTATCTGCTTTTCATAATATTCAATTCTCATAAATAATACTGCAACTTTTAACATCAGGTATGAACATTTAATGAGGTTTAATAGCGATTTCTCAGTCATTCTCATTTCACTAATACTGAGATTACTTAAATAAAAAATGTTGATCACCCCTGCCATGATACATACCTGTTACTCAATTTGACTATATCCGAAAATTCGCCTCTAACTTAAACAGGAACTTTCTATAATATACAGTTAAAGACTTTAGTCCGGTCATTTTAGACAATTGAAATAAATAAAATTCCGACAGAGCCAAATCTTCGTAGAGACCTTAGGTTTACCACAAGGAATAAAGTGTCAAAAGTCCCCATCAGTCCCATGTGAGCTTAGGGACTTATTCGGGGCCCAAGGTCAAAATTTTAGGTTTTTTGGATTTTTCTCGAAAACGGTAATTTTATCGAAAAAGTACTTTAGAGCAAAGTTGTAGATCTTAAAATTCTCTATAAAAATGGTTCCTATCATTTTTTCTCTAAGACCCACTATTTCCCAGATATTGCGCTTGTAAGAATCACGTTCTACATAATATGCACACATTTCCACATCAACTGTGAGGTAGTGTACTCGGCGCGTTTTTTTAACGTGGTATCCCCGGTAGGCCTATTCCACGAACCTTTATGACGTTATTTTCAGGAACAATAATTATTTAATAGTATGAAGATTATTGATATGGGTTACTGAGTTTAACTGTCGTTCTAACTTTTTTTTATTACTTTAATCAGACTCATACTCTTCATATTCAACTTCGACAATCATGTTTTCTTCAATTTCTTCTTGTTCTTCTTCTTCTCCTTCCTGTTGATGAACGCTTAGAAATTGTTCAAATGAAGATGAATCAGTTGTCTCTTCATCAAAATCACATGAATCTTCCTCTCTTGTATTTAATTGAACATTTGAGCAAGAGACACCTTGGCAATTGGTCCACGCTGGAGAACACTGCAACCCTACTTTTTTACAGCCACATTTGGCACTACAACCTTTCTTGCAATTGCAAAAAATAGTGTTAAGAAGTTTTTCTGGAGCAGGGGGCAGTAAAGTTCGAATCGATTCCAAAGTATTATTTATCAATTTCCAACCCCAGTCTTCAGGGTTCAGTTCATTGCCTTGCCATGTCTGAACTTCTAAACATTGCTGACGTAGTATCGCATCAGGTTATCGCATGTAAAAATAAAATAAAGTTTTGGCATTTTGGCAAGCTGATAAACTTTTAGAAGAATATATTTCTGTCCGTTGCTGCGCCTTCCCAGGTTTTAAAAAGTAAATAATTTTATCAGATGGAGTCCTTGCAGTGAGTAGTACTAATAAATCAACATCTTCACCCACTACAATAGTTGTATTTCTTGCATTAAATTGTTCTATTGCTGTTTTTCTTTCTATTGTTTTTAGTAAATTTTCTTAGAATAGTATAATGTATACATAAAAGAGACACGAGTAGGCATTTTTGCTTGCTTGAGTACCTAAAAATGTATATAAGTGGCATATGTGTACATACTATGTAGAACATGATTCTTACTGCCTCGGTGGCGCGAGTGGTAGCGTAAGCGACTGCTGTGCTTGAGGTCTCGGGTTCGATTCCCGGGTAGGTCCAAATGTTTGTATGATCTGCAAATATTTGTTTCGAAGTTTGGGTGTTTTCTATGTATAATATGTATGTATTTACAAAAAAAAAAAGTATATATGTATTTATATCAGTTGTCTAGTACCCATAACACAAGCTCTGCTTAGCTTGGGCCTAGACGGCGTTGTGTGTTAAATTGTCCGAAATATTTATTTATTTATTTATTTACAAGCGCAATATCTGGGAAATAGTGGGTCTTAGAGAAAAAATCACAGGGACCATTTTTATAGAGAATTTTAAGATCTACAACTTTGCTCTAAAGTACTTTTTCGATAAAATTACCGTTTTCGAGAAAAATCCAAAAATCCTAAAATTTTGACCTTGGGCCCCGAATAAGTCCCTAAGCTCACATGGGACTGATGGGGACTTTTGACACTTTATTCCTTGTGATAAACCTAAGGTCTCTACGAAGATTTGGCTCTGTCGGAATTTTCTTTATTTGATCACTATTTTTATGTCTAAAATGACCGGACTACTTTCCGTGTTAGCCTTACCTTCGGATATACTAGGTAATGTTCGTTGCAAAAAATTCAGTCTCCATTTTCCTTTTATTTCCCTTTAAAACAGCACCCTAAAGAATAAAAGTTTCTACACGAACCTCTTAGTTACTAAAACGGGTAGGTCGTTAAGGTGGCCCATTCACTTCGCCGCTTTTTGTCTACTGTTCCAAAGGTTGCTTTAAAGGAACTGTGCTTGACCTTTTCGTGTACATGTACATAGACTTTATAGAACGTTGTAGCGACTAAAAGTATCAATATTTTTCAGTACAGTACTAATACAGTATGATATTTAACCGTGGGAGAGCTGGCAACGCACTTGTGACGCCCTCTGGTGTTGCGAGTGTCCCTGGGCGGCGGTAATCGCTTGCCATATCAGGTGATACGTCTGCTCATTTTCTCCCAATTCCCCAAAAAAAAAAAGTTATTTAAAAAAACTATTTTATGTTCCAGTAATAAGAAATGTTTTAACTGCAAGTTTATTTATTTAAACTTAATGCACAGCTTGTACATAGGCGGACTTAATAATAGGTGATGTAAAAATGTTATAGGGTAGGTGCAAAAATAGAAATTAAATAGAATTTAACTTGGTACATAAAAAACATAGGTACACAAATTCACTGCTAAATAGGTATTATAGATACAAACATAGAAGTTTAAATACATAAATAATTTAATATCTATACTAATAATAAAGCTGAAGAGTTTGTTTGTTTGTTTGAACGCGCTAATCTCAGGAACCGCTGGTCCGATTCAAAAAATTCTTGCAGTGTTGGATAGTCCATTTATCGAGGAAGGCTATAGGCTATATATCATCACGCTACTACTAATAACAGCGGAGTACCAATGAAGAATGTTTCAAAAACGGGGGACAATTTTCACGCTACGGGCAATATAAAAGTACTCTACTACTACTACTCGCAGTTTGAAATATGAATGTTTAACTGACACCCGCAACTTTATCTGCGTCTCTCAAAGAATAAATTTACCTGGTTTTAATTTGCATTGTGCAGAAAAACAATGCTGTTTAATATCGTCCTTGCATTATTCCAAATTATTTCATTGTTTAAATTTTCTTTGTAGTTTCACAAATATTTAATATATTTTTATGTAATATGATAATTAATAAAAAAAAACTAAAAATAGTGAACAATGTGAACAAGTGATTTATTTGAAAAGTTTTTCTTAAAAACAAGCTTTTATTATTTGATAATAATAAAAAATAACTTTAAGCCCTTTCATTTGATACCCATATTGGGGAGTTGTTCAGAAATATGTACAACGCCATTTTGAATTAATAATAATACCGATTATATATAATTGCATGTCATCAGAACTTAAGGTATATTTTCAATTTCAGCTCAATCGAAAATCGGGAAGTGGATCAAATTTACTCGTAACTTGCAAGATTTGATTACAGACAAACAACGGGTCAGGTGAAACTAAATAAAAGCTTGTAAAATGTTACAAAAGTACTTATAGGAATGGTAGTACTGTTTATGTTGAGCCATAAAATGGTAAACACTCGACCTCTAGCCTACACCTAGTTATAATATTATTAGTCTTCATAAAGTTTAATAGAAGTCAACCAAGTATTCGAAGCACAACTTTGACTGACTGGCTCTGTCCTATATGTAAAGGCCCAATAACAGAGCTGTCAATAACAGAGGAGCTTCGTGGAATGTAGCCTGATTTCATCGGAATGCTGTTTTTATTACGTTTTTACTAACATTGTTCAGACACCTGTCATGTACGTAAACTATACTAAATTCTCGTGCAAATGCATATTTTACGATCATCGTATTCTACTTTTACGTAATTGCAAATCTGAATGCTATCAGCTTCTGTTATTAATGTGTCTGTAAACTACATTAGGTTTGAGAAAACCAGCAGCTAAACTTGAGTTTTTGTAGGACACATTTAGATTTAGTTTAAAAAAATATAAACCTATGTCTCTAACATGGTATTACAAGTAATTAGTAAAGGTTTTAAAAATTGGTGGTCAAGCTGTATCATCATCTTTTAATACTCCACTTCTTTACATAAGCCTCTCCTGCACAAGGTTTTGACTTATTATACGGTGATGGCTAGACGGGTAGGTACAATAAGTACAGTCTGGTATTCGCTGGGTGCAAACTACGTGTTGGGGGACGACAAATCGATCGCAGTGCGCATCGTGGCCAAAAAAGGAAGTTTCGACAGACCTGAATATCACTTTTTACTAAAGAAATTTTCGTATCTGTGCATTTTAAATAATAACCTTATGGTTTGTTGATGATGATTAATGATACCTGCATAGTTAACTTTAAGAACAATGGCGAAAATAGTGATCCTGCATTTTATTCCCACAAGCAAATTGGAAACAAAATAAACACTTCTACAAAGTAATTTCTCTTTTGAGTTCCTTTCTTTGGCGAACTGTCTGGCACTAGATCTGAACTTTTGCTGCTGTTCATTAATTTTCGAGGAGCTTTCTATGTAGTTGAGGTAGAGGTGAGTCAATCTATAGAAATAAATTATTTCTTTACTTTCCATTACATTAAAATGGATCATAGTGTGCATGTACTCGTACTAAGTCAAAAATTTCAAACATATAAAAAGTAAATAAAATTCTAGAATGTTTTGCATAGCGTCGATACGAGCTTCAATGATGAAGCTTTACAATACACATTTAATAATATGATCTTCACATTTGATTTCTTTTACATCTTGCACAGGTTGAACTGAGTAAAAACTAGGAAATTGTTTTCCTTTTATTGTTGTTCGTTGTTGGAAAGCAATGTCGTGTGTGTGTGATTGCTCGGAATCCAGTTTTATAAATAACTAGCTGACCGGACAAACGTTGCTTTGCCATAAAAGGGAATATATGTTGTAGAGGTGGGTCAATAAAAATCGCGATGGAAAAATAGGGGTTGATCTTAGAGGGTTGAAAATTTTGGGTTGTATGTATTTACTAATGCTGTATCAATCGTGTAGTTCGATTACGCACCCCGTGACACGAGAATTTTATATATTAGATTAATTAGATGTACTGAAAATACATAAAAGCTGCATTATTAATGACACTAATAAATGATCGAATACAACTTTTATGCAATGCGTTATGCGATTTAATTTGTTTTTTATGTTCGTTCTCTACTTACTTCACCTGAAGTTAGCAATGATAACATCCGTATGTACCTATTACCTGAAAATTTTTGATTGCGCCATTTTATATAGGAAATAAAAAGTTAACGGTATTATCGACTCTATAGATTAACATGATCGAATAGAATATACGTCTTACTCCATACTTACTCTTCGTAAAGACAACCAGCTATTTGACATTTCTAAGTCCGCGCAATTGTAGCTGCTAGTTGGCGCTGTCATCGCGCACCCAGGCTGTAATATTAGTTTTTTTTTTTTATTGCTGAAATATCTCGTAATTTTAAATGTTATGTAATTTGTTTTGGCATATTTATATATTTAGAATTTATGTTAAAATGTAATACTATAAAATTGGTAACGATAACAAGGCCACTGACTAAGTATCAATACTTTCTCAGGTTTCTAATGATCAATATTAAGATATACAATTTGAATTTGGTTATGTTATTAATTAAATATTAATATTCCAACATAAAGTTAATACAAATTTTAACAAATTTGATAATTATATACCTAAAGTTAAAATTTATTTGTATTAATGTACAATGTTTATGCTACACCTCCAAGCAATATTAATGTAGAGCTTATTTTCTTGGCGAAGGCATATTATTACTCATAAAGCCATAATTTGCTTGTAAGCAACAGGCGATTTGCGTATATGTAATGAGCAATATTACGTGACATATTTCTCATTTGTTTATATTATCTCACATTGCATATTTGAAGGATTTCCTTACACAATGACACAAAAGCAAGAAAAGAAATTTTTTTTATGTATAAAATGCCAAAATCATTGTGCCTCCGGTCTCGCACTTCTACCGTGGAAGAATCACGCTTCGGCATGAATGGGCCGGCTCGACTGGAGTGATACCACGGCCTCGCAGAAAACCGGTGTAAAACAGTGCTTGCGCTGTTTCACCGAGTGAGTGATAATATCGAAGGCCCATACCCCAACCCTTCCCCAGTGTCAAAATCGGTATGGGCTATTTTCAGCTCGTCTAAGTTATCCAAGAAGTCAGTTTAAACGATAAGCAATCACGTACTAAATTAATTATGTTGTCAGGCTTGTACTGAACTCTCTACCGTTAAACGTAGTACGGCTTTTATAAAGTTTTCTCTTATGACTAACATATATATGTATAAATATATATTTCTTGCTTTTCTTTTCTTTAAAATCAAGTTGTCAGTGTTTTCAACCGAGTTTATCTTAAAGTAAGTTTTTTTCGTCGCCCACGATTTTCGTTTTCGAAGGCACATCTGACACATATTCCGGCCTATTTAAAAATAACCCATATCGGCAACATTAGCCTTTTATTGTCCACTGCTGGACAAAATTAAAAGAATAGTAAAACGACCTACCTAAGCAGGTATTTAATCAAAATGTCTTTCTTAAATATCGTGCTACCTATTTCGTGACGGTTTCACAAATACTTTTAATATGATTTTGTTCCAGAAGGTATGTAGAAATGGTAAAAAAACTAACTGTTTCATTGAAAAGTTAAGCCCTTGTTTGACATAATATTTTAAAACCAAGACCTGCAATGCTATGCCTCCAGCGTAACGAGATCATAATAAAGTTCGTTCTTCATTCCTAGTTTTTTAGTCTAAGAGAGAAGTTATCCTTAAATCCTCTCAAGCAGAAAGAATTTACCAAAATGATTCATGAAAAATTAGGTTCTGAGTTTTCCAAATCAATTCATAAGCAAAAGATTTCTTAAGCAACGAACATTAAATAAACACAAACGAATGAAGAAGAAGATGAGGTTTTTTGAAATCGATTTATAAGAAGGAAAGCGTTATAGAAATAGCTCTTTTTAGATTTTTACACATTTATTTATGATACACATTTTTTCGAATTGTTTCGCGAATGGATACCGTTGCACAATAAAGATTGTGTTAGGTATAGAGATTATCTAAAAATTGTATTTTTAATGATTTCATAAACCTTTTAAACGTTAAGCTAAAATAAATAAGCACCATCAAACATTGCGTGTATTAAACACATGTCCTACTGATTTATTTATTACTGTAAGTACTACATTAAATTAGTGTTCAAATAAATTGTATTATGATTTAACTGAGTTATATAACTTAAGCAAAAGTTTGCAAAGTTTTTTAGTTCAGCCCTCTAGGAACGCAATACTTAATTAGATCTCAATGTACGACTATACATATGTTTTTGTTAAATTATTATAATATTTACAGCTGATAAAACAATGAACATTTCGACACACTTGTTGTAAAATTTGTGTTTTTAGTAAAGTATATTTAAAATCCTTTATTCATTGTTGTAACTAACTAGTCTTTATATATTTGAGTAATGAACGAATTAAAATAGGTTTGTTATTTACACAAATTTAACAAACTACATTTATTTATTGTGATTGAAATTTATACTATTGTGTATTTATTATCTTCGTATGAAAATTATCAGGAAAATATGTGAATACCTGGCCTCTTTCCGACGTAAACGCTATTTATAAATATTCTACTGAGATTCATAGACATTGCAATAAGCCTTATATATAGGCACACAATAGCCCCACGACACTGGCCTACTGCGAATAGGAACGTTGAATTTGTAAAGTCTTATGATGAACAAAATTTTTACACAAAAATTTGGAAACTCAAACATATCCAACTTCTATTATTTATAAATTACCTAACCCATTAATGGTATACGGTAAAAAATTTGACTAATTGTAGCCCGCTGAAAAGGATTTCAATTATACGTTTTCGAAATCTAGCTGACGATCTAATGAAGTGAAATAGTAAAATTGCAAATCTCAGCGTTCCTCCGCTCTTGACCTCATTTCAGATCGGATAAGATTTCCTGCGACACTTACTCTGAAATCGCTTAGCGATAGATTGCATCGATCTATTGGCATTTTGCATTTGCATATTAATTTTTAAATTTTTTATTAATTTATTAATTTTTAAAAAGACAACTCCCACATTAGGAATAAACATCCTGTGTCGTGGGGGACTTTATAAACATACATGAAACGGACACAAAGAACAACCAAACTCGGGACAACAATTCGTGGATCACACAAAGTGTTGTACCGCGTGGGATTTGAACCCAAGACACTTGGCGCAGTAGCAAGTGGCATGGCGACCGCTGAAACCACTCGGCCAACCGTGCAGTCAAACCGTGCATACATTCATTCAAGAACGATATATAAATAAAACCACACTATAATATATAAATAAATAATGTCTTCGGCTCCGTTAGCGTGTGTGTCACAGAATCTCTATAACAAAGTTAATTTGAAATTAATGCAACTTTTTAGCCATGAAAAGTTTATAGACAGACAGAATTATTTTGGAAATAATAATATTAGTAATATAATAAAACTGTAACAAGGACCAAATTGAAATGGGACTATACGGGAAGCATCAGCTTTTAAATAAAAAAAGAATCATCAAAATCGGTTCCCCCAGTCGAAAGTTATGAGGTAACAAACATAAAAAATACAGTGGAATTGATATCCTCCTCTTTTTTTATGGTGGTATAGTATAATAGTGGCTAAGGCAATGAGAACAAATGATTTAAACATTCATTTTATGCGAAAGTCAGCATTCTGGTCCAATCGTATTGTGAAATGCACGACACTGCAGTTAACTCCTTCTAAGTTTGTTCATAAAACTAAAAATATGATTGAAGAACGCTGATTTATCACTTGCATTATGTCGTATAAATGTTGCCAAAACATTTTATCATAGAAATAACACGGAAAATAGAAACGAATGGCGTCGTAAACTGTCAAACTTATCGTCAAAGTTATATTTCGACGTGTCATTTATTCCATTTCACATGTAGATAAGGAGGGAATTCGTCGATATCGATATAGATGTCATAGAATAGTAAAAAATATATTTATATACCAATCTGTCTGTCCAACGTAGTAAAGCAACTAGGCTGACCACGTACAAGAGAGACAAACTTCTTAGCACTCCATGGATTCACCGTGCGGGTGCCGGGTTCATCGTGTGGCAAAGGGAGAAACTCAAAGCAGTTCCCACGACTTACGACCTAGGTGTAGGTTTAAAGAGGCCCCCTTTAAGATGCGCATCAACGCTCACCTTCACTGCTTGAGTTTCCCGCCCTACCTAGCCAAATTTGGTAGGAACCTGTTAGTGCAGCCTTGGATACTCGATCTAAAATAGAACTTACTGCAGATCTCGACAGGCCAAGGTCTTTCAGAAGGTTATAGAGAGATTTAGCTGGTATACCTCTCAGCGATGGAAGAAAATTCGATAACTTAACTATATACTGATTTCATGATATTCTCGTCCCATAACACTAATAACTACGATTTTATGCAATCTATACTGATCTAATGATTCTTATCTAAAAAGAATCAATAATACCGTAATCAAACCAAATATATTATCATCAAGGTTTGTGTTGCCGCGCCGATTGCCGCGCCACCACAGCCGCTGACTTCGAAAATACGGTCTAAAACCTCCTTTCAAAGGAAAGACATCTACTGATCTACTAACTGTCAAAGGCTGAAATGATAATGATGAATTTAGGACAAAAAATATATTAGAAAAAAAAACGAACGAGTCTCAATCAATGTGTAACATCTTGATTTTCGATGTAGCTCATTACATTCTTATGTTGCTCGGACTCGAATACGATATGGAACATATTACATGTAATTTAATCAATTACCTAAAACTTATCGATAATTCGCTACTATAATCTACAGTTCTCTACGCTAAGAGTAATTCTAGTTCGGACCTTTGGAAATGTTCAATCGGTATTCTGTTCCTCCTAATTTCGGAAGGTTGATTCAATGATTGATTGCTTCTACAAACAAGTGAATTAAGAGTAATCTAATTAGGATTTCTTCAATGAAATGTAAAGCTCTGCTTAAACTGATTTGTGTTACTCAAGTAATGAAATATGATAGTTCTATTTAAGTTTTTAAAATCTGTAAAGGTCTCATATATTGCGAGTTGTATTTACGAGTCACAACCTTTCGATTTGCTTGTGATGAATATGTGTGCAGAATAAAAGCTGACGATATACATATATCTTGTTGTTGTGTTGTGTTGTGTTTGTTTATGTAAAAATTTTGATCCAATCTTGACTTCTCTTATTCTTAATTTTTTCATTACAAAACAAAAGCGCTAAATGTGTTTTTTTATAATACACAACTCTAGATATGCTACTATAAGTGTAGGTATGTTATTGAACGCAATTCATGCATTTGTTTCAAATTTGCAAAACATTTCTTTAAGTATTTGTTTATAATATTAATATGCATCAAAACTTAATTTATGTATATAGATCACGCCACCTGAAGCATTTCCGTTCCAACAATTACATGAATCAGTGATTGTAGTTCAATTATAGCAGCGAGATTGCCGAATAACAACGTACAAGCGCAATGCAATCAAATTTATTTACACAGTTAAGCACAACATGGCTTGTATACACAGAATGCAAAATACATCTACATATGCAAATGCATGCACTCTTCAATCTACGCAAAACAAATTATAATAGTTGAAAGTATAATGACATCACTATTGTTATAGGATGAATGATATTAGTATTTAGCAATACATTTTCTAAAACATGTGGATATTTAAAGTAGGCATTTAGTTCGAGGCACTTTAAGTATTCCTTGTTTCTTAATTATAAATTATTTAACTAAGTATCTTTATCTAAAGTTATTCGTCATTGTCATTTGTTTTACTGTTTTTTTTTATTATTATATATGGGTCAAACGAGCAGACGTATCACCTGATGGTAAGCGATTACCGCCGCCCACGGACAACCGCAACACTAGAAGCGTTACAAGTAAGTTGCCGGTCTTTTAGGAAGGAGTACACTCTTTTCTTGAAGGTTTGAAGGTCGTATTGGTCCGGGAATACCGCAGGCGACAGCTCATTCCACACAATTCTATTGGTTCTAAAGAGATACGATCAAGTTTTAATTTTATAATGCCCTGAGCATTTCTGACTTATCAATTCCCGTATTTCTGTTAATACAAACTTATGTCATTTACATTTAAATTAGTTAAAACCGTATTTGTAAACATTAAGATGTCTCTTCTCTTGTTTTATTCAAACCTATTGACTCTTACCCCGTATTCTGTTTTATTTTATTAGTATCTATGTAGTTTTAAAGAATATTTTCTAGTGACTATTTTTTGTAGTTGGTATAAACCATAGGATTTTTATTAACTAGACACTGGGCATATAGGTTGGTGTACAGTTACTTACTTAAACCAGAGAGCATAGATAATATATTTTGCCGTTATTATCCAATTATAAACATTTAATAATAAATAGTTAAGCAAATAATATGTATTTGCAAAAGTAGTTTTAAACACTTATAATAGAGTAAATAAGTATATTATTCTTATATTATTTTGATAATCAAGAGTCATAAATGACTTTTCAGTTACCACGGACGGTAGTAGTAATTTTCCAGTATGTGACCTGTCTACTTAATTCTCTCCTATACCGTAGAAGAAAAAAGAAAACATAAATACGATTATAGACTCCGGCGATAAACCTTACATATTTCAAACACCTTATATCGAATAACCAACCTATATTTCTAACAAACAACTTTAGATTCAACAAAACTCGACTACACATTTCAGCAACATACGAGGTGTAAAACAAACACACCCAAATTGTTAACAAATTCGTAGCAATCAAAATAACTTCTAACGCAGAAGTTGATTAAACTGAATAATGTTAAAATCCACTTCGCTTCTGTAGCGTAGCGAAGTGGATTTTAACATTGTTCAGTTTATTCATTTATATTAAGCAGAAGTTCTCAGCGCTGATACAGTCTGTAACTTCTCATTTACGGAAATCGAGCAGCACACAGAACAGTTCCATTTCGAGAACAATAGTAGTCCACAACAATACAATATTGTTTGACTATGCTTGTTTTACAGAGAGCATAAAACTGTAGAGTATTTTTTTTTTAACTTCTTTTGCTCATGACTCCGCCCGACATACACGCTATGTCGATTATTACAGTAAAGAGTGGCCTTATATCCTTTCTCAAGAATCAAAGTATCTCCATACTAAATTGTATTGAAATCCATGCTGGGGTTAAACCGTTAAAGTGAAACAGACAGACAGAGTAACTTTCAAATTAAAAATTTTAGTATGGATAGTTTATTAATATTGGTATTTTTACTTCATATAGTAGTTTGATGTCCGAAGCTGGTTACGGATGATAAAAACAATATTTTCGAATTTTGGTATTGCCTATGCTGGTAACTAAAGTTTAAGAGTCTTTGTAAAACAATACTAAATGATCTGACTGTCAAAAATGTTCTATATTTTGAGATCAGTTAAAAGGCTATCGATTTTTTAACTTTAAAGTGGGTTAATTAATCCCTTTATATTTATTTCAATGTACAATTTGGACACTATAATAAATTGTTATGCAGGAGTATCAAACAATTTCACAGTTATAGATTTTTTTGTAACGTATACACATTATAGAACCTTTCATGTTTTTTTAGTGACAAGGTTTTGAAATATTTATGAGACAAATTATAATTTGTTACATACATCGTTATTAGAATTATATTTATTAATTACCCTCGTTAAATGTGAAAATCTGGTTAAACTGGGTCTTCCTAAACATGTCCTGATTGAAGTGTAGACATTCAAATTGAGTTAAATACACTTCGTTCCGTTTTGAGAACGCGATTAATAATTGTAAAAAAATCGTATCGTCCATTGAGTTAATTTAGTATGGAAAGGTGATCTATGTAAGGAACCGAAAAGTCTGAGAGTCCTGGAATATAATTTAACAATCAATATTATTTCGTTCTAATTATAAATGTATAGAACCATTGCATTCGGAATTTAACCTTTAATGTTTGTCTGTTGTGACGACCTCCTAGCTCCCGTTAACAATAAAAGTTATTAATTTATTAAAAGACTTCAACCATGGCAAATCCTATGGACTAAGACTCTTATTGCAAAACTTCTCTTTGAAAATTTAACCTGACAAAATTAAGTTCAAAAATGTCATCTTGAAATTATGTTATGTACGCTTATTATAGCTTGTCTATGCCACACTAAAAACCTTAAATGGAATATGTTATTCTTTATTAGAGAAGATACCACAATTATTCTTGTGAATTTTAACTTAGATTGAAGTCAATAAAATTTGAATAAAATACATTATATGACAGTGGAATTAAAAGCGTTGTGTTTTAATTTAGTACAAAAAATAAAATGCAATGGGTTACAATATTTACACTTTCATTGCTTATTTAATGGGTGTGCTTATTTAATAGTATTATCGATCTTTTTAACGTCTAAACTAAGTGTAGTATATCCATATATATTGTCGGCTCTTAGACGCACGCGCCCAATCACCTTCGTCGCACACAATTGACTGAACTGTGTCACGACCGCACGTGCACTAGAAATGACATAATGCTTTCTCCTCATTCAATCACAGATAGTACAATGAGTGAGAGAATGAATACGTTACTGAGTGAACTGACTGAATAGACGCATACACTACACTAAGAAAAATAACATTTACTGATTGCTTCAACTATACTAAATCAGTAATAAATTTTCAATAAATCACTACTCCTTTTTCCTTTCCTTCATCCCTCCCCTTATTTGAAATATGGTTCAAGTGCAGAAACTATATTTCATATCGATATTGTTTTTATTTTGTGTCTGAAAATCTGCCAAAAAGGGATATGTTAAAACTTGTCGACCTTTGGTATGTGTACTAGCCACATGTATACCAGTATATTCGAATATATATATATTAAATATATACATTCACAGCTGGCTCCATTCCTGCAGCCGAACACCTACCACATCATCGTTAATAGGAATTAAAAATACAGAATGAATGCAATCCAACTAAATCTTGTTATGTTATATACTTTTAGCGTAATTACATATAGACCCCAAAACTTTAATAGAAAATTGACATAAGTAACAAGTAAGATACATAATTTATTTATTTTGTTTACCCATATTTGTTAACACTATTGGATGAGTAATAAATAGTTTTTCATAAAAATTCTATTGTTCATTCTGCCGAAACAAAAGGGACTAAAAGAGAAACAAGAAAGTAGTTTCAGAAAACCGGTGTGAAACACCGCCTGCGCTGTGTTTCACCGAGTTAGTGAGGGTACCGGAGGCCCACACCCCAACCCTTCCCCCACCCCTCTTCCCATTCCCTCAAAGGCCGGCAACCCACTTGTGACGCCTCTTGTGATGCGGGTGACCATGGGCGACGGTATTGCCGTCAGGCGATACGACTGCTCGTTTGCCTACTATTCCATAAAAAAAGTACACAACAATATTAACACAATCTATCCAAATAAATAAAATTGACATGTTTGTAATTTCAAATTAACGGCTTTTAACATAATGCGTATTAAATTATATACGGTAGGTAAATAAAAAAAATCTATTTGTGTTTTTTGCATGTCTGTCTCTTTGCTCCAGCTTATTTCTGGAACGGCTAGACCGATTTTGTCCGAACTTTCACTCTCACTTTCTACGTAAAACATAACGCCTATCTTTGCCCCGCGGTGTTAACCGCAATAGTTACTGTTATGGTACAACAACCACTGGTACCACCGCAGGTCTCAGTGAGTATATGATAAAATTAAATGAAATCAAAAAATAATCATGCAATATAGGTTCTATAGTCAATACGGTATTCAAGTTATGAACCTTTAAATTATTATTCGCGCCATATATCCCAAAAAGCGTTTCTTTAAACTTGGGAATGTATTAAGAATAGATTATAGCAGAAGGGTACCACAGAAAGCCCTTTTAATATTCCGTTCACGAAGATATTGATATAAGTATACAGAGCAGATCTGTTAGATTAATACACCAGCTTGGTGTGAAAACGTTTCTATAGAGAAGCTTAGGGACTCAAATATAAAAGCAGTGTAGGTTGCAGTATGTTCAAAGTAAGTTTAAGCCACACTTTGGCAATAAATGAAGACTCGATAGGAATAACATCACGACTTCAGCGATCAATGTATGTTAAGCAACTATATGTTGCACACTATCGTACACTTGTGGAAAAACTCATTTGAAAACTTATTAATCGTTCCTGCAACCAAAAACTTTCGCCCAAGACGGAGTAAAGCTGCTGCATATTCAACACGTAATTCAGCTTCTTAAACCTAATTTAACACAAATATGAAGTCTTCTACCAAAGTAGGTGTAAGTTGTAACTGATATGGTGTAGACAAAAGACAAACACAGGTGTTCAGCGTATCACAATATTTCTTAATATTACTGATTATTGTTAAGCTAGTTTGAGAGACAAAGTTGCACGGGACATCGAGTTCCAGATATAAATAAACTGCAATAAATATAAATCAAATTGATTTTAATTCAATTATTCAACGATAAAGCCATCCCCCAAGACTTAATAAAGTGAAGAGCAAACTTTAAAACTGTCAGTTAGCCGTAAAAATATCCTCAATGTTTAACAGAGCTAACTCCTAACTCTAACCTGTTAATATTCTGTAAGCGTTTAAACTTCATTACTATTCAGTCCACATAGCACGTGTCCGCTAAATAGCTCTTTTCCCAGCGTATAGGTACCTACGTGATCGTTTTCCCTTTATACTAAAACATTATATGGATATTGCTAGGCTTACGAATCATAATCGTCTTTTCATATATTTCTTATAAACAGATATTGATCCTAATTCCGTTGTTCGAAAACTCTCTAGATTAAAAATTAGTTTTCTGTCCTTGTCAAACGTCAGTCTAAATGTCAAAGTTGTCTAAAATATAAGTCCAGTTTTATCGAAAGACAGTCCCCATTTTATCTCATTCATATTGGAGACCATTTTTTGTTTCAAAGAACTCAAAATCCATACTAATATTATAAAGCTGAAGAGTTTGTTTGTTTGAACGCGCTAATCTCAGAAACCGCTAGTCCGATTTGAAAAATTCTTTCGGTGTTGGATAGTCCATTTATCAAGGAAGGCTATAGGCTATATATCATCACACTACTACTAATAGGAGCGGCGCACCAATGAAGAATGTTTCAAAAACGGGGGAACATTTTTACGCTACGGGCAATATAAGACGAAAACAAGGTTGCGTGGGTCAGCTAGTTATTAAATACAAAAAACAAATATTTGCCGATATCATATAAATAATATATTATATCGGAAAATATTTACATGTAAAATATAATGATGTAAAGCTTGAAATATTGAATATTCCTTTGTCAGGTCACCGCGCCCACACGGTATTCGTGGGAGTACACGTGCCAGCCCGACGACACTCGCACAGGAAACACAAACACCATCGCAACGGAGACAAGGATGCTGAGAGGCCTGGTAATATTGATATTATTTATTATATTCTATAGAGAAGCAGGGAAATAAATCGCACTATTTCGAGACATATTAAGTCACAATTAAAACTAAAATATACACAGGTATCTGAATTGATGCTACTGTTCATGACGACAAAGTAAAACTGAGTTGACTGCACGGTTGGCCGAGTGGTTTCAGCGGTCGCCATGCCGCTTGCTACTGCGCCAAGTGTCTTGGGTTCAAATCCCACGCGGTACAACACTTTGTGTGATCCACGAATTGTTGTCCCGAGTCTGGATGTTCTTTGTGTCCGTTTCATGTATGTTTGTAAAGTCCCCCACGACACAGGATGTTTATTCCTAATGTGGGAGTTGTCTTTTTAAAAATAAAAAAAAAAATAAAAAAAACTGCGCACGTTTTCAACGTACGTACGTATGTTACCAGTACGAAAAAAATGTCTTGTAATGAAATAATCACAAATTTCAACAAAAAAAAACGACTTCAAGAACTGGACCACACTGGAGGCGCCGGCTTTCAAATAAAAAAAGAATCATCAAAATCGGTTCACTCAGTTGAAAGTAATGAGGTAACAAACATAAAAAACTGTCGAATCCATAACCTCTTCCTTTTTTGAAGTCGGATTAAAATTATATAGGAATTCACTCCTAGAAGTAAATCCACGTGACGGCTATGCGTGAGGCCTTTTTCAATATCCTGTGAAATGGTAATATTCTGGGGAAAAGTTGCTCGCATTTTAGAGGTGAACTAGAACCTGTCAAATTGTTTGTTCTGCCTTTGCTTTGGATAAATACCAAATATATTTCTCATAACCGTTCTAAGAATTTCAATATAACAGAAAAAAAATTGTCTTTCAAGATCTTCACCAAAAGGTTAAAAGAATTTTACGATTATATGGGCACTTTCAGGATATAATTTACTATTGATTAGTATCTCTTAATTTAAAAATACCATATATAAATATAGATTACATACTTAAGAAATAAAACGCAACGTAGTAACAACAAAATTACAAGTTACGCTGCCTAAAAAAAGATTACATTGTCCTTTGTTAGCCAAACAAGAAAAATAATGAAATTACTTCAAGTGTACTCTAATGCAAAATTACTTTCACAAAATTGTTTACTTTGATGTAAACAACAATACAACTTGTTAGCTTCTGCTTCGTAATAAAGTGTTCATTTTGGGCTTTTAATGTGGGTTATTTATTAAGAGTCAATACTTCATTTAATATTTGTTAGAAAAATGTATACATAATATTCCTAATCCATAGGACCGGGCTTAATGACACGAGTTAGAAGATTAAGCGTCACGGATGACGGTGAAACATGTAAGACATCGTAGTAGACATCCCTGTCATAACTAAATTCAACTTAATTTCTTTTAATTTTCTTTATTACAAAAAGCCTCACTTTGTCTTTGTTGTCTGAGTAAGCATGGATTACTCAAGAATTAAAAACCATTTCTTTTCAACGATTGTTTTAGTATATTATTGCTGCTTTCACTTTATGTTTCATTTATTCATGAGACTTAGATGTAGCCTTTGAAGTTCGTTTTAGCTGGCTCTTTATATTTAAGTATTTCATTTTTAAGTAATTGCTATGATTTCAGTGACGCCACCGGCTCAAAGAGTACAATTTATTCTTGGAGAAGACCTTGATGATGCCACTTTTGAATCTCATCCATTGTTCTCCGAGATGGAGGAGTTGGTCAAAGACGGTGATGAACTTGAATGGAAAGAAACCGCCAGATGGATCAAATTCGAGGAAGACGTTGAAGAGGGTGGAAACCGCTGGTCAAAACCCCACGTAGCCACATTATCTCTTCACTCCCTGTTCGAATTAAGAAGTCTTATACTAAATGGGTCCGTTATTTTAGACATGGAAGCAAGCTCTTTAGAGCATGTAGCTGATAACGTTCTCGATAATATGGTAGCCGATGGCACCTTAGGATATGATTGCAGAGAGAAAGTTAAAGATGCTTTATTAAGACGACATAGGCATCAACATGAGAGACGAAACCATAACAATATGTCAAGACTTCCTCTTATCCGATCGCTAGCTGACATTGGACGCAATCATTCTTCGTGTAAAAGTGAGTAACTAAAATAAATATTTTAGAAAGATAATAAGTTTCTTATAGTTATATCAAAGCATTCATGGGTCATACGATCCCATCAGATTTCCAGGAAGGTGGCTCTCGACGCTCTAGTTCGAGGAGTTGTCGGGGGTCCACCTCGTCTCCTCACACCGCTCTTCTTCAAGCATCAGATGCCAGGGGTTCTTATCTAGCAGTACCAGGTTAGCCATGCGTGTGAAACGATAACACTATGTGCTCACTGACTACACACCCTTTTACTGATATTTACTATAGCACGCACAAAGGCTAATTTTAATACTGTATATATTATCGGTTTATTGTGTGAAAAAATCACCTAGTTTTAATTTTGCTATGTTTATTCTAAGATCCCTTTCAAAATTATCATTATATTCCTTACAGTTGAGGAGGGCGGTACAACAAGTGGGCACTCTTACAAAGGAGAATTCAGTCGTTTCCTAGGCATCCCTAATGCGGGTAACCGCTTATCCTCTTCAATGTTATTTCTTCTCTTATCATTTTTTTATAATCATTTCAAACATCTGCATTATGTCTTTATTTCTATTACCGTATTGAACAACGGTGTCACGCAAAGAATTTGCTATCATGTCTGCTTTCATTCCAACCTTATTTTAGTTTATTCAAAATTTCTATATGGATGAGCTTTTAATGAAAAGGCCATCAAGGTATTTTAATTTTATATATACCTAGGTCATTGATGTGTTTGCGCCAAGCAATAATATATTTTTGTGAAGTCCTAACCAAAGTAGCTACATTACACCTTATTACATGTTTTATATGTGATGCTTGAACATAATTCCGCACTTTTCTTTTACTGTTATTTGTTAAAATTTAAGGCTTTTAATGGAAATGTATGTGGGTATGTTTGTATTTACAAAACGTAATGTTATAGGTGGTGGACATGATAATAGTATGGTAAAAAGCCCAAGTAGCATATCTATGCAACGTAATCACAGTACTGGAGATTTACCAATGAATGGAGATATAAACCACAAATGTAATACAAACTTCATGAGGAAAATTCCACCTGGTGCAGAAGCATCTAATATTCTTGTCGGTGAAGTTGATTTCCTCGAGAAAACTCTGTCGGCCTTTGTAAGACTTAAAACTGGTACGATTATGGGTGATTTGACTGAGGTCCCAGTGCCAACAAGATTTATGTTTGTGCTACTTGGCCCACCAAATAGCAACTCCAGTTTTCACGAAATTGGCCGCGCTATGGCTACATTAATGTCAGATGAAATATTTCATGAAGTTGCTTATAGAGCTAGAAAAAGAGATCATCTTTTAGCAGGTATAGATGAATTCCTTGATGCTGTAACGGTTTTACCCCCGGGTGAATGGGATCCAGCTATTCGCATTGAGCCTCCAGCAGCCATACCTTCACAAGATCCCCGAAAGCGTCCTAATGATAACAGCCATAAAGAAGAGTTTGACGAAGAAGAAGAAGAACAAAAACAAAGAGAGGAATCTGGGTTGTCGCGAACTGGACGACTATTTGGAGGTTTGAAAAATGATCTTAAAAGAAAGATACCTTGGTATTGGTCAGATTTCAAAGATGCATTAGCTATACAATGTGTTGCATCATGGATATTTTTATACTTTGCTTGTTTATCACCCATTATAACTTTTGGGGGACTGCTAGGTGAAGCTACTGGAAAAAATATGGCGGCAATGGAGTCCTTAATTTCAGGATTTGTTTGTGGAATGGGTTACGGCTTCTTTTCAGGACAACCTTTAACAATCCTAGGATCCACCGGTCCCGTATTAGTATTTGAGACAATTGTCTTTGAGTTTTGCAGACAAATTGGTTGGAATTATATGTCATTCAGATTTTGTATCGGGACGTGGATAACGATAATTTTAATTATATTAGTAGCAATAGATGCCAGTGCCCTGGTATGCTACATAACAAGATTTACTGAAGAGAATTTTGCTACTCTTATAGCCTTTATTTTCATTTACAAGGTAATTAAGCAATTCATAAACAAACATATCAAACTCAAATGAACGCGAGCTATAAATGTTTTAATTTTATAATGTTCTAGGCAGTGGAAAATGTTATATCAATTGGTAAAAAATATCCCCTAAAGACACGCCCCGACGAAGTTCTCAATTATGAGTGCTATTGTTTGCCAAGCAATTACTCTAAAGTACCAGAACAATTTAATTGGACATCAGTGGACAAAGAGACTTGTCAGGTATTAAATTAATGTGAATAAAATACTTAAAATTTATTGTTTTACGATGAATGAATGCTAAGATATTGTTATATTTTAGCTTTATAATGGAACTCTAGCCGGTGGAGGATGTGATACCAAAGTTTATGTACCAGATGTTTTTCTAATGTCTATTATTCTTTTCCTGGGTACTTTTATTATATCAGTAATATTAAAGGACTTCAAGAACTCATTATTCTTTCCATCTAAGGTAACGCTCTTTTTTTCTAATTTCTATTTTTTTTTATATATTTTTTAAATACTATTTCATTTTTAGGTTCGACAAATCATAAGTGACTTCTCCGTGATCATAGCAATATTATCGATGTCTTTTTTGGATTACAAAGTTGGTGTAAAAACGCCAAAATTGGAAGTACCTTCCGAATTTAAACCGACATTACCAACACGAAACTGGGTCATTACTCCATTTAGTGGTAACCCAGTATGGTCTTCATTAGTGGCAATTTTACCGGCACTGTTAGGGACTATACTCATATTTATGGATCAACAGATCACAGCTGTTATTGTCAATCGTAAAGAGAATAAACTCAAGAAAGGATGTGGTTATCACTTGGATTTATTCGTCTTAGCCATACTTATTCAAATATGCTCTGTCATGGGTCTGCCATGGTTTGTTGCAGCAACAGTACTGAGTATTAATCACGTGAATTCTTTAAAAGTGGAGTCAGAGTGTGCTGCTCCTGGAGAAAAGCCTCAGTTTTTAGGAGTACGTGAGCAGAGAGTCACTCATATTTTGATTTTCTTAATGATAGGATGTTCAGTTGTATTAACACCAGTTTTAAGTCACATACCGATGCCTGTGTTATTTGGAGTATTTCTTTATATGGGAGTTGCATCGTTGAAGGGCCTTCAATTCTTTGATAGAATTTTGATAATGTTTATGCCACAAAAATATCAACCGGATCATATGTTTTTACGGCAGGTAAGTTTTCTTCCTGAAGTTAAATAAAAAAATTCCTACTTGTTTCTCAATCTTATATATTCTGTTCGCAGGTCCCAATACGACGCGTTCACATATTTACAGCTATTCAATTAACATGTTTAGTCTGTCTTTGGGTAATAAAGTCATTTTCCATGACCTCAATACTTTTCCCACTGATGCTAGTAGTAATGGTTGGTATAAGGAAAGCCCTGGACTTATTCTTCACAAGAAGGGAGATGAAGATACTTGATGATGTGATGCCCGAACTGACAAAGAGGAATCAAGATGAACTCCGAGAACTCGGAGACGCTGAGGTGGGATGGCATGCAAAAATACTAAAATTTTGCCGTTGAAACTAAAATGTTTTCCCAAAATCAATTTAGTTTTTCTTTCATCATTCTCTAGTTTAATCATTTTCGTTGTTCATGTATTTTAATGTACTATGAAATAAACTCAGTCTTATGTTTACACACAAGCATTTTATTTTTGCTGTCATTACAATTTTCCTCATGTTTTCCATATATGTTACTATTTAATAATGGTGAGTAGTATCTTCACTTTATTGTAGATATTTCATATGTCAGTCCTAATTAAGAGTTATAATTTCCTTGAAGAAACTTCTTAGGCTATACACTTCTAGGAAACGAACAAGAATAATCCACCTACATATCAAGAGAATCTTCAAATCCCGCTTATTAATGGCAATATAATGAACATACCATTGGCGTCAATAAATATATCGGAGGAAGTAAATAAGACTGGCATTTGGAAGCAAGTCAACAATAGCAACCAAATGAAAGGTCGCGATGGAAAAGATATGAAGTCCAAGAAGAAAAAGTGAGTATTGTAGAAAGTAACTGCATATTTTTGTGTAGTGAAATTACATGCACCTATGCACGTGTGGTGTCGTCATAATAGTGATTTAAATGAAATAAGTAAGAAAAAAAAACAAAGAGACTTGGAATTTAATTGGATTAATTATTTCCTGTTAATGATTGGAAATTTTATATTTTCGTTGCTTACCTAAATTCTTCTTAAGAAACCTGAATTTCCGAATTTCGTACGCAATGGCTGAGCTTTACTCGTTATTTTTTGGTAAAATTTCTCAAAATGAATCCGAGCTACATCGATTTATCGCTTTCGAAATCCCCTATACTAAAAATCGTTGGAGCCATTTCGGAGATTTAGATTATTAACAAGAATTCCTCGTTTAAAGGCATTAGATATATTATGTGATGAAACCCCACACAAAAACGTATTGAACATAAGTTCATGTTTTAATAGTAGGTATTCATAAATAGAGGCGCTCATAGCCCAGTTGCACTCGGTGATGGTCAATACCTGGATGGGTGACCGCTGGTGGCATGTGACCATGAACGTCTCCATGATTCGGAGGTCACGTTAAGCAGTCGGTCCCGGTTGTTATAATAGGATAACAGTCGTAAAGCTTAGTTCCAGGCCCTTAGGTGGCTTAAAAACATCCAACGGCAAGATTACGTAGCCACAACGTTGTCTTGCCAGTCCCCAACCCGCACTCGGCCAGGGTCGGTCATATGGCCTTAACCCTCTCGGCTCGGCGAGACCCAAGCCCAGCAGTGGGGCGGCTATACCTAGATTGTTGATGATGATTCATAGATAAGAGAAACTTACTTTAATAAACTGTTGTCTTCGTACTTATGAACTGAACTTATTGTCAACAGTAACAAACACAAGAAACTAATATCCAAAAACGCACAGTCAGAAATTGAAAGACGATTATCCACTATGGATGAGGTTGAAGAAGACGACTCCGTAGTCAAGGTGGCTGTCAGTGACACCAAGTTTTAAGCGCAGCATGTTTGTGCACTACCCTGGAAGACACTGCATGTACCACGATACAGAGTGCATGATGTACAAACTGTATAGAACTTGTTTATTAGATTCCTAAGTTAGTATGTATTATTAGAAATTATTGGGAAGGTATATACAATTATAATAATATAATATAGGTAGGTATAGGTAGGTATTCACTTACACACGGCCGTTTGATTAGAAAGCTGATAACGTATTATTAAAGATATGTAAGTGTGTGTCCGAATATATACGTATTACTAACAAAGGAAATGCAAAAATCACAAGGTAAGACAAGGTTCATTACAAAATGATTTGTCCTTAATGGGAATCGAACCCATGACAAGGGCACTTTGGCGTAGCTGTCAGAGTCATTAACCATTAGATCAACAGGTATGTCAAGTTTTAGTTTTTACGAACTCTTAAATAAACGTAATCAATTTTCACTTAAAATATTACACGACACTTGACCGAGTATCGACATAGTGTTTAGACAAATTACATTGCAGTAACGTAATTATTTTTTATGCTATAGGATTTCATGCCGGCGCAACTTGCCAACCCTACACATCGTGTGTAAATTTATTTTGAAACCTTATAAAATATTAAATACACTTTGAAGTTTAAAATCACGCCGTGTTTTATATATGTACCTCAGTCCTGACTAGGAACATTGCAAAAGTGATAATTAATAACTACAGTAGTCAGTGACTAAACACTCCGTTAAAATACTTGTCCTCGAAGAAAAATACCACCACATAAGCATAGGATAGCAAGAAGAATAAAAAAATAAAGTAAGGGAGAAATAAGATAACAAAGAGAAGGCCTAGTCTAGCAGCAAGCTGTTATAGGCTGGTGATGTGATGATAGAATTGCAAACGAGCAGAGGTATCACCTGTTGGTAGGTGACTAGGCCACCTATCCGAAAATTTAATCTAAGTACAACATTTTTTCCTTTTTACAAGTTTATAAGAAGTACAGAATTTTTAGTGAGAATTCAACTGTTTGTAAACCTAAGTAAATACAATACTTATACATCTCCCAATTCTCCCACAAAAGATATTGTTACTGTATACTATATTGATGATAATTTTGTATGATAGTTATACGATAAACTGTAATATTTATCTAAGTAGAAACCCTTATTTTATTAGAAAGTAGTGGTTGTTTAAATAAGTGTTGTAAAAGACTATCACTATAGAAAATTTAATAAGTTTGTATAATACAACCTTGTGCCGTCACGAAATAGTTCAAATGTAACGCTTTATATGTTTTTAAATATTATTCCTGCACTCGTCTGCACCCTCCGTCGATTACTGTAAATAAACATATTGAACAAAACTTTTTTGCATGTATATACGTGAGAAAGCATGTTTTTATACTTTTATTCTAAAATGTTTACGTCTAATGTTCATAAGTTAAGTATACCTGTATTGTTAGACTAGTGAATATGTTAGACATAAATTATGTGACCTTGTATGGAATTCTAAATGATTTTCAGAATGACCTCGTAAGGCGCAAAGATTCTTGGAGCAGTGGTATAAGAAAAGGTGAATCTAGAAAAATTAACACATCAGCTGAAACATCGGTCTAAAATTATACATCATTTTCAAATACACTTAGCAGCGAAATGTCACGAAACGTGAGACATGAAAACTAGATACAAAGGCATGCGTACTTCCGCAGAATCCCTTAATAAGAAGGGATGTTATCATCACAATTGTATAATTTTAAATTACCTACCAATAACGGCAATGTTCTAGAGCTAGGTTTATATAATTATACTAAATGTGTTTACTGTTTTAGTTTGTAAGGCAAGTGGCACAAAGTGTGTTATAAATGTACTGACACCATTTTTTGTATACATTAGGTCATTTACTGTAAAACTAGGATTAGAATTTTAGAATATATTTCCGATCGTCATTCTTTGTCAATACCTATGTCTAATGTTTACGGTGTTTTCCACGCAACACTACCTTTCGCTAGTAAATGACATCTAAATAATTTTTATGTCATCCATTCCCAATTACGATTAATTTTGTTTTAGTCATCATAATTTATCTGGAATTATTACAACTGGAAATTAGTAGACATGAAATTATAGATACTTTTATTTAAAGCAGTTCTCAAATAACATTTTTCATTCGAGGTTCAATTCATATACCTACTAAACGTGATGATGGCTGCAGATAAGTTGAAACGATTTAAAAGAAAAATATGCGATTATATACCTACAGTGTTATGTGTAATATCCGTAAACTAAATGTATAGGTAACTAAGGAAACATGCACATTAGGGTAAGAGATTATTGAATTAAAAGAGTGGTTAATGTGATATGTAGTTGCTTCTTTAGTTCTTTCTGTATTATACTGCCTTGATTGTACAAAAAGGTACTATATTTGACACTCTTTTTATTACTTAACTACTCCCAGAGGTAGTTATTTATCTACCAAAGAATCGAATACTTTATAATATTGAAACTGTAAGATTTATTTCTAAACTAGCGACCCGATCCCAGTTCGCACGGAAGTATTTGCAACTTTCGGATATTCTCTACTATAATATGCATGCATTATAAACTTCACTCATGAATCATTCTATCCATTGCTGAAAACTCCATTAAATTATGATTATGGAACTTTTAATCTTAGGCCGTGAAATGGTCGTTCTTTCGAATAATAGCCACAAATACCGGCCGCACACAGAATGCCCTAGGTTGTAGAATATACCGTCCAAAATTTGCCAGTCCCTAAATGAACACTACCAATTTCATTGGGTGTGTCTATTAACAAAATAGAGTGATAAATATAGTACCACACTATAATTATACACATAAGCTAAATGAACATTGTAACAGTAGTATCAATACACAAAATTAATTAAACGAAGTGCCAATACAGTAATCACCAATATATATTAGATTTGTGAATATATTCACCCGTTAAGATGCTAAAATTATCAAATAGTTTTATAAACAAATATTGCGATGTTAATGTTTTAGATGGTAAACATGTATTTATAATTTTTATTGTGACAGAATAAACTTATTATTTTAATGAGACAGTCAGTTTAGAATAATTAAAAGATGTAAAACATTTTTCTTGGTTTAATGAAATATTATTTAAAATTACTAGAGGTTTTAATAATTCCAAAAATCTGTTCCTTACTGCACTATAGGTATTTATTTTACATTGATTTTAGTTATTTTAATAGCCTGCTGTGTTTTGTACTGAATAAGTATTTTCCTCTTGTAGAAAGTTATTAGTCTCAAATTTTTTTTAAGCTTTAGAAGCTCCCATAGAGAAAAAAAAAATTATAAAACTCACCATAAATAGTAATATAGATTAATAAATTATTAGTATATTACCGATTAGGGCTTTTTAGTTTTTTTTCTACGACAATTACTAATGAGATAATAAAAAGGTTCTTAAACCCGAAGCTCACTATTCACTTACTGTTCGTTAGTATGCGCATCACTTAAGAATGCAGCCCCCTAATCAAGTTAACATTCTACAAACGTAAACTCTAAAAGCAAACTAACAAATTTATGGAAATGAGGTCTCTTATCGCAGTCTTTTTTTTTATTGGTTAGGTGGCAAATGAGCAGATGTATCACCTGATGGTGAGCGATTGCCGCCGTAGATACCCGCAACACCAGGCGTCACAAGTGGAGGAGGGGTTGGGGGGTATTGACCTCCAGACCATCACTCACTCATTAGCCAATAATACAAGATAATAAAGGCATCGAAACACTTGCATCTTGATTAAGGGGCTGGAGTGATTTGTTTTCATACATTCTTTCTTTTGCTTTAAAACAATACTTGGAAAATGAATCCGTATAAGTATGGAGACCATTACTCTTGGATTCTGCTCATGATTTCCATCAGGCAGAGCAGAGTCACTATGACAGGTTCATGTATACAAAAAAAACAATATGGAAAACGTTGAAGAGATTTTTCTATTCAATTAATGTATATCAGGTCAATTAGTTTTACACAAATCAATATTAGGAAAAGACTATAATTTTAAATTACTAATCGTAATCAATAGATTTTCAGTCTCTAGTTATATGCCTATTAATAATCTCATTTACAGTAATCTAAATAAAACTTTAATCCCCTACAATTGTACTTATTCAATTCAATCTTAGAACTATACCCTGTGCCCTGTAGCCTAAACTAGTCAATCGTAATAATACAATGGTATTTATAGCTAACCTTAGCTTAATATGGTTAATGTAAGCAAAATATTATTTATACCTGGAGTGTTTGCTACGATTTATATTGTTTTTGGAATCTATTTGTGGAATGTTGAATAAATGGGTTTTTATAAATGTATTTGTTGTGTACTTATTTATGACCTAGAAAAAGTTTATAAACTTTACATAATAATTAATTTAATTAATTTTACTTTACTTGTTTACCTTCAAGAAAAGAGCGTACTCCTTCCTAAAAGGCCGGCAACGCACTTGTGACGCCTCTGGTGTTGCGGGTGTCCATGGGCGGCGGTAATCGCTTACCATCAGGCGATACGTCTGCTCGTTTGCCCCTATATAATAAAAAAAAACTATTAATAATATTTGTTTTTTAATTTATATAGCCATGTCACCGTCCTGGTGACATTTCACCTGACATGCTATGGACTCCTGAATAACTAAACCGATTTTAATCGAATTTATACAGTTTGATCCAACGACACAACAGTTTAAAAGAAAGGATAGTTTGTATCTCAATTTATATTTGCAATATGAAAGCAGAGTGTGAACATTCAGTTCAATAGACCCGCCTTAAATCTGAATAATTTATTACGAAATACCGTTAATAAGCTTAAACAAATAATTCCCGTCGGTTTATAAATCAAACTCCAAAATATATATCAATAATTATATTACACTATATTGGCCTTAATATAATCATAAAAATAAATAAATACTAAAGATTAGTGGGCGGTTAGTTCTTGGTCTTCTTCTTGTCAGGGAGCAGTCCCATCTCCTCCTGGTATCTCCTGATGAGCTGTTCTTGTACGTCAGGTAGGCAGGGAGAATACCTACTGTATTCCATACTGAACTCGCCTTTGCCTTGGGTCATTGATCTGGAATAAATGGTATAATTAATCAAAAAAAATATCAACGGGTTCTTGAAAGCATATTGTTGCATCTGGCATGAATTTCTATCGTAGGAGAGCCACGCTTCGGCATGCATGGGCCGGCTCGACCGGCGTGATACCACGGCCTCTGAAAACCGGTGTGAAATTGCGCTTGCGCTGTGTTTCACCGAGTGAGTGAGGATACCGGAGCCCCATATCCCAACCTCTCCCCTCATCCTCCAAAGGCCGGCAACGCACTGTGACGCCCCCAGTGTAATCGCTTACCATCAGGCGATACCGTCTGGTCGTTTGCCACATACCTCATAAAAAAATCGTAAATTATCAGATTACTGCTTTACGAACGACCAGGAGACCTTTTTAGAAGAATCGATTTTTCTCCCTTGTCACATGATTTTTGTACGCAGTTGCGGAATAATGGATTAGAAGAGATATTGAAATTGTATGGAACCAATGTCGTACAAAATTACTGTACTAACATTGAAGGTTTTTTGATTGAAGACACTTATATTAAAAATCTAAATAGGATTTGAAAAAAATATTTTATATTACAAAGCCAATTTTAAAATAAAAGTTTATTAACTTAATAACATCACGCTATATAAATTAGAAGCATGACAGTGACTATAATTGCTACAGAAACAGTGCAGAACATAAGTAAATACTCTAAAAATATATCACTAAATGACTAATGATTTAAAATTTATTTGCCGTTTACATTTTTGCCGAAATAAAGACTTACCTAAGTTCACCAGCATATCCAAACATGTTATTCAGAGGAACCTCCGCGTATATAGTGGTCCATCCCTCTGAGCCTTCTGTACCAGTGATAATACCGCCTCTCTTGTTTAGTTGGCCAATCACCGTACCGTGAAATTCGTCAGGGAGTGTCACTTCCACAAACATGATCGGTTCTAAAATTTGCCAAGCGCCATCATCGAATACTGGAAACAAATAAATACTTGTTATCACGTGTATTGATTAGAAAAAGTTCAGATCATGTTTAGATTATATCAAAGAGCAACACGATAGTAGCAATACGCAGACGTTCCCTTCTGTCACGGTATATGCCCAAATGGGCCTACTACTGTGTGAAATTGTGAATGTTTTGTTTTAATTGTTCTGTGTGAGTTTACAGTGACAGGTAATAGTTTTTATATGGGAGTCTAAAATATGTATGTATGAAGATTTCACAGTGAACAGTGAACACCGGTGGGATGACTGTCTGTGGGGTCTCCAAACGTTAAAAAAAATACGCTAGTACACCACGGAGGCAGTTAAATGGTATATAATGCTTAATCCTTCTTGCTTACAAGAGGCATATGTCCCGTAGTTGACTGTTGTGGCAGTTTGATGATGATGAAGATAAAATTAAAACAAAGTTTCATATTTCGAAATCGAAAACAAAGTTTAATTCTACTAACCTTCTTTGACGGCTCCTTTAGCAGCTAAGAAGAAAGCCAGTTCACTGGAGTCAACGATGTGATGGGCACCATCTTGAAGTCGGAACTTGACGCCCGACACTTTGTGACCCGACAGGTACCCCTTCTGACATGTGTCCAAGAAGCCCCTCTCTACTCCAGGAATGAATTGCTTCGGGACATTCGTACCGATAGTTTCGTCTACGAACTCCAACACTGTAATGAAAAGTTGTTTTTAAGACTTACAATAATAATATCTTCACACATTTCAAACACAGATTGATTCCAAACTAGGTCATCCATAGGTCATCAACAATCAATGAATGAACGAACGAATGGACATGGTAACCAGACTACGGATAAACATACTCATGTATTTCTAAATACATATAGATTATTGATTATTTAGATGGTTGACTGGTAGAGAATGCCTTAGGCATTAAGTCCGCCAATGCACCTAAAGTGCATGATGTATTAAATAAATAATAATAAATAATTATTAATAAATTACAGCCAGACACAAAATAAATGACCATTCTTACCCTTGTTCATAACTTCAACAAAGATTATTCCCCCAACAGAGGGTGCAGGATATGACTGTTATCTTACTTTTATTTAAGCATTTTTAAAGCTTTCTTTTACGGATAATTATGTATATGTTTTTGAATAGAATTCTTCTATGTATTTACTTAATGAACTTATAATAATTATGACAACTTGTTTATTGTATTTTACCTGTATTCTGATGCGCATCTAGTGGTTCTATGATACCACTGACTCTGGCATACTGGCCAGCACCACCCGACTGCTTTTTATGTAAGTAGTCAAATTTACACGGTGACATCATCGTTTCTCTGCAATAGAAAAAAAATATTAGAACTTTTTCGTATAAGTGCATTGCTAGTCCTTTAGTCAAAAATTAACCTGTCGTGTCTCACGAATCCAAGTACCTTTATGCTAAATTTAATTTAAAAAATAAAATTGCGCACTCCTTCTTAAAAGACTGGCAACGCACTTGTGACGCCTCTGGTTTTGCGGGCGGCGGTAATCGCTTACCATCAGGCGATACGTGTGCTCATTTGCCCCTACACCATAAAAATAAATTGCTTCTGCATTTAGCCATGAAAGCATAACAGACATAACAGAATTCTTTTTTTACTTTCCGAGATAGATAAATATTTTACAAAACCCATAAATGTGAGTATAGAAGATTAATAGCTCACCTAAATGCTACTTTCGGCTTGCCCAAATCAACAGGACAATTGTATTCCCTCTCCATCCTCTGAGCATAGATTTCTAAATGTAGCTCACCCATGCCGGAAACAATGGTCTCCTTGTTATCAGGGTCATAACGGAACTGGAATGTAGGGTCCTCTTTTGTGAATCTGAAAGGACAAAATATTTACATTATAGCCTATAGGTATACCCTATATACATTTTTTAAGAATGACATAAAATATTACAGTTGCCTGCGTCTTTTAGTCTCATTTCAATAGGATTTATATTAATTACATCATGTGCTCAACTATTAAGAGTAACTATTTACACTTTTTAACTTGAATATAATCGCGTACATAAACTTTTCGTTAGGGGTCGCAATACCGTATAATTTATTCAAAACCGGTATTTTCGGTATTGGCTCCAGACCAATACCGATATTCCGGTATTTTCGATATTTCCGGGATTAAGCTTAATTTAGTATTATAAAGTTAGTTTGCGGAGGAATAGTAAGTAACCTAAATGAATTCATCTTCTAAATAAAACCAAATATTCATTGACACAAGGTTTATTATAATATGTTGGTAATCAATCAAGTTAGTTTTTAGTAATAGTTTAGTAATACAAAATGCCCGCTTATTCCTTTATTAAAATAGCTTAGGTTAACTAGGTCAAATACTTTAATGAAATGTAGTGTTTGACTAGGAAGTCTGATTCCTACCAGGAATCAGTTCTAAAAATAAAATGTTTAACAAACTTGTAATAAATTCTCATAAAACATAAAATTAACAAATTCTCATAAAACGTAAAATTAACTCTTATTATGGTTTACTAATCATCAAATAATATTCTAATTAACAAAATAACAAAAATGCTTAAATTAAATTCAGTCCCAATCAAATTGAGTTATGTAAAGGTAATCAAAATATTATTAAATCTCCATTAATTTTTAGGTTCAGTCTTGTAATGAGATCGTAGAAACAGTAATGTATCTAAACTTTTATCACTCAATCTTGATCGCAAATGATTACACAAGTAACCCGAAGAAGAGAAAGCTCTCTCTGACTCTACACTAGTTGGGGGAATACTTATTAAATTGTTGAAGGCCATACTCAAATATTTTCCTCTAGACCCACCGTTTTCGTAAAGAGCCATTTCTATTTTGATTAAAGTTTCAAAGTCAGGTTCAGTTGCTTTTGATGTACTGTCCTGATTTAGCATTTGCTTTTTCACTACCATTTCTAACTGTTGCCTTAGCGGCACTGAAGCTAAAGGGAGATCATCACATGCAGAAACAGTAACATCATGAGTAGATTCCATATTAAAATTTCCTTTGGGTTTGACAACATCCACAATGTGTTCTCTCATCAATGTGCAATCTGGCCTTAAAAATACATCACAGTATTCATTTGCTGAATCAAAATAAGTTTTTGGGTTATATAGATAATTTAAGGTTGAAGCAACCAGCAACCTTCGTTCCTTAACCCTACGTTTCAGAGAAGTTACAAGTTCACGAGCAACTAAGTCATGTTGCATGGCGTCTAATTTTGTGAACATAAACTTCAGAGCAGTATCCGCAGTAATTAGGTTAGCGGTTCTTTTGCACAGTTCTTCGACAGTGGCTTTTAGTATTTCAAATACTCTGCTGAGATCAGCCAGCCGTCGGTATTCACTTTCTGGTAACTCTTGGTTAATATTTAAATCTATCATTGCCTTCTGGATCGGAACTTTAAGCTTCACAAATCTCTCCAACATATCTGCTAAACTGTTCCAACGTGTTCTACAATCTAAAATCAAATTAGTTTCACCAATCATTTCCACTTTCACATATTTTTGCAACAAATCATTTTTTGTTGGCGACTTTTTAAAAACTTTCACAATTTTACGGACTTTATCTATTAATTCTTTAAAAATAAATTCGTTGTTAGGATCAGTCCTTAAGGTTACATGAAAACCATCATTGTCATCTTCATCATTATCGTCGTCTGTGTCATTATTCTCATCGACTTCTGTTTCAATTACTCGTATTTGGTAATTTTCTTTATTTTTGTACAATACATCTAGTATTGCAAGCTGTAAACCGTGAGCAAGGCACTGTTGATGAAAAATCGATGCATCACGTCCAAATGCCACCATTACAGAAGCACCGTCAGTTGTGGTACAAATTACGTCGTCCTTCAAAGATAATTCGAACGCTAACAATCTTTTCTCCAGCAACTGCAAGCAAATTCTGGCTGGCATACTCCCAATGATTCTTACTAGGCCGAGATTAACAAAATTGTTTTTCACCATTGGACTATGCACATTGACATTCATAAAACGTCTATTACCTATACTAGTCCATTCATCTAGAGTCACCGAGACCTTAACTCCGTCATTTTTTAGTTTTTGAAGCTTGTTTATTATAGTCAGCTTTACAGTTTCACCGTGATTCATCACCATATTTTTAATTGAATTTGAAGATGTAGGCAATTTGTAGCCAGATTGCGCCATGATTCGTCTTTGGTCATTTGAAGTAATAAAAAAACTAAAAGGTAAGCCATCTACAGACGTCATACGAGAAATCGTTTCTGGTAAACTATTGGAACTTTTAAAATAATCAGTTAATTTGTTCCTCTTTTTTGGTGTTTCATCTTCCGTAACAGTGGCAAAACATGATGTATTTGCCGTATAAGTCTTTGCCAGCTGACGTGGGCTAAAAGCATCAATATTATGTTTCAAAACTATTGAATGTGCTGTTTTTAAATGAGTATGAAGCCCTGAAGTTGAGCCGCCCGATGTCTTGATTATTTTGTTACAGCTTATACATTTAGCCGTAAGATTATCTGAAGCTTTAAGAAAACGACTCCATACTGATGTTTCTGTTTTTGACAATTTTTTATGCTTTTCATATAGAATTTTGTCTTGATCTGCCGATTCTGCCATGGCTTTCAACTAATAACAACCTGTAAAGAAAATATCAAACTGCACTTACTAGAAATAAAGCGCTGAACATGAACCCTGCATAAAATACATTGATTCGAAACATTAAAATAACATTAAATAAATCCATAATTATAATATTATGATACAAAGTCGCGGATACAGCTAGTTTGAAAGTTTATTAATTATACTATGACTATTTAAGAAAAGTAAAACTAAATATTATGGTCAATCAAACGGCAAATATATAAAAAATAGTTGAAAACAATTGCGGTACAAACCACTAATTAAACGTTCGTTTATATCCTACTTACTATCTTAGCTATTTGCAGTACAATACATACAAATAGTACAAAAGTAGAAAAATATTTGTACTTCTATCTCTCTCCACAAACAGCTTTTTCCAAAAAATAATTTAAAATCCCATACTTTTACGACATGCAATTGATACAATCATACAATATAATAATTTAAAATCATTTACTTACCAATTCGTCTATTGTATTTCTAAATTTCAAGTGTGGATAACAAAAACAAACTGTAGTTGTTAGGGCTGTGTAACCAAGCCACCAACAAAGGTTGTGTTCGTAGGAGTATATGAGACATACACACATATAACAAATGAGGCAGCAGAACGATGATAAAGTTATTGTATTCAAAAGATGACTGACTAACTACAAAAACAACACCAGTATTTATACAAAAATATAGTAAGGAGAGAGTGAGTCAGATAGCACACGTAAATGTATGCGAATTGATATCTCTCTCTCTGTCGCAAATTCACAGCTATGAGTCTGGTATGCGATGTTGCATAATGTCAAGGAGAGAGTGAGTCAGATAGCACACGTAAATGTATGCGAATTGATATCTCTCTCTCTCTGTCGCAAAATCACAGCTATGAGTCAGTTCGCGCGATGTAAAAATATATAATAATATAATATTTATTTTGAATGGAAAAAATGAAACTGAATCCGTGACCGCAAAATCAACAAAACACGCCACAACGAACGACGATGACAAAATGTAAACAGTTGAAATAGAAAATTTGACACTCGTCGGTTGCATCGCAACTATTCGCAACTTCGCAACTCACCTAGTTGCATCGTTCGCGCCACGCGATTGGCTCGTTCGCTTATCGTTCGGCCGGGAAGTTCGGCCACTCGGCTGTCGCCGGATTCATCGGTCTTGTCGTAAGGTGAATGAAGTGGCGCGCGCGTAATTTGAATTATTTGGCGCGTAACTTTAACTATCTGTATTTATTTTTTATTTATTTGACTAAACCGAAAATACCGAATATCCCGGTTTTTTGGGAAACGAATACCGGTATTAACTTGACCAAAATTCGACCCGGTATCCCGGTATTTTCGAAATTCGGTATCCCGGTTTGCGACCCCTACTTTTCGTGTTGTAGTAAGCCACACCCTACTTTTTTTTTTCTTTTTTTTTATTGTACGGAAACCCCCTCGTATGAAGGACCCCCCCGAAGTACTCCACCCGAAAGAGTTGAGTGTCTTCACGGATGGATCCAAAACAAGGTCAGGCACTGGCTCGGGAGTATTCTCCGAGGACCTAAACATACACATCTCAACGTCACTAGGAGCCCACAACACAGTCTTCCAGGCAGAGTGTATGGGCATAATAATGGCTGCATATGCGATCACTTCCAGGAGAGTAGCCGATTACCCCATCCGCATACTTTCCGACAGCCGATCAGTCTTACAAGCCCTACAAAATCACTCGACAACATCGGGGCTAGTTTACGAATGCCACAAAGCCCTGACAGAGGTATGTGCCAAAAATAGCATAACTCTGCAGTGGATAAAGGGACATAGTAACTCACGCGGGAACGATGCAGCCGACGCACTGGCAAGAGGTGGATCGGAAACAAGGGCAATAGGCCCTGAACCAATACTGCCTCTGCCATCCGCCTGGCTGCGAAGGTCACTGCAACAGAACACCAAGGTGGAACACCAAATGTATTGGTCCAACCTTGGTACCTGCAGGCAGACCAAGGAGGCCCTCCCGACGATCAACCCCAGATTGTCGCGGAAGCTGTTGCAACTTAAGAGGCCGCTGCTCCGACTTTTAATAGGAGCAATAACTGGTCATGCATTACTAAACAAACATCTTTTCACTTTAGGTGTAACAGACAGTCCTCTGTGCAGGGCTTGCATGGAGGAGGAGGAGACAGCCGCCCATGTCATTATGACATGTCCTGTGGTGGCAGAATACCGGGCGAGACACCTCGGATTACCGAGGTCACTTCCTGAAGTCGTCGGCAACGTGAAGGGTCTGCTAGGCTTCTTGGAAGAACTGGGGTGGCACGTGTGAAACCATCCCATCACGCAAAATAGGCGCAATGAAGACGTCGAGTTGCGGAGACCCAGCCCGCGAGTTTCAATAGTTTCAAGTTCAACCCCCTCGTATACCACCCCCTGGTGGCATGTCGGACTCGAACCGACTTAAACCGCACGCCGTCCCACTCCACTGAAACGTCTTCATCGATTACAATTTGTTTTTTGGTACATATCAGAATAAATCGTAAAGTACTTTTTTCCTGCTCCTATGCTACCCCTATTTTTAGCATTAATAGTAAATGTTTGCAACAACATTATAAACAGGAATATAATATTCCCTTTCAGAGACACAAGTAGCAAGGTTTGCTAGTTCTTAAAAATAAATTGATTTTACTTTATAAAGTAATTATTAATTCTATAGAAATTATCGCCTTGTTACCGAGCAACAGCCTTTGAGAAGTTGTCCCTGTCTTTATTGTTCTTTGGTTTGATTGACATTGATACCACAGGATCAGGTACGTGTATAGACTCCATTGCCAACTGCAGCTTGCTACTGTTCACAAATGTATCACCTGAAGCGCAATCTACACCGAACAACGCAAATATATCGCCAGCCATCACTTCATTGACTTCTTCCATATTGTTTGAGTGCATACGGACCAAGCGGGAAATCTTTACCTAAAATTAAAATAATACATTTTGTTTTAAAGATTCTGGGCATTTCACAAAAAACTTTTAGTGATGAAAACAATAAAATAAATAAATGAATATCTCCGACATCTAACACCAAGTCCGAAGTTAAGTAGAGCTTGTGTTATGGGCTAGTACCCCATACAACTGATATAAATTTATATATAGTTTTTTTTTTGTAAATGCATATATATTATACATAGAGAACACCCAAACAACAAAAAAAATATTTGAAGATCATACAAATATTTGGTCTGACACGGGAATCTAACCCGAGACATCAAGCACAGCAGTTGCAATTCAATGAAAATTTTTAGTCAGTTAGGATAATTAAATTTATATGTACTGGTATAAAATATTAAATATGATTCCAAACTGTTTATCTGACTATCACTAAATTTAGCAAACAGCCAGTTTATTATTTTACCAGAGATACAACAAAATCCAAAAAGTACCTTCCATACAGAAATATTTTTTCCCGTTGTATGGAAAAATTGCTTTACATTACATAAACATAAGGAAAATCGTGAACAAATAGGAATTAATAGTTAAAATATTTTATAAATATTTGCTTTTGCATTCTTAACTACATAAAAACAACTTACCTTTCTTCCAGTCCTAGCATTAAAAATATTCTCTCCCCTTTTCAACATTCCTTGATAACACCTCAAGTATGTCAGCTGTCCAAATTTACTCAATTCTAACTTGAACGCAAGACCTACAAAAGGTTCCTTGTCACTTCTAGCAGGATTCAGGATTATCGTTTCTCCTTCTCCCTCCTTAGCCTCATTTATTATCGCAGTGTTCTCTACTTCGCCAGGATGAGGCAAGTATTCCAATACGGCATCTAGCAAAGGTTGAACTCCTTTGTTTTTCAGAGCAGTGCCCACAAGAACAGGGGTAAAGGAACGTTTCATTGTAGTACGACGAATCGCCTTCTTGATGTCATCTACTGTGGGTGTTTTCTCTTCAAGAAATAGTTCCCCTGAAACGCAAATTGCACATGTTTAGAATTAGAAAGTAATTTGTTTCTCTCTCAAACATTAAAGCTAAGGTAAACAAATTGTGATATTGTGTGACAAGGAGTGGAAGAGTTTCTATGTTTTGTGATGTCACATTCCAAAACCTTACATGTATTCAATCCATTAGCATTCGTAATTGAAGTAAAATTAGTTTTGTAACTGATCAAATTGCATCTTTTTTGTAAAGACAATCCAATTTAAATAACTCTCTGAATTCTAAGAAATTACACTCACCCAAAGTCTCATCAACATTAGATAAATGTTCAATAAGCTCATGTCTTCTTTCTTGAACCTCAGCCCTTCTATCCTTTGGTACCTCATCATAACGGATATTTATTCCAAAGTCTCCATCAAAATAGATTGCTCTCTCTTCGATTAAGTCTAGAATGCCTTCACAGTCTTTTTCTAGACCTATGGGTAGTTGAATGAACGCTGCATTATGGTTCATTTTAGAACGCATTTGTTTTACAACTCTGAAAATGATTTATTAATCATTACCTTGAATATGTTATTATATTGTATACTATGGTTTATGTTTTGAATTCATATGAAATCTAAATATTGATTGTTCACGAAAGAAGATGAAATAGTTAATAATAATAAAAGTTGATAAATATAATAACATTGTGCATTGTGTACATTTATAATCTGAATCTCGGATAGAGCTCCAACAATTTTCATGAAATTTTGTATGCAAAGATTTTCAGCGATTAATAAATCTAGCTAGACAATTTACCATAAAAAAATACCCAGCAAAGATCAGTCATCCAGGTACTTAGATTTCATATATGTGAATTTAAAACAACCAACTGGGTGCGTGGTTGAAATGTTAAACCGTTAGGATGTCCACTGACCAATACACATTCAAAAAGAATGTGCACAGTCACCTTCTTCAGATAGTGGAATAACTTATTTAACAGTACTCCTACTTAAAGTCTACTTGCCACAGTGTATGTATTATGATCTATATTTATTTGTGTATATATGTATATGCATTTTTGTTATTTAATTGAAATAACGTCTATACCTGTTACTGATTACAACTTTAACCTCGATGTACCTACCTTAACAGATTTCAACACCCCACAAAAGTTAGCTGGTAGAGAATACCGTGGGCATTAAGTCTGCCGATGTACATAAGTGCATGAAGTTATTAATAAAAAAAAAAAATAATTAAAAACGATAAAATTATAACTCACCTGTAAGGATTCGCAGCTAATCTATCAAGTTTGTTAATAAACGCTAAACATGGTACATTGTATCTTTTCATTTGTCTATTTACTGTTAAGGTTTGACTCTGTACCCCACCAACAGCGCACAATACAAGAACAGCTCCATCCAAAACACGTAAAGCTCTTTCTACTTCAACGGTGAAATCCACATGACCGGGGGTATCAATAATATTGATATTGTGTTCTCTCCATATTGTGTATGTAGCTGCAGACTGTATCGTAATACCTCTTTGTCTTTCCAGTTCCATTGAGTCCATGACTGCACCAACGTTGTCTTTGCCTTTTACCTGAAGTTGGAAAATGCCCAATAGAACATGAAAATATATTATGTCCAATTTTAAGTAATATGATATAGATAAAAGTTTTTTTTTTTACTGATTTTCTTATTCACTTACAATGTAATCATAATAATTTGTTTCTGTGCAAGTGTACTTGTGACAGCCAATAGCAAAGAAAATTCAAAGTGTTTTAAAAATCGCCAATACAAAGAAAATTCAAAATGTATTAAAAATCAATTTCACACAATTTCTATACTATATACATAGTGTTGAAATTTTTTTATATATTATATTTTATCCTGTTTTTAATGCTTAGAAATACAGATAACACTTAAGTCAAAAAGTAAAGTTGTATCGGAACTTTGTTCTAGTTTTTTTTGCATGAAATACATTAACCTAAAGACCAATGTCTTAGTAATACTTAAAATTAAAAAGCTAAATGTTACCTCGTGCATAGCATCTATTCGGCCAGTGTAGTACAATATTCGCTCAGTTAGCGTAGTCTTGCCAGAATCGATATGGGCAGATATCCCTATGTTTCTGATCTTTTCCAATGGTTTGTGTTCCGCATATTTCACGTAAGATGAGAATTTCTAAAACGTATAAAGCCAAACAAAGCAAACTTTAGTTTTATACAAAATTTAAAAATTTAATAGGAACATAATTGAAATTACGTAAATACAGACCGAATTTTTTTAAATAAATTTAAGAAATTAAATAATAGGTTACCTCAATTTGTGAGACCCTAGACTTATTAAGATTCCACACAGTATTCGCTACACGTATTAAACTAGATATAGTCATTTTGTATTTTACGGTTTATTCGATTAAATTTAAATTAATTATTTTGAATTTTTAGGTTAAAATTTCATGTCAATGTCATATGGTTAGAAGAAGGCCAGAGACTAGCGGCGAGGGAAGGGCAAGGAAGAAGCCGATGAGGAATGAAAAAACAAAACTACATCTATGAGGCATAAACCTAGGTTTTCACCATTCTGTTTTCATATTATAATAAATTTCTTTAATTCAGATCTAACGAAATACATACATTTTATAAGTTTTAAATAAACAATAAAATTTTATTACCGTTTACGTATGAAATATCTATCTTCTGAATCCAAAAAATCGTTTTATGAATCGCCTAAAGGTGGGAATAAATGATGTTTAAATTTATTGGCCATAATTCTGTGTCGAATATAACCTAAACCCGCATTCCCACTTTACCAAACCAAGAAGTAATTTATCTAGAAATATATAGGTTCCGTAATTTGATTTTAATTTTCGTATCAGTCCGCATCCGATTAAACTGATTAATTCATCAACTTAAACTGATTTTTTTTGTATAAATTTTGTATTTTTTTTTGTATAAAAAGACAACTCCCGCATTAGGAATATACATCCTGTGTCGCGGAGGACTTTACAAACATACATGTAACGGACACAAATAACACCCAGACTCAGGACAACATTTTGTGGATCACACAAAGTGATGTCCCACGTGGGATTTGAACCCACGGCACTTGGCGCAGTAGTGAACGTTTAAACCACTAGGCCAACCGTGCAGTCAGATGATGGGGTAACAAAATTGAAAACTTGACAGAAGATGGTTTTATGTAATAGACACCCATTATCAGAATGTTATTGAGACATTACACCTCTAATGGAGTAAACTTTGGGATGAGCGGAAAACGAACACGAAATTAGCAATAAACACAAATCCCAAGCCGTAGACACTATATAATTAAATATATTTTGAAATTAATGGAACTAATTTATATTGGCCATACGAGCATTGTGAATGCTATTATAAATATAATAAAATTAAGTAAATTTCACAGAAATTTCTTTAAAATATATATTACAGATATTAAATTCATCTAATCATGATAACACCTAAATATAAATAGTTTAAAAATTTAGTAAGTTGATGAGAAAATGATGTATTCATACCTTAAGATAGTGAAGTTAGCTGTTATTCATATTGTTGTGTTGGTAGCAATGTCAGGAATAGACAAAAAACAGTTTCTTTTCAGTTTAAAAAGAATATGGCCGTGTTAGGGCCGTGTGTAAGTGTAAATATGAATGGGCACAATAATATTCATAGTCAGTTAACAAAATCGTTAGAAAGAATTTTGGAAGATGCTTACTTAAGTGGTGAATTAAAACTGAGTGGTCGTAAGTTAAGGGAGTTTCCTAAACCAGTGAAGTATGACCTGAGCGATACAGTTGTTGCTGGTAAGTATCGAGTTTTATAAATAAATCGTTCTGCATTTCTATGCGTTTTACGCATAATATTTTATTTTGGGCTTCTATATTGGACCGCAAGTATAGCAGAGTATGTTAAAGACGTATCTATGTTATTTTTGTAAGCCGGCATTTGTAGCGTCGCGCTTGCTTTATTTGTCATCAAATCGATCGGACGATAACCACACAAAACAGGAATTCGATACGAAATGAACTCTACCTCATTTCTTTTTCTAAGAAATCAGAAATCGAATTGAGGAAAAGAGTATTTCTGTAAGTCTTGAACGTAAATAGGCGTTTATAATTGTATACGTTGTTTTAAAAAATCAGATGGTTTTACTACTATTTTTAACGTAAACATCACGTATTTCAAAATGTTTTAAGTACATTATGAATATATTTGAATAATTAACATTCATTTAAATTGTTTGCATCTCTTCATCATACTTTATTATTATTGTTAATAAAACTTTATGGTCACTGTCTCATCATGCCCATTTCTACCTACATAAATACTTCTAATCTCTGAATTATTACTGTAATAATTAGGTACCTAATTGTAAATACATACATACTAATTAAACATACAGACAAACTCGTTATAATAATATTCTACTAAAAGGAATACTGAAACCAATATTCATTCATAGGTAATTCCCCTTAGCCACATAAAACAAGGAGTAAAATATAAATTGTTTACTATGGTAGACATAGGTATATAGGTTTGCACTGTTGTGCAATATAATTTTATTTCAACTTTCCTCAAATGCAGTTAATAACCTACTGATTTGACCTAATTAAAAAGAAGGTAGAGTACCAGTGAAGTAGCCCAAGTAATATTAATAAAAAAATGCAGAAATAGGTTTTAATTATATGAATATTATGATTTTTTTCATTAATAAATACTCAAAAGATCCAATCTTAATTAGTAACTATTAAATTATATTTAATACAACTGAACTATGGGTACATTAAATCTTATCTAAATAAAATAATGAAATGAGGAAACTGGTAGGCTTTAACTAATAAATTTGGCAAATTTATTGTCATAAAAAACGTGGACAGATAGCTTATTAAGTAAAAAAGTGCCTAACAGGCCTTATTCTGGCTGTCTGTGTCCATAACTGCTTTATTTTATGTACAATTATGGCGCCAGTAGTTCGGCGTCGTTTCGTTTTTTTCTTATTTCGCGTCATCCTAGTATTGTTGTAGATCTCATGCTTTGATGTGTTTGGTTTGATACAATTTTTATTATCTATAAACCTACCTGAATAACTTTAAAGTGTAACTAAAATATGCAAAGAAAAAAGGGTTTATTCACAGACTTTAACAGCGGGAAAGTAAATAAATTCGTAACAGACTTCTATCTACTTTACGCCTTTTGAGCGATCAACATTACTTTAGTAGAGATGTTATCATTAATGGCTACTCTAAAATCTGCCTTTGTGCGAGATTATGTCCAAATCCGTCAAGCTATTACGGCGTGTTTGAGTAACAAATATCCATCCGAAATTTCACAATTATAATCGTAGTAATATTTATTATTAGAATATCATAAGACAGGCGCAGGTCGTAGTCACACGTATACAATTTGCTACCTGCGCCTGTCTACCTGTTTCGAAAAAAAAACATTATTTTTTATAATAGCAATCATCCAAACATGTTTAAATTAAAATTGCAAAGTGACACTATTGCAAGTTTGTACAAATACTTTTTTTAATACAGATTGACGAGAAAACGATATTTCACCGCAGAATGTGGGTGGCTAAATTCTCTTCTCTTTCTGATACTAAAAATTATAAGTAAAATTTATTTACTGAACTTTCATATTTTCCAAGCCTCTCCTACGCAATTAAAAATTTCGTGGGTGTTGGAATATGTTACCTGTTTCCCTTTGGCAAGTTAAACTGCGTAGGATGCCAGCTGATCTGAGGTCAACGTTTATTATGTTTGCAATGAATTTAGTAACACATATACTCGTAATATTACGGGTGGTGAAAATTTTACGAGTTGTTCTGCATATTTTACACACTAAATGCACAATTAGCAAGGCTATGTGTTATTCTAATTCACGGTAATGGCGGTAATTCCCGAGCGGGTTGCAAGACAAACCGCATCTGAATTTCTGAAGTCATCTGTTTATTACGTATTAATGACAAGAGTTCGTTCGATAAGTAGTAAATGAATGAGTTTGTGATACATTAACGGTTGTACTTATTTGATATTTCTCTAACCTTTTGAGTATTTAGGTTTAGACCGAACAACTTGGATCATCGTCTATATCAACAGCCTTCAGTCCACTGTTGGACGTAAACCTCATTCTAGAAAGGAGGTTTCGGCCTTTTATTACCACGTTGGCGAGACGGGTTGGTAGGTATAGTATTTCTATCAAGTGTGCTGCGTGTGTAGTTTCCTCCCTTAAGACACCCACGGGACGTATAATGCGTATTTTTAATCCATTACTACAAGATATCGGCTAATGAAAATATGACTAGTTACAGATGATTTCGCACTTACAAAAAAGAGAGAGTGGTAAAATCATAAAACGTTGTTTGATTTAACTCGCCGGTCGGTTCAATGACATTATAGCTAATATACATAAGTTACACTACAGTTTTTCTTCTTTAAACTCGAAAGTGATCTGTATTTATATAATTGGTTTGGTTCGCGAGATTTCTTTTATAGTTATTTCATGCTATATGTACCTAATCCAGTGAGTCTCATTCGTCGTTAATAGTTATAATACAAAGATGTACGGTTGGTCGATAGTTCTAATAACTATATGTTATGCACAATAGCCGCACAGCTGTGTTAACATAAGTATGGGCCACTTCCCAGATGACTATTATAAACTTTAACATTTTCGTAGTTTTTATTTTGTAGATTAAAACCTAGGGATTCTATCATCAAAAATAAACATGCGTAAACCGTTTTATTGTGGAATAGTCATGGGCTCAAGGCCCTTATGGGCCAGGCTCTACAGTCTTAGAAAATCGCTTTTAAGCAGTTATTTCGTGACTGCACCAAGTGAGTAAGTTTCCCGGAGCCCAAAAGGTTCGCTTGCGCGCTCAAGCTACCTTCAAGTGACCCGTCTATACGTTTGCTGTGTGTGCGATAAAAAAATGAACCAACATAGTTTATTAATAGATAAAAACTCCGCTAGATAAAGAGTCCTATCTCGTTTGTGCCGTTGTTTAGGAAGTTCATTCACAACACAAACAACGTTCTTGGGCAAGGCTTGATATTTTTCATTTCACTAACCGCAGCTGCAGGAAATATGTCACTGCACATATATCCGATAACACTGGTATTTCAAATACTGTCACATAATGTTATAACTATCGCTTGTGAATGTCATTGATAAGAAACAGTTGCATAAACAAACTACTAAGGTGGTATACTGTCCATTTTGAGGTAAGCAGTAACTGATCATGTTTGATTGATTGACTGTTTATACTGATGATGATACGAATAAAAAAAAGAACATCTACAAAATAGTGCAGTCAATTATTTACATGAACAATATTTAACACAGTATGTACCTATTTAAGATAATCTTTTTTTTTATTGTATAGTGGGCAAACGAGCAGACGTATCACCTGATGGTAAGCGAGCGCAACACCAAAGGCGTCACAAGTGCGTTGCCGACCTTTGGGGGATAGGAAAGGGGATGAGGAGGGGTTGGGGTATGGGCCTCTGGTATCCTCACTCACTCGGTGAAACACAGCGCAAACGCTATTTCACACCGGTTTTCTGTGAGGCCGTGGTATCACTCCGGTCGAGCCGACCCATTCATGCCGAAGCATAGCTCTCCCACGGTAGTCGAGAAAATAACAAGAAAACAGTAAGTAGAACAATTTGCTAAAATAAATAACGTGGGAAGGAATATTTCAAATGCAGTTTATCATCATCCAAAGACGTCTATTGTTAGATATGGGCCTTCCCCCATGGTTCTCCGTAACAGAAGATCCTGTGCTGCCCGCATCCAACTACTGCCCGCTACTTTATGGGCAATTCATAAAATAAACAATTATTACAATGCATACATTGACGAAATAAGCACCATAAATAAAATTATTATTATTTTTGTAAAAGAAACTAGGCGTACCCAATGGATCACTGTCATTATGACAGCCGATATTATGTGACAGCTGTTCTTTATCTTGTTTTTTAGTAAGCAGTACCTTTTTTGTTAGAAAACATCAGTTGCTTGTTGGTAAATGTCAAGTCTGTCATCTGTCAATTTGTTTGCATTGAACGAAGTGACTATTATTTGATCTGTAATATTTCGATTAGATGGCTCCCTAAGCTAAATAAATTCTTGTTATGTTAAGACACCATGAAAAAATTAAAATCTTAACATCCGAGGCATTTTGTTTATTCAATGTTTGTACCTATAGTGTAATGGCCACCAAATAAGTTAAACTCAGTTTAAAGAGGACGGTAGACTAGATATCGATACACCTATTCTATATTAATATTACAAAACTGAAGAGAGAGAGACAAAAATACAATACAATATGTAGCTAATATATGTAGTTATATAAATTGACGATAAATTGAATTTCTTAAACCACAGACAATGATGTAATTAATTTCTATTGACACACTTGAGTGGCTTATATTTTAGTATCACCCGGTCTGTTGTTGTATTGTAGCAAAATGGACACTAAAAGTCATTATAACATTTGTTCCAATAGCGTTGTTACGTTTATAAAATGCCAGTAAATCGAATTTATCATTTTTTTTGGTTTCATAACTATCTTTTTTGGGGGATTTGTGACGTCACCTGCACTAAACGGTAGTATGTCGGACTTTAACCGACTATAACCACGCAGTATCCCGTCGTTGGGCCTCTTGCCGGAGTCTCAGATGTTCCCTGGAATGGAAAACCCTGTGTAAACTTTACGAGATATAGATGTCGCGTCGCGTCGCCTATAGGACTGTCGCGTGTAGCATCGCTTCGCATTGCATCCCGTCCTATTCGTCGCCCAGCTCTTGAACACCTCGTTATAGTGGAGATGACAAATTGTATATTATGATGGAACAAAAACTTACTAAAACCATGGATAAGATAAATGATTACTTTGTTACAAATAACCTACATTATTCTTATACAAAAGCGAAAATACCTACGCTATAATAAGCTACAAAATTTGAATAATAATACCTATTGTTAACCGTTTCTCATGTTGACTGATCGAGATGTTAAAAAGAAAATGGTCTATTTATATTATGATGTATTGTTCTGCACAACTTGTTATAATACCTATTAATTGTATATGATAACTATGTAGTTTCTTTCATTTTGATTACAGGATTATATCAAATACTAGATAAACGATAACGTACATGGAAATTCGCGTGTTTTTGTCAAAACAGAGAGATTATATTAATGCATGTTTGATATAGGTACATCATAAAAGTTGCGCTGTTGATATGATACTAAGTATGAAAATATTTTGCATTCACTTCATTTATATTTGAACATTTTTTCCCAGTAACTATATATAAATACATCATTAGGATGCTTGTTATTGCGTTTGTATATAATTAACCTTATAAATTGTTTATAAGGTACCTCACGATTAACTTAAATCAATGTTATTAAAATAATTGCATATTACGCATCCTCTAGTAATTTATGTATCGTAGAACCTTGGTCATCGCTTAGTAGTCATCGCGGCAGGTATACCAAGGTATTCGCTATGTTTCCTGTATAGTCTGTAGACATGAAAAACCACCAACCGCAATTCACTTAGATGCACTTGTTGAGTGACGTCACTATATAAAATACCTACTTTTCATCGATTATTATTTAGGTTCCATAACAAATAACAACAGTAAAGATATAAATTAACTACTTAATTCAGAAGAGAAATGATATTCTACTGCGTATTTAGCAGGGTGTTAGAAAGTATCGTCATATGGAAAACCTCAGCCAGAATCAGTCTGACGAGGTCATAAAGAGAATCGAGGAGCTGTTGTTCGAGGAGTCGAAGAAGCCGAGCAACAGTACCTCAGAAGGCCCAGCGTTTCGGGGAAGACCGTTATTGACCGACGGATGCCTGAGACTCTGGTGCGAAAACCAGCCAACGCTAGATTGGCTTAAACAAAGCGTGGCCACTATAACCCTCTCCAATGGAGACAAGTTAGTGGTAAAGCGCCTGGGCGAGGTGACAAAGCGGGTTCGCTGCGGCATCTTGCTCCCGGGTGCCCACGACGACCACAAAAAGGTGGCACACATGCTGCGCTTCCAGAATAGGTGGGCAGACATTGAAAGATGGCTCCTGCTGAAAATGGACAGGCAAGCAACAGACACATTCGCTATCGTAAGCATCCCGGAGACGGTGGTGAAACCCCTGATCGAACGCGGACGCCGACTCAGCCTCATGCTGGGAACGGTGTACGTGAAGTTCTTGGGTCCCAGCGGCAAGTTTGTGGAGCATCCACCAGCCGAAACCGACTCAAGGAATACGGAAGACACCACCCAACCTATGGACACTACGGAGGGGCCAAAGGATGACACCGACGAAGTCGTGGCACCTGAACCCCAAGCTCCGGCGCAATTTGTCCCCGCCTCCGACGCGCGGGAGGAAGTTCACCTTCCTCGTGACCGCACGGACGATGGGGATGACTGCGCGGAGGAGCAAAGGATGGGTGTAGAAGGAAGTGAGAGCGGAGCAGAGGAGACAACTGACTCCAATGGCGCTGTCTCCTTCCTCTAATAGCAACATCCTCCAGGCTAATCTCCACCACAGTCTAACCGCGACGGCTCAGATCCGGAAGTGGTTGGAGATTAACAAAACAGCCATCATATTGATCCAGGAGCCGTGGGTCAATAAAGGCAAGGTCTGCGGACTCCGAAATATGGGAGGTAAGTTGACAGTATACGCGGGACTAGAAAATCCCCGCACATGCATATACACAACAAATGATATAAATACACAGGCCCTAACGAGTTTCTGTTCCAGAGACCTATGTGCCATAAAGGTGCAGGGAGCCCAGGACACCGGCCTCGCGCAGGTGGTCATGGCATCGGTCTACATGACAGAAGCCGACGACCCACCACCGCACGACTTCACACGGCTGGTCCAATACTGCGAGGAGTCAGGACTCGAGCTAATCGTGGGAACCGACTCCAACGCGCATCATGCCTTATGGGGCATGCCTACAGGAAACGACAGAGGTAGGAAGCTGGTAGACTACTTGTTTACGACAAACTTAAACATAGTGAACACAGGCTCCGTACCAACATTTGTCAACAGACGAAGCAAGACAATCATTGACTTGACCTTGGCAACAGAAGAAGTAGCGAAACACATCTCAAACTATCACGTATCTAACGATTTATCGTGCTCGGACCATAGATGGATACGATTCGACCTTCAGGTAAGCAAATTCAAGGCACCACCCAGGCGGAATCCTAAAAAAACCGATCGCGATAGCTATTCTGTGCGGATCGGTCAGACCCTGCGTCAGGAGGATAATCCACCTAGGATCGTAGGTGCTGTTGAAATTGAAAAACAAGTAAATCTCCTTACTAACACTATGATGGACTGCTTCCATCAGACATGCCCCTTAACCATCCCACCAGAAGGCCGAACAAATAAAAAGAGCTGGTGGGGGCCTGAGCTGGAGAGACTTAGGCATAGGATGAGGAGGCAACTCAACAGAGCGATGAACACTGGGACAGACCAGGACTGGGATAATTATAAGGCCGCCAAGTCCAGGTACAAAAAACGACTCAGATACAGGAGTAGCAACTCATGGCGGAACTTCTGTACAAACATTGAAACAACGACACAAGCCAACAGGGTAAGAAAAGTTCTCTCCAATAACTCAAACTTATCACTGGGGTCCTTACGAAAACCAGACAACTCCCTCACCAACTCGGCGGAAGAGGCAGAACGTGTACTGGTAGAGACACACTTCCCGGGCTGTGAAATAACCAGTCCAGGAGGATGGCCAGAAGAAGAAACCATTCCAACGGAGGAGGAATGGCAGCTGGCCAATAAGGTAATTGACCCATTCAAAACACAATGGGCAATCGACAGCTTTGACTCATTCAAATCTCCAGGCCCAGACGGGATCTTCCCGGCCCTGCTTAAATGGGGAGGGAAGGTACTCACCCAAAGGCTGTCCCTCATCATGGGAGCTTGTCTTGCACATAAATACGTGCCAAAACAGTGGAGAAACGTCAAAGTAATTTTCATACCAAAACCAGGTAAATCTGACTACTCGGATCCCAAATCTTTCAGACCTATAAGCCTAACCTCTTTCCTCCTGAAGACACTAGAGAGGCTGTGCGACAGGTACCTGAGAGAGACGGTGCTAGTACATGCACCATTGCATCCGAACCAACATGCCTACAGCCCAGGTAAGTCCACGGAATCGGCACTTCACGCGGTTACAACCAAGATTGAAGTGGCGATCAAGAACAAGACTATGTGCCTAGGCACCTTCATAGATATAAAGGGAGCCTTCGACAAGACTAAATTCACCAGCATAACAGTAGCACTGATGAGACATGGAGTGCACGCAGTTATGACTGAATGGATAAACAAGATGCTAAGCCAGAGAGTCATCAGACTCGAAGCAGATGTAACTAAACAAGCACTAGTGGCGAAGGGCTGCCCCCAGGGAGGCGTCCTTTCACCACTACTATGGAACTTAGTGGTGAATGACCTCATCACCACTCTGAACAAAAATCACCATTACACCATCGGATACGCTGATGACATAGTGATATTAACAAGCGGTATGCACGCAGGTATAGTATGCGACGTCACCCGCTCAGCACTGGCGGTAGTGGAACGCTGGTGCGTTGACAACGAGCTTTCAGTCAACCCAAGGAAGACTGAAATGGTAATGTTCACTAACAAACGGAATCTGGGAAAATACCGACTTCCCAGGCTGTTCAATACAGAGCTCCAACTCTCGTCCGAGGTAAGGTATCTAGGAGTGATATTCGACCACAGACTGAACTGGAGCGCCCACCTTGACAATAAAATTGAAAAAGCAACAGTCGTATTCTGGCAGTGCCGCAGAATGGTAGGTAAAATTTGGGGATTAAGCCCCAAAATCACTCTGTGGCTCTACGAGACAGTAATTCGACCTATGGTAAGCTACGGCGCGATAGTATGGTGGCCACGAACCAAATTATCCACAGTCGAAGCTAAACTACAACGACTCCAGAGATTGGCCTGTCTGGCGACCACGGGCTGTATGAGGACCACACCGACTGCGGCTCTGGAAGCCATCATAGGTTTGCCACCTCTCCACCTCTTTATAAGGCAGGAGGCTTTAGCAACAGCAGCGCGGCTAAAGAAGCAAAATCTCTGGAGACCGCCTAGGGTACCGCACACCGAAATCCTCTATGAGGCTATTGGTAGAGAACCACTCATGGAGGCGGTGACCGATGCGATACCCAGGCAATTCGTATTTGACAAAAAGTACAAAATACAACTACATGAGGACCCCCCAGAAGTGCTTCACCCGAAAGAGTTGAGTGTCTTCACGGATGGATCCAAAACAAGGTCAGGCACTGGCTCGGGAGTATTCTCCGAGGACCTAAACATACACATCTCAACACCACTAGGAGCCCACAACACAGTCTTCCAGGCAGAGTGTATGGGCATAATAACGGCTGCATATGCGATCGCTTCCAGGAGAGTAGCGGATTACCCCATCCGCATAATTTCCGACAGCCGATCAGTCTTACAAGCCCTACAAAGTCACTCGACAACATCAGGGCTAGTTTACGAATGCCACAAAGCCCTGACAGAGATATGTGCCAATAATGGTATAACTCTGCAGTGGATAAAGGGGCATAGTAACTCACGCGGGAACGATGCAGCCGACGCACTGGCAAGAGGTGGATCGGAAACAAGGGCAATAGGCCCTGAACCTATACTGCCTCTGCCACCTGCCTGGCTGCGATGGTCACTGCAACAGAACACCAAGGTGGAACACCAAATGTATTGGTCCAACCTTGGTACCTGCAGGCAGACCAAGGAGGCCCTCCCGACGATCAACCCCAGATGGTCGCGGAAGCTGTTGCAACTTAAGAGGCCGCTGCTCCGACTTTTAATAGGAGCAATAACTGGTCATGCATTACTAAACAAACATCTTTTCACTTTAGGTGTAACAGACAGTCCTCTGTGCAGGGCTTGCATGGAGGAGGAGGAGACGGCCGCCCATGTCATTATGACATGCCCTGTGGTGGCAGAATACCGGGCGAGACACCTCGGATCACCGAGGTCACTTCCAGAAGTCGTCGGCAACGTGAAGGGTCTGCTAGGCTTCTTGGAGGAACTGGGGTGGCACGTGTGAAACCATCCCATCACGCAAAATAGGCGCAATGAAGACGTCGAGTTGCGGAGACCCGGCCCGCGAGTTTCAAGTTCAAGTATCGTCATTCTCGCTACCCCGGCTTCGGCCGTGAACGAACGGTGGCACACTGGGGTGAATGAATACTCTGCTGGATTCTGCTCGTGCTTTCCATCAGGCAGAGCAGAGTCATTTTGGCAGCTAAGACATAAAAAAAAATAAAAAAAAAAAACGAAAAAAAAAAAATGAGCCTTAAGTGGGCGAAAAATACTCCTTTTTAATTGAATTTAAAAATATTCTTTTTTAATTTAAATAAAAATAATAATTTATTATTCAACAAAAATTAAGTCAAATGTAAAGAGGGACGAGTAACCTAGGAATATTGTCTTTATATCACTAAAATGATAAAGAAGAAAAAATAATACACACGTCGTTTTACTTTCTAAAAATGCATGAAAAGTACTAATTTTCTCTGTATGTTCCTGTGTTATCAGCCAGAGGCTTCCAATTATAGTATTATCGTTAACAAGGTAACGTTTTGAATGTTAATCATTTCGCCACTATTCGTATTCGTATTTACTAATTTTATGTAACGTGATGTAACCTTAACTTAAGGTCAAGTTTTGTTTCGTGATTCGTATAAATTTCAATGACTACAAAATTTAGTTGGTTTAGTTGACTGCTAAGCTATATTAAGTAAGAGTTGTCAGAGACAAGATAAAGGTGTTGTAGATGATAACAAATTAGGGTCAGACGTGACAAATAAATCACCTGTCTATCACAACAAACTAAATAGGAGGATTTTAATACAACTAAATAATTTGTAATTATTACTTAAAATAACTTCGACAAGATAGACACAGGCCCGTCTAATCCTGAACTAGGCAGAAATCCCAAACTGCTAATAAAAATACTTTTATATTTCTAAATACACACTATAGATACATCAAACAAAAATTGTCTTGAGTGAGTCAAGGTCAGTAACTAAGCATTCGATTCGGTAGACATTTTGCGAGAAGTTAATTACCTAAATGTATGAATATATATACCTAAATTGGAAAGAAAGAGGTTTATACAGTCTTTAATTACCATCGCGTGGCTGTCAACACATTACTTAAGCAATACTTACCTACATATTATATTGCTTATCTTTATCTGTATATTATTGAGGTTGCAATTATTTTATGTTTCTGGTGCCGTATCTAATTGGATGAAACGTTTTAGTCTCCGCTACGCGATATAATAAAATGAGAAAGTTTTATTGAAGTAAAATTTAGAGGTTGCTACATATGTATAAACCACATTATCAGGGAAATCAAGTTATATTAAGTGTATCATACACTGGCTTATAGAATTTTTAAAAACAGTGAGTCATTTTAACTGTTAAAATGTATTAAATGAGTTAAGAATGATAAGATTCTCAAAGTTATCACTTGTTCGTATACATTTAGGCATTTGGTAATTTTAATGACAGAATGGTTCAGTTAGTCAGGATCACATCCGACATGATACAGTACTAAACAGGAAAAGTTCAAGTTAAACTTGTAAATTAATAAAACTCAATATTAAAAGCCGAAATTCGACCTCCAGGCGAACTATAGTTTATATAAAACCAGCGACCCAAACCATTAAAATTCTCGAATTTCCTGATGAAATACCCATATAAACCTTCCTCTTGAATCACTCTTTATATTGCTGAAAACTGCATTAAAATCCATTGTGTAGTTTAAAAGATTTAAGCGAACAGACAGCAAAAGCTATATTTCTCATTTTATATTGTTCATTTTATACTATGTATAAGAGGTAAGTACAAAGAATAAGAAAGAAGTGACATACCTATAGCTATCCTACTACTATTATAAAGGCGAAAGTTTGTAAGTATGGATGTATGTATGTATGGATGTTTGTTACTCTTTCACGTAAAAACTACTGAATGGATTTGAATGAAACTTTACCACAATATAGCTTATACATCAGAATAACACATAGGCTACTATTTATAAAGATATAGCTTCGCCTCGCGGCGTTGCCCGCAGTTATCATCGTACCGCGGGTAGCACCGCGGGGTTCAGCTAGTATAATATAAGTATATTTAGTATTATTATTCGTTGAGGATAATGTCTACGTGCATCGTTATTAAAATATCCTTTGACCTATACAGTCTATCTAATAATGGTTGCGGTAACATTGTATTATTTCAGTGAACATTATTAATAAAATTAACATGGTAAACGCTATTTATATGCCATTATAAACTCAACGTTTATGTACTCGTTTCCTCGTGTTGTTTCAGCGTATTCATGTTCCTACTTTAAGATTTAAACTACAACCCAACATAGGGTTCAAAGTTATAATTAATGACAGGGTACTTTCAACAAGAGTAAGCGTATGTGTTTATAAAATATGAAGGCTTGAGAATTCTAGGGTCCTAGGGTGGGTGGTTTGTTTGAAAAGTTATTGTTACTGTGCTTGTTTGCTGTCGGTTTGAATGTTATATTTACGATGTGATGTGGACGTCATGTTTGTAAAATATTACTTAATTACGTTTATAATTTCAAAGTTCAACATCAGATCCTATTGGATATTAAATAAAATACAGTTTGTGTACCTATCATGGTTTATAGCAGACCTTTCTAGCAAAACAATAAAATAATTATAATCCAAACGCCCCTGGTAACATCGCAATGTAAATTTACTTAACGATATTAAGTTACTTTAATTTAAACATTGATGAAAAGTATTCATTACTTAATAAAATAGACGTTTGATATGATTAAAATGTTTCAAAAGTTTTCTCAATTTGACGGTTTTTTGTATACTTGAGCGACATTTCAGTCAACTATGGCCCATTTTTTAGAACTACTTTTAGATTGAAAAGATTTACTTTCTTATTACCGTTAAGTCAAGATCTTATGATAGTATCTCCGGGAAATGAAAAACAAACCCTCAAATGTTATACAAATGTGAAGAAAAAATATGACCGTATGTGCAAAATAATAAGATAACAGAATACAGTTTATTTTAATTCGTAATGGTATAGGTAAGCATTGAAATCAGTAAACGTTTTATAAGTTTATTATTGCATAAATGTATAATATACAACGCAAAACAAACACATATAGACTACGGGCCCGTGTCGTCTAAAATGAAATGACTAAATTGAGCGAGACAATCGCCGGGAAATCAAAAAGAAATCCAACTTTGTGGCTCACTATTTTTGTACGGCATCGGTCCCATTCAATTTCAATATCTCTTCTAATCCATAATCTCGCAACGCCGTACAAAAATTATGTGACAAGGGAGAAAAATCGACGGTTCCTACTCCCTCCCCTTTACCTATACTCAGTTGGACAGCTTCCAAGTGACAGCATAGTGCTAAATGTTATTGTTTTATGCCCCTGTATCTTTCTAAAAAAGTCTCCTGGTGGTTCACATGACCCATCAATTTTCGATACGGGCCCGTAGTCTAATAATGAAAGTCGTAAATTATAGTTTTTATTCAATTCAACATTGAAACGAGATTACTAATACACTATTTTATTTTCCCTCTGCCGACACAGGTGACATGTGCAAAGTGTTATTTACGCACAGCCTATTACATTATGGCGTTATAGAGGACAGGTGCATGCTCATTCGAGCACAGCATAACCGTTGAACCGCTTACTGCAGAGGGGGACGGGGACGATAACAACTTGCGATACTAAAATAAATGCATAATGAACTTTGTAGTCCTATTTATAAAGTTCATAGCTAAAAGTTGCATTAGGTAAAAAAAACTATCATGTGAAGATTTTCATTCAAACGTTGACATGCATAACACAGGTACGCATCCAGTGGGCGGATGAGTGTGAGAGCTAGAAAAAAAGTAAACAAACGTATCGCTTGGAGCGCTATCGGTTAAAGTTATTGAGTCAATCTTCCTTTCTTGTGGTTTGTTAGTGCGTAAATATCTGTCTTTTAACTGTATATCGTAGTAGGTTTGAAATTGAAACGATCATTAAATGAATAAACTGAAAACTTTATCACCGTAATGAAATTGAAATAATCACAGATCATCAACATGTAATACGATAAAATATGAAATATTTCATTGTTTTCATTAGATAAACAAAATACATTGTTAAATTCCGTTACGATCACCATTTATATAGAACACCGCTTTTCAATTCAAGGTCTTCAATTTCTTCGATAAACTGAATAAAACGACCTATGTATTTTAATAACAGGCTTATCCAGCCTGACCCTTTCAATTTTCCAGTAGACCGCTCTATTGCGTTCGATGGTCATCAAAATGAAGTAAAATTAGCACCATGGGGCCATGGAATATTCATAGGTACTTTAATATTCGCAGACGCCATACTTTTGGCGCATTTTAAACGGACAATACATGATACTTATTCGATTCTTTGTAGTAACTATGCTAAGAATACTAATCGATGTTACTCGACGGCGCGTAAGGAATACGAATTCATTACTCAACGAAAACGTTGGAACCATCTTCTTCATATGGTCGGGTTATTTTATACATGTGATATATTAGTATTCATGTGGATACGAGCTTCCTCCTCGCTAGGCTTGTCTGTCCTATAATATTTACATAGAGGTGCCACGCATGTTATAGGCGTTCGTTAGGCATTCAGTCTAAAAATGGTTTTATACCGACTTGTATTCCAATATTAGTCCAGTCATTTAAGCTTAAATTAGGTAAGAATCTCGGAATTCGAGATACCCAGCTGTAAGTCTGTAAATACTTGTATATTGACACCCTAAAAGTTGTCTCTCGCCTAGTTCACCGTATAAAAAAAAATTTAACAAAATTTGTAGAGAATTTTGTATTCTACAATATTGATAAAAATACAAATAGCAAAAAACCTATAGGAAATGAGATATTTCTAAAAAAAGCGCAAAAAAACGATTTTTGTCACCTTTGACATTGAAATTTAATAGTTGCTTACACCCTACAATATGTAGGTTTTGAGACAACTTTTAGGGTGTCAATATACAAGTATTTGCAGACTTACAGCTGGGTATCTCGAATTCCGAGGTGAACTTACTATAATGACTGGACTATATTTTATAACTGACGTATAAAAACTGTGGAGATAGCTAAAAAGCTAATAATTTTCGAATTGCTTTCTTATACCTTGTCCAAACGAGTCAAAGAAAGTATCGAAAGTATGAAATTTGCGATTTACACGCAAAACAATAAGCAATCAGTCAAAGATTTTAATGGTGTGGATGTCAAATGATACAATAACACGGAAACATAATATAAAATCCTCATCGTTTTTTAGAACGTAATAAAACCTAAGACTTCTAACAGTTTGCGTGCAAAATGTTCGTGGGAAGTGCATTGATTCAATTAAGAATATTAAATTAACTCCTCAATACCGATTGCGCTGGCCACTTTATTGAGATCAAATGCGCGCGAGCTTTAGTCTGGATTGGCAACAACACAAGCCGTATTATATTCGGCCATCTTGGCATTATATCTTCACTTTATTGGTTTATTTGTAAACGCATAATGCAAGTTGCACCACGTACTAGGGAACGCAAGGAATTTGTTTGTTATTATTTTAATTTTGGTATATTGAGATATTAAATGTATTATTTATTTATTTATTTGTAAGCCACAATAATGGCATACAGGATATATTATGTAGTTATCACTGCGGATACAATATATGACATATTATGTATTATAATTTGTCGTTTGAACATATTGGAGTATCGAAATATTAATGAAAGTAGTTATAATTTGTAAAGTTTGAAATAAGTACGTAAGTAGCATGATATTATTCCGCGGTGCATGAAACACAATAATTAATTAATTAACAGTCTATGTCAGAAATCTCCAGATAATAGGTGGCCATTGCCCGTTCGGTGTTACAATTAATTTAAGTAATTGCTTTCCAAGTGGATATAATTAACATTGGCAATAAATGATAATGGGATATCCATTTAGGGTGCTTTTTAGGCCACTTTCAAGGCTGTCTAGACAATTATCCATAAAAAGAAAATTTAATGTCTGTATGTAATTCAAATTAACAGTTTTTAACTAAATGCATATGGAAATGTATAGTTACATACATAAAATAAAAAAACAATTTTAACAATATCCGTCTGTCTTATTTGTTCCGGCTAATCTCTGAAACAGCTGGACCGATTCTGACGCTACTTTTATTTACAGGTAGCTAATGCTATATGAAGTAATTAAGGTTACTTTTATTTTAGAGTAACTTAACCTCGTGTTTTTATATGCAGTTTTTCTTATAGAGGTACAATGACAACCACGCCTCTATTCACAATACGTGACGTACGACGTAAATGATATAAATTTCATGCATGATTTATTCGTTTTTTAACCTAATAAATACTCATACATATTTTAGCAAAAAAAATATCATTGCAAGACAATTATGAGCTTCAGTTTCGGCTTATTTTAATTCGCTAAATATAAATTTATTCTAAACTTGTTTGGGCTTAACCGTGTGCAGGCAGAACCAGTGAAAGTTACTAAAGATGCAATAGGAATCTTAAACTTGTTTCGAAATCATGTCACATGTCGTAACAAAGTAAGGTAATACCATACTTTTGTAGTGGCAATATCCCAAATATCTAAATTTAAAAAGGATAATCTTCACAAATTTACAAAATCCTGTATTGAATGTATACGCATTAAATTTTTAAAAATGTTGCTTAACAATTGTAGTGAACCAATAAAAATTATAATACGAAGGTATTTTTTGTTGAAACGTAACTTTAGACGTTTGCCGCCATAATGCTTTTAAAACCTTTTTATTGTTAACTCTTTGATGTTTGTTGAAATGTTTATGAAAGCTGATGAAAAACCGTAGCATTTGTAATGTGGAACGTAACGGCCAATTTCGCGATCTGCATTTCTTCAGTAATACCTGACATCAGTGTTGGGCAAATTTTAATTGCAATTAAAATTAATGACTAACAATCGATTAATCGTGAAAGGACACTATAAAAACTAACAATTACAATCGATCAATTTTTAGTTTTTATAGTGTCCTTTCACGATTAATCAATTGTTAGTCATTAATTTTAATTGCAATTAAAATTTGCCCAACACTGCCTGACATTTAGTCATATACACTAGTGTGCTACATATACTTTCTATACTATCCTATATATATATAGGATCTGCTTATAGAGAAGTTTGCATTTTACCTAAAATGTTATCATCTTTTTGAAAAAAACTATTTTAGTCATACTCAGTTCTTGACATTATTATTTTTCTTGCCCCAAATAACATCCATAGTTCTTTTAAATAAATAAATCAGTTTCGATCTTAACCATTTTTTGTGTTTTACCTACAGTATGCTAAAGATTTAATGCAACAAGTAAATTACGCAAATACATTAAGTAAGCGAACGTTAGATTGGCGTATCCAATAAAACGTCAACCTCAAAGGAAGTCGAAAAAGAAAACAAAAACCGACAAAATGTAATTTAATATTACGTAAATTATTTACATAAAAAAATAATAAACGTCCCACTTTATTATGGTCTTCAACAAACAATAAGCGACGACAGTAATACAATTTGGCATCCTTCAATTTAAAGATGTTTCAAGAAGAAGAAGTATCAAGGTTTTAGTCAGTTTATTAATTTTAGCTATTAACAAATTTATTACGTAAAAAGAAACTCAGTTTAACCTAAGGGAAGAATATTTCTCTTATCGCGCCCTTAACGTTTCACCGCATCGAATGCTGCATCATCGGCCCGGTCGCAACTGACCCATATCAAAGCCGTTAGCTTTTCTAGAGCCATATTTTCACTTAACCCCTATAATAAGAAAGATAGTAAGCATAAAAATATTATTATGTAGAATATATTTTACTTTATAAATCAATGTCTACATTACTATTATTACCTTTTTGATTATATTTGCTTCTCTCTTTATTCCTAAGTACGCATGACTGTGCCCTTACGTTTCTCAGCTATCCTCTTTTCACTCAGAGTTTGCTGGAAGAAAACTCGAATGTTGGGTTAGGGTCGCCTTCGTACATGTACATGACACTTTGGACTATTGATTTTTAACAAAATGTTTTAGTATTAAAGATGTCCTGAATATTAAAATTACATTCATTGTAATGTGTTTGACTAGCTAAAGCTTTTTGTTTAAACGTTAGCTAACACGCGAAATTGACATTTCACAGCATTATTTTTATTCTATTTACACATGTTTGTGTGACCGGCTGGATCAATTTCAACAATTGTTTTAGTGTTAAATGGCCTATTTATCGAGGATGGTGATTAACCAATAGGAGCCGACCATCAATGAAAAGAGAACACAGGAAAAGTTGCATGGGTCAACTAGCGAATAATTAAAATGCCATCATCTTAACGTGGGAGAGCCACGTTTCGGCATGCATGGGCCGGCTCGACCGTAGTGGATACCACGGCTTCACAGAAAACCGGTGTTAAATAGCGCTTGCGCTGTGTTTTACCGAGTGAGTGAGGATACCACAGGCCCATACCCCAACCCTTCCCCCTATCCCCCAAAGGTCGGCAACGTACTTGTGACGCCTCTGGTGTTGCGGGTGTTCATGAGCGGCGGTAATTGCTTACCATCAGGTTATACGTCTACTCGTTTACTCACTATTCAATAAAAAAAAAAGATAGGTTTTTTTTTGTAATAAATGTAATCACTAAGATAAACTGCAGTATTTTATTTATTTGCACATATAGATAGCGTAGGTTTTGCTGATAAGACTATATTATTAAGTGCTTCCACTTTTATAGACACTTGAAATTTTAGTCATTTAGAAATAAATTCCACCATTAGTCCTACTTTTACGTATTAAAAAAATCCAGGTCAAATCGTTAAATTATTACGTAGTGACATTACAGCTCAATATATTTCACACCTTATAAATCATATTTTCCATCTTATATACGAGTATTTATTGAATGACTATTAACATATTTTGTATATTACTATTAACTTATAGTGGAACAAAACCTCTTTTTATTATTAAAGGGTTTTAGAAAAGTTGCAAATACAAGAATAGGTATGTTATTTTTTACTTACGGAGAGCTTAAAAATAATTGATTAGAAAAAGATCGTTTACGCTAGGCCCAACGATTTATTTTTTTGTAAAATATCTAGGTAATATATAAAATTCTCGTGTCGCGGTGTTTGTTACCAAATTCCTCCGAAATGCCTGGACCGATTTTTATTATTATTACTAAAGTTTTTGTGCAAATCGGATAGGTCTGAGAATCGGCTAACGTCTGTTTTTCATAATCCCTAAATGATAAAAAGACCCACCTCCTTCTTTACCGGTAGAGTTCTAAACCTCTCCCGGTTCCGTCCTCTCCTTGGCAAGCATAACTTGCTCGCTCGCAGAAAGAAACAGCGCAGTTCTACACAGGTGATCTCCGAAGTATCGGGATGACTCACCCTAAATATTTTATATATTATTCTTATGGCAAAACAACGTCTATCGGGTCAGCTAGTAATATATAATAAGCAGTTCATTAATTAAAATAGATTAAAGTAAACATTTTTCTTTTTAGTTTAAAAAAGACAACTCCTACATTAGGAATATACATCCTGTGTCGTGGGGGACTTCACAAACATACATGAAACGGACACAAAGAACATCCAGACTCGGGACAACAATTCGTGGATCACACAAAGTGTTGTAGGTACCGCGTGGGATTTGAACCCAAGACACTTGGCGCAGTAGCAAGCGGGATGGCGACCGCTGACACCACTCGGCCAACCGTGCCGGGCCAATATTGTTGCTCTTACAGTCTAAATCTCAATACAATACACAAAGATCCTTTCATAATCTTTTAAACACTATCTCTTATTTAAGACGCCGCTTTTCAAGAAGTCAGAACTTTGTAAGTATGCTATTATTAGAACTACTAAAATTGTAACGTCACTTTTGACTATGAAACCTTTACTAATAAACGAACTGTAACAGACGAATTGATACCAAACCTGGACGTATTTTACGAGACGTTAGCACAATTAACGATCGTAAACTGAAGGGAGATTACACAAGCTATCGCCGGCAACATAAAACCACAATTACATAAGCTTTGAAAGTAGCTGTGGGCGATATTAAGCTGTATAGATCGAATCGATATACGAGACTAGTTTATCCGGTGTCTGCGTGTGCGAAGTAACCGTGTAAGCTTAATCAACTCGAGCTTTGATCATTAACTAATTCATTGACTTTCGTGTATTTTCTTCATTTAAAGTTCACTTAGTTAATTCTTGATACTTTGAAGAGATATTTATTATTGATATTTATAATACTAGCTGCCTAATAATAATAGATAGACTGCGTTCTGCCAAATTATTGGCCTTTAGCAGTTTAATAGGTGCTTTAATGGAAATATTTATAAAAACAAATAACCGAATTGGTCGAACGCTTGTCCAGTTTTGAGCTTAGCCATAAATTTTGCAATGAATTTTTATTTATAAATATTTGTTTGTTTCCTATCTTGCGAACATAGTCCTTTACAATTACACGTCACTAAGATGGATCCTTGAATTTTGCTTCTACGCTGTACACCCTTTTAGCTGTACATGTTTTTTACTCCTTCAAAACCGTACTTTTCTTACTTTTACTTACTTTTCTCAAGGAACATTTAACTTGACAATTCTTGTCATATTTGTTGTACTCAAACCGTAACTTATTTAATAAGGTGTAAATAGTAATAGCTAGCAGCAATCTCATAACAATATGATAATGATGAGTCAGAATTTTGAAGTGCAAGTTCATTTCAAGTTCTATCCGTTAAGTGTCTGGCTCTAATAACCACATGCGTTGATGAAAGGAGAGCAACTCAAGTGGTTCCATACTGTATGTATGTCTATGTCAGATATTTGAATTTTCAATTTGATAGAATATAAGTATTACAGGAATGAAATGGTTGGACAAATTCAGATATGGCCAGATCCATTGAACAGTATTAAATGAAATATCTATAAACAAACGCAATCATTATCAACAGTTGTAAGTGATGAGATCGTTTTGATTTTGTAAAACATCATATTTTTTTTAAAGCAAACAATTAGAAATTCATTGTTCTAAATGTGGATATGAGTTTTTTACATCCCATTGTCTTGAATTATAATAACGAAAATCAACTGACTCATCTTTAAACCAACCCTTTATGTCCGTAGACCTTGGTTATTTCCTGACGTCACATCCTATACGTGAGACGGAACTGCGCTTCCTTGACTTTCTGGTTCGTTGCATTGGTGTCTCTTGCAGTTATCACACGATGGGAAACGCCATTGTCTCGGCTTATTGTCCTAGCAAAGGCGTTGTAGCATAAAATTATACTGACGACCATGGATTTTCTACTACACATTATATTTTAAAATTCTAACAATTTCTTCCTATGATTTTTGATAATACAAGGAATTAGCAAAATTTATTTCAAATACTAGTTGTATCATTTTCGGAGATGTATGAGGTTGGAAAGTGTGTGTTATTATTACCCGATCACAGTCCACAGGAAATGTCTAACACGATGAAGCACGTGCATAAACAAAAATTAGACTGCATGTTTGCATGCACTGTATAATTACTTTGAACAGTTTCACTTCTTTTAACAAGACATTTTAACAACTGTTTAAAACAATGATACACATAATTTTATCAAAGATAATTAAAATAAGTGCAAGAAACAAGACATCTCTAGAAATGTACAATTTTCATTACAAGATATCTATCTAAACTCTTGTGTTTCACACAGACGATGCAGAGACAAAAATACACCTGTTTTCCATACTTGAAAACCAATGGCATGTCGGCCCTTTAACATTCCGTCCACTTCGAAAGTTCCGTTGATCATTCAAACGAGGTTACACGAATGTTTTCATGATTTAGGTAGGTATTACGTTTTCTTTAAAATTTTGCAGTAACATGTCATCAAATCAAATGTATTTTCAACTCCCTACGAGTTTTCTTATAATTATTATAAAATTATTTTGTTTCTACATATCTTTCTTCATTTACACGAACAAATAGAAAAAATATATCGTTTCATTTAAGATTGATTACGTAAATGTTTTGTACCATTTCAAATATTGGGATGTTACCAAGTTATAATCCAACGAAGCCGGTCGAGTTCCGTTGCAATGAGTGCCAATTTCCGCATGCGTTACAAATTGAAGACTCACCTAACTTAACACCATTTTATTTACCTATGTCTAGTTACAAACCTTTTTAACATAATACTCGTAAATACTTTCAAATTAATTTTGTTGTCTACGTTTCCAGTATATTATTAACAACCGAAAAAAGTACTTTAATACTTTTATTTTTAGAAAGCCGTTCTTATTTAGTCAGATACATGAAAAAAAAATACTTACATAAAATCACAAAAGTAAGATGCAAATAAAGTATTTGGTTCTCACAGTTCATTACTCACGCTGAGCTTGGCACAGGACGGAGATAAATTCAGGTCAAACACTAAATCTATGCCGACTCTTTCAGGAATATGCTGTACACATGTTTGCTTTTTTTAAACTACATGTGCAAATACTATTTCAGAACAAAACTAGTATGGTGGTATGGAATTGACCCTTTAGAATATTATTACGTTTAAAATATACCGTAATATCAAGAACTGATACCTAAAGATAAATTGGAGTAGGTAGATAGTAGGTAATACTTCTATTTGTTAATTCATTCATTCATTGATAATAAAGGGTGTTTTTTTAAGCCCGATAGAACTTGAAATTGTAAAAAATAACACAAAAAATTAAATTGTAATCAAAATTTTTTTTTATTCGAAAGATCAATACGTGACATTAACATTTGAAAATGATTTCGGGCATATGGGCACCGCGGCTGTTCTTGACGAAGTGCATTCTGGACGTCCAATTTTGGGCCACTTTTTCGAGCACTGCTGGCCGTATGTCACGAATAACACGAACAATGCTGGCCTCCAAGGCGTCAATTGTTGCTGGTTTATCAGCATAAACCAGTAACTTCACGTAGCCCCACAGGAAATAATCGAGAGGTGTCAAATCGCACGGACTTGGAGGCCAATTGACAGGTCTATTTCTCGAAATCAACTTATCGCCAAATTTTGTTTTCAATAAGTCGATGGTTGCGTTCGCCGTATGGCACGTAGCGCCATCCTGTTGAAACCACATCTCCTCCGGATCAATGTCATCCATATTTTCAAACAAAAAATCATTGATCATGGTGCGGTAACGATCTCCATTGACCGTAACGCGAGCTCCGGCCTCATTTTTGAAGAAATAAGGTCCGATGATGCCACCAGTGTGAAAATCGCACCATATGGTGCATTTTTCTGGATGTAATGGAGTCTGTAGGGTCTGTTGTGGATTGGTCTCACTCCATATGCGGCAATTTTGCTTATTAACAAACCCGTTAAGCCAAAAATGCGCCTCATCGCTGAACACAATTTTGCGATAAAACAACGGGTCAGTTGCCAATTGCTCTAGAGCCCAATCGGCGAAAGAACGACGCATATAATGGTCTCGTGGCTTCAATTCCTGCACCAGCTGGATCTTATACGGGTGTAGGCCGAGATCTTTGCGCAAAATTTTCCACGTAGTGGACGGACAGAGCCCCAATTCCTGCGACCGACGACGAATCGATAAATTTGGATCTTCTTCCACACTTTCGTTTACAGCGGCGATATTGTCTTCAGTACGCACATTCCTTCGACGTGCTGGTGTTATTGCATCCTCTAGAGAGTATGTGGTACGAAATCTATCCACAGTTCGACGAATGGCTTGTTCAGATGGACGATTATGTACGCCATACAAATGACGAAGTCGTCTATAAGTTGCGCGAATCGACGACTGATTTTCAAAGTAAATTTGGATAATTTCGTAGCGTTGTTCAAGCGTGAGTCTATTCATGATGATTTGTCAGAGTATACTGAAACAAATAAAAATCATCATCAAAATTTAATTTTTTGTGTTACTTTTTACAATTTAAAGTTCTATCTAGCTTAAAAAAACACCCCTTACTTATGCTTTGGAATGTCCTTTACTATTAATAAATATTTACGTTTGGTTCATTTAATAAGTATGTAATCTTAAATAACTATCATACTGTATCATACCCATTAGAAAGAGAAATTATTGAAACTGTCTATAAATTTCGAGATCTTAAGTTTGTTTCCCTTTTGTTTTTATTCGGCTGTTTATTATTTATCTATGCTGAAAACAAACAAGACTACTTACACTAAAATGTCTTTCTTAACTACTTACTCAGCTCAGATGGTATTTCTTCAAAAGTTATAAGTGAGAACTTCATCTAAAGTCACAAATATCTAAGGAAAAACAAACGCATATAGTTTTGTCGCGTGCCTTACTTTTTATAAATGTTGTCGTGCGTAGGCGCACATCGTGAAGGGGACCCACACACGTGCCCCATTAGTGATTCAAAACATCAACAAAACGAAGAATCACGAAGACAGAAAATTATGATACAGGACATAGTTATTATGGATTCGTTTGTATGAATATGCGATATACAGAATCAGTATTTAGTTCAGTTTTATGCTGAAGACAATACTAGTCTGGAGGGGACAATAACAAAACTGATACTGTTATAGTCTCAACAAGAAAAAACTTCTTAGATTACTTAAGTTGTTTTATTAAAATAGGAAAACAAATACTCATTTAATTAAAAATCTATAAATTCTGATTCAAAACGGCAGTGGGCACTTTGGATCAGGGGTTCATCTTCGTATCGATCGAAATTCGTGGTATCACCAGGAGATTTGTTCTTTGGTATAAATGGTGATTGAGTACGACAATTGAGGATCGAATCCCACTCAATGCCTCTGAACCATTTATGGTTCTTAAAATCCATTACACCATTTCTCATTACACCATAACGATGGCTTATATCAACTTGAAGGATATTTCGAATTAAATCTCTAAGATCAGTGCTGAAACCAGATGGACATCTATATTTACCACTTACAATTTTCTCGTACGTCCTCATTGAATCATTTGCATAAAAAGGTGGATATCCAGCGTTCATTTCAAAAAGTAATACTCCGAATGACCACCAATCAACAGAAAAACCATAACCCTTACTCAATATTAATTCGGGTGCTAAATATTCAGGTGTGCCACACAACGTCCATGTGCGTCCTTGAAGCACTTTACAGAATCCGAAATCACATATTTTTAGATATCCTGTCCTGTCGATCATTATATTTTCAGGTTTTAAGTCACGATAAACTAGGCTACAGAAATGCAAGTATTCCAAGGCCAATATTACTTGGGTAGCGTAAAACTTTGCCAGAGGTTCGTCAAATTTGCCCATCCGTCGTAAATGTGTGAACATTTCACCGCCTGGTACGAATGGCATTATGAAGTACACATATGTGTTGTCCTTAAAAGAGAATTCCATAAAGACCGTAAAAGGAAATCTAATAGATTCGAGTATGCGTTTTTCATTTAGTGTGTGTTCCACTTGCTTCATTTTTACTATCTTTTCTTTTTCTAAAACTTTCATAGCATATAACTTGTGGCTCTTCGTATGCTTTAATAACAGTACCGTGCCAAACGCTCCTGTCCCCAATGTTGTTATTCTCTCCATTTCACTTATTTCTCCATGAAGTTTTTGTTTCTTGCACCAACGTTCTTCGAATTCACTTTTTAGTTTTTTTAAATACTTTGTGTACTGTTCCTGCTGTAGCACTGAGTATCCATCGCGAATATCCGACTTAAAATTGTAATTTGAATTGCTAGAAGGACGAAAGCTTTTACGCGAATACATTTTTATTTATTGTTGATAAAGCATTTGCGTAGTTATACACTCATGTTTTGTATCACGGCCATCGAGATTGCACTTTTTAGTTGTGATGATACGAAATAACAATGACACAAAGCTTCTCAAAGGTTTAGGATTAATAAATATATTATATTCTGTGGAAATTAGGGCGTGAATATAAATTTAGTTATGTTTTTACTGACAGCGAAAGTTCAGGAGGGGTACATGCGAGAACGGGGCGAAGGGTGAACGAACTGCCTTAGGGGATAGGTGGAATCAGCTGTGTTTAGGGAGAACACGCCATGCGGCCGACAGCCGGTCGCCCCGTCCCGACTGGCATATTGATCAGACGACACGTGTAACTTGCGCTTGATGCTAAAGATTGGCTATGAAATAGTCCTTACGTTATACTCATGATGTTTTGACAACAATTAAAGGTTTATTAACATGTTTTCATTAATCGCATTATATCCTGACCGTATCCTGCACAAATGATCCAATCCAGAAACTAACCAAAACTCTTTGTGTTAGTGCGAAACTTTCTAGAACAACATCATAATATGTAATGATCAAAAATTCTCATTTTAATTTATAACAGGTTATTCCAATATAAATACAGATAGTTTTGGAAATTAGCATTACGTTTTACAATTTAGTGGGTTAAATCGTTTTCCTACACAACTCGGTTCAATCATAAAATCATAATTTGAGTGAGGGCGTTTGTTGAAACCGCACCTTATTTAGGGCACATTGCACTGACTGTATTAGGAAATAAAAAGACCCGTTCACTTTTAAATATTCTTATTTGTATTCTAACATTTTAAGTTTTTAAAGAAAATAAATAACACTGATATATTTAGAAAAAGAAACAATTCTGTGCTTTCGGTGTTCTTAACCATCATTGAGAAATGTTGACATGAGCGAGAATTTTTTATAATTTTATCACGAATAAGTCCTGCTTTATAACAACTACATGTATGTGTAAAAGTCGTATAAGTCTAAAAACAGTAAATTCAGAGTGTCAAATAAAAAGTTTTAGGCGAATCGTATATTATTTCGTAGTAAGTATCTAATTTGACGAGGCTAAAACAACTATTTCTGACAACATTAAGACAAGACATACCAAAATATCTTTCAGTGTTCATAATGGTCATATCGGGTTTTGCTTTATTAGAAAAATCACTCGCATTCGTGAAAGTGACATATATCTATTTTCAGTGTCCTACCCATTCCTACCGTTATCTCTAGAATCAGAATATTACCTTAGTCTTAACGGTTGCAAGCTAATAGCAGCTTCGAACAGTCGGTCACTACAATAAAAAAGAACTATCGCCTATAACTTTATTTTACCGTTATCAAGACTTACTCGCGCGTACGACACTCCATTTTTATAAGTATGACGCATGAGCACCCACATTTTATTTAGGAGCACATCGGCACATACGTCCGATAAACATTCTTAGACCACATGACCTTTGAGACATACAACTGTGTTTTAAATAATAATTAATACAAACAGCTCGCGTTAGTTCGCGTGTTGGAAGATATCATGTTAATGATTTGTAACCGAATCTGCGAAATTTGCCATTACTATGGCAAGTTAATACCAAATACATCCTATCATCAATGTTATATACGCGGTTAGATTTCTATAAATATAACTTTCAAGTTTAATTGACGACCGAAGCCGTTACTTCCATCAACTGATGTCCGAGAATTTTCGATATTTTGATGTGTTCCAGTTTTCAAGCTTTATTGTTTTACTATTTAATATTATGATACGCTGGATGATTTTATACTATGATGTAATATAACCTCAGTGGCTATAGGTGCGTAATATGCTCGATCGCAGCAATCTTGATGAATTTTTGCCAAGGTCATAGAGGATCGCACTGATTGCTGTACCAATTTAACTCAAATTCTCATTATGAAATGTTTTGAATGGGCACACACATCTTCATCAATAAACAAAAATTTTAACAAAAAAACCGACTTCAAGGACTAACTAAATTAAAATGAGACAACATGGGAAGCACCAGCTTTTAATTAAAAAAAGAATCATCAAAATCGGTTCACCCAGTCGAATGTTCTGAGGTTAGAAACATAAAATTAATTGTTCAAAGATAAACAGAATCTTGACATACAGAAACCAACCTATTTCAAAGGACAAAGATTTCTGCATAGAAACATATGTTACATTTTGAACACTTATTGTATTTGTATCTGATGTGATCTGTCAATTTTAGCGAATCAACATAAATTATTATGCTCACCGCAGTGTATTCGAAAACCCGTGCCCTCTTCAAAACAAGAGTAGTAGGAGGGTTAGCATGGTTAGCAAATATGTCAAAAATGTATCCTTAGTCTCTATCTCTGTTAAAAATCCAAGATTAGATAGTTATCCCCTCTGTCAAACGATTTTTTACAGACATTACAATCACGTTCTTTTCTTAAATCTGTAGAATTTGTATTAATCTTTACAATTTTCTCGATTTAAAAAGATACCCTAGTGTCAGATGTTCATGTTCATGTACATTGCACTAGTAGTTTCGTATTACATGTTGTTACATGACAGTATAATAAACATTCGTTGTGCTGATTTCAAATAGTTGTACTCAATTAAGGAGGATTGGCTGACCATACTGGTATTGTTGCAATAGAGATAGCCAAAGCTTTGTGAGTCGAGATTTATTCGACTCGGTCGCTGGTCAAGGTTGGAGACCCACAATCTACAGCATACATATGTATTTACTTCTTGGCACGTCACCAGACATGTGTGCGATATTCTTTAATGAATAGAATTGTTGTTTGTGATGACATGAGTGGTTTTGAATGTTAGCACCCGCATCGAATAAATTATAATAATGACTATCTTTCTTTTACCATGTATGTAGATTAATTGAAAGGAAATTAATAGTAGAATTTTCAAAAGAAGTATCAAAGGCATAAACATCTTGAAAAGCTTTTTGTGAATAGGTATAACGAAAAGAAGAAAACGAGATACTACGTCGCAAAATGGGCTCGTTAGTAATACCACGTGGTAATGACGGTTATTTTTCGAGGACGCTAGCGAACATAAAAAGCAGAATACAAACTTGTTCCCAAACACATAGTATTGAATTACCAGTTTGCGAAGCGTTAAAGAAATTCTAACATGTTTTGAATTTTAATTCTATTACGATGAGTTTTATTAGTAGCCGGAATATAGTGTTTTTTTAGTATGTATGGATTTTTTTATAAAACTACCTAATTACATATCTAGATTTACGTTTCCTCTTTTTCTCTTTAACAAGTGTCGAATAATAGGTAGTAAAGACAGTACATACTTTAGTTGACTTAACTAAAGCAATCGTGTACCAATAACATACTTGTCTTTTGAAGTTAATGTATCAACTCCTATTAGGTATAGAAATGTCTCATATCTCTTCTTAACAAGATCATTCATATTACTTAGTAATACATTGTTTTATTTTAGTGTTTATTTTCTGTGGCTCTTGTTGATGAGTTGAGTAGGCATGACTATAATTATATCGTGGTTATACCTTTAAAATCCACTTGAAACTTCAATGGTATTTTCGTACTGTTTCAATGATCTTATTAAGTAGGTACTTAACATTTTGTTACTTAGACTAGCTGTTTATAAATGAGCCACAAACCGCAACCTTATTTATCTGCAATGTTAAGTTGGTTATGGAATATGGTTAAAGCCGAAACCGCAGTACTGCAGCTGTGAGATCGATTGAATTTTTGTTTAATGTTCGTTTTCTATAGACCCTTCATATAGCGAACATTCTTACAAAATAAATACTTAATTTACTAGTACCAATTCTTCTTCTGCTTTCGTTAAGATACATACCTAAACCAAAAGAGAAACACGAGATATATAGATATATGTATAGGAATTTACCGACTTTCTTTTGTAATATACATTTCGTTTTCAATCTACTGCAATCGCCGTAATGGCGCTATTTCTGTACAACCTCTGTCATTTATACCATGTCAGTCAAAAAGTTCACGGTCGTTGGCTTGTGTGCTACATTACCTAATGGCCTTTAGACGTTAGCCCTTTCTCCGTCATGTGGAAATAGCTCACCTTTCGTATAAATACGTGGGCTGCTCCTATAATAGTGAAATAAAAAATAGTTAAAATATAAAAAAGTTGAAACAATGCACTTATGCATTCGAGTGAACTAGCTTTCAAAACATTTAAAAAAGTGTCTTGCGGGCGGTCTAAAAATAACCGCCTAAAATCTGCGACGGCCTCGTCTGTAGTGCTAATTTTTTGTCTACGAAGCATTTTTTTCCGTAGGAATTAAAAACAACTGCATGGAGTTAAATAAAGTATGAAGGATGGAGTAACATTTGTACCCCCGAAGTTTTCAAATAGTCCATAGTTCTAGCAGCTGTGTGAGCGGGCGCCTTATCTTAGTAGGTTCTGTCTAGGTATTGTAGGTTTTGCGAAGTTCGTCCTACGAACTTTTCTAACATAAATTTGCACCAATCAACACAATGATGATGAATGAGGTATCCATCGCGAAACAAGCTGCCTAACTTTAAGGTGTTAATGCAGGATGGTGGAAACTGCCTGTGATCCAATGCCGGCAGTTCAGCTCGTATCTCTCAATGTGTGATATATTAATAGCCACTCTACCCTGATGACGTTTTAATAAGTTATTGCATCTTTAAACATATAAAAATAAATTACAGTGATTTTCATAAAGGAGATTTCATTGAAATTAACCGTATATCCAAAATAATTTCATTAAAGAAGTTGTATTTATTCTGTGGCTATCAATTTTCGGTACAAAGTAGGTAAATCGATTTCACGATCCTAAACGACGCGGCTGAGATTTATCAAAACAATTATAGATTCAGATCAGCTCAATCTATTCAATCTGTATCATATGAATCTGAATTATATTAATCATCCTTCTAATAAACATGCTCGTAACTTATTATATACATACATTATATGTTATATTTATTTTTTCCAAAAACCCAAACTTTGTTCTTAGTCTTAGCCTTCTGGGTTAGCAGTCACTACTACTAGACTTTAATTTGGTCAATATTTCGATTTCTGTTTAATCAAGTTATGATTATACCCATAAGTGAATGTAACTTGGTTTTAAATACGCAGAAATTCATAATAATAGTTATTATAAAACTTGGTGCTTGTGGTCACTTTTAGGAGCGGAAACGATTAGGAAACCTTATAGTTGCCCGACTCGGACAGTACCGGTTAGATAATACTGGCTGTGTTCCTTGCACGGTGCAATCCATAGGATGCTCCAACTCTGGCAGAAAAACATAATACCGACTTATTAGTGCTGCCTTAGGGAGATCTTCTGGAGGATGGAAGAACTGGACTAATCATTCCAACTTGAGATAAATGTGAATAATGTCATCATTTTAAAAAAATAGACACACCAAACCTTTAAACGATCTTCAGACCTTCAAGAAAAGAGCGTACTCCTTCCTAAAAGGCCGGCAACGCACTTGTAACGCCTCTGGTGTTGCGGGTGTCCATGTGCGGCGGTAATCGCTTACCATCAGGCGATACGTCTGCTCGTTTGCCTATTATAAAAATAAAACATATTTCAGTGCTCGGGCTTTTTTAGTTGTACTTTTACGAAAATATTTTTTAGTATCTTCACATCAATCTTAAACGGTCCACTTTTGACAAGTTACATTTTTAAAGCATTAGGGAATATCTGGTGCATAAAAGATCCATTGAGATGTGATTCAAAAATGCTGTTAGTGTAACAGCATTTTCGAATTTGGAAGCTAACAGCTGGCCGTTACCAAGATGGTCGTCAATCGCAATAAAACGTGCGGGGTTTATAGTTGCAATTTCAGTTCCAGTTAGTTAAGTCTTTTAATGAAAACCGCAACATGTTCGGAACTTCCTAACACAAGCATTACTTGCTTAAAGGGGAGCTTTAAGCACTAAACTTTTAATGTAAACTTATGAAGCAATAAAGTATTTTGTATTTGAATGATTAAATGTTGTATGTGTATGTAAATAATGTTGCTTACAAATTCATAGTATTTCATTCTTCGGTTTTATTATAAGACATATGTACATATCTGTTCTCATAGTTCATTAAAGAAAAATATGTTATGTGTTTTAGTACAGCTCGCGTTGTACGGAGTACGGTATATCGCATTAAGATTACTCAGGGCTTCGTGACTCATGCCTCATGTAACGAACGCTGTATTTATGACAGCCGCCGGAAACTAGGATATAATCACCGACGGACAGGAGTTGAGTGTTTGTCCTCGTATTTATTAAGCCTCAAGTTGGCCTCAATTGCAATAGATTTATTTATGTGTCTGAAACTGTTGATTTATTTGTTATTGCGTTTGAGATTAACTGAACATTCTGATTAATAGTATTTGATAGAATATGCCAAACTTGGTATCTACCGAAGATCCTATCATCATCGTACAGTTATTAATGGAAGAAATTGATATACGAGTACATTTCATTAAAAGTAAATTATGTGCACTGTCAGGCATAAAGTAAACACAAAATAAACTAAAATATAAACTTTAAAATAGATGACTCGTTCTATTTCGAGTTCACATATCACAACATGTTCGCTCGTTAAATGTGTACGTACTTCATTATGACGAATTTACTTTAAAGTTAATTACTCTGAGCCCATCTTGTTATAATTACGAGAGGCAGAGAGTTGAATCTTTTAGCAAGCTTTGAGTAGTTTGTGTCTTCTGCATTGTTCAAAGGCGTCTCCCTCTAGTCATTAAGACTTAGAAGGCATCCTTTTGTTAGGGACAACACTATCTTTCAGCGACAAAAAGAAACCTTTTATTCTAAGGTTTGTATAGGAACAAACCTAGATGAACCTTGCTTTTATGTTGTCCTACCTACCTTCCTACTTGTACTTTCAGGTTAGTAATTGTACGCGTATATGGGTTTACACATATAAAAATGTATTTCATATGTTATTTACTAACTGACCCGTCGAATTTCGTACCGCTATGTTTTTATTACGCAAATATTTTGTAAATATCTGAAAAACTTTTTTTTATTACTTATAAATATCCTCACCTCCTCGTCTCAGTTTCCCAGGTGCAGTCGTGAACAAATAAAACCGCTAACTTTTATTTTCTTCTATATAAATCTTGTCCTAACAATAACGAACATATAGAAAAAATAATTATCCAATTTGGTGCAGTCGATCGGAAGTTATGCGCGTACATACATTTCGGCGATTCATTTTATTTATATAGGTATATTAAAAAGTGTATTAGTTTTGACATTTATAATGTGGTTGTACAATGTGTACATAAATTGGTATAACTAAGATTAATTTGCATATTATTTTTATTTGAATTAGTTAGAAGTATGCGAATGTTATTAAAAAGTACTTGTTTTTAAATGATGAAAATTAAAACTAAACTAAATCAGAAGTACTTTCCTGTCGCTTTGATATTGTTGATGGACTGACATGTAAAGAGGTTCAACTCCACTAAAAGCTTTTCCACTGGGCACTTTTGTTAATTGAGTTATTTTATTTGTTGTCTTTGGTTACCGTTAGAAATAATAACAGATTATTTATTGTTTCCTAGCTGTGTCCTGTATTGTAAGCTTCGTCGTAAAATTTGACTTTATATTAAATTATCAATTATTGTTAGTTCAGGTGGCAATGAATTCCAAATTCTAATATGTACCGCATTCCAAGACCGAATTATCGTACATATTTGTATTAGCTCAAGACAAACGAAGATAATCCGGTCCAATATCACCTCTGCGCATTTGTAACAGGCAAAAATTCAATAAAACTTAACGACCGTATTAACGCGTGATGAGGTGACCAAGGGACATAGGGATTATTTTTTATAAAAATTATAAGTAACTCTTAAGAAATTTTCAACTTGGAAGATTGTAGTATTTCTTGTTTGTAATCAATAACTATAAGGTATTTAGTTCTAAATGTAAGTGTTAAACTGCAGTGAATAAAAACGTATGCATTCAGGCCTCTTATACAAATTGTAAGTGTTTCGCGTCGAATCTCTTTCTATAATCGCTAATGCCCTATGTATATATATATATTCTATATATTCTCTTGTATTATTGTCTAATATTTTGTTTTGATTAATGATTGTTTTTTTCATTGTTAGTTTTCGGTTATCGCTTACGTTTGTAGAATGTCAACTTGGCTCGGGGGCTTGATAGTGTTCTGCATAAATTATTAAACACCATTCGTAACATAATAAATAACAAAAAAAATAAGGGCGTTTATATTTTCCCTTAGAAACACTTTAATTTGTAGAGTCGACCCAATTCCTCATTTTTCCAGTCCACTAATCCCTGAAGTGGTTCCATTAACTATAAATTACTAGGACAACACATACCTATCTGTATTTAAAAAAATAGGACATGATAATTTTATATGATGTTTTGCCGCGACTATTTTCGTTTCAAATGGTGTCTTCAATTTATTTTTAGCGGATAAAATTAGATTTAGATTGCTAATCTGATTATACAAATAACTTGTAATTTGAGATTAAGATAAGATTACAATTTATAATGTAATATTTTTTTTTACATGAAATTTCTTTTTGGCTCCTTGGAGGGGGACCTTTTTTCAGCTGTGGACGGGGATAGGTTGATTTATTTTTTGTTTTTAGACTTGCTGTGTGATAAATACAAATCATGAACGTACCTATCTATCACTTATATGTATAGGGCTAATATCTGAAACAGTAAAACAGTATAACTTTTAACACTAGTCTATTTCAATCATTAAATAACATCTAACTGACTACTTCCATAAAACTTACAACCTTTTCGGAATATTATGCGCGCCTAGACGAGCGCTTGCCTAAGGTTTCTTTGTACTCTGCATCCATCGATCATCCAATTATGACATTTATATCATGTTGTTATAGGTATACGTTGAATAACGCAGACTGTAAAAGGATGAAATTTCGTTGCGAGGAAAAGTAAAACGAAATACATTATATATTTCTCATGGAATCTGTGTGATGAAACCAGTTTTGGTTCAGTCTTGGCCCATTGACTGTTGACACACTTTTATAAAGTCGATGTATGAATTTTTGTGTGATATTTATAGAGATAGTCGATGTTAACGATATCGTCCTTAGTGAACAGGCTCTTTGAAATTTCCTCTAAGTGTTATGTAATTTTTAGCCGGCTTCAAAAACAGAGGAAAATTTCAATTTGGTCCAGTTCTTGAAGTGGTTTTTTTAAATTTTGTATTATTATTATTATATTTATTAACACACTATTAGAAACATAGTATTTAAAGGGGAGCTACCCCTTTTTTTCTAGTTCGGAAATTCAGTCGGACTCGAACCAACTAAAACCGCACGTCGTCTCGTGTACTGGAAGCAGGGGAACCGGGTGCACCCTAGAAAGGAAACAGCATGCTAGGGTGACAGATGTCCTCATCTGTCACCCCCAGGTTTGCGCTTATGGAGGACGGAGATCGTTCTGAGATCTCCGGCCATGCTGCTTCATACTGTTATTTTCCAAAATAACTGTAATATTTGTAAATAACTGTTCCAAAAAAAAGATTAATATGTTACTAACAATAAGGAACAAAAAACAAAGAATCACCTAATACGGTAAACCATTTACTCGACCTAGAAACTGTCTTATCTCTGCTCTCCGCAGTGGCTTTAAAACTTTCAAGAAACACTTGAGTTCTTCAACAGATGTTGTTTAATTATTCTGCTGTCATTATATTTGTCAGCCAACTCAGATACTATAACTATAAATAAATAATATGAATCGAGTTCAATCGTACTCGACAAGTGATCGTAACGACCTCAGATGATATTACATTTGTTGCGCCTATCGCACTCAATTGATTTGTTTTATCTATATCATCTTTAAATCGGTTCTAATTGATTAACTCGGCATGCTTCTTAATCGATCCTCAAATATAATATATAAAAGTGTTTCCAAAGGGTTATTGCTTATAGGAAGCGAACTTACAGAAACATTAGGGAAGGCCTGTTTAGGAAATTGTGGATCACCTAGCTTAGTTCGTTTTTGTTGCGTACGCTTTTAGACGAAGCTGACTGTCGACTACTTCCATATACATATACGCAGATACAATATGTTAATAATATCCGATGTAGCATTCCTTTAGTGTCCTTAGGTATGTTGTAGTTCAACAGCCGGATTAATGATCATTGCACGTTTTTGTCCGATGTACACATAGATATTTGATTATCCAGTGATTTTGTGGTGTATTTTTTTATTATAGTGTTGTATATTTAAATAGTCAAACAAGCACATGATCTATCAGATGAAAAGCGGTCACAGGTACCTCACCAATGAGCCAGCAACCAAAAATCTACTGTGCTTGATCTATCTTAAATTTTATTAATATTACAACGAAATGCCTAACTAAGGTGACCACCTGAAGGTTTTGATGCAGTTAAACCATTATGAGAGCTAAATAGTGTAATAAAGACAGACACTTCAGCTGTAGAATAAATCTCAAGTCAAATTAATCTTTACGAACTTAAGTGTCTTTAGGTTTACTTCAGAGGTTTTAAGGAAAAATTAACATTAAATATGAAAAAAACACATTAAGACTAACTTCGACTGGGTCTTTGATTTCCTAACTATCCATTGATATCCTTGCTATTCTCGTTACGTTACCGCTAACCGCATCAACCGAGATATCTGAGGCTGTGTCAACGAACTAATAACAACTCGTTTACGCAGACTAGTTATTTTTTTATTTTATCTAGATACGCGATAATGTTGTATGAAGATAGTGAATGTTTTATAAGCAATTTAGATAAGTAGATAGATACTTAGGTATTTTGGGCGATATACAAAAAGTGATCTAGTACTTTTAAGTTTTAAAGTTGTAACATAACCTATGAAACGTATTTGCTTGACGAAACAACGGTTTCGATAAACTACTCATTTCTGTACTGTGTTGCAAACAAAGAACTAGAGGCATGACAAAATATTACTAAATTAATCCAAGCAGTATAGACAATATTTTATGTTCCGTATGAACCAAAAACTAGCCGATTGTTAAGTCTTTCGATTTTTTCGTGTGCTTAGTGTGTGTATTCAATAAAAATGTATAAATAAATAACTAAACTTTTTAGCGTTATAAAATATCTATTATATATTATAGGAGGTAATAACTATGGCGAACATTAATGTCGGCGAAATATAATGCTTCAAAAGTTCCAATAATGCTATTGTTATGTAGGTCTACGGTAAAGTTATGACTTAGTCACATAACTATACATTTCTTATTAGATACTGTCCTTGTAGTTTGTGTAAGTACCCTAAATCTTTACTACGGCTTAGTTTCATGGTTGACGTTACTTAAGTCGTAAAACTACGCCTCACCACGAAATTTTATAATACCATCCTTCTTCAATATATCGAACAATACCCTTCTAACAATTTTCTTTGGTTTTAGGTTACGTGTAGAATCAAAAGGGTATCTGTTACCAATTTAGGGTTATTTTAAGTCTTTCAATACTACAATATTATAATCAACATTTGTATCTATATTGTTTATGTATTTATGTGTATGTGTTAGGAAATAGGTGTAGATTAAGTCAAAATATGCGAGTATAAGAAGTCGATAAAAAATTCTAATAAATATCTTTCATTAGAAAAATATAGTTACTTTAACATACTAAATTAACATTTATCATTAGAAGATGGACTTTTCTCGTTGGTTCCAGGCTTAGATTTTCAGTCGTGTCACACTGTACTTATTATATTAATCTTATAAAATTAATTTTGTTGTTACAGATTTGTCAAAAAATCGGTTTGTCGAACTGCCTGATGAACTGACGTCGTACATTTATTTAGAAAAGTTACTGCTATCGCAAAATATTATCAGAGCTGTACCAAATGGAGTTGGGGGTCTCACATCTCTTACATATTTAGATTTAAGGTAAGTGAAAATTCTAATTCTGTAGTCTTATATTATATTTATTTTCACAATAGTAAGAAATTCTAAGCTACATCTTGATTTGACAATACACGTACTATTAACGTATTTATTGAACGAAGACTCTGCTTTCACCGTGAAGCTTATCCGAAACTAATAAGTTGATAAAGAAAGCCTTACAAATATTTATTTATCGTTGAGGACTGCAATCTAGAATTTAATATATCGTATGGATCAGTAGGTCAACAGGTTTAATTATAACTTGGTATTTGAAAGTATTCCACTACTACCACTAATCTTAAATATCTATAATCTAGATAATAGTGTATAAAACGCATCAAGTATAGATATAATACTCAAGCCAGGTTAGATAAGATTAATTACTACATTTTCAAGTCACAATACTGATAAGAAAACTATCAAAATGTACGCATCAGTTATAATTTGGAACGTTAAATGACTTGCTATGTCTTATACTACTTATATTATAATTTCTAAGTTGTAAATATGTACACAAGTTAAATAATCTTGTGTTGAGCAGTACTGTAATTCGCGTTTCGTAACACTTGCATTAGTTCCACTTTGACATTCAAGCGGAACTCTTCTGGTATTGTTTTCAAATGAGGTAAAAGTGATAAGAGAAACATTTTATCTGGATCCTCAGTTTCTCTCACCTGTGCATCCACATTAGCAAATGCAAACTCGTCTAATTGACTTTGTGGTTTGCTTAATTTAGAAAATTTAGGTGGTCGAATAGAGTCTGTACCGTCATTAGAGTAATCTATGGAGTCTTCTTGGGTATCGAAATTTTGACTGTTGTCATCTTCTGAAGATTCATCCTCGTCTTTCACTAACTTTAACTTTTGTTTCTTTCGCCATACTTTTTTAACTTGTTTCCCCTGTTTTTCGGTCTCCTCTGACTCACTTGAGAGATCAAGACCATCTTTACGAGGCATCTCCTGATCTTTTAAAAGAAACTGCAATTGTTTGGAGTAGATGTAAGGTTTTTTGGTTCTATTCGGGTTTGAGATGTACTTTTGGAAGCAGTCTCGGATACTTTTCCACTTCTTTTGTAATTGAATTTCTGAAACAAATAAAGTTCGTATTAAGTAATAGTACTTGAACGCATAAAACAGACCTAAAAAGTATTGTTTTGTTAGTTAAGGTCATAAAATGATGCCCCAAGTGTTTAAAATTTCAAAAATACTGAGTAGGTGACCCATACATAAATAGTACAATTCTTGGTAAATAATACAAAAGTACATCTCCCTAGAATGTATTATATTATATGATTCCTTGTTGCTTTTATATAAACAACATGCCTGCCTCTTTGACTAGTAGCGCCATCTATTGGAGACTACCAAACAACAGAACTTGTCTAGTGGTTGGTTAACTTAAAAATCTTGTAAGAACTATTGTTACGTTCAGAAATCAGTTAAAACAAATACGTACCTAGTTCGCGCATTTCACTTTTAGTCACTTTTACATCGGCTTGCATTAATTCGTTCACAACTTCGTTCCAAAGCCGGTAGCGCATTGTTTTGGCACGGTAGTCCGCATCCTCATAGTCCCATATACCGGGTCGCTTCTTTACTTCTTCGATAAGCCGTTCAGGATCGTATTCGAACTGCATATTTTTATAGAACCAACGCTCTTGGCGATCACTCATTGAACGACATCTGCATATCGTGCACACGAGCGGGCGTTAACCGAGCGACTGGCGCGCAGCGGGGGAACGCTGCGGTTACCGCTCCAAAATGGCCGGTCCAGATTAGGGTAAACAGCTTTGTCTGGAAAGAATAAAGGACTATTACTAAATTCAAATTTTATGTATTATGATAATTAAAACGGTGACTTGACATAATCTATGGTAAGCATATTCCAACAAGTACCTATGCCTCATGGCCTTTTGCCTCTTTAGTGGTATAATAGTGTTTTATAGGTCTACACAACATGATCAATATTTTCATGTTTAATATAAGATAATCTCAGAAACTTTGAACCTACGCACACACGCAAAACCCAATCACGGTCACTGAACACTGGCTGTCAAGATACAGGCCTTTAGCCTAGTTTGGGTTTCAGTATTAGGACATGTCAATATGTGATAATTGGGTATTTGAATAAAATTTTTTTTGTGATAAATGGAAAGATCATATATAAGTTTTATAACAAAACAATTTTTTTATTTTTTTTTCGCTATAATTCAAAAGTTATTTCAAAATAAAAATTAAGTTTTGAATCCAGTACCGAAGACGCGCCGACAGCTCCCGAATAAACCCGAACGCGTGTGACGTCGTAAAACACAGTCGCTATGTCACCGGAAAATAACATGATCCGTAAGTTTATCAATCTACTAGGAAGTTTATAAACTTTCGTAGGATCTAAACGGGAGATAAATTGTAATATTTTACGTCCACATTTTCGTAAATTTATCAATTTCCGACGTCACACGGTAAATTTATAAACTAACGGATATCTATTCGTAAGATTTTATATGGTTCGACCAATAACAGAAACCCTTTTAAATATACGCATCTTGGAAATACGTAAAATAACACACTGCTCTCTGATAGGTCATAGTGGCAATGCTTGTGTCCATAGACTTTGGTACAATCAGACTTGACAAACTTTTTCGTCACTATAGTCGTTCCAATACTTTATTTAACTTTTGACAGATCACGCACATAAAGTTTTATAATAATTTTTGATACAATGTACTACAGATAATACTGTACTTTATGGGCGGGCTCCGCCTACTTAGGGATGTGTCATTCGTAATTAATGACCACAGACTATAAAAACGGTTTTGATATAAATCGATTATCGATTATATTAATAAAACATACAATAAAATTATTGTGATTATATTTTATATCAAATCACGTAAAAAGCTTTATTATTTTGCATTAAAATTCCCTAAATGTCTCTGTTTCAATGCATAAATAATTTGCGTAATGAAAACAGTTCCATCGTACTCGTACCTAGTAATGGGATCGAATGTATTCGCCGCAAATTAATGAATCTAAAATAATTGTTTAGACTTACTATAGTTGGTTCAAATAAAAACTACCTGCGGTACCTACTTGTAATGAACAGGTACAAAATGTTGAAATTCGTAGTAATTTACGGATTAAAAATAAAACAACCAAAAGAGGTACTGTAATACTAATTTTAATTATAAAGAATCGTCTTCTTCGTATGACCAGGAATCATCATCACTTGAGTTCTCAGTAATATTGATTATCATTTCTTGGATAGATAAATTGTCGAATGCAACATCCCGATCCCAATCTGACATTATCACCTTCTTTGTTTTTTTCTACAACATTCGCCCAGTTTTCTGGAGTTACTTTTTCACACGCATTTTTCAGTAAATTCAGCATTTTTCTTGCGGTGAAAGGAGGAGTTGTATTGTTCCTCGCAGCATATCCTTTAACTTGTGCCCAGATCATTTCAATTGCATTATATTGGCAGTGATATGGGGGAATTCTGAGGACGGTATGCCCATGCTCTGCTGCCATTTCATCTATGACGTATCGTTTTGGCAGCTTCTTTGTTTTTAATATCTTTACTAACTCTACTTTTAGTAGGGACTCATTCACCTCTTCGCCATTGTCACGGAGCCAGTTTATAATTTCATGTTTTTTGTTGGCCTGTGTTGGTATTTTATTAATTTGACGAGAGTGATAAGGTGCATTATCAATAAATATTATTGATGGGTCTTCGAGTGATGTAAGCATTTCTCTGAACCACTTTTCATACACGTTCGAATTCATCTCCTCATGATAATCTCCTGTTTTCTGGGATTTAAAAGCTAATAGAGCGCCTGGTACAAATCCTTTTACTGTTCCTGCATGACAAATAATCAGTCGTTCGCCTTTTCCCATTGGTACTGTAGAAGTGGAGCCAACGGTGTTGTCAGTCCAAGTTTTTGACAGCGTATGATTCGCATTGAGCCAAGTTTCATCTGTGAAAACAACATTCGACCAATCTTCTATTTTTTTTGCTTGTCTTAAAAAATCGCATCTATACAAAGCAATATCATTGCGTTCCATTAAAATTTTTCGTTTGTCACATTTTTGGAATAACATTCCAATGTCTTTCAATACCTTTGTCAGAGAAGATTTTTGACCACGGAACAAACCACTATTTCGAAGAGATTGTGTTAGTTTTTTTAATGTTGGAATCTCTTTTCTTTGGTAATAGTCGTATATATGACGACGAATAGCATCAGCGTCAAAATTGTCAACGGCTGTAACTTTACTAGGCGGACGTTTTTTCTTAGGTGTAGATAGCTTATTCTGTTCCATGCCACTGCTGCCGTAGCCTTCTTTTGTTATTTTTGCCACTGTTGGAGCACTAATACCTAATGCTGCTGCAACACGGTCTCTAACTTGAGTCACTGGTATAAGAGGCATACTCATTCAAAGTATTCACGATGTCGCAAGACAAACTCTCTTGTTTGTCCTTTGAGTACTTTCTTTTTTGGCATTTTGACAGTAACGAAGGCAGGAACGATACGCTCAACTCAACCAAACGTGAGAATTCACAAATAAATCAATACGGAGGAATATAAATACTCAACTATATTGAAGGTTACTCATTGAAATACTGTAGATTATTTTAAAATAGACATAGAGAGATTTAATAAAGATCATCAATAGTTTAACAAATACAATATTAACCACTGAATTACAACACAATACAATAATACATTTTGAAAATTCAGTTCCTTTTATATATTTTTTCATGACATAGAACCGTCATATTTGAACAACATTCTTTTAATCCATTTCTTCTTTATTTTGACAAAGGAGGTCGCACATTGAAACACATAGAAATATGAAGTACGAAATTATCTATAAAATAATGAGTTTGTTAAATCGATTAAAACTTCTTAATGCATAAAATCGATCGATGAAAGAAATCGAATAGGTAACGGGTCAGGGTATCACTATTTGATTAAGTATTAGAGCTGTCAAAAGTTAAATAAACTATTGGAACGAATATAAATGTCATCATGTCATACCTTTTGGCGTGATAGTATTCTTTGTCTGGGCTGACTTCCCAAAACTTTAGCTTTATTATAATTTTCTATCATTTTAATAACATTTTTAATTTTTTCCTCTGTCCATTCCGATTTCTTACTATTTTGGTTAGGTTAGGTTAGGTTATTTTATTTAGTTTCTGGGAGGGGTCCGGTCGTGTAATATCTGCAGTACCCGGACCCCTCCCTTCTCAGGCGCAGAGTTGGCACACCGTGTGGTTTTAGTCGGTTCGATTTCGACACACCGCCCCGCCGCAAAACCTGGCGAGGAGACAGCCCGAGGGTTCCACACGTTAAAAAAAAAAAGGTTATTTAGTTTACTATAAAACTTTCGTAGCTCTGTGGTAAATTTTACTTCTTCAACAAATGTTCAAGCATTTATTATTTTACGAGTCAGTTCAGTAAGTTTATCAATTTACGAAAATGTGGACGTAAAATATTACAAATTATCTCCTGTTTAGAATTCTACGAAAGTTTATAAATTTCCTAGTAGATTGATGAACTTACGGATCTTGTTATTTTTCGGCAACGCTGTAACATTATGACGTTACAACGACGGTGACCAATTCTAATGCGTTTATAGTCACGTGATTTTTATTGAAATTTTATCAATTTGTAATTTATTGAAAAAAAATTTTTTTTAAGTTTCTTGCATCATTTATCAATATTATTAATAATAAAGTTTTAAAATACATAAAATAAATCAATAGTTTTTTTTTTTTTCAAATTCCCAATTATGTGTGAATAAGCTATTTCAACTCTAATACTAAATTGATGTAATCACTAATTCACATCCACCAAAGTCCCAACTAAACTCAGTAGCCTGGTTACCTTAGTGTAAATGCGACAACGCTCGCGTCTGTATCGAGCGGTGCGCGGCCGGGCGGTCCCCCGTCCGTTACTATGTGAGGGGGAAACGCGCGGGCGTGCGCTTTCCGCGCTGAGCCGACGACCGAACGCCAACCGCGCTTGTATACCGCTTCATATACACCTACACCTAAAATCTGTTACTTCACGAAGGGTACAAAATTGTGTGATATTTACGTAGCAGTCCACCCAATGTTCACTTTTGACACAAGACGTTTGACAGCTCACTACCAGTATTATTTTTTTTGTATCGTATTTTTGTGGCATGTTACAGTTATAGTTAGTTTCAAAACTCTTTTTCCATCATTTTATGCTCTGTCTGATGAGACTGAATGCAGGTATAACCTAGCTTCTGTAACTTACTGTTTAATATATTTTCTCTTATGTTATTTCCCTAGTAAAGATTATGTCTACTCTTAAAAAGGTTTTTTAAATAAGACCCGAAGATCTTACAAGTTCTGACCAAAAATTATATACTTTTTAATTTTTTTTTTAAAATCGAGAACTGAATAATATACTCGTATATCACTAGCTTTTCACCGGGGCTCCGGTTAATTATCGCAATAGAAGTCTAATCTAAGTCCTTCCTCAAGAATCAAAGTATGTTCATCCAAAATTTTATTGAAAACGATGCAGTCGTGATGTTAGCCGTGAAAGCGTGACAGACAGACAGAGTTTACTTTTGAATTTATAAGATTAGTATGGATTGTTAAAAATATATTAATTGTTACTTTGCAATGGGTCAATAGATATATCCAATATTCAAAGACAACCATTTTTCAAAATATGTATTATTAAAAACCAGCTTTACCCGACTAAACAATATCGGGGTTGATATAAACAAATGAAATCATCTTCATCATTCACATTCTAATGCCATGAACAGCTGTTTTAGTTCACTAACCACGTAATAGCTCTAGGGACAACGAGACTAAATCACAGTCAAGGGCAATAAACATACGCTTTGAGAATAGCACTGAAGTAGCATGTATTTATTTTTCAATTGTCAATGTATACGAACGCACTGTGTTAAAAATAGAATCGCAAGACGAACATTCTGTCTATGACAGGCCAGACCAAAGTCTATTTGTGAAATCTATGCTCTACCCACAGATGTTAATTTTGAGAAAGAAAATGCGACAAAAAACATGTAGATTCTAAACAGTCTTGGAGTTATCATAATATGAAATTAACTTGCAATGAAACATTACATGATTAGGGAATTGTTTTATCATTCTATTAAAATATTGTATGTACTCGTATGTTCTGTAACAGAAGAAAAACTTGAAGCAAAACTTATTCCTTACACGTCCCGACGCTGGCCTAAAGGCCTCTAACTTAGCTTCACGACTGTTATTCTATGATAACAACCGGGACCGACCTCCGAATCACGGAGACGCTCATGGTAATATGCTACTAGCGGTCACCCATCGGTAATTATTTCTAATCGCCGAGTGCATCTAGGCTATGAGCGCCTGTGACGAATAATATATTATTACAATTATCCCAAAATCTCCTATCTGAGGCTGAGGAGAGTTTTAAGTCCAGTAGTGGACTGCTGAAGGGTATTGATGATGATGTTCTGTTGATATAACATCACACAAGTGATTAAATTTGAACATTCTGTTGTCTTTGGGATGTAGTTATTGATTTGTGACAAACATTTTTAACAAAAATATCGACTTCTAGAACTGGACCTAATTGAAACGGTACCACACGGGAAGCCAGTCACACCAGCTTTCAAATAAAAAAGAAGAATCATCAAAATCGGTTTACCCAGTCGAAAGTTAGTAAGGACAAACAAAAAAAAGTCGAATTGAGAACCATCTCCTCTTTTGAAGTCGGTTAAAACAGATGCACACTTTATAAAAATATAGTTCTTATTTATTAGTAGCCTTGAAATACATTAGAACGATTAATTTAGTTAGAAACAAGGGCTTTTATATTAGTTATTTACTTCCTTGCTGAGATAAAGAACCTAAATTAATTAAAAATATGGCACTCATGCGAATTACATCATTTTTCCTTTATTCACTACTGTAACAGAACAGAATCAGAAGCCGCGTTCAAAGATGGTTTCCACCTCTGACCTCGGCCAGTGCAACCTCTAACAAAGAGCACTAAATACATGTCGACATTTAACTACAAAGCAACAATTCTTACTAAATCATCTTCTTTTTTTTGTTACGAAGAAAGAAGAGTTAAATCCTTAATCACCTATGATAAAGTTCACCGGCTTAAAGAATAGCAGTGTAGGGTTAACGACCTGTAATGTCACGGCCGTCAGTAGTAGACGTTTGACACGTGGATAAAGTGATAACGTGTAGACATTTACCGCTCTAATTAATCTGTCAGCTGTGATAACGACCGTCTCGTTACAGCATGCTGGGGTTATTGTTTTGGGCGTGACCAAGAAATTAAGTTCATTTAATTGATCTTCTTTATTAGATGAAGAACCCCTTTGCTTCAACAACATTCAAAGAGATTAGAGAAGTAATTAAAGAGTGAACTTTTATAATAAAGAACCATTTCAAACTGTCTTTGGAGTTTATCCTGTAAGAATATCGTTAAGTTTCTAAATAAATGAATGTTAATTATTTCTTACCCATTTAAACTAAAGATAAGAAAATAAGGACCAATAAAACTATATACCTTATAAAAATATTTAAAAATGCTAAATTACTAAGACGCCCCTAGTAAATTAGCAGCTTCAAATATTTTTTTGGTCATGTAAATAAATATTTTGTCATAAAACAGTTTCGAAAAGACCCTTTTATGGTTAGAATGACGGCCGCTATGGCCCACGTACAATGGTCCACTCTAAGGACTAAGTGCGGAAACCATTCCGAATAACATGACCCTTTTATGAAATTCGAAATGAACTGTGTGGTTATGACCGACACCTGCTAGTCGAGGCCTTTTGCGAACTTGCGAAGACATAAACGTCAATTTATTCAGATACACACCAAACCACTTTCGCACAGTGTACTTTTTTCCTCAATTATCTTAGTTTTGTATGCGATCAGCCTCCAGTTCTAAATCAAGGCAATTTAGCTGCTTATTTAATTATAGCTCCCTTACAAAAACAATTTGTCCCTAATTATAACTAATGTTCGACTCGGACAACAGTTGAAAAACGATGTCGAGCGTAATTGTTTCTTCCAAGAAATCCACTTTTAGAATGACGAAGCTTCCCTTGTACATACTTAAATCATGTATAATGTATGCCCTGACATATTACAAGTAATAATATATAGGCACTAATGTTCTTCGCCCAGTGTATGGAGGGTAGAGATAAGGAGTATCATCTGTGTACATGAAAAGTGTCCGTTGAAATGCATTAAATTAGGGTGGCGCCACATTAGCATCAGAGTAAACTTCTTAAAATCAATACACACACTTTTTCATAAAATTGAATGATAAAAAATCAATAAACGTACTATTCACAGTTCAGAAAATAAAATATATTTACTACATTATTTTGTAATACGCAAGTAGTGACAATAATGTTAAATTTTTTACCTCGGCGTACTTCAATTCGTTCACAATTGCTACATTCATCAATACACACACTTTTTCATAAAATTGAATGATAAAAAATCAATAAACGTACTATTCACAGTTCAGAAAATAAAATATATTTACTACATTATTTTGTAATACGCAAGTAGTGACAATAATGTTAAATTTTTCACCTCGGCGTACTTCAATTCGTTCACAATTGCTACATTCATACCATAACCTGTGTCTACACCAGCGCCATTCTGGGAGGTTTTTGAACTGTTATTTACAGCTTATGCTGGACACTTTTTTCAATTTTCTTCCATATAAGATAACACTCCTTGTCTCTACCCTCCATAGCCCAGTGGTCGAAATTCGACCGTAATTCATTTATTTATTTTATTTTTTTTAAGCTGTCTGTACTCCTTTATCTTTCGCTATACAAACTTTAATTGTGCCACATATCATACTCCTCCGTTCGCACAACTTTTGTAAAATAATTATGTTTTTGTACAAGATTTTTGCTTAACATCATAATATATAGATAAAAGCATAGAATATGAGTGTATCTATTGTTGTGGACTGTACTTATCAAACTTTTATTTTGGGATTTAATAACGATAGGGCATTATCAAAAAATGCCGTCCACAAAGATGATATCAAAGTTTATAGAGTACAGTGTTACTAATAACTTTTAATATTTGTAAAGTCTACTTATCGAATTTTGAACTTAAATACAAAAAAAAAATTTAAACTAAGCCATATAAAAAGTGTTCATAAAGCACGAACCTTACTAAATAGAGGATTCCTATAAAATGTCAATTCAGAGACCTTGAACAGAGGTATAAAAACGTTTATTAGTTTTAACCGACTTCAAAAAAGGAGGACGTTATCAATTCGTTTTTTTTAAGTTTGTTACCTCAGAACTTTCGACTAATTCTTTCGTTTTTTTTTTGTTATAATTTTTATATTACGATCATATAAATGTCATCCTCACACTGAAGAAACAATCTGTACATACTATCAATATCTGTAGGTATTTCTATAATGCTTGCCACCTATCGTGTTGCAAGTTGTTAGACATATTGTAAAACGAACAACTTTCACTGCAGAGGCCCTTCCTTGCACACCTAACACTGTTAGCACTGATTACTACCGCAGTTTACAAACAGTTTCTACTCGGAACCAAGTCAGTTGTCTATCTGAAGCATTTGTTCACATTCTGTGAAATTGATACACAACTGATATTCAACAAACAGTGGCCAGTCCATTGTTACGTGTTCACTACACGTGTCTTTCTTACTAAATATAAATATTTAATATTAATGCACAGCATAGGGTTGAAATAAATGGAATATAAGTAGGATAAATAAAGTACAATACCTAAATATTTCCGATATCTAATACACAACGCCATCTAGTCCCAAGCTAAGCAGAGCTTGTATTATGGGTACTATACATTTGATATGATTACATGTATACTTTTTTTTGGAAATATATACATATTGTACATAGGAAACACCCAAAATTCGAAACAAATATAGACTGTAAACAACTAAGAGTATTCAACTTATAAAGATGCATAATCCTCATAAATACGAGTCACAAATTATTTACTAACATGTGGGTTACACGAGCTGTGTTAATTAAAATAGACTAATATTTTAATTTTATTTAGAATTTCATTTACTTAAAACAGTTTAGCAATTAATTTTTCTTCCTTTTAAAGTATACTCTTTATTAAATTCTAACTGTAGACATTTAATCGACTTTTATATGGTGATGCTATAAAACATTTAATGCATATTTAACTTTCTGTCACAACATTTCCATTTACGAATTTGGTCAAACACTGCCATAAAACCAGCAGCAAAGCGTAACTCACGCATTGTGATCGCGGTTCGGCGCACGCGCACGCACCATGACGACCGATCAACTCGCGCATGCGCATGACAAATATAAGGGGTTTTGAAAATGGAACGTACTCGCCAAATGAATAGTACAATAGCGAAAGAGGCCAATAAGCTGTTATTGTGTAATCCTGTTAGATGGGTACGATAAAACCTGTTTGTTTTACTCCAGCTTAGTAAATAATAAATATTATTTTCACTGGTAGAGATAAAAATTTGAGACATACCTTCTGATGAGTTTTCTTGTTTTTAATGTCAATATTTAAATAAAAACCCATGTTAAGTAAATTGCTTACGTTTACTTATCTCTTTAATGTGTTATTGTACTGTCGTTTATTCTTGTTAAATTTTTTTATATTATGTTTCTTTCATTAATAATTTATTGTAATAAAATATGGATACAATTCAAGTGCAAGCCCTGATCCTTGCATCTAGGATAATAAAACAATTCCCCCAGTTTATTTCATATAATGTTCCCCTCTCTAACACCCCACTGTCGACAAATCGATACCCTATCGACCTTGAATCACCAGTGCGGAACGTGCAAATAATCCGCACTAATTTTTAAGGGGAAGCCTGCAGTACACCAATGTTATTTCTCATAGATCGTTTGTGTGTGATTCTGAAGTAGACTTAGTGACGTTGAGAACTTCTAGATAGGACTATTTGATGACTAATGTAATTGATGATTATTGACAGGTCCGAATTTACCTTGAAAAGAGTATTTGTACTTTTTTGACAACAAAAACTTATTAAAAAAAGAAAATAATGCTATCTGCAGTTTTAACTAGATAGAGGTAGGTTAATGAAAATGCCTGAAGTGGTTACTGTGTTAGAAATCATAACCAGCTCAGTCTATCTGTGACGTTCAGCCGTTTCGTAGTCGGTACCAACCTGGTTTGATAAAAAAGGGTAGGTGGACGAACGACTAGTTGTACTAGACGACTAGAACTAGTGAAATACTGAGTAAAGGCTCTCAAAGGCTTTTGACGATACTGTTTGATGTGTGATATGATAACACGAATTTTAGTGAAATGGGCTCTCACTCTTATCTTTATATTTTATTTCAGTTGTTTAGTAGGTGCCACAAATGAGTAGAACCAGAAAGACATATATAGGGCCACTTAAATATGTTCTTCGTTTAAATTAATATACAACTGTCATGATTTCTAACCCTAAGCAATAGTAGGTTTACAGCCATTAGAACCGCTGTCTTCCAAATATGTCTACATATAGTTAGTGTTATAACAGTAACTTTAAATAAATTCGACAACAATTTCCAAATACAATGGGTTTTATTGAATTCATGGTTTAAACTCCTAAAAGCTACTGCAAAGAGGAAAAATATTGCAGCTGCGTGGATACAAATAAATAATAAAATGTACATTCTGATTTTAATACTACAGCTGTTTCTACAGTAACTTGTTTCCAAGTTTGCCTACTAATTACTAAAGGGTTGTAAAAGATACCTCTAGGATTTGTAGAAATAGATGTATATATTTACTACACAGACACTTATCTATATTAATATATAAAACTGAAGAGTTTGTTTGATTGAACGCGCTAATCTTAGGAACCGCTGGTCCGATTTGAAAAAATCTTTCAGTGTTGGATAGTTCATTTATCGAGGAGGAGGAAGGCTATAGGCTATATATCATCATCACGCTAATATTAATAGGAGCGGAGCACTAATGAAGAATATTTAAAAAACGGTATAATGTACATTCTGATTTTAATACTACAGCTGTTTCTACAGTAACTTGTTTCCAAGTTTGCCTACTAATTACTAAAGGGTTGTAAAAGATACCTCTAGGATTTGTAGAAATAGATGTATATATTTACTACACAGACACTTATCTATATTAATATATAAAACTGAAGAGTTTGTTTGATTGAACGCGCTAATCTTAGGAACCGCTGGTCCGATTTGAAAAAATCTTTCAGTGTTGGATAGTTCATTTATCGAGGAGGAGGAAGGCTATAGGCTATATATCATCATCACGCTAATATTAATAGGAGCGGAGCACTAATGAAGAATATTTAAAAAACGGGGGAAAATTTTCACGCCCCGGGCAATAGAAGACGCAAACGAGGTTGCGTGGGTCAGCTAGTGATGTATACTTGTTTACACTGCAATCGGATAACAGTCTTCGTATTCTTGTTTCTGTTGAAACCGTCGCATAGCCATTTATGGTGGTACGATAACGGTCGCATCGCGTCGTGTTGACGACACGATATTGAGAAATGTAGCACTGTTTTGCAAACCATAAGATACAAAGTGCAACGGGATGTCTGTCAGAACTAGGTGACGTTTTATACTGGTGGTGTTGCTATTAGCTGTTAAGATTACTGAAATTAATTCCTCGTAATGAGTGACTGATACGTAAAAACACAATTGATAACTATACTAGAATTTGGTTCTTCTCTTGCATTTAATAAAAAATAACCTGTTACTTCTAATACCTTCAAGAATATGCGTACAAAGTTTAATGATGATCGGTTTAGTAGTTTTCGCGTGAAAGCGTAACAAACAGACTCACATTAACATTTATATAATACTAGCTGACCCACGCAACCTCGTTTGCGTCTTATATAGTCCGTAGCATGAAAATTTTCGCAAAATAGGTAACTTTTCTGGTTGATTTTTACACCCTGTGTCCGAAAAACCCAAATATCTTACGGAACCCTATTTTTTTCCAAAATAAAATATAGCCTATGTTACTCGTTGATAATGTAGCTTTCGAATGGTAAAAGAATTTTTAAAATCGGTCCAGTAGTTTTTGAGCCTATTCATTACAAACAAACATACAAACAAAGTTTTCCTCTTTATAATATTAGTATAGATTAGTAGAGATAAAGTAGACTGTAGTATACAGATACCGAAACCACAGTATCACATAGCTGGAACCTGACGCCTATAAACAGTAAGGAACCTCCTGATGGTGTTTGTATCTATTTTGTTATAAGTGACCTTTTATTTTAATGCCATATACTTAGATTACATTATTTTCATACAGCTACAAATTGACGCAGATGTTAAAAATCGACACATTAAGTAAATAACCTTGTGACTTTTCATGTCCCTTACGAATAATATGTATGTTGTGATATACAATATGCATGGAATATTGCTACAAAATAGATTGAAACAGACAACACTAAGAAATCGTAAAGAAATAATATAAATTAAGTCAATAACAATAAATGTACGCGGTGCGATTAACGAAAAACTAAAGAGAGCTAAGAAAGAGGTCCTGTATGTACAAATTACATACCCATGTCCCTAAAATAGAAATTACATATTTCTAAATCAAGAATCCGGACGTTCTAACTAACTCATCTGCGTTATTTTTGAAGGAATTTGTTGATGTACAGATTTGTCATCAAGCATACGACAAAAATGTGTTGTCGTGTTACTCGTATTTTCAAATGTTTGTGTACTTCTTATGTTGTATCTCCTTATTTGGTGATATTCTATGTCCCATAGAAATCTTAACAAGAAGATTACTTATCTAAGATACAGAAGGCTATGAAGGTTTTCTTTCTTTATAATATATTCGGTTCTAATTGAGATACGTTCATTTGAGCTTTGGCCCACTTAATTTGGTTGAGTTGTAGACAAGCTAGGTTATAATTAACTGCCTCGGTAGCGCAGTGGTAGCGTATGCGACTGCTGCGCTTTAGGTCTCGGGTTCGATTCCCGGGTTGTTTGTGTTTGAAAATGTTTGTTTCGGGGTTTGGGTGTTTTACATGTTTAATATTTATTTACATAAAAAACTGTATAAATGTATTCATATCAGTTGACCCATTACATATGCTCTGCTTAGCTTGGGAGTAGATGGCGTTGTGTCTTAGATGTCTGAAATATTTATTTATTTTATAATTCAATTTTAATACTTTTGAGCAGCACGGGTATATATCGTCTCCTACTAAACTATAAATCTGTAAACTAGGCTCGTTTTCTGATAATAAATAGAACTAATAAAATACTATCACTATCAACAATAACTGTACTGATATATTCTACCGTCGATTACTAGTCCTCAGCATTCTGCTAAATTGAACTGAAACCAGATCTCCCTACAGCTCAAAAGTTAGACTGAACCTTGTACTAAATTCAACTATCGCCATCGTTGTTAGCGCGTGTAACGAATACAATACATAAAATAAAAGGCACAACACGATCAGTTGAACGTTTTTCATTATTTGTTTCAAAACTTTATAAATAAAATATTTACAATTTCGTTAACATGCTTAATTTAACTAATTTTAAAGTCGCTTTTATAGCAAACTAACGACCCAGCCCGGCTTCGCACGAAAGTTTTTTATATTCTCGGATGTCTTCTACTCTGATATGCCTTCCTCTTGAATCAGTCTATCTATTGCTGAAAACTGCATTAAAATCCATTGAGTAATTTAAAAAGTTTTAGCGAACATAAACGAAAGCAACTTCATTTTATACCTACATGGTATAAAGATACTGAATCTTCGTAAACCTATTGGTGTACACTGCTGACGTGTCTGTAATAAATAACAAATAATTTTAAATGAGAAAAAAGGCTCAATATCAATAAAGACTGTTATAATATTACAAGAAATGAAATTAAATATCCTTATAATCCGGCCGCTGAGAGAACGCGTTTCTGACACTTGTAAATTTGTCATGAGTAGTGATGTACCATAAACATTAATAATATTTGGTAACAGTATTTATAGCAGTCATAATGCATAATTATTCAATTTATATTTATATTTTATTATATTTCAAACTCAATGTTAACAAAATTGTTGATGGATGAATTAAATTTAATCATAATTTCTGAATGAAACGGAGGGAAAGAAAAGACCGCAAATTGTTTTACATTCTTACATACCTTGTAACTTATTTTGTTATACTGTTTTTTTTTATGTATACAATGAAGATAAATATATAAAATTATCTATACTAATATTATAAAGAGGAAAGGTTTGTATGTAAGTAGGTTTGTAACGAATTAGCTCAAATAGTACTGGACGGATTTTAAAAATTCTTTCACCATTTGAATGCTACATTATCACTGATTAATATAGGCTATTTTAATTGTAAGGAAATAAAAAAAAAAACAAAAATAACAATATGTAAACTAATAACTGCAGGTAACACCGCGAGGTTTAGCTAGTATATTATAAAATTACAACGTTTTATTTAACAATATACCGACCGACAGAATACATTACGATTACAAAAATACTCAGTTACAATTGCCTCGTTATTTTGCCTCATCACTACAAAAACAAACGGTTGACATAACTTTGAAACAGCGCAGTTTGACGTCGTTAGACTTTTAAAAGTTATTGTTCTTAAATTTACTAATTAATTAATTGTTAACAACTTTAGCCCAAAACAAAACGTTTATTGTAAGTTGGCATGATTATTCAATTTTTAATGTTATTACTCATTATTGAGTTTAATACAAGATATTTAAAACTTTGCCATGAATTGTACGCCAGTTCAAAGTTCGACATCGCCCATTCGATCACGACCTGTCAGAAACGCATTCTCTCAGCGGCCAGACAATAGTATCAGAAAACAATTAGAAAACATATCAATCTGACGTTGGTTTTGTGGTTGCTATTTTCTAGAAACGTGATCTTACTTAAGTATATACAAACAATGTTTTGTCTGAACCTGTGGCTTTGTGCCAATTTAGAACCGCATTCTGTAAGATTCTCTTTCCAATCGCGTTGCGCTTTAAAGATACTACTGCTAACGTTTCACTTTGCCTAATCGTTGGTAAATTAGGGTCAATGTCCTTTTGCAAAGCCCTTGTCGGACATCTTATAATGTATCTGCCAATTGCGGTGAGCCGGATAATGTATCCATAAATTAATGTTTGCTTTCAATGTAGGTATTTTATATTATATTTTTAAATAAGAGCTAGGAAACAACACATTTCTGTTCGAAAAAGACCCGCTTGGATCCGTTAGAAAACAGTTTTACCTACTGTGAATGTAATCACTAGATCTGCATGGGAAATACAATATTTACACGGTTAAGTACTTCACATTAAAACGAGCCGTGTCTAGCTTAATAATTTAGTTAATTAAATAAAATATTACCATTCTATGTGCTTAAGAATTAATCTACATACATAGTCTTGCCATAAATATTGTTACAGAGAAACACATTTTTTTTTGTACGTTGGTTTATTACTATTACAGTGTGTTATAGTTTAATACATTAATATAAAACCATTAAAAATACAGTTCTTTAAACGTTGAGGCCAGTTATCAATAGCAGCACGCACTCTTTCTATGAGAAAATTCTTCACTGCCGTAATCGTATGGATTGTTTTAGGGACTCCGAATTATCATGACGTTTAGAGCAAGCCTCTCTCAAACTGACCATAAATCATAATCCTGTGGATTAAGATCATTACTAGATGACGGCCAGTCTTCAGCTCTAATGAAGTTCGGAACGTTCATTTCTAACCAAGATTGGGTGGGTGATTGACCCCACTTGATTTTAATATCACAAAATGTCTTACAATATATTGCCGCGAAAATAAGAAAACACTATGAACAATCGTATAAAAATGACTCGATCCCAAATTCAAAAGTAATATTTTTTTTATTGTTACTGTATTGATGGCCAGGCTATATAAATATATATATGTACCGACTATAGCCATATTCTTTCATCAAAAACAATACCCCATAATCTTCGTCATGGTGGCCGTTAGCTTTATTGGTTTGTTGACGTCATGCGATATAATTATCGTAACAATAGAATATAGGCCATTCCCTGTGTATAGTGCGATCTATCTTTCTGCGAAATAATCCGCGGCAGTCAACATTGCCGGTTCATCTCATGGCATAGAGCAACAACCTCCATCTATTTATTGATTTTTAGTGTTGAATAGAAGGGTAAAAGTGGGATAGACGCCCTTGGAGGATAGACGCCGCACCTTAAAAAAAGAGAATTTAAAACCAAATTCACGCTCTAGTACCAAGTTTCTCGGACAGATCTCGCCCCCACAGCTCAGTCCGCGCACGCGCTTCGGCAGGACTGCACGTGTCGCCGCTTGAGTTAAAAAAACGTTGCAAAATTTTATCGCGCTTGCATGATTCTTGTGACAGTGACATTTTGACGTGTTCAGAACTTTCGTTTTCGAAGGTAAGTTTTAAGTGTGTATTGTTATTTGAATAGTATGTATCATTTATATTTATGGTGTGTTTATAAAATTACGAAATTATTTAAGTATTTTTATTTATTTGCTGGGGCGTCTATCCCTACTAAAAAGGATAGAGGCCCCACTATTGACTGAGTATAGACGCCCTTAGAGGCATATATCCTCTATGACTTATTTACAGGTACTTAGGCTATAGGTAAGATTTTTTTAAATAACGTACCTATCTAGTTAATATGCAACTTAGTAGGAAAATTGACTTTCCAGTTTATTTATGAGCTGTTTATACCTTTTTATGTCGTACTTCACTGTACTTGTAAAAAATAATGCAGCGTATCACCTAATTTCATTTTTTATTTTAGACAAAATGCCGCGACAATATAAAAGGAAAATAGGGGCACCCGTTCGTGCTGCTTGGTCTGAAGAAGCCCTTTGCAAAGCTTTCGGGGAAATGGATAAAGGCCAAGTCGGTATAAATGAAATATCTCGTCGTTATGGTATTCCATCTCGAACTTTGAGGAGGCGATATGCTAAAAAAAACTGTGAAAAACTTACTTTGGGTAAGTAATAGAGGAATTAATTGCCCTAATCAAATTCAATTTAGGCACTGTCTTCTTAGTTTGTTTTTTCATACTTGTCCTTTTTGAATCGTCAGTTTTTTTTCTGTACCTATTAATTTCTTCTTTTTCAGGAAAACATCCCACACTGGACTTTGACAACGAGAAACGTCTCGTAGCGCACATACAAAAATTAGAAAAGGCAGGATTTCCCACAACACGACAGGATGTAAGAAGACTCGCTTTTGAATTTGCCGAGAAACTGGGTTTGGAAAATCCTTTCAACAAAGAGACACGTATGGCTGGTCAGCACTGGCTCAAATCATTTCTTGAACGACACCCAGAACTCAGTATTCGCCAGGCAGAAGGTTTGTCTATTGCAAGGGCTCAAGGATTAAATCGAGATGAAGTAAACAAAATGTTTGAATTGTTGCTGAAAATACTAACTGAAAATGATTTGATCGATAAACCTGATCGAATTTATAATATCGACGAAACTGGAGTTCAAATGAACAATAATCCTGGTAAAGTTATTGCTACTAAAGGTGCCAAAGTAGTAAATTCCATCACTTCTAGCGAAAAAGGTGAGACAATGTCAATTATAGCTTGCTGTAACGCTGTTGGCAACTATGTTCCTCCGGTGGTCATTATCAAGGGGGTCAATAAAAGACCAGAGTTCCAAGAGGGTCTTCCGCCCGGAGCCAACGTGTACATGAACAAAAAATCTGCCTACGTCAACTCAGAACTCTTTCAAAAGTGGCTGAAAGAACAGTTCGTGCCAATAAAACCACAGGGTAAGGTTTTGCTTATACTTGACGGGCATTCATCTCACACTACTGCTATTGATTTACTAGAATTAGCACAAGAAAATGACATCATATTGTTCTGTTTGCCAAGCCACACTACACAGGCTTTACAACCGCTTGACCGGAGTTTTTTTAAACCTTTCAAAACTTACTTCGCTTCAGAAACTAAAAACTGGATGTTGAGTCACAAAGATCGAAAAATAAATCGATACATTGCTGGAAAATTAATAGGTAACGCATGGGCTCGCGCTGCTACCTCTTCTAATGCTGTGAATGGGTTTCGTGCATGTGGTATTTTCCCGTACAATCCTTCTGCTATTCCCGACAGCTACTTTGCTATCTCTGATAACAGCTTTCAAAATGTAGATGAAGGAAACCTTGCTCAAGACCAACCAGTAGCAAGAGAACTCGACGCTAATGCTGATGTGAATTCATATTATGTTGAGCCCCAGCCTGGTCCCTCGTCGTCAACTATCAATAGGGAGCGGGAGCCTGATTTCGGGTTCTTACTATATGAAGATCTTGCAGCGGACGCAATTATTATTCCCTTAGAAGGAAATGTCAGTCCGTCCATACTTTCTCAGAATCATAATGTTGAAACTGTAGAAGTCATAACTCCAAGTAAATATCTTAACGAATGTTCACCTATCCCGAAAATTCCTGTTCCATTATACAAAAGAGGCAAGCAAGGTGCTGCCGTTTTAAATTCAGAAGAACATATTAACTCTAAGAAAGCTAAGTTGAAACGTAAAGCTAAGAAGCAAACACCAGACAAACCTCGAAAAAGCAACCAAAAATCAGTTCCTAAAAAGAAAAGACCGAGGTTTAGCTCTGAAAGTGAACAAGAGCTCGATGAATCAGATTCTGACCAGACTGAATCTGATAAAGAAAATACTCAATGCAGAGAATGTTTCGATGACTATGCAAGTACCAAGTCCACGGCGGACTGGATTCAGTGTTTGATATGTAAACTCTGGTTACACGAAGATTGCACTCTATATGGCGATTACTGTAATAGATGTGGACACAAGAAGAAGCTTGCAGCTCTAAAAGCTAACCTGGCCAAAGTGAATTCAAAGAATAAGTAACCTGGCCAAAGTAAAAAGTATCTCTATATTTGTTGATTATTTGAAAATTTTGATTACTGTTTTTTTTTTTTAAGAAGGAAGCTTTGTTTTTTCCCAAAGAAGTCTTAAGGGACGGATTTGTTTTAAGTTTTATTATTCCTAAATTTAGTTCTGTAAAGTTTTAAATAATTTTTAATAGACGTTGTTAAGTTGCTAAGTTTACCCAAAGAATGATTGAAAGACTGAGCCATTTGTTCCTATAAAAGTGCCATTTACTTCAGTTTTACGGTATATTTGGATAAGAAAACCTTATAATATATTATTGCAACTAAGACAGCAAATAAACATTTTATTTAATTTTCTACGATTTTTTTTTTATTACGGAGGCATCTATCCCATTGTAGGGCGTCTATACTCATGTCGAAATTTTGCCAGGGGCAACTACCCCATGCAGTAGGCGTCTATCCTCAAACAATAAGTTTTTTTAAGAGCCGAATATCTACAAATCTACGGTATGCATTGAATAATGATATGAGTAGATAGTAAGTATAAGGACTATAGTTGTTACAAATAGTTAACTCACTCGAATAATGCTTTAAAAAAAAAAGTTATAGTCAGCTTACAAAAAGTGGGGCATCTATCCCACTTTTACCCAATACTATTTAGAGGCAACGTCCTTAGGTGTCTAGACGGGAACAAGTCTATCTACAGATAGGGTCTTAAATGCTTTAAATTAATAAAGAGGAGTTTTCGAAATCGTCTAGTTATGCGCTCAGACTTTGACATTAGGAGAATGCATATTTAGTGCTACGTTAAAAAGGGAATCGATGAATTTGCACACATTTAAGGCAGTACTTACAATGTACTTTAATATTCATCACAATCAAATACATAAATAATTTCTAATTGCTTATTGATACAAAGAAACATTCTTTTATTTCATATCTGTTATGACTTTACATTGATAAATTACACATTTAAAGTAAATTTATTGATAATTTATACGCTGTTAGCAAGTAACCTTTCATCTTGTGTGGTCCTTTATTACGATGTTTACTATACTTATCTAATCAAGTTACCGCACATATGCCTATAGAATTTAATGTGTTGAAGATTTTTTGATCTGAAAGCAGGAAGCATACAAGTCTTTAACAGCAGTGTTTACTGGTTCTCTTGGCACGAGCTCGAAACTATTAGGTTAAGCGACGACCGATTTATGTCCGAACCGATCTAATTAAACCCAATCCCATGTAAAGTAGGTTTCTGCGTTAAAAATAAACTTATAGTGATGTATGCACGGTGCATTTGTTTATATTCCCGTCCATTGACTCTTATGAATAAATTATGTTGCACTTTGTAATATTGGAAGGAAATATTATGCGTGTTTATCAAATATTGTGGCTTGATTTAGGGCGTAGAATAATATTGCTTCGAATATATTTCTCACTTAACAACTGCGAGTAAATATGATTCTGATGTTTTTTTCTGTAACATCTTTCTTTCGTTTTTCTGCAGTTTGTGACGGTGTTTTCGTGAAATGCAACGGAAGAGCGTAACAATGAGCGTGACCACTGTACCTATGCTTACTCTTTTAGTAAAAGTGTAAGGAAAGGCATAAAGATAAAATTTATGTAATTACATGTTGTAACTTCTGTTCTCTCTTTGTTCAAAGCTCAAACCAGCTAACGGAGCTCCCTCGTGAAGTATGCCAGATGCCACTACAGGTCCTCTTAGTTCAGGACAATATGCTAACAACGCTACCAAAGGAGATAAACAAAATAACGTCACTGGCTGAACTGGACGCTTCAAACAACAGGTTGACACAAGTGCCAATGACTCTAGGGGACTGCGCTGGTCTTAGAGCGCTCGACCTTAGCAATAATCAGCTGGGACTTCTTCCATTACGTAAGTTTTTGTTGTTAACATCAATGACCTGGAAAAGGCTTCAAAAGGAGACGATGCCTTTGCCTCGGGGGACTATTAACCTTTTGTAGTACCTAATAGGGATGTCCTCATTTCGCGGACGTAGTTTATGTGTCAGTCAAATATGATAGAGTATTGCACGCTTCAACTATTACATGATTTTAAGGAGTGTACTAAACATTCTGAAGCGGAATTGTGTATTTTAAATATAAATTTAAAGAAAATAGTAATTATGATTGAGGCCTGATATTAAAGACATAACATGGTTAGTAGATGATCACAAAAAATTACCAGCAAAAAGTTATTGCGCAGTATTTGTATCTACTATGTTAAGTAATTTGTAACTAGATTTTTAACTTTAAACGTTCAGTGGGATATCGATGCGGCATATTCGTTCAGAATCAGTTTGAAACAAATAAATACCAGGACTGCATTAAGAACTTTCATCATACATAAGTCTGCATCATAAGTCATATAAGTCTTGATTAGAGTTCGAGCATGTGCAGTTAGGTCAGACGTGAATGTTTATTTACGTACTTCTGAAGTGGTTTGCGCGCTAAGTAGGGAAATGCAGCATGTGTTTGCATGTAACTCAAGGAAATCTCTTTGATCTCCTGTAGCTGAAGTTATTTCAGGGATATCATGTTGATAGCTAGATATCAGTCTCTTTAAGATACGAGTATGTATCAAAGTTATATCCAATATTATCAAGAACTAAATCATAGTTATTTGACATACGTTTGCCTACTATGATTTAAGAATAAACGCACAAATACACAGACAACACATACGTAAATCCCTGTCAAGTAGTGTCCAAAAATACATCACTCCGTCGTGCTCTAGAAGAGTTAATTAATAAGATGAGTTAAATGGCCTGTAAAAGCTCAACTCCTTTCTCTACCTCTTAAACACTAAATATGTTCTTAACATGATAATGAATTTCTTCGTTTAGTACGCGTCAGATCATTTATTTTACTTTTATAAACTAACCAGCGAAACGGCAAACGTTGTTTTGCTGTAAAAAAAAGATGTTGGCCGGTTCTTCAATCTACTCGATATGCTACAAAATTTCATAAAAATCGGTCCAGCCGCTTCAGAGGAGTTTAATAAACATGCGACACGAGAATTTTATATATTAGATTTGAAGCTTTGAATCTGCGTGAAAATTACAAATATATAGGTACATGAATATGACTTATGTAAACGCTTGCATTAACACAGAAATCACATACACCTTTCTATCTCAACTTAATATATTTCAGAAATCACATATCTTCGGTTGGAGCATCTGGATGTAAGCTGCAACTGCATATCGTCGCTCCCACTAGAGCTACGGAATATGAACACATTAGTTACTCTCAATCTGGATAACAATCCTCTAGTTTCACCACCTACTACAGTAAGTTTATTCAACTCATTATGTTAACTAGATATGGCCCAGTGTGAGTTTCATATGTAGGTACTTACTATCGACGACGAACCCGTTCTTCAGTGATACGAATGCGATTGCGAGTCTGTGCGGGCCAACCGCAAAAAGCCGAACACAGTGTTCGTGACGATGTGAAATAACATCACACTATGCTCTCAGAAATTATTTCTTACTTAAGTTTTAAGTATTATTATATAGGGGGTAAACGAGCAGACGTATCGCCTGATGGTAAACGATTACCGCCGCCCATGGACACCCGCAACTCCAGAGGCGTTACAAGTGCGTTGCCGGCCTTTTAGGAAGGAGTACGCTCTTTTCTTGAAGGTTTGAAGGTCGTATTAAGTAAACTCATTTCTTACTAGCCACAATATCGAGGTTCTTATTTATAAATATACCTATGTATGTGTAAATAATGTAATTTTCGAAATATAAATAGTTATTTTACTTCATTTTCACAAACAACATGCTTATACACTTTCTTCAGACTCAAGAGAGAAAGAGACTAGAAATTCAATTGCTAAATAACACTTAAAGTTGCAGTTAAACGCATTTAATCATTCATTAGCATCTAGAAACCATCTTATTAATCCTAGTAAATATAGTACTACAACTTTAAAATTACACTGCAATTATATCTAACTAGAAATATAATAGCAAGACATGATCATTAACCAATACTTTTTCTTTGAATGTGGCTTTCCATGACAAACGAGGTTGAGCGTCTAGGCAAACGTGATCCACAAGATCAGCATAACTCATTATAAACATAACACACTTGTTAAACTGGAGAAAAAAAAGCCAGTTCATCTAGATTTCTCGTCATTGACATGCAATGCATTTCACCCGCGGCACTCTATATAGGTATTTACGTTCGTACGTTTCACGATAAGAATAGTAGACCTGGTACTAGGGTTATAAAAAAAAAAAAAAAAAAAAAAAATAACTTAGCAGTATCATTATTCATTTTATACTAGCTTTGCCCGCTACTTCGCACACGTGACATTTGGATTTTAAAGTTATTTTTTACCGTTTAAACCTTCCCTGGATTACGACAATCATTTCAAAACAAAAAACAGCTAAATCGGCCCATTCTCGACTTTTAGCGAGAAAAACGAACAGCAATTGGTTTTTATATATGATGATGATGTTCTCCAAACCGATTACGCGGCGGCCAGTCTCAACAAAGACCAGCCAAGTACGTAGGAGATATGTGCACAAGTGTGTGTGCAAACACAGGTGCACTCTATGTTCCCTCTTTCTCATAATCCGATGGGACGGTTAACCGACACGACCGGAGAGAGATCAGGTGCAGGACCACAGCTTTACGTGCTCTCCGAGACACGTGGTTTCAGACCCCAACTTCTAAACTCCGAGCAATAACACTTTTAGCTAGGGGTCTAGCGAGGCATTAAATTCTTATATTTTAGAAGACATGGGTTTGTCAAAGTGACCCTACTCTGCCTGATGGAAAGCATGAGCAGTACCCAAGAGTAGTGTTCACCATAGTCCTTGCAAATGGAGACAATGCAACAATGGAGCTTGATGACCCACACAATGTCAGCCCATTGAGATGCTTCTTAATCCGTGGGCCTAGTAATTCTAGTAGGAACATTATATGGTATTAGGTATTCGAATATTGTAAAAGAATCCTTACATTATACATTTTGCTAAGGTTTTCCTTATTTATTCCTTTTACCGTGTGTTCTATATCCTTTTATATAATATAACTACTCTATTTATAAAGCGATTGGCTCTATATAGGCTCCTATACAGAGCTAATATGTTCTCACTTTAATAGAATATCACGCACGATCTATTCCCCGTAACCTTATCACAAGCTTTTTAGGGCGATGTTTATCGTTATGAGTCAATGTCTGTGAACGATCAATAGATTCATGCTATTGTTAGAATATCATGTATATATTTATTTTAATTTGAATAGCATTGTAGTACAGTAGTAGACTTTCTAGTTTTATCATGTTTAAGGCAATAACCATATTTTATTCTGCCGAGAAACCCATTTGAGCAGGCCGTGTAAATTTTACTTAACTTACACCACGGATATTCTGGTACTACTTCTTCCTACTTCGTATTTGGTCCTCAATAATAATTATATCAATGATTAACAATAGTGAGATTTAGGTTCCGTTATGTGAAATCCTTTGGGGTCTCCATTGCTTCATACAATGGAATCTGTATCCTAATGATTAGATTGTAATTGTATAAAGTTTGTATGTGGGAAAGAAAGTATGTATGTTTAAATCACAGCGCACATCACCGTCAGACCATAATTTATGTGGTTCCCAGATGTCCATTCTAAGTCGGAGTGAACTTCTGTTACTGTTAAATGTATAATTGTAAAATCTCTACACAAAACGATGTTTTTAAATAAGTGTTTTAGTTATTATTTACTGACGATTGACCTTTCTTCCAGGTATGCATGCGCGGGCGTGTGCATATTTTTAAATACCTTGAAAACATGGCCAACAAAGATACATTGCCGCACAGACGAGTAGATGAAACACGGCGGTCGGCCAAACACAGTTCTTTCATCAGCAACACGCCTGCGCAGACAACGACACATCCAATTATTACTTCGGGTAATGCCACTATAGATTGCCTGAGGCATAAGCCTAGGCATGTCATCGATAGTGGGTATAGCACTGATGGCGTCGACAAACGATGGTCTAATGATGGTAAGTATATTTGTAAAATAAACATATTAAAGTACACTTCCACACAAGCGTATCTGTATATGTACTGTGAAACCACAAATTGATCACAACGGGCCAATTCAAACTGTCACAACACTTTTGTCCTAAACCAACAAAGCGTGTGATTGTTGGTCTTTTTTCGTCGAGGACTGTTTTCTTTCATTACCCCACGGGGTTCCCAAGCCGTTTACGGACCAATGCCGACGTCAAGTGCTCTTAATGATTGTTGACATTTATAGCCGAGTGCTGCCAGCCATAAATCTTAGTTGACATGCATATATATTTTTTTACTTCCGGAAGAAGGAATGAACAGAATAAAACCCTTACAATCCTTAAAAGATGAATTTTATTGCCAAGTAGATTGACAGCCTATGCTTTTAAATCTTTGACCGTTTCGCTCTTGCTTTTTATAACTCATAAAGAAAGGTTGAAGAATATTATGCGTATGGAATTTCATCTCAATCATTAAACTTTTTTTTTTTTTTCTTGTTTTAAAAGACAACTCCCGCATTAGGAATAAACATCCTGTGTCGCGGGGGACTTTACAAACATACATGTAACGGACACAAATAACACCCAGACTCAGGACAACACTTTGTGGATCACACAAAGTTATGTCCCACGTGGGATTTGAACCCACGGCACTTGGCGCAGTAGTGAACGTTTAAACCACTAGGCCAACCGTGCAGTCAACTATGTTGGTTTTATTTTGGTCAGTTAAATTTATAAGGTCCGTGTGTAATCTGATTATTTGTTACAAACATTAAGAACCTATAAATTTTATATTACAACTAGGGACGGACCGTTGTAACTATAAAGAGTTTTCTTTGTTGGTATGTCGTAACAAAGAAAACTTTGAGAAAATGTATGCGCCAAATACTCTTTTACGAAGATTTTCATTTGATATTTCTTTAATTACTTTTAGTACCATTAGAGTAGTAGAAAGAATAGTGGAACGTGATTAAACTACTACACTGGATTTTTGTTCTATAATTAAACTAATAAATCCCTGTTAAATCAGCTTATTTATCATTAAAACAAATGGCAGCAGTCGAATCTAGAGACGAGGACAATTGTTCGAATTAAATATTAATATCAGATCAGTATTATCACGTCTCACGTCTCATAGAATCTACCTGTCTACTGACTGTAGCAAATTGACATTAAAATTTCTTTCCAATTTTTGACGTGACATCAGGTTAAATAATAGCTTTTTATTACCTTTGTAACATTTATCTACATAAACTAGAGATAGATTATTGAAAACAGTCTGAATTTACCTTAACGAGAGTATTTGTTCTTTTTTAGGGTTCCGTACCCAAAGGATAAAACGGGACCCTATTACTAAGTCTTCGCTATCCGTCTGTCCGTCCGTCTGTCACCATCCTGTATCTTATAACCCGTAATAGTTAGGCAGTTGAGATTTTCAGAGATGATGTATTTCTGATGTCGCTATAACAACAAATACTAAAAAACAGTAAAAATAAATATTAAAGGGGGCTCCCACACAACAAACGTGACTTTTTTGTTCGTTTTGCTCAATATTAATAACGGCAACAACGGAAACCTTCCTGCGCGAGTCCTATTCGCACTTGGCCGATTTTTTCACAAGTAACTAAAACTTGTCAACAAAAGGGGATAGGTTATTGAAAACGGATTATAAAAAGCAGCTAGTTACAGCTGTCCGTTGTATACCATATTTAGGAAGGTTATCGTATGTACAGGTGGTGGTGAACCAGGTGGGGGAAGCGGTCGTTCAACACCAAGCACTCCTTCAACATTGTCTCCGGGAGCAGCGTTATCAAGGGCTCAGTCTTTATCCAGCGAGACTCCTCTGGCGCCGTTAACACCGTTGCTCTCAGGGTAAGTTTTTTGAATCGTTTTTGTAGTGAATATTTGGTTATGAGTTTAGGGAATTTTACAGAAGTTAATAATTTTTGGTATTAGTAAGGCCCTGGGTGTTAATAAATTGTACTACTATAAACATCGTGAATTATATTTATCTATAAAAATAAATAAAGTGTCTGTCTGTAATTTCAAATTAACGGAATTTCACTTAATGCATATAAAAAAGAGCGTACTCCTCCCTTAAAGGCCGGCAACGCACTTGTAACGCCTCTGGTGTTGCGGGTGTCCATGGGCGGCGGTAATCGCTTACCATCAGGCGATACGTCTGCTCGTTTGCCCGCAATATAACAAAAAAAATGGAAGTAGGAATGGTCCTTCTACTTGGTCAAAAAAATTTTTTATTAATGTTTGTCTTTTCTGGCTAATCCCTGAAACGGTTGGACCGATCTTGACATGACTTGCACTGATGTTATAACGAGTAACCTAGGCTAATTTTGTAAAAAAAAATACTTTAATATTACAGACACTACAATTTTATTTATTTGTACATATACTTTATTATATTCCCTTTTCTAGTAACATGGTTAAAGTACCAGGCCCAATAAAAAAACGAGACATTATTTAGTACATTAAACTACTTATCAATTTTCGATTCATTTAAAATAAAAAGATAAAAAAAATCGTTATAAGATTCTACAAATATGATCTAAATTACTGAATGAGTAATTATAATTGTTTATTGTATTATTTATTAGCACACAGGGACAAAAAATGGTTTGTTTGTTTAACATAGAATATTAGTATGTAGCTGGTATAATAATTTATCAGGGTATAACTTTATTGTATCTAATAATGGCTGTGCGTTTTGGAGCGAATAATTTTATTGCAATACGGTAAATTAAAAATAACACAAATAATACAGTAGATAAATTATTTTAAAGAAAAAAGTTTGGGTAACAGACACATACCTTTTGTTTCTATACAAAAATACTAACCTTTTTTATTTAGTTTCAGCTTTAGAACGCACTATAATTACCACTATATTTATTAAACTCACTTAAATGGGGGTTTCTTTCTCTTATTTATTGTATAACTAGATATAAATGCTTATATATTTTCTTTATTTTTTTTTGCAATGGCCGAAACAGAGGTAAAAATAAAACTTCAACCTACATAATATCATGTTCATACCTTTCCTCTGTCTCATACCCATATTAACCCCGGTGTTGTCCCTTTCAGCGTCCGTATATCACCCGATGGGATGTCCAATGGCGATGATAAGAGTAAATTAGCCCATCAACAGACCTACAGGTAGGGACATGTCATATAAGCACGACATTCACTAACATACGCACTGGTTTGTATTTTATACTAACGAGGTTTGATGATTTATTCATAAAAAAGCGCGTAATTTGAATTTCGAATGACAGTTAATGTCAATAGTTCGGAATACGCGCTTTTGTTATGACGTCATATCGTTTTCTGTCTACTGGAACATCATATACGTATTTATTTAAAATAATTCTTCCAGTACGGTCTCCGATAGATAATGAATTATCAAACTAATCTTGCATGTTTATTTTACTCCTTTAATATGTTGTTTCTATTACCGTTTTAATTAAATGTTTTCAAAATTTATCATAAATTCTATACGTATGTGTTAGGCAGAAATGCAACAATATTCTTAGCACGCTATATTTAATCTTTTTATTCGTCTCCTATTTTCGAGAATTGATTCCTACCAATTCGATTGACGAACGACTACGACTTATATATTTTTAATAGAAAATAGATTTTAAACTTACTTAAGAAATAACCACGTAAGATATTTAAATATTTTAACTGCCTCGGTGGCGCAGTGGTAGTGAATGCGACTGCTGTGCTTGAGGTCTCGGGTTCAAATCCTGAGTCGGACCAAGTGTTTGTGTGATCTACAAATATTTGTTTCGGAGTTTGGGTGTTTTCTATGTATCATATCATATGTATCATATGTATGTATTTACGAAAAAAAAAGTATATATGTATTCATATCAGTTGTCTAGTACCCATAACACAAGCTCTGCTTAGCTTGGGACTAGATGGCGTTGTGTGTTAGATGTCCAAAAATATTTATTTATTTAATAATTGTACTAAAGTAGGAGTAGAACTGACTAGACTTGATTACCTTAACACGCTACACGTCTCATTAGTGAAAGAATAGATTTTTTTTTCCAATTCTTTAAGAACATCAATAGCATGCCTTGTACGGAACAATTAATCATTCTATTTAACAGCTCCCAACTTGTTCAACGTTCCGTAAAGATTTTCCAGTACATCCTGTGTCTGGAAACGCATACTAGGTCAATATTTACATGTTTTAACAAAACTTATGGGGGCATAATTCTTATGTGACTCGAGTCTTAAGAACACTTGAGGTTTCTTTTATAATGAGCTTAAGTTTTTTAGGTCAAATTATTACAGTATTTTTCTTTTTAAAATATGTATGTGTATTATTTTTATTATTTCCCAATGTCATAGATTATATATTGATTCCTACTAATTTCAAAAAGATTTGTCCTGGGTGTGAATGACCATTTGTTCTCTGTCTGGGTGTAATTGATCTATAATATGTAAATATTTAAAAATATATAAGTATCTTTATCAGCAGTCAGGTTACCTATACTCCCGGTTTTGCCTAGTTGGTGAGATGTGTGAATACTATTATATATTAATAGTTGTCGTAAAATGTACTTGTAGTTATAAAATTGGGAATTCGCCTGCTCGTTCGCCCCGTATAACCATAAATAAATATTTCAGACATCTAACACACAACGCCATCTGGTCCCAAACTAAGCAGAGCTTGTGTTATAGGTACTAGGCAATTGATATAAATACTTGTGAATACATATTATACATAGAAAACACCTTAACTCTGAAACAAATATTTGTACATTAGGCAAACATTTGGTCCGACCCGGGAATCGAACTCGAGACCTCAAGCACAGCTGTCGCATACTGCACCACCAAGGCAGTCGAAAATAAATTATTACAGCTGTGAGAAAAGATAAATACATACAGGTCTATACGTGCATTGAAAAGCCTTCCACTGCTTTGAATAGTCATTAAATTTAGTTAAAGCAAATTGCTTCGTGAGGTCAGACTGACGTTTGAATCGGTAGCTTTTAAAGCCATTGATGTTAATGAGGGTTGATCGTTATAAAAAATGCTGAGATTCACTTATTGAGAAAATTTGTTAAGCTTACATTTTATCGCAGTGATAAGCCAGATATCTAGAAGGCATAAAATGAGAAATTCAGTTATTTTAGATAAAATACGAAAAGTATTACGTCATCTTGGTATAGAGTAAATTAGAAATAGATAATAACAATACGAAACGTATTTTAAACTGAAAGTTGTAGCATAAAAAAAAGCTATTAGAAATTTTTAATCCATGAATAATTTAATTTATATTCCGTCGTTATCCACTAGTAAAATTTCAATGAACGACCAGTCTCAACAAGACAAAAAGTATTGAACTTTCATGCCCAATTTGTTGTTGTAACGCACTAATTGAGAACGTGCTTCATAAACAAGGGCCGCACTAACGAAATCGTATGAACTGTCTGTCCTAATGAGCTCAGTAATTCCCACGCACGGTTTCTACGTCCTACTTAGCTATTTAGCAGGGTAATACTGTAAAATAGGTAGTGGAATGAAAAATATACGTAAAGTGATAAAAAATGTCGTGATTTATTTTTATAATACCGTATCAAGTTTGTTTTTAAACTCTCAATTTAACTTATCTTATTGAAATATTAAGGTTCTTGAAGACACTAACCGTAGAAAGAATAGAGAAGAGTCCTTATTTGAGAATATCCTCACGACTCTATAAAGTTAAATATCTTAAGATAAACATTTTGTTATGGAATGGAATAAAAAGTACTAATCTCTAAATCTTTTGTGAATTTATGGTTTTTTTTTTGTTTTATTTCAATATTAGAATAATATTACTATTCTCATATGTAAAGATTAATACGTACTAATATTAAATACCAACAACGGAATAATATCTATCTACATAAAATTATCACAATATCAAAAATTAATTGATTTTTTGTAACGTTACAGACAATATAAAGAAGCTTTAAGACAACAACGCCAACAAGACATCTATCGTCCCCGCACCGAACAACCATCCCCAGAACTGGATTCATCACCACAATCCCAAAACCAGAGTCCTATCCACCAAAAATCAACTAACTCACCAATCAACGGCTTCAGTAACGTATCCTCTAATCTTTATAAAACCGCTTCTTCCAATTCTACCTTAAATTCTTCCTCACCCAATACTTCCCAAGTGCCAAACTCCCCCCTCCTACACTCCACTCCTAGAAGGTTCCCGAACCAAACAAACACAAACGGCAACGGAATCCCGGAGAAACAGGAGGAGAACAAAAGACCTGTACAAAAAGTAGTGCCATCTAGAAATGTAAACAAGATGTACACAAGTGTTAATGGCAACGTGGACTATAACGGACGAGTTAACGGCCAAACAGACGCTTACATTAAACCTACGTCACCATCAAAGTCGCCCACTAATACTATAGGGTACAACAGTTTAGGAAAGTCCAGTATACCCCGACAAGTGAACGGGGATAATACTAAGCTTCTAACAACGAGTGTGTCCTACTTAAAAGGTGCTGCGCCGAAGCCCCCAGGGAAAATGGCTTGGAATAAAGAGTCTGCGCCGGATAAACTCAGCTTTACCATGAAGAGAGAGTTCGATAAACAAAAAGAAGAGTCGGATTTGATACAACAGTTGCGGATGGTAACATATTTTTTGAATTTACGTTAAATTGATATTGAAATAGAATCGGTAGGGTTGGTTAGGTTAAATAATAAACTGTAACGGGTGCTCCCTTGTTTTATATTATTGTTACGACTGATATGGGTCGTAGAATAGTAACCCTTGTCGTGTCTCATAACAAAATAAATAAGTTTAAGAGTTCGTGGGTTTATTATTATAAATGTCTGTGGGGTTTGGGTTTTGACGATATATTTTTTATAAGACAACTCCTGCACTCTCATATGGGGATCGATCTTACACCACTGTAGCGCCATCTGTGATAATTTATTTATTTTAGTATCTTTACTTAGTTATAAGTTAAACATTGATATAAGAATAGTACATAGAAATATCAGAATTGCTTAAATAGGAAAGACTTATTGGTTCCTCCCTGTGGTCAAAATATCCATTCTCCGATGATCCCGGGTCCTTCAAGCTAGATGTGAAAAAACATCTCACTAGGCCGCCATAGTGTGGGTCACCATGCTGCATTGTCCTCAATGAGTAAGATGACCACCACTATTGGATTCTACTCAAGCTTTCCATCTGGCAGAGTAGAGTCATTTTAGTAGCTATTTATAAAAAAGGAGTGCTTAAACTACACGAGTGAAGTAAAACTTTAAGGGGGACAATGCCTGCACTGTGTCTAAGACACAAGAAACGTACCTCTTTTTCATTTCACTAATTATATCTCACTCTAAACTTCTAATCGCCTCGCCCGATCACACCCTTCGTAACGATCACGTCACGCATTCACCAGTTTACTCTCCAAGTCAAGCGTGCGTAAAGAAGTTTTACTTTAAAAATATATGATAAAGTTTGTATGTATGTGATAGATAATCGAGTCCCGGCTGAAGATGTCTCTGCCGGAGCAGCTGTCGGCGGTGCTGTGCGACGGCGTGGTGCTGTGCCACCTCGCCAACCACGTGCGCCCGCGCTCCGTCGCCTCCGTGCACGTGCCCTCGCCCGCACAGGTACACGCTCATACACATACACTCACTCACTCACTCACTCACTCACTCACTCACTCACTCACTCACTCACTCACTCACTCACTCACTCACCCGCACTCACACACTCTCATACACTACGTTCAAATACTTTAGGGGCATATCACGCGAAGGGGGCAGTGAAAAAAGGATCAACATTCCGATTTCATTTATATTTTAGCATGTTGTACCTGTACCTATCCTTGGATATAGATAAGAAATATTTTTGCATTGTGTGTTGTATTTTCGAAAATGGAATTTAGAATCTTGTACGTATTTTCGCTGCCAGCTTCGTGTGATTTGCCCCTAAGCCTATCTTTACATAGTACTGTTTTAAAACAAAATGCCATATGCGAAACCGGTGTATTAAAATAGTGGAATTATTACAAGTGTGTTTAATTCTAGAGTATGATATAGTTACATTATTTGACATCAAATAAACAACATTTTTGTTATTTTATGCTTGACTCTTTCAAGTAACGGATTTTAATACGGTTTTTACCACTAGAGAAAGTGATTCAAGAGGAAGGTTTGTGTGTATAATGCATAAATATTATCGTTATATTGTACCCGTGATAAAGGGTGGGTTGTTCATAAGTTATAGAAAAACGGCTTCAAAAACTAAATGGTCCTGGCTCTTGACATGTCTTCATAAATAAGAAAACTCAGAATGACAGTTTAAGTTATATTTTACTATCTATTTCATTCATATAAAATAAATATTTTAACTTTTCAATGATAACAATGGAAATTCAATCACTTAGATTATCAAAATTTAGCAAACATAAGATATTCCACGTTATAAGAAGCTGGTAGTTATATCTAACCTTCTACAAAATTAGTTAAAGTCATAACGCTGCTTACCGCATATACACAAACTTATGTTACAAAAATATACGGCAAAATTGTGACTGAGAAACTCGTAGAAGTAAAATTAACAATTCACATCAAGAAAAAATGAACGGTATAGACGGATTTAAGTGACAATATACTTTCTAGTCTTTGTAATACGTTACTTTTTGTTTCAGCCCAAGCTGACGATGGCGAGATGTAGAAGGAATGTGGACAACTTCTTAGAAGCGTGTCGAAAAATTGGCGTAGAAGAGGTGAGTTTATCACTTACTATTTGTTAATGAGAAAACGTTTATTTCTATTCTATTCTTTTTTAATAATATCGATTTATTTATCTTATTTTTTGACGATGTTTCAATTGCGGTTTTTGTATCCAATTACGAGTGAAATTTTAATGTTGAGTGATTAGTTGGACTCGTTCCGCGCTTCGTGTTATTTCGTGTTGCAGGGTCTTGTATATATCCTTTCGCGAGTAACAGAAATGTTATATGAAACTAAGAGACGGGTGGCGTGTGTTGCAGGAGGTCCTCTGCTCGCCCGAAGACATACTGGGAACACATCCGGAGTGCGACGGAGAGCCGAGTATCGTCCCTCTCGCTCGCACTGTGACCGCACTGCTCACACACGCCACGCCTAAGGATATACACACAGACCCGCACTACCACACTAGTGACCTGCCCGAACAGTACCACACGGAGTACTATACCAGTGAGGACGCAGATACTTCCTTAGAAGTCAACTACTACCAAAGGCAGCTTAGGAGATATTCAGAAGACCGTTTCATTAGCAACTTCAACACTCTCTCTGAAAACAACCAACACTACACTATCGACGAGTCAGAAGAGTACCAATTGAACTGTGAAAATAACAACACAGATACATCTTTAGGCGTACACTACTCCCCGGTCTACGGGGCTAGTGAATTAAGAAATAGGGGACCGTATTTCCAAACCAATAGAGTTCAATTCGTGACGCCCATATGCAAGGAACACCATATATTGACGAACGAAAATTTCGAAATATACGACACGGACGAAGTTGATTTTCCTTTAGAGATGGGACAGGAGGAGGACTTGGAAAGATACGACAGGGGCAAAATGAATCTCGACCTACAAAACAATTTAAACAGTGTGATTGCAACGGAGGCTGCTACTATAAACGACGAGAACAGAGTATTTTATACTTGCTTATGTCTTGGCACATTTATTGTGTCCACGATTTTACTAATTATTTATCCTTTGTAAACTACTTAATTTTTTACAGACATTTGTCTGAATGTGTACTTGACCTGTTTTTGATTTTCCTCTATTTTCCATGCGCTTAGTAACTTTATAAAAATAGCAGTTGTTCAGAGAGATTAGCTTCTTTTTTAATGACTAACAAAACATGAACTAAGTTTGTAGATGAATTGAAACCTTAGAGCAGCTTTAAACATTAAACAAGTGTGTTAATCAGACATTGGTAGACTTCAAGGATATAGAAGCACGCTGATTGTTTATTGGGCCGCAGATTGTACATATAATTAAAAGTTACTAAAATATTACACACTCGTATATGGTAATTTATGACATGATTATACGCGTATTAGATATACATCATCATCATCATCTTCCTAGCCTTTATTATTCCCAATATTATTTGGGGTCGGCTACCAGTTCAACATTATTAGATATACAAATACCAAAAAAGAAAACTTACGGATATTCCAAGTCTTTAAAGTATTATCTATACAAATAATAAAGTTGAAGTGTCTGTTTGTAATTTCAAAGTAATAATATACTCACTAAACGCAAATGGAGGTAATTAGTTAATAAAATTTTAGTCTATTTGTTCCGTCTAAACTTTGGAACAGCAGGACCGATTTTAACGGGACTTTCACTTATGGGTGATTTTATAAGTCGTTACTTAGGCTACTTTCAATTTAGAAAAAAGATAAGGTTACATGAAAACAAATTTAAAACCAAACCAACCAAATTTAAAACACAGCGAACAATATCCGATTAACAACAAAAGCGGTATGTATACCGCGCGGTGTAGCTACTCGTAGTTAATAATACATACAAGAAGCTAATCTATTTGAATCTACCATATGCATGGTTATTTTAAAATCATACTGGTCAAGTTAAACTATATATATTGCCTTTAACACAGTCTGACTGTGATTGTGGAAATGATATCGAATTATGAGGCTAGTTTTTAGAATGAAGCTAAATTCTAAAGTCTGAAAGGGAATTGGATTGTATTTAGATGGATATACACACTATAGAATTTATATTCATAGTTTTGTTTGTTTTAAAAGACAGTGTGATTGCAGTGAATTTGTTTTTTGATTCGTTTAGTTTTGTAATTTTAATTGGTATATAATTCCACTTGTTAATTTCATTCCGATAGGAGGCATTTAAAATTTAATTAGGTTTTTTTTTATTAATTTTTATATTTTGCCAATTGTTTAACGTAGTTGTATTGGTTGCTAATGAGTATTTTTTGCGTGTTTGTGTTAGATTTTTGAAACAAAATTTGCAGACTGTGGCCGATAAACCGAGATTAATTTCGTCTTTCTGCTTGTGTGTAAACTTTTTTGCTAGTCGGACCAACAGCTTTCAATGGACGAACATGTATCAGTTTGAGCGTAGTAGATATGCGTATTGAATGTGAGTCGTGATTAATCACGTTATTTTGTAAACTTTTTAAAGAGTGATTTGTAAAAAGAAATTTCTTCAGAAATAACTTTTGTTGTGGCTATAAAGTATAAACGTTACATCTATCCTTTCATATTGTAGAACATGTTAAAGAAGAATGTTTACATTGCCCGCAGTCTGCAAAATCATTTTTTCCAGAGATCTCAAGAGTTTTGTTGTGTTGAGTGATTTTCTGTTAAGTATATAATTTAAATTTTAATTATACACTTAGGCAATGCAATTTTGATGCAACTATATGTAGTAACCAAACGGTTAAGTAGTCTTTTTGCACCAAGTTTCGATAGCAGTAGATATATTAATTAACATACATTTAAATGGAAATTAAGAAATACAATATAGCTAACAAATATCTTAAATACTGGTATGTTATGGTTTTTGGGATTGAAGTCAGGTAAATTTTATGTATCAAGAATTAAATACTAACCATTTTCATGAGAACAATTTATATTAAAATATATTTAAAATTAACTTACACCTACAATGACTGTAAGTGTAAGTTAATTATAAAAATGCGACGTTTTAGACTTTTGATTTGAGCAATATATTTTAATGTTTATTAGATTAAAAAAAATAATAGAAATGAAAAGCTGTAATAATTACTTTCCGAGTTATATTTTCCGAGATGTTTTGCAATATTTGTATTAATCTGTTATTATTTACAGTCAACTACTCTATTTTACAGAAACAAAATACAACACACACAATTGTACACTCATATAAAATACTATTGTATTAGATTAAAAAGATTAATGGTTAGCGCGGACAGACGGAGTGACGGCGAAGAGATTGATTCAGTTTAAATTCAACCTAAAGTATACTACGAAATAAAATGACGACGAGGGACGCGAGGGATAGTTGCTTTTATTTCGTTGTATCAAAAAGATTTGTATTCCGAAGAAGTTTTGTTTAAATTTAAATTGTTAGTGAATTCGTATCTTCGCCGCCACTACGTCCGTTGACGCTGACCCTTAAAACTTTTCTCTCCACCCAAAGATATCAGGTTCATATTAGAGTGATTGTAACAGTATTGTTAAGTGGGATGACTTTTGTGACACAAAATGAAATTTGACCACATATAACACCTGTCTTAAATCTCACAAATAACATAACACACCAGCCCTATGTGAATTAAAGTACAATAAATCTAACTCGTAAATATTGGTGCATAAAGTATTAAGATGATAAATTGAGATGTATGTATAAACTAACATTATACGATTATATAAATAACGTTCGTAGCTTAGCTGTTTATCGATATTTCTTATTAAATAAGAATTGTATGCCTTAACCGAAACATCATATCGTTATTGTATTATTAATGCAAAAACTAGTATTGAGATCTGTCTTTTAGATTAGGGATATGGAAGAGAAAACGAGAGAGAATATGAAGATTCAGTAGCAGTGCGTACAAGACAAAATTTTACTAAGTTATATTTTATTAGACGGGTCTTTCTCAGTATATAAATAGCTAAACGTTTAACATATCTACTGAATTTATTTTCCAACTACATTGCGTGTTTTAATAATCCTTTTTTTTTTACAAAAATATGTAGAATAAAACAAATTTATTTATTCAATCAGTATAAAAAAAATTGAATGCTTTAATGAGTGTGCTTTTTGAGTTCTTTATTTTTAATCAATAAAGCTGAATAGCTTTTGTGTAACTTTATACAAATAAATAAATTTAAGTGTCTGTTTGTAATTTCGAATTAACAGCTTTTCAATAAATGCAAATGAAAGTACCTGGATATGATACTTACATCAACACATCTAGCTTCGCCCCATGGCGGTGCCCGCGGTTGATGTCGTACCGCGGGTAGCACCGAAAGGTTCAGCTAAATGTAATAATTTCTCTAGTACGTACTCCACTTTAGTTTGGTTAACATGTGAAATAATTGTCTGTACGTATTGTAAACTGTTTCACTTGATGAAGGTTTTATTAGTAGCTTGTAGTGTATTTCGAGGCTTTTTATGTAAGATTTTATGAAATTTATGATAAAAGACAATTTAAAAAACTAATCGACAGATATTCCTTATGAAAGCCAACAAGCACAAGCGATGCCAATAAGAACAGTATAAATGTAATATATTTATACAACAATAATTTTATACATTTATATAACATGTATACTACTTTATAAAGACAAGTGCAAAGTATTCATAAAATATTTATTGTGAAGAAAGAATATTAATTGTATTGTAATCATTCCAAAGATGTGTTGATAAAGACTTATTTCGTTTTCTTAACTTTATCGCTTTACATTTGGTTTCTAATGCTTTTAATCTGTAAAAGACATTGCTATCAAAATTATCATTATATATACAGTAAGTATTTTGACGTACACTTACGTACATTTTGTGTCAAGATTTTTTTTGTATTTAAAAAATACCGTAAACTAAACAGAATCAGAATATGTAAAAAGATCTAAAAATTACTTTAGTGATTGTACTTATCTTATATATTTTCCCACTTTTCTGGTCATAACCTAAGTCGTATATATTATTCTACTTATTTGGTAAACACCTGATTGGTATATAATTATTACTAACCAATAAGAACGTAAGTACCTGTGAATTTCTTCGGTATTGACCCAGTTACATCAGTGTTTCTCTTGAGTCTGTCTTTGAGGTCGTACGGATATAACGCACCAATAGGGCACTGCAGGGCTTGTGTTTACAAGCCTCTCCATAGAAAATAAATTATTTTTAGAGAGAAAGTAAACGCAGGAAAACGGCACTCCAAATATCTTAAAACAACCCGTCTGGCTAGCGTGGACCAGTGTGGAATAGTGTTTTTTTTTAATAGTGGGTAAACGAACAGACGTATCACCTGATGGTAAGCGATTACCGCCGCCCATGGACACCCGCAACACCAAAGCCGTCACAAGTGCGTTGCCGACCTTTGGGGGATGGGAAGAGGGAATGGGGGGACGGGTTGGGATATGGGCCTCCGGTATCCACACTCACTCGGTAAAACACAGCGCAAGCGCTATTTCACACCGGTTTTCTGTGAAGCCGTGGTATCACTCCGGTCGAGCTGGCCCTGCCGAAGCGTGGCTCTCCCACGGTTAGTGTGTCAAGACCTCCTTCCTAGCAACATATATAACATTTTTAATACTCTCTTTTTAGTAATAATTATATATATATAATGGAAGACGAAAGTTTAATATCTAATTTGTATATGTGTGTTTTTTTCATTTGAGCTTTTTAACCGTATACTTATTTTTGAGCTTTAAAGTCGCAAGTACAATGCTGATTATTATTAAGAGATAGAAATAGGTGTTTAATATATACTTTATAGATATCGCGTAAATATATTTATTAGCTTGTGGTGCTTGGGTACTTATTTATGTAATGTATGACTGGTTTTAAAAAACCATATACCATTTTTTTTAAATTGGAGTTGTGTTATGGCAGCATTACTGAAGTGAATGATATAAAAATGTTAGTACTTATAAACTTTTTTTTCGTGTTAAAAATATTTCTAAGCTTTCTGATTGTAAATTAAATCTCATGCGCTGATGTTCGGTACGTTTTTATTAGATGTTGGAACTAAAGCGACTACAATTAGAGACATCTTATGGTCAAATATACTTGTTACCACATTTTCTTACTTTAAAAACTATTGTGCCTTGTGCGGTATCGCATATACATTTTTGGTAATATTCCACGATCGACAGCTATAGGTATGGATCTAAATGTATTTACTAACTACGATATTTTATGGACTAACCATATATTGCTATTATATAACTTATTATAGAGTCTTGCCACTTGATAAAATACACTAAAACCAGTCTTATATTAGTCATTTTTTATAAGACGTATCTAATTTTATTGGGTAACCGTTTTGTTTGGATATTTACTACTAAAATTCAGTATTACTTGTAGATATGTAATTTGCATTTATTAACACGCATTTTTATGTAATGCACTTTCATTTCATTATTTGATTATAAATATATGAGGGTTTTAATATATTTGGCTATTAGTCATAATTTTAATGTATTTTTTTTTGTATGTACTTACAATGTTTCAAATACTTTAAAGAAATAAATTTCTTATTGGCAATGTGGTTGTTTAATTTATGTACTATGATAACTTTTAATAATTAGTTCATATATCTAATTTTCATATAGGTACATATCTTCATATATCAAAATCTAATTGGTGCCAGTTAAAATCAGCATTTTTTGATGTATTGAGATCCCTTTCGATAGATATTTCATCGGACTGTTTTTGTACTAGTTTTTGACGTGACAACGTCTAATAAATAGATGAACGCCGGCTGCACGCACCAAAAAGGATGACACGTCGTCTCGTTACGCTCATTTGTACGCTTGCGCAAATGATGCAATTTTATTCATAAAAGTATGCAATCGTTTCATCAATGTTTTATTATGACGTTGTCACATTAAACTATTATCCGTAAACCGGAATTACAGACAACCAATTTTTTTGGTTGTAGCCTCGATTGAAGACCTTATGAAGCTTTCCATAAACTTGTATTCGAATTGCAGACCAAAAATTTTTTCATTACTTTGATAATACTTTTTAATGATTATAGTTTTCATTTCATGATTAAATTTCGATAAATATACCAGAAATTACTAGTTTCGAAACCGGCATCTTTTTGTGACGGGCAAAGGTGACATTCGACACGACCTGTGACTACGTGTCCTTCGTTCCTACGATTTTGGCAAAACTAAATTTGAATCTGCCTTTCAGAAACTGATGTGCTGTGCGGCGGACGTGCTAGAAGGCAAAGGTACCGTGCAGGTGGCCATCACCGTCACCGAACTGCTGCGTCGACACGCTGCCCTACGCTCCTCGCCTCCCTCGCACCCTCCCCCCGCCCACCCCGCCGCCACCGCCACCCCCACCCCCGCACCAGCCAGCGCCACCTAGCGCCCGAGACTCGCGCTAGCGCCAGACTCGGCGCTACTGCTTTAGACTCTGTACACCCGTTGGAACTGTTGGCCGAGGACGGTGTCGTAAGTATCGTCGGAGGAAGGCTGGGATCTCAACTTATTGGATATTCGAAATTAGTCATTGTGTAAATATGTGTATTTAGTATCTGTAGTAATTTAATTTTTGAATTTTAACTTAGGAGTATCTTTGAGTTTAGAAACCTTAAATAAGTATTTCGACGGTTAACCCTCCAATTGACATGAGATTACACACACGCTTAGGTCTTGTCGGTTAACCGAAGATTTGTGATTAAAGTCGATGACCCAGAGCAATATTTGAATGAGGGTAGACGTAAAATGAATCGAGTCCTGCACACACTTATCATTAAGAATTAGTCTCGTATCTACGTATAGTAGAATTCCAGTAGTTTTCATTACACCTAGTGTGAAACTAATTGTAAATCATTCTATTTTAGAATGACAAGGAACAAATATTTAAATACTGTTTAAAAAGATTTTGCATATAGTACAAGAAATGAACGGACGAACTATATAACTTTTTCTTGTTGTTTTCTCACATCTTGATTTAGAGAATGTGATAAATCTAAAACTTAAATTCTCCATAACTCATCAATAATCACAAATTATTTCTGTATTGAAAATATTTATTGTAATGCTACCTACTATACTGCACCGTGAACTCGAAAGAAACAGTCAAAACACAAAATGTAGCTATAACAAATACAGAATTTAAAAAAACATTTCTTTCTACATGTTTTGCCCACAAACGGATATTATACCATCAGTATGTGCCTCTGTAATGATTAAAAAGTTATAGGTTATCACCATTCACAATTATTAATTATGTCTAATGAGCTGTAGTAAATACTAGGGACATAACAATAAGGTGCTTTAAATACACGCACTAAACACGAATTTACTAGTGAATTTTCTACAATACATTTTACACATGTTAATTAGGCCGCGTAGCAATTGTTACAACGTCATTTAGACCAAGTGCCTCATTCTACATTGGCGAGAAACAAATTGTATACAACTCATCTAAATACATCTTGTAGTTAGTCGACTACAAAATATTTTCTTCTAATTTAATGTCTCAAGTCTTAAAAGCACAAAGTTAATTCGTAATTTAGTTAAAATATGTCTGAGATAAGTACATATTATGATCATTGTAACAATTAAATTTTCGGATAGTTCGTTTACTGACTGCCTCGGTGGCGTAGTGGTAGCGTATGCGACTGCTAAGCAAGAGGTCTCGGGTTCGATTCCCGGGTCGGACCAAATGTTTGTATGATCTGCAAATATTTGTTTCGGAGTTTGGGTGTTTCCTATGTATAATATGTATGTATTTACAAAAAAAAAAGTATATAAGTATTTATGTCAGTTGTCTAGTACCCATAACACAAGCTCTGCTTAGCTTGGGACTAGATGGCGTTGTGAGTTAGATGTCCAGAATATTTATTTAATATTAAGTTAAAAAAGAAATTCAAGAACTCATTATTCACCATCATTGCTGTGGAGTAAAATGGACTTATTATGTTTTCAACTTATTCAATTTTCTTCCGATTACAATTAATTTCGTTGCGGGTTCCAAGCTAGTTTAATTATTCATGGAAATGCCAGTGTCATAACTCTGTATTCGTGTGTGGGTTACTGCTGTTGATTCTGGTGTACAGGAGTTAGTGTGGGTGTGATTAGTCCCATTAAAAATACATTTAATTAAATCACACATCTAAAGCTACTAGTATTCATCAGTAATTTCATTCTCGCCAATGTATTTCATCATCAAAAATTCACTATCTTCTTGGTAGTCTCTTAGTGTCTTATGGATGTGACGTCACATTATTGAATTGTAATTAGAACTGAAACACTTGGGCCTTATAAGTGTTAGTTTTTAATACAATTGTCGATGGGCAAAGGAGTCTCGAAATTTTTTATCCGATACGTTGCCTTTTTGGCAATACGATAAATGATTTGAGACAGATCTGCTAATTCTCTTTGCAATGCGCCGTTTGTTTAACTACATATTTCCGCCTTGCATCTGTCCTTTTATCATTTTTAATAGGTTTAGAAGATCATATTAATACGAGAAGCAAAAACTTAGTATCACTTTTTACGAAAATTGTACGAACGTAGGAGTACAAAAATTGGCATAGTTAAAGTTTACATGCAGAAAGCTAAAAAAATAATATTCGTCAGCGAATTTCGAGCACTGGGTGCATTGGGAGGCCCCTAGTAAATCCTAAATTCGCAATACTGCTTGTTGACCAAGCCAATTTATATATTCGGTACTTTTCATACTATGTACTCGTACAATATGAATGCGAAAATTCTACAGCGCTGTAGGTACGTTCTAGCCTTGTTATATGCAATAAATATAGCATAATTTTGGCTGTGTGGATGTCATTCGTTTCCTTCTTATATAGTAGCAAATGTTTTAAATAATTATTGCAATTAATAGCCTAGGCCGAAATACTTCAATTGTGAATAACGATGTATGTTAGGTTACCAAGGATTGAAATTTATAGGTAATAGTATAGGTATGTAGCAAGTTAACTACCGAATTACTAGAATGTGAATTGTTTGTAAATAGCTAATTTCAATAGTAAAATGAACAAAACATTACGATAAAATATGGGGTCTAGCCTGGATGATGTTTTGCACTCCGTAAGTAGAATACTCCTTTCAAGAATACTTTCAATTAATGTATTAAAGTTATAGTCAATATTGATTACATAAAGGTTCTACTCAGACTAATAAGAATTTCTGTAACATCCACAGTCAGAGAATATTGAGGGTAACACCCCTAAACGTAAATGTGGTTTCTAATGCATTTTTCATATGCTTAGCTGGCTGGGCTTTTTAGCTGCTAGCATTGATTGAAAAAAATTTAATGAAGGATTTTGAATATTTAGGAATTGAATAAGAAATTTCGTCGTGTGCAGTGAATTTAAAAGTAAGGAAACAGATATTATATTTTTTATCATCTATATGAAAATTGTCTTGTGAATTGTGTCATTTAGTCATCATCCCAATAACAATTTCATTAAAAAGCGAATAGTTATCATGAACAACACTCATGCTTGAAATTCTTGTAAATAGTACACACATATCTATTTTTACCACCGAATTCTAATCTATACGGAATTCTTATAATACTCATAAATGTAGATAATTTTGCGCACAACCTGATCTTGAAAATAAATATTTACTTACAAAAGTTATCAAGAGTCAATTGCGAGAATGTGTTTGTATTTTCCCAACGTTTGTAGTAAATTATCAACATATTTGAAACGTAAGTACACTTAAATATTCTTTAAATATCCTCGAAATGCCAATCATTTACAGAAACTAGAAAGTAATCTGCAATGTAGTATATATATATATACTTAAATATTGACTGCACGGTTGGCCGAGTGGTTTCAGCGGTTGCCATGCCGCTTGCTACTGCGCCAAGTGTCTTAGGTTCAAATCCCACGCGGTATAACACTTGTGTGATCCACGAATTGTTGTCCCGAGTCTGGATGTTCTTTGTGTCCGTTTCATGTATGTTTGTAAAGTCCCCCACGACACAGGATGTTTATTTCTAATGTGGGAGTTGTCTTTTAACAAAAATAAAAAATATTATTTGAACTTTATTTAAAAAAGCGACTCCTAGGCCTTTGATATGCTATTGGTTTAGTTCGTGTATAAAATAAATTATGTCACGCAATATTAGTGAAGAAAGTCGGTAACATATTTATTTTTCTGATCAGGTCATAGTTTTAGAATATTTTTTGTTCTCGTCACTTTTATTATAGTCAATTCTCATTAGTATAAGGCACAATTATTATTGTAATTAATGTAATACAATTAAATGTTATATTGCGAGTTATTAGTGTTGTATTTTAGTATTTCTTAGGATTTGGCATTAAAAAGGAATACACATGTTACGTAAAGGTGTATTTAGACGCGCTTATTTCTTATAAGGATTTTTTTTGTGTCAGTGCGAATGGATTAAGGACCGTCGCTGTCTCAAAATAATTATTTGTAATGATTTTGCAATAAACAAAATATACGAAAATTATCATTGCATTGTATTAAAAAAGCATAATTTTGAATATTAGAATGCGTTAAGAATAAAAAGTATTTATTTTGTAAGATTACTTTCAATTTAATGTGAAGACAAGATGAGTTATTTCTCTACAAGCTAAAAATAGCAGATCATTTTTTTTTGTATTTCTTGATTGTTGTCTCCATTATATAAAGACACCGTTTTTACTCCAGTGTTGATTTGCGAGTTTAACTATTTATTTAGAACTGACCTATCTCAGTTGTAATTAAAGTTTAAAAATATATAACCATTTTTTTGTTCATAAAATTCTTTTCATAAGCCACGATTCTGAGTTACATTGAATATATTAGAACATTTTAATAAATTTTACGAATAAGAAGTGCTATTTACGTTGTGTTTATACTGCAAAGTAATTTTATTTTATGTAAACAAGATATCTATTATATTTTGCTCTTACAGTTATGTTACCACTGATTTAAAATTAAATCGAAAGTAAATACATATATATATATATATATAAATATTTATGCATTTGTCCGCAACAGATGTGGTTTTGATAATCGTTTTATACAAAGGCGATTGATTATTGAAACGAATAAAGTGTTTATGTACATAGTCTTTCATCGAAATATAAATGTGATGTAGATTCTAAAGGGCTGTTTACAAATTAACAACTAACGCTGTAAAAATAGACTTATGTACACATGTATATTATATATTGCTCTTAAATATACACATACATGCATATGTTTCTGTACATTTAGGGTAATGTATATAAAAAACAAATTCAATAATTATTTTATAAACTAAAGTTGGCTTTCCAGCTAACAGTGTTGAATCGTTATCTTATAATTCAAGTTTATTAGATTTGAATTTTGCTGTTATCCTTGATGGTTTTTATAAATGTGATTAAAAGAACAATTAAACAGTATGCAGTAATATACATACAATGAAGTGTGTGTACAATTCTTGTTTATTTTCTCGGATAAAGTTACCCTTGTGGAATTCAATAATCAGAGTCATTTGTGGAATACCAGTATTAGTTTAAGATAATATAGTCGTATAAAATTAACCGCCTATGTATAAAACAATGGATTGTATAAAGTAATATTAAGATTATTAAAGAACTGAAAGTTGAAGTCGAGTCTTTGTCCTTTTCAAAGATAATGTGCCAAAGACTAAGGGGAAGGATATTATTTTGATTGTAAATTAATGTTTTGTAATGCACTGGTCTCTTTTAGATTAAGTACCTTTTGATGTAGCAATATCATACACACATGTTTATATGTAGATAAAATAAAAATATATACATTTTCAAAGTCATGTTTTATTTTAAACCAGCTGAGCCCCGCAGTTAACGTTGTAACCGCAAGTAACACCGCGGGGCGAAGCTAGTCTAAAAAATTAACCTTAATTACTCCTTACATAATCAGCTATCTACCAGTGAAAATCAAAATTAGTCCAGCCGTTCCAGAGATTACGCGGAAAATACAGACAGACATAAAAAACTTGAGAGGTGTCAAGGGACACCCGGATGGAACGAAGTTCGAAATAGAAAGACGAAACGAAAATATCTGGCTTGCTTTCTATAAGATAGATAGAGAGACAGACAGAGAAACATGCCCACGCCGTACGGCTTACAATAGCTTACTGTAGCAAAAAGTGTCGTTACCAGCCTATCGCAGTTCACTGCTAAACTTATTTATTGATATATTTTGTATTTATATTTGATATACATAATTTTAAAAATCATTAATTTACAGCGACATCTATATTATTAATATAAAACTACTGGCAACGACAACTATAACACGTAAATGTAAGTTCAGTTTCTATTCAAAAGATGGCGCTATATATAAAATTGAAAAATGTTTTTCACCAATTCTTTAAAAAATAATAACAAAACAATATTTTCTTAATAAAAAAATATTAAGACTTCGCTCCCATAACAAAAATAGTGAATCAAGCAATGAAAAATAAACTAATAACAAATATAATTTAAAATAGCAAAAAGTGTCGTGACAACTTTTTCGTATGAATTTTTTCCGTCTAGCCCCCTTTCACAACGCGCGATAAGGAACTTCGTTCCAAATATATTTTGGTATATGTACTGTGTACGAGTATACATACCAACTAGACACGAGAATTAAATTTACAATAAATATATTGTTCGTCGACCTTGATCGCGTGAGCAGTAGAGACTATTGAGTTAACTGGATGGTATATGTTCCTCGGTCCTTTTCAGTAACACTCTATATTTATGCAATATTGGCTTTTGATCTACATTCAATATTTAAAGTGACAAATGTATTAATTTTGATAAGAGTTCGATAAATATTCAGAAATGTACATTGTTAAAAAATATTCAATTTAATTGAATGACTTCTAGATAAGAGGTAGGTATATGCTGTCACGGAATTTGATTTAGAACTATTGTAGACAATTTATCCTACTACAACGGTTTGGACAGTGCACGCCAAGATAGCCCACAGATGGCTGTTTTTTTTTTATTTATTTCACAGTTTTCGTTATAATATATTATGACCAAATTATAAAAAAATCTATAAATTTTAACTTATTATGTTATTGCAATGTCTAAGCTATTTTACTGCAGTGTCATGAAAATCTGTTCAGTAGTTTTTGCGTGAAAGAGTAACAAACACACACACACACACACACATATTGACTGCCTCTGGCGCAGTGGTAGCGTATGCGACTGCGGAGTCCCGGGTCGGACCAAATGTTTATATGATTTTCAATAATTTGCTTCGGAGTTAGGATGTTTTCTATGTATGATATGTAGGTATTAACAAAAACAAGTATATTTGTATTTATATCAGTTGTTTAGTGCCCATAACACGAGCTGTGCTTAACTTAGGACTAGTTGGTGTTGTGTGTTAGATGTCCCAATTTTTTATTTATTATTTTATTATTTACATCCTTACAAACTTTCGCATTTATAATATTATATTATAAACTAGCTGAACCCCGCAGTGTTACCCGCGGTTATTGTCGTATCGTGGGTAACGCCGCGGGGCGAAGCTAGTCTAAAAAATGTAAGCCTAAGATACTCTTTGTACCATCAGCTACCTACCAGTGAAGTCCCGTCCAAATCGGTCCAGCCGTTCCAGAGATTAGCCGGAACAAACAGAGAGACAGACAAAATTTTTAAAAATATATATTTTGGTATTTTATGCATGTACAAAATTTTTAAAAATATATATTTTGGTATTTTATGCATGTAGTAGAAAGCGGTTATTTTAATATTACAAACAGACACTTCTATTTTATTTATTTGTTTTTTATAATATTAGTAGGATTGCCGGATGGTCGGTATAAAACTTAAATCTTGAAGGCGTTTCTCATCTATTTTGTTAGAATTATTCTTTTATCTATCGATAACGATAATAATTTGTCAGGGTCGATATTTATGTCATGATAAACTATTTTTGTAATACATTTTCTTTGTAAATTCTTAACCGTAAAAAATATTTTCAAAGAGCAAGAAGTGTTTCTGGTGAAAGTTCCTCGGTAGACATTTTGTCGACTTACATAGGACTACTTTGTCTAACGATTCTTTAGTTAACATGATTTTTTTAATTACAAATATAAAGCTACATTGTTTGTGAGTGTCATGGGCAACGAAAAATTAATAACCCTTTTAACTCGATCTAGTTGTTGTTGGGAAATCTGATTCCTATAAAGAAAATAAGTCGAGCTAGAGCACTATAATTTCACAAATTTAGAATTGTTTTGCAAAAGACAAATTTCACACAAGTGATCAATTTGTAATTAAATACCTTTAAAATCCATTTTGCGGTTGAACTACCTACCATAAAAAAGGAAAAGTGCATAACCCTGAAAGATTTTCTTTTAATGATTGATATATCCCAAAGTGACTCAATGCCTGATGGAAAGCATAAGCATTCTGTATGATCAGTGAGTGTAAGTATTTATTCTGATAATAATAATAATACAACTTTTTTAAATGTATGGGTTTGCCAAAGAGACTGCCTGATGGAAAGCATAAGCTGAATCCAAAAGTAGTGGTCACCATACTCATTGCCAATGCAAACAATAAATAAATAAATATAAATAAATAAATATTCCGGACATCAAACACACAACGCCATCTAGTCCCAAACTAAGCAGAGCTTGTGTTATGGGTACTAGACAACTGATATAAATACTTATATACTTTTTTTTGTAAATACATACATATTATACATAGAAAACACCCAAACTCCGAAGCAAATTATTGAGATGTTTCTGCTCGACTTTATTTTTTAAACAGATTTGCTTCATAATTGTTTAAGCACTTATTAAATTAATCAATTATAAATAAAAAATATCCTCGAAAGGAATCTGCAACGGCTAACAATTACTAGAAAGGTTGAATATTTAAAAAGTTGCAAGTAATGTCGGTGATTACGCTCGCAGACCACTAGAGGGCGTGGCACGTGTAATCGGTAGACGCTGACTAGCAAGTTACAGCCACGCCTGACGCCTGCACGACACACGGCGCCATCATTGTGTGAAAAGAAAGTGCCTTTGTATAAATGAAAAAAAGTCTTAAAATATACTAAGTTAAATTAAATAACTCCCTAAGGTACTCTTACTTACGTGGGATTTATTTTTAAAATTATATTATGGAGTTTATCTGATATTTACATATAAACAGATGTTTTACGTATAGGCTTGCCAAAGTGACTAGCGGTGGTCACTTACAGATTAGGGGGTAGGCGGTAATCTGTGTAGTTACAACACTCATTGCGAATGCACACAATGCAAAAATGCAGCATGGTGACCCACACAAACAAAAAAAATTGGAAGGAGTACCTACCTAATGAGATTTTAGAGGTTGATAAAATAAAATATATAAGTATTTTTAAATTATCATATACTTAATAATGAAATACCTGTTATGATTATGACTAGGTCTTTAATCGGCTAATTTGCCATAAAGTTTGCTGGTTGCAGTCTGTTTTTTTTAATTCCAAATCAAATTGCTTTATGGAATTATAAGTACCTATAGCATTATATTGTTTTGTCAAGGTTTATTTTTTCGTTGTGCATTAATTTCGAAATTTCATTAGGTAGGTACTCCTTCCAATAGGAACAACTTTGGTAGTATTGTTATATTTTATATGATAATTAATTTACAAAAGAATGTTTTTAGCGGCTCCGGTCCTTGTGAAGACTTCCCCTTGGTTTTAAATTACGTTCCAACTTTGATACGTAGCAGATACACCTACTTAACCACAATTGAAAAACAGTCCAGTTTAAATTCATTGAAACTACAAAAGAAAGGAAACATCGCTTTGTCGAAACCGACGCCTATTCATTTCATTCAATTTCACAAAAAATAAAACAGACATTGTTAATTTTACAGCGTCATTCGTTCTTTCTACTATTTACATTTAGTAAAATCATCGTTCTTGTTTACAACTAATTAATTAGACGCACACAAAGAGAGATAGCGAACGCACTGTTCCGCTTTTTTTTAATTGTCTTTGTTCCCTCGATGACGTTGTGTTTTCATAATGGGGTAAACACATTTCGGGGTAAATCGAGCGGAAAATTGCTAACTATCGTTGTTATGTGTAGGTGGGAGGGTGAAAACGAACCGTTTATGAATAAGTATATACATAGACAGTGTTAAATGCTTCGAATAATGTGTTCAAAAGTCAAGGGTAATTTTTTAAAACAAGTTATCCGATTTTAAAAGGGAATACTCTTGTCTCTATTTGTTAAATGTATACCTACATTCTTAAATTGTGTTTTCCAAAACAAAATATTTTTATTGATTTCGGAAATGCCATTAGCACTACGTGAAATAATTAAAAAAGTTAGGTATCTACCTTATAATGTTTTTAAATAACTTTTTAGTTATTAAATATTTTTTTTGTTTTTAAATAGTAATTTGACCTTTTAACTTTAGTTTTTAGGTTAGGATTGAGATCACAGCATAAGTCCATACCCAGGACACCAAACTTAGCCTGCATTCTGGATTCCCAAGGCATGGTCATATAACTTTCATAAACGAGCAACGGCCGTGAAAACTTATTAATTAGACAATAAAAGTAGTAAATAAACATACCTACTCTTCGCATAATGGTATGGTATTGCTATTTTCGACACATATATGCATTGAGTATCTAAATATGTAAATATTGTTATGTAACTAGCAAGGGTCATGGTATTATCTGCGCTATGTCTACTGTACTTAGTTGTGAAGTTAAGATTAACATTACGTTACGATAGTGTAAAATGGAACTTGTCTATACAAATTGAGTGTTATTTTTTCTTTGAGCATGTAGCATTTCTGAATTTTTGCAGGTGTGACCTATGTTTATTCCGATTATTAAAAATGGAGCGTTTTATGAAAAAATAACGCGTTGTAATTGTAAAACTTGTTACAAAAATTTCGAATGTTAAAATGAGACCGTTCGCACACTTCGAAGAATTTCCAGTCGAAACAGTGCATCGTTTTTCTTTGAGGTTTTGTTGAATCTCGGGTTTATGCGAATTATCCAGTAATAATTCCTGAACTCAAATTGAGAAAAAAAACATGGCAAATTTAATGAAAAGAGTATGGCCACTCATCAGAGCCGTGTGCCATTTGAGGAATGAAGGACGAAAACTTGAAGACGCGAAGACTTATACTTAACATTTGAAGACTTTAAATACTTGACATTGACAGAAATAGCTGATCAGCTGGTTGCTATCTCATCAAAAGACGAAGACACGAAATGATTTTAACCTTTTGTTGCAAATAACGTCATTTTCTCTTTGGAAGCTATTTATTTTCAAGCAATGCGAAGCCCTTGGTAAATGAAGTGAGAGGAAAAAAGGTCTAAAGCAAAGTAATCGTGACCTTTCACGACTCAATTCTAATATCGTGTCTCAATAACCGGCGGGTTTTTATTACACAAAAAATACAATGCTTCCGCTACTCCATAGGACATCCGTCTAAACATGTTTAGGCGTATTACACTCATTTATAATAAGTTTTAAACTAAGTATAAGTTTTAAACAACGTGAATTATAATTAAAATGACTGCATTAACTATAGGTAAATGTAGAGGCATTTTAATTATACCTATATCCAAATACAAATAAATAAAATTTGAAGTGTCTATTTGTAGTTTCAATTTTTTTTCACAAATTGTGCGTGAATGGTGGTACGGTACTTAGATGAAAAAAAATTTTGTCTACCTCTGTTTGTTACGGCTAATCTCTGGGACGGCTGGACCAATTTTCACGAAATTTACATGATAACTTAGGCCACTTTTTAGACAAGCTTCGCCCGACGTTACTCAGGATTGTTGAAGAAGAAGAAGTTGTTATAAAGGTAAAACCGTGGTAATAATGAGCATAGAAACTTATGTAGGTACTACAACGGTAAATAGTATGAATAGACGGTTTACTTACACTAGTAGAAGTAAGCAGAAATAGTCTATATCAGTAGTTAACCAAATATCTATCGTGGTACCTATTCATCACTTTTTGACGTTTAAAAAGTGATGAATACCACGATGAGATAGATGAGAGAAAATGTTTAAAATAAGCAAATGTAATAATTTATTTTCGTATGTACTTCGAATAAGTCTACAATGAATAAATAACTCCACAATACGTCGATATAGATTTAAATGTTTTTACTAAAAATATTATAAAACGACACATCGCCTACACATGGCTGATATCAAAATACAATAACACTAAAGTTATAAAATTATGTTCGTATTTGCGAATAAAGTCCACAATGCACACGACTGTTTATTCAGCAGATAGATCCGAAGATATAAGGACATGGGAATAGGCATTGTTACAATTACAGGAACAGCTTTAGTGTAGGAACACCATGAGTTCTTATTTAGTTTATTATAACAAAGTTACGCATCTTACACGTTTCCATTTTACCATCTGACTTGTATATATATCTGAAAAAAAAAACTTCATCATCAATCAACACATAATGTCACAATGCCGGGCTCGGGTCTCCTCTCAGGGCAGGGTTTAGGCCATACGTCCCCATGCTGGCCAAGTACGGGTTGGGAACTGGCAAGACAACGTTGTGGCTACGTATCTTGCCGTTGGATGTTTTTAAGCCGCCCAAAGGCCTCCAACTAAGCTTAACGACTGTTTATCCTATGATAACAACCGGGACCGACTGCTTAACGTGACCTCCGAATCTCAATACTTACAGCAATAAATATTTACATACACTGCGGCCAATGCCAGTTATGTCAAGTCCATAATGCCTTATAGTCTTTAACAATTAAAACCACTTCATGAACAAACAAAATCGTGGCAAGAAATTTTAGGGAGGAGAGGGACCCAGACTGGTTGGCCTCTTTAATAATAAGCTAGAAGTTGCCGTATTTATACATTTATAGAATCTCAAAATTTACTGTACATCAGAATTGATAGACAAATGTCCACCCTTCCTTATATTTTGGTCACCAAACGCGTAGTCAGGTAACGCAGTTCATTTGTGCGCCTGCGCAGCATGTAGGAGCACGCGCCAACGCCCGCTGTCACATTACTATTACCATACGTGGGACTCAACTGACAATTGAATTAATGTTACATTACCTGTTGTATTATTTAAATTAATCATAACCTTTAATAGGCTGGTTCATTAAAGATTGCGTAGAAATTATCTGTATTGTTATTACTTGTTTGTTTCCACTTTTAAATGATCTTGGTCACGTCGTTAAAAAGTGGTGCGCTCTTTATGAAAACTAGAGTTGGTATCAAATACTTCTTGATCGTCAATTATATGATTGTGTAATGTTTAAAATATAACAGACTCAATAAAATAACATTTATTTCAACTAACTTCTAATATTTGCCTCTGGCTACGTAAATATGTGTAACTAAAGTAATAAATAGTAATAGATGTGTGGCGACTTCCACATATAACACAACAATAACCTATTGCAGCAGCATCTGCCGAAGATACACTGAACTACGAAGTAATGCACTACACGGAGTAACTACCAATCCTGAATCGCGCAATTGAAGTTCTCGCGCCGATTATCATATATACAACATACAACATCCCAACATCAACTGTTGGGCAGTAGCCCGCCAGGCATGATCACCTCGCCTGGTCGGAGGATCCTCCCTTTGTGTTGGAGGGACCTAACACCCGTTCCTTCACAGATGCAGAGCGAAGCGATGTATGTAAGGAAACGTCTCTAGCCCGTGAAGCGCTCGTTTACAATCATTTCTTTAGCGCCCTTTAGTAAACATAGCGCCCTTCAATCAATATGTGCATAGATTCTACGCACATATTGATTGAAGGCGCCGGCGCCCCTAACACTACTGCTCCCTGCGCCTGCACTGTAGGTAAAGACGCCCTCGACTTAGAATTACCAAGAAATCTTTGTAAATTTTGCTTTTATATTCTCTTAGGTGTAAGTACTTAAAGAAAACAAAAGATCTCCTAGAAAGTAAACCAGTTTTAGGTGATACAAGTTTATGATGATTTTTATTTAAGAAAACTTAACTAGTAAAGCGGAAAAATCCAAATGTTTTTTTCGTTCTTGCCTTGTTGTGTGAAACCTCGTAAAAAAAGTTTCAAACCTTATACTGGACCATTACCGGAAGGATTATTTCAGATCACAAAACACTGTTAGATGCTATATTAGCTGATATACCAGTAACTTACAATATACTGAGTTAAAGCTGCGACTCGTTACACCGATATTCCTATAAATACCTACATAGATAGGTATTTCGGACACCAGTCTCTCAAAAATATACCGTTTGTTCTACTGAAGTTAGATTAAGCTAAGATAGTGTACAGGCACCTTCTATTTATAGAGTTAAACAAACCGTCATTAAATACGATTCATCGGTTTTTGTTTGAACACGTAACAAACAGAATAACTTTGGCATTCAAATATTATTATAGGACATCTACTCGGTGTGAAGGTGTTGGTCTCCGAGCACCAGTGGGCGCTACGTCATGCTGGGCGACACGCGGCGCATGCGCGACTTCATTCCTTCACTTTACACATTTACATACTACAGTTTTATTACATCACGGCTTTGTTGTTAGCACTAGAGTTTTGAATTCATTTGTGAATTTCAATTTAAACTATTTTATTGAACTTCGTATAAGAAAGGTTTGAGGTTAAATAATTTACGGGATTCCATTCAATATTCTTGGGGTAGGACAGTAGATAATTTAGATGCAACTTAGACAAGACATAGGTTTGATTTCTCGTCTTCCTAGAAGCATGTATAACTAAGTTTATATCTATGTATATTTTATAGAAAAACTTTACTATAAGTAAATAGTTAAACACGATCTTCAGGTCCCAAACTAGATAGAGCCACTGCTAATGTTTATTTCTACTTAATTATATATGTATTTCCAAATGTGTAGGTACATATTGTTACGTGTTTTCTTTTTGGAAGCAGGCACCCGCCATCGCAGGGTGTTACTGCCTATGCGCTTTTCCCCTTACGTAATAAGGGACCTTTTTTAACTTGTTTTTTATTTTATTTAGTGCAAAATGTGTTTTGTGATGTCGTTATATTTTAATATATACGTATATATAATATTATATTAAGGTGTTCAAATGTGTGTTCACAGCGTATTTGCAATTTCTGTGCACACACATTCGCCCACCCTTTGTGTTCTATGTGTTTATATGCTACTTGTTTACATCACATTTTTGTTTTCGTTTATGTGTCTCTGCAACATTTTCATACGTGTGTAATTTTATTTCGTCTTATATGTATTTCTAATTGTTATTGTTACGTGTTAGGGTTCACTGAATTTGAGAAACTTTATTAAAAACACATATGAACCGATAAAACATCTCAAACACGACATTGCCGCCAAATGTAAACAAGCCAAACGCACGACAGTCTAAACATATTTGATTTTATTAATATGAATGTAATTCCTCAATTCTGTGCCCCAAGAATGAACGAGAACTTGCCGATATTTAGACGTCTCGAACATTGTCCTTGAATCATCTTTTTTTCGTAACAATATTCTGCAGATAGCACCAAAACGCATCAAGCAATTATTAATCTAGGGTAGGAATCGAATCCACGACCTCTAGCGTATTTAAAAAAACAGCTCATAGAATTGATACAGTTATATTTATAGAACAGACAGTAAATTTGAGGTCACTGACTTCATACTAACGAATAATATCATGAAGCAAAAAAATAGTTTAAAAAATGTGCCAAATACCAAATATCTGAGCCTATTAAGAAAAAACATAACCCTTTCTTGACTTCGGGTAAAAATAAAATAGATTTTTTATCTCTATTTTAAAAATAAAACTATTTAAAAAGAGAACATTACTAAAACGTTGTACGAGTATTAAGAAGAGAACCCGCGTTTAGTCATTCGAGTCAGTCTGTGAGTTTGTTTTCCGTGTCTGATGTATGGTGGGCATAAATAACGAGCCTCGGGCCATCCAATTACCTTAGGTTACGAACCATGTTTTGCTTACATTTGTTAAACGATAAACTTAGACACATTTTTGTTTGGAGACCTGCCATTGCATCTGGACGTAATTAATAAATGTACACATAATAAACAGTGCTTAATTTGTTCAGGTCTATTTAATTTTTAATTACCTGTCGAAAGATATCCAGGTCAAATATGTTGTATATTTCCAATTGTATTTATTTAGAGGCTTACCTGAATATTTCAGCACTAAATGCACGATCGAAATGATGAATTGAAACCACGGACGCATTGTCCTTGCATTTATCGGGAACCAAATAAATCGGGCGATTGTAGGGTGATTCTATGGGGACCTTTAAAGACACAGTAAAGTACATGAGAATCTTATGATGCAGATGTCCACGGTCAGCCGTAGTGTATCAAGGTAACCCTGTTTTGTCAAAATTTGATGTCAAATAATTATTTTTCAAGTATTTTTAGGTATAATAAAATCCAATATTAATTTTTTAAATTAAAATACTCTGTCTGTCTGTCTACTACGCTTTCACGCCTAAACTACTGGGACGCTTTGTATAAATTTTGGTATACAGATAAATTGGTTCTTGGAGAAGGTCATAGGTTACTTGTTATCGCGAAAACCGACATTCAAGCGGGCAGAGCCGCGTCCAAATAGTTTATAAATAACCATAAGTTTCAAAAATCATCATTATCAGCCCGTTGTAGTCCACTGTTGGACATAGGCTTCACTTAAGCAACACAACAGAGACCAGTAAACAACCCAAATAAAAAAAAATGTTTTGATTTGACTTTACTCAAGCGATCTCATTGCTTTTTAGATTTTTTCTTAGCTCTTATTTTGACACTAATGAAGTATATAGTATATAGTTTTGCATATAAAATAGATGTCATGTCTATTGTACCTTCGGCCAATTTCAATAACCAAAGTCACGAGGCGAAATTAAAAATTAAAATATATCATTCTTCACGTTATTAATTTAAACCCAGGACCATTCAGACACATCACTCAGTTCGTTCCCTAAGGCTGTGGTACTACTGATAGCGACTAGACGTACCTATGTTATTTATTAATCAATTAAAATTTTCTTGCTATTTATTACTATTGGTTTTAGTACATGGCGGATTGATTCTATGTCTATAGAAATATAATAAAACTAATTAGTTAAACTATTGCAATGGTTTTGATTCAGTCGTCAGTCTCTTCGAGGTATCTTAGTTATCACCACGATCGTCAACAGGGACATACCCTGCTTTGCTGCTTAGGTACTCTAGCTTTCCAGCACTATCATCTGCCTTCCCTAGAACAGTAGACCGGCCTTGTCAGCTGTAGGACCTTGCTTACATACTTGCATATAGATGCAAATTGGAAAAATTGAGAAAGATAATTAAAAAGAACTATGACTAATGTTAGAAAAGTTAATTCTTGTTTTCAGTCATGTAATATCTTAGAATCGCAGAAATGATGATAACAATTTATTTACATACACGGTCAATCGTGATATAAATATATATTAACACCTTTACTGAATTCTTTACCATGTCACATTGTAGTTGACCACAACCTTACGTTGTCTGTCACGAAACTCAACTTTGACTGATGTACTGTCTAATTGATTGTTTGACTTATGAGCTTAACGTTATAAACCGAAAATTGACATTTAAAAAACATACACTTGTAAGTGCGAGTCGGTTTTTAACAGAATTTTTAGGAAAACAACTGCTTTGTTATTTTTTACTTTGCGTTAAAGGCACTCAATTATTTTAGTATTTTGGGCCCGACACATAATTAACAATAGAAATCATAATAATTAAATAAAATTTACACAGATATCGTTTTTTGTTTTTTCGGAACACGGTCCCCATTTCATGTCAACCACATTTTATATATTTTTTGTCATTAATTTCATCACGACGACGACTCAAAGACTCGAAGACTTATAATTGAAGACCATACATTATACAATATACTATACACATACTTGACATTGGCAGAAATAGCTGATCCGAGTGATCCGGCTGGTTGCCATATCATTAAAAGAAGAAGTAAATTTACACAACTTACTGTAAAAAATATACATAAATATTGTTAATAGGGCATTATTATCTTCGCGTTATATTCTTGTGTTGTAATTGGGTAAAAACAAAATTCAATATTTATTAAGAAAGTCTAGCAAAACCTGGACTACGGTTGATAGGCTCGAAATGTGCTCAAGTAGACACCCCTGAGCAAACACTCCTGGTAGAGGAAGATCGAGGTGTTACGGCATCGGTATTCCCGATGATGTGAAATATGGATAGGAGGCTTATCCTGAAGACGAGCAATCTAGATGCTTTAGCGAAGTGCTCTATCTACGATAAATACCTTGCAGATTTTGATGTTAAACTCCCGCATTAGGAATATACATCCTGTGTCGCGGGGGACTTTAGAAACATACATGAAACGGACACAAAGGACACAACAATTTGTAGATCACACAAAGTGTTGTCATATGTATCATTCGAACCCACAACACTTTAGCGCAGTAGAAAGCGGAGAGGCGACCACTTAAACGACTAGGCTAACCGTGTAGTTTTTGCATAATCTTTTTTTTTTAAAAAGACAACTCCCGCATTAGGAATATACATCCTGTGTCGCGGGGGACTTTACAAACATACATGTAACGGACACAAATAACACCCAGACTCAGGACAACATTTTGTGGATCACACAAAGTGATGTCCCACGTGGGATTTGAACCCACGGCACTTGGCGCAGTAGTGAACGTTTAAACCACTAGGCCAACCGTGCAGTCAATGTCGTTATTTTCATATTATAATAACATTTGAGAATTGCATACAATACCTACACAAGTAATATTTCGAAAAACAATCTATGAAATTACACAATTAACAATCTTAACGGATGTCTATACTAATAATAAAGCTGAAGAGTTTCTTTGTTTGTTTGATCGCGCTAATCTCAGAAACCTCTGATCCGATTTGAAAAATTCTTATATATATATAGCTATAGGCTATATATCATCACGCTACTACTAATAGGGGCGGAGCACCAATGAAGAATGTTTCAAAAACGGGGGAAAATATTCACGCTACGGGCAATATCAGACGCAATCGAGGTTGCGTGTTCAAACAATTCAGGCATCAGTTACAATATTAAGGTCACATAGGTACTTAGGTGAATCTTTCAACCTGATGATTTAATCATCTAAGCACAGAACCCTAAAACCCCGCCCCAGCTTATTAAACCCTTTTAGTATGCGCTTTGGTTTAGTCTAATTGAGTTGAGCCACGAGGTTAATTTCTATTTAGATAATATATAGTTGTTTTATGCAAATGTTTCGGGGCCTGGTTCGAAAATAATTAAATTCTTCAAAGCCCTGCGGCCTGAATGCTTTGAATTCTGTTTGTTAATGTTTTATGTGATTAGGAGTTCTCCACTATTTAATTTATTATTTTCGAGATACGACTTTCGTTGTTTGGCTAAGGATATAAATATAATGTTGAGAGTATTGTTAGCTGTATGTAATTTATTGTAACAAACTAATGGGTATTACATCTGTTTCATTTTATGTAAACTATTTATGTATAAACTATGTAATTACGTAATTTATTTGATAATTATCTTTTAGCTTTCCAGCTCGAAACTCGAGCAGTGAACCTTTAACCTACACCTAGGTCGCAAGTCCTGAGAACTGTTTTGGGTTTCTCCCTCTGCCACACGATGGACCCGGCACCCGCACGGTGAATCCATGGAGTGCTAAGAAGTTTGTCTCTAAAGAGCTACATTTTAAGCATCTCTTTATGTTACAATGTTATTGTTTTTCTGTTTTTCTGTTTTCTTAAAAAGACAACTCCCACATTAGGAATAAACATCCTGTGTCGTGGGGGACTTTACAAACATACATGAAACGGACACAAAGAACATCCAGACTCGGGACAACAATTCGTGGATCACACAAAGTGTTGTAGGTACCGCGTGGGATTTGAACCCACGACACTTGGCGCAGTAGCAAGCGGCATGGCGACCGCTGACACCACTCGGCCAACCGTTTCGTTCGAGCCGTTTCGGAGGATTTTCCAAAACTAAAACGAAAGGTTTGTATTAGACGTGTGTCAACTAGGTACATGTGGTTCATGAAAATGACTTAGATTTGGGAAAACTAAGTTGTTTTCAAATGAGTTTACTTTTACTGAATTAATTATCTTGCTTATTAAGAAGCCATCTGAACTCTATAAACACCTCAGAGTGACCAAAATGCATGTCTTGGGACAATCCCAGGATGAAATAGTCTCATCACTCCCAAAAGATAAATATGTTACAGAGCTTGAGTCAAGACTTCAATTCCATAAACAATTTATGGCTGGTGCACAGTTTAATAAAGTCGGGCTGGGTTTCGCAAAGAGGAAGGGAGACCGAGAAATAATAAAATCCTTTATACAACAAGATGAAAATGATAAATATAAAGTGCATGCAATGAATCTAGAAATGCAAAGTGAGTGGTTAACTATAGGTGAGTTCTGCATCCCGTTAGCCCTGAAATGGCGCACCTTGCTATATGATTGGTCTCCTGCCCTATTAAAATTCTATCTGAATGCCTTCCAAATGACCCTCCCAGACCAAAGTAACCTAGTGAGATGGGGGAAAGCATCTGAAAAATCTTGCTATACGTGTGGTGAGGCAGTAGGTACTGCTAGGCACTTACTGGTAGGTTGCAGGGTGCTGCTTGATAGGGGTTATTACTCACGCCGACATGATAGAGTACTAGAAATCATACGTGAAGCAGTAAGTCTTTCAGTAGCTAGAGCCCAAAAAGGATTGACTACAAATAAACGAGAAATTAACTTTATAAAGGATGGCTCAACTACCAAATCTAAAAGCAAGCCTTTCTCAATCCTAGGTACTGCACCTGACTGGACTATTTTGATGGATACGTATGATAAGCACTATAAAATCCCAGAGGATGTTGGTGTTTCGTCATCCAGACCGGACATATTCCTTTTCTCTAGACAAATTAAACACATAATATTAGTAGAGCTTACTGTTCCGTGGGAAACTAATATTCCTAAAGACCATAGAATAAAATTAAATAAATATTACGATCTAACAACTGAACTTAACAAAAATGGCTATGTGGTTAATTTATACGCGGTAGAAGTGGGAGCGAGAGGTATACCAGCTAAATCTCTCTATAACCTTTTGAAAGACCTTGGCCTGTCGAGATCTGCAGTAAGTTCTATTTTAGAACGAGTATCCAAGGCTGCACTAACAGGTTCCTACCAAATTTGGCTAGGTAGGGCGGGAAACTCGAGCAGTGAAGGTGACCGTTGATGCGTATTTTAAAGGGGGCCTCCTTAAACCTACACCTAGGTCGTAAGTCCTGGGAACTGCTTTGAGTTTCTCCCTCTGCCACACGATGGACCCGGCACCCGCACGGTGAATCCATGGAGTGCTAAGAAGTTTGTCTCATATGAATAATTTAGGTAATTCGTTTACGATATATTTTATGTCTCCGTTCAAATAAATACATTTATAACTTTAAAAAATAACTTATGTATTCTAAGTGAATCAAATACCTATGTATTCATGCACATAGAACATCAAAGTGTATGTGACAAATATGGTCGTACTAATCATGAATGCAACTGAAACCGATCAGATCAATCTGAGACCACGCCTGCTCGTATTTGCATTTCTAATGAAATCCCTAATAATTATTATCGTAAACTTTAATCGCGTTTTGTACCTAATGCCAGCCAATCCAATCATCTCGCGTTATTACTTTTAATTATATCTCTTTAGAGCCCAAAACCCGAGACTTCTCAGTTATAATATAAAAGTATTCAATAACGTTCACGTTTGCGTTACATTCTTGTAATAAAAACTTTTGGTATTTGACGTAAACGCGTGTGTAACGAGCTAAAATTACATCCGGTGACTGTTAAGGTATAGTTGGCAGTAAATATCTTAAATAAGTAGGTCGTTACAGAGCTTAATGCTTTGTAAGCCGCGATATAAGAGGGACTGGGCTGTAGAATGGCCAATCGGTATTTGTTTAAAATAAGGCGCCATAGATTAAATGTCGTAAATAACAACTAATTTCGTTCGTTATTTAATTTGGACCGGGATGGCGCAAGCGCCTTCGGGTTATCGTCTACAACTTGTGATTTGTGGGGAATTAAAAATATTAGTTTCATAAATTGAAGTCGGAGAAAAATGTAAGATATTCTGATGAATTTAATGAAAATTAACAGGATTATTGAGCGAGGCGCTCGCGGCGAAGTGGGGCGTGCGCTCAAAGGAACCCAAAGCGGATACATCTTTTACAATCAGGTGATAAACGAGCGAGTTGCGCCGATATCAAATAAAATACGCGCGAGAATATAACGAGCCTCTCCATTTAACAATTAACTTAACAAACAAACGTAATATATTGTGCTTAAATTTCAATACAGGAATGGCGGCCGAGCAGACGGCCGACTATAACTTTGCCTTAAGATATATTAAGTACAAACACACATCTTTACATGAGTTATTGTGTTTGTGCCAACGTTATTTGTAATGAATTAATTTTACTCGATCGGCATGATGTGCACATAATTTTCTGCTGAATTTGTATTACTTGTAAGACGACTAGAGGAAAAAACTACTGAGGACAACATCACATAGTAGAGCAGCACCTCCTTTCATGTCCAGCAATGAACTGTTTATGATGATGATTTGTAAGAAGATCTACCTTCTTAAGGGAGCAAATGTACTGTTGTACAAAAGAGGAAGGTTATTGTCTGTAGACTTACGAGTACTTCACATAGGTTTTGTAATCTCTATAGGTAAATGAAATATAAATTGATGTAAAAACGATAAAATTATTTGGAAATAGATCCGGTCAGTCGGTGGTCTGAATGTTTTCCATCCATCTATCGACAACCTCGGTGGCGCAGTGGTAGCGTATTCGACTGTTGTGCTTGACGTCTAGAGTTCGATTTCCCGGGTCGGATCAAAGGTTTGTATGATCTGCAAATATTTATTTCGGAGTTTGGGTATAATACGAGTATGTATGTGTTTAAAAAGAAAAGTATATATGTATTTATATCAGTTGTCTAGCATCCATAACACTTAAGCTCTGCTTAGCTTGGGACTAGATGGCGTTGTGTGGTAATGTCTGAAATGTTTGTTATTAGTACTAATATGAATACAAACTGCTTTATTGTGAGAAAGTTTCACTGGGATTGAGACGCTGCCGCAATCGTAAATCAAATTCATGTGCGAATTCATTATAGCAATGTAATTGATGTTTTGTAGTAGGTACCTAGGTATAATAGGAATGTTATATGTATATATCGTATTTATCGTAATATCACTTGCAAGTAATTGAAACGGGCTGTGACATACTCATTTTTATAATCAGCTGTATATTTATTATAACTATTAATAAACTAAAAAAATTTCTGAACCCGAAAGCTGGCGGTACCAAAGGGGGTTGTATCTTTTTATTGTAAATTTATTTTTCTATTAAAACAACTCAACTGATTGCTGCAGTGATTTATTATTGAACCACCAAATCTGAAATTTGTGCCTTGAGCAATTAACCCATCCACTATTCTTTAGAGATCTACTTCCAGATACGATTCAAAAAATTAAAAATACATACAGTGCAACATAGAACCTTCTCGGTGAGTAAAAGCTCATACAATAATACATACTTTTATTATAATACATAATACATACTTTTTTACGTAGCTGAAATTCGAGCCAAATCTTTTTAAATTGAAGCGTAAGATATTTTTTTTTTTATAAATTTTTTTTTTTTTTTACACATGATAGAAGTGAAACTTCAATAAATCGACAAAAGAATGAGATGAATATATATAACAAGGGTAGAATAATTACAAAGTTTATTTGTTAAAAAATGAAAGTATTTTGATTAATTTATACATACACACCGACATTTGCTCTCTCGCTCTGGCTCACTAATTGTAAGCGACTTTTTGTATTTGTGTCTCTTGCCTGTCGTTTTTTCCGTTGCATCTGGTTTGAAATCACAACGATTCTAAAGAAGTTTTACTTTAAAAAACTTAGCGTAGGGTCCGCTTTCTGTAGGAATATTTAGCCAGCTGGTACTGCTAAGCTGTTACCAACCAATCAAACGGTATCTTTGGGACTATGAGAGTTTAAAATGTAATGTAATGTAATTTTGTATTTAGGAATATCTCCGACTTTCTTCGTATCAGCGATAAAGGCTTCGGACATATAACCACCCGAGTTCTCCTTCAAAACAATCACATTGTTGTGCCTCAGCGATCAGCGTCTTTCAATCAAGATCTTTTGTCACTACAAACATAAAGGTATACCTAATACTACCTTTAGGCATATAATGCATACCATTAATTGGATATATACAATTTAATTTAATATAAGTCAGCACCAACTGCGTTAATGGTAAGATAACTAGTTGGGTTAAATTGTTGATTCAATTGCAAAGAGAGGGCGGGCCGCCCAAGCTACGCCCAGTCCGCCCACACCCGCCGGCAATAAGAACTGATATTCAAGTACTGTCAGTAACAGAGGTCTTTGGAAGAGTCATTAGGTTATGACTTAGTTTGGTGTGTTACAACATATTTCTGGATTACTCAAAAAGTTTTACATCGATTGAGCTTAAAAGTTGAAATGATATAAAAACCGTTTCAAAGTTTGATTATGTTTATTTTTCGCGTCAGTATTGTTCCTGATTTGTCGTGAATGCGACCACAATTATCCGTATTCAGTTCATTTTAACTACCTACCTTTAGGCTTGAGCGGAGAACGTTCTAGCTTCTGTTTTACAACTTTGATGAAAATTTACCACCAAAAAATCCCAAACCTAGAACAACAATTTGTGAATCACACAAAGTTGTCCCGTGTGAGATTTATACCCACAATACTTGGCGTAGTAGAAAGCGGCGTGGCAACTGCTAAAACCACTTTTGTTTTTTACGTGTGAAGCCCCCTCGGGCCGTCACCCCACCGTCCGACCGACCTTCATTGTGTCAGAATCGAACCGACTAAAACCACATGGTATGCCACTCTGCGCCTGAGAAGAGAGGGGTCCAGGAACTGTAGTTATTAACACGAACGGACCAACTGCTTAAACCACTAGGCCAACCGTGCCTTATATTGGTGTCTCACTCATAGAAAGTTAGATATCAATAATTTTGAGCAAAGAGTTTCTTTAACAAAGAACAACCCTTTCTTTGTTTCAAAGATGGGTATAGAATACAGACTATATCTTTTCTTCATTTTATTCATGAACATATTAGGTAGATCAACATTAGTCTTTTATAAAAATAAATTAGTACTTGTGTCGGCGAGTGCCCTCATAGGTGCTATGGTAATAACTTAGTCGAGCCCTGATTGCGTCGAGCGTCGCTCTAATGAGAGCCTTATTAAATAGTTATTAATTGCAGACAGCCCGCTGCGCTCTCCGATTGCAATACAAACTATTGAAATATCATTTAATATGGTGCTCATAGCTATGAATGAGAAATAAAAGTGATTTCGTTTCGTTCTCGTTTATAGTTAAATTACTGTTTATATATGATATTATCTTGCCTACACACGTGGTTTTGGAATATCGTAAATCATTTTACTGAACCGATTATTATAAAACTGTTTGTAGTTTTAAGATGGAAATACGTTTGTTATGTCTCAAGAGTTACAACCGCGTTGCCGTCTTTTGGGTTTAATCCTCTCACCCCTCCGAAGCGTGGAGAAGGATCAAGAGGTTTTGGTAAAGTTTGAGCTCTGGTAACCTCACTTCTGTCTACTTCTGTAAACATTTTTATTTTATTATAAACCTTTTATTATAAAGATTTTATAAAAAGTTCAAAAAAAATCGGAAAAAAAACTAATGAATGCCACTAGTTTTCTGTTTGGTCTCTCTTATTTGTGCTGAATAATGGTTCGCTCACGATTTAATAATAGAATAAGAATTACCTAAAGTTAATAAAATGTAGGTACAATTTAATTAAAATGCTGTTGGCGTACCTCATCAAAATAAGTTCAAGATATTTAAAACATACTAGTGGTACAGAAATATATATTTAAATAGAGAAATTATAATTAAACATTGAGTTCTGTTTTAATTAACTTCGTTTTTACACCCAGTACAACTTACTATCTAAATGTCAACATATATAACCCATTAAAAACGTAATCAGATTCAGGTACAAAAAGCATATTATCTAAAAATTAATCCATACCTGCACACCACTTATATTGGCTATAATATTTTTATTATACCATAATAACAATTAGTAAAACATTAAATATGACAATTGGAACGAAACATGCGTTCCAATTAGGGTACTATAATAACATAAAACTGTTACAGTTTTATATTTTCATTCAAAAAACATCTTATAGCACCTTTAGTTGAGTTGCTTTAAGGTTGAATATTCTTTGGAGGTTGGATTCTGAGGTAGTTTTTTTACGTTGTGTATAGGTAATAGTTGGATGAAGCAGAACACTCATTAGAGAAAACAAATCATGATAATTAGGTAATAAAACCGTCTTTGTTCCCATTGTAACGCAATCCCGCTGATTGGAGTTTATAGTCACATTGATTGTTACAAATTTGTTTACAGATGCCAGTGTCTATGGGCTAACGTTTCTGGGTACAGATCATAAATGTTGTTCATTTTGATTTTGACTGATTTGTGAGTATTTAAACATTCATGTTTCCTTACCCTTTAAATTGGTAAATGTTAATTTTCTTTTGGTGAGATTTGAAAGTGAACGATTCTAGTTTGTTTACTTAATACTCACTTTATTGCACGATTAATTATTTAAACCTAATGTGTTGTTTTAAACTATGGAAGAGTCCTATGCGCCTACAAGTGATTTTAAAGAATTTTATCTATCTAGGTTGACATGAATTGCAAGCCAATGCGAGAATTTTCATCGATTAGCAAATGATTATTAGTTTATTTTTGATAAATATTTTTCTCTGTTATTTCCAAAATTAATACGTAATGGTGAATTTTATTTTTAAAGTTTCTGTTACTTTTTCATTAATTTGTTTTTAAGGAGTCACAAACGCTATCTCCACTCAAGAACACGATTACCTCAAACTTCATCTTGCTACTTGATAAATAATTGATATTATTATTACTAACACGATATGGCAGGTAATAGACAGGCAAATTAAGAAAGGTCAGCTGAACATCGATGGGTCCAGTTCAACTATTTATCCGAACATATGCTTCACTTACTGACTTGTTGCTGTTCGCCTTTTGAATTGGCCTTCAGACCTAGTCTATACCCCAGGCTATAAACAGTAAAATTAAGACTTCAGTAGGTACTGATGTGTTTTTAAATGTCACGGAAGCATTTAGTGTAACTGATAGGGTAACTGATTATCTAAGGTAACGTGAAACTCTTATTTAAGCTAAATATCATTGACTTTGAATATTAACAAATTACATTAATAAAAATATAACAGCATTCACCGGGTTAATATTAACGATAATAACAATTATCGGCGCCACGTAATAACCGCTTGGGCAAATGGCCGAGACATCTGTCCCAATCTTTTGTTTTCCGACCGGCGCCCTTAGGGACATAACTCCCATATCTATATCAGATTGAGACGTCTTAAAAGTTTTGTTTCTTTCTATCCAGATGCGTTTTTATTTTTTTAACAATAACTTTTTAAATGAGCATAGCTTTAAATACTAATAATATTTTTTATTTACGTTAAAGCGTATAGTTGTAATAAATTGGTAATATTGCGCAAAAAGTTATGCACCATCAGCAAATGTTTGGTGCTAATCTTACGCCTGTAAATAAACATTTTTTAATAATAAAGTATGATTTTTTCATTTTATCACATGGGGATGAGCCCTATCTACCGTTAAAAGTAATAAAATATATATGTTACTGATTTACTTTTTAAAATATTTTGTTTAAAATGCACATTGTGATTTTTTCAACAGTAAGCCATGTTTACCTTTGAATATAATGAATCAGAAACTAAATGTCAACAAACTTTCGACACGCCTTGAAAAAGTAATTTCATAAGCATAAAAAATAACATCACTTGAATAGAGTTTTATTACTAACAAGTCAATAAAAAATGGTTTATGAGCCGCCCTTAAAGCGCGCGGCGAGCGCATATATCGGGGCACTTGAAAGGTAAACAATCTCGGCGCGTTGCGTTCGAGCGGTTAATAAAATTTCGTAGGAAACCGGTCGTAAAACGTTTGAATCGAATGTGATTAACCCTTCGATTTTCATCGGTCATTTTGTTATTGGCTTAGAACTTTAGATATTAATTTTATTACTGAGAATAGAACTATTGGCGCCAGTCTACAGTATTGACTTACAAGTAGTAGCATAAAGTTTATTATTTGCCGAAAAATGGTGGATGGTCATCTAGTATTGTAATGGATATCTGATTTTCGAGTGGAAAAAAGTTGTGATATTTCTTTGACATAAGAAAAAAACCACTCGACAAAGCTGTCTGATTAAGCAAGTATTACAGCGTCATCAAACATAGTATATGGCCCCTTTGCGGTGGTATATCTTGACGGACCATCACACAGGAGGCATAAAGGATTACATCTTAACATTTACAAAACGTTATCTATACTACAAGTAATATAATAAAGCTGAAGAGTTTGTTTGTTTGTTTGAACGTACTAGTCTTAGAAACCACTGGTCCGATTTGAAAAATTCTTTCAGTGTTGGATAGTCCCTTTATCGAGGAAGGCTATAGGCTATATCTCATCACGCTAAGACCAATAGGAGCGGAGCACCAATAAAGAACGTTTAAAAAACGGGGGAAAATTATTACGCTACGGGCAATAGTAGACGTAAACGAGGTTGCGAGGGTCAGCTAGTGTAATATAATGCTAATAGTGTTTATAGTGACACTTTTCTGAGCAATTTCATTACATAAACATTACATTATTCAGAGGCACCGTGTGAAGATACTAGCGATTAATTAATCACAAATGAAGGTTTCTTTCGCTGTTGTATAATTACAGTTAGTAAACAAAAGCACACAGCCGAATGTTCTGGAATATTCTCTGGGTACGTAGTCTCAGGTACAGTGAATCTAATACACCAAATGCTGAATATCTTATTGGTGATATCTGGAGCGGTACACTATGAGAATCTTATATTATCTATGATGAACTTGTCTTTCGACGATTCTGTCATACATATTAGGTACAAATACTCGTATTATAGCTTATTTAGGATTCATAATGATTCGTGGGTGTCCATTTTGGTTTGGTCGTAGAACAAAGTCGTTGTTCATCATCATCAACAACCCATAATGTCGTACTGCTGGGCTCGGGGCTCCTCTCAGGAGAGGGTTAAGGTCATACCTCCCACGATGGCCGAGTGCGGGTTGGGGACTGGCAAGGCAACGTTGTGGTTACGTAATCTTGCCGTTGGATATTTTTAAGCCGCCCAAAGGCCTCCAACTAAGCTTCACGACTGTTATCCTACGATAACAATCGAGACCGACTGTTTAACGTGACCTCCGAATCACGGAGACGCTCATGGTAACATGCCACTAGCGATCACCCATTCAGGTACTGACCGCGCCGTCGTTGTTTACCCTCGGTGATTATTTCTAATCACCTCACCTCACCACTGAGCTATGCGCGTCTAGTCGTTGTTACGTCTGGGAATGACCGGGGAATTGCTAGTGCTGCCGATCTCTTTAGCCTCGCTGTCACACAGAGCTGTCTGCCATCCTTTGCTTGTCGGAAAAGATTTTAAAAAAGGAATAGGTTTCCTTAATTTAGTGTCCTACTTTTTTAGAGAACAAGGTCTAATTATTATATTAAAATTACTTCAATGTCCATTAATTTGGGTACAGGTCTCAAGACTTTAATTTAGATTAAAAAATTTCCTGGGACTGCCCGAATATCATTAATCTATTGCCATAAAGATGCTGATGTACCGATATTAAAGCAATGAGAGTGTGGGAGGGATTAGTGCCAATAAATAAACACATATCCATCTATATAATACCTACACGTAGTTCGACATGTATGACAAGATAACCCTGAATACAAGGGTCAGGTGTGTTATTAAATAAATGACAGCTAATAGACAGGATCTCTGCAATTAAAACCTTCATACCTATATTTATGGTTTGAATACATAAAGCAAATTAAGTTGAAACAATGTTGCACGAAAGAATGTGGTGTTTCGATACGTGAATTGTGGAAAAAAAATATGTATGTTAAAGCAATTTAAATATAAAAGGTTTTTTTCTGTTTTTTTTAAAGACAAGACAAACGTACATGAAACGGACACAAAGAACACCCAGACTCAGAACAACAATTTGTGGGTTACATAAAGTGTTGTCCCATGAGGGATTTGAACCCACAACACTTGGCGCAGCAGTGGCCTAGGGTTTTAACCGCTGAAACCACTAATCGTGAGGTGTAATTTACATTGTAAGTTCAATTTTGTATTAGTATTTTAGATTATTTACACCTTCTGTGAAGTGACTTAGTTACCTTTAGTTACTAGTGGTTACGTTATTCTATTCACAAAGATAGGGCCTTTTTTCCATCATACATCTATAATATTACGTAAAGAAAGTGCAAATGAAACTTTTAAATAGAAATTTTTGACATTTGGTTTTTATTTTGCGGTTGTGATGTTTCAAAGGAGGTTATTTTATCAATAGATTAAAAAAAATGTAGGTATCTGTTTCTGTAAGTTTTCATAACTTCAAAGAAAAATCTGGGAGATCGTTTTTTGTTTTTTTCGAAAGACGGTCCCCATTTCATGTCATCCACATTTTATATTTTTTTTATCATTAATTTCATCACGACGACGACTTGAAGACTAGAAGACTTGATAATTGAAGACGATAAATACTTGACATTGGCAGAAATAGCTGATCCGAGTGATCCGGCTGGTTGCCATTTCATCAAAAAAGAAAAATAGAAGAAAAATATGATTAAAACAACTATACTTATACACTTTTATTACGTGTTTTACCAGCAATTACAAAACGCAATATGTGCCTTTTAACCTACAAGGCACATATTACTCTCTTTAAATATCAACACGTACAAATATGCCAGACTGGAGCCATTAAAAGTTAGTGGCTTGGTAAATAGCTCAATCAATAAACGTTAATTGTGAGACAAAAACGGCAAACGTGCCGACTAAACGCAAAATAAAGGTTAATTATGTACACCACGACTTTAATCTCGTATAAGAAATATTTGTCGAGCACTCGTAATATACTTACATAATATATATAAAAAATTAATAAGAAAAAGATGATTATAAGAAATTACGATTATTTGAAGTTTCATTCCGTAGTATGGATTGATTGAGGCAATTAACAGTCTTAATTATCTGTAATAAGAATTTTCATTTTGAAATCATGACCGTACATCGTTCTAAGTATGGTGTTATGACCTAAATTTACCTTTCATTATCATTGGGTTTTTCTTATTCGTCAAAAATTACTCTAAGAATTAATATAGGGCAAAAATATATTTACACTTATGTATTACTGAAAGATAATAGTGTGGCTCATTAAACATCTACATTTAAATAATTCTGATTTAGTGTCACTTGCATATTTGGGGCAGAAATTGCCGTAAGTGGAGAATATATTAAAGGAATAAAGAAAATATGTATGTAGTTACTAATATTATAAAGCTGAAGAGTTTCTTTGTTTGTTTCGTTGAACTGGGTAATCTCAGAAAATATCAGTCCGATTAAAAAAAATATTTTACTGTTAGACAGCCCAGTTATCGAGAAAGACTAATACGTTAACTAATATATCATTAAGCTACAACTAAAAGGAGCGGAGTATCAGTGAAATATGTTGCAAAAACGAAGGAAATGATTCCATTGAGAGCTTCCATTGCGTGCGTAAGCGGTTAAAGTTTCACAAAAATAATGTATGAGAGAATTGTTCCTCTTTAAAAGATCTAAAAAGAAGTCCCGGAAAGTCTGTGTCCATCTTTTGAGGTTAGGACACTATAACCTACTTTATGGTAACCAAATTTTTTCAAGCAAAGATACGGGCAAAAGGCGACGCAGACAAGTCTGTTTTTTTTTTCTCTTTTTAAAAGACAACTCCCACATTAGGAATAAACATCCTGTGTCGTGGGGGACTTCAAAAAACATACATGAAACGGACACAAAGAACATCCAGACTCGGGACAACAATTCGTGGATCACACAAAGTGTTGTACCGCGTGGGATTGGAACCCAAGACACTGGGCGCAGTAGCAAGCGGCATGGCGACCGCTGAAACCACTCGGCCAACCGTGCAGTCATAAGTAAGCTAGTTGTTTATAAGGTCTAGAGATGGATTAAGTAAGCAAAGTAGTAGGTAAGTAGATCAGATTATATTCCTGACAATATCATAAAAGTAAATCGTTTATCAAAATAATGTCATATTAAAATGATATTATCAAAATCCAAACAACAAAAATTACATTCCGTCATATTTCAATGAATCACTGTACAAAATGGATATAATAAGATAACAATCAGGTGCTAGATAGCTCATTTCTTTTCAGTGAGTAATAATGCAACACTCATAAAGATTTTATATAAAGCATAACTTCGATTGATTACAGAATAGGGGTACAAAAATGAAACTCGCGTAAGTCGCGCCCGCGCCGCGCTCTCGCCAAAGAATGTAATTAACAGAACACCAATAAAAATAATTGGACACAAAAAGCGATCCGCCCTGGGCCGCCATTTATAATTTTGATTAGCCTTGTTATTGTTATGGGGTATTGGTGTTTTTCAACTAACCGTTTCGAAACACGCAGTGAAACACGGTGACGGATTCGCGCCCTCGAAACATGAGGTTAAATAGGCTGTGTTTTTCTGTGTCTTCCAAGTCTCGCGGTTCGAAAACGCCTTTATTGTTTCGTTTATGACTGTGTTTGTTCCTGCCGACGGCGCGTGACGTGCACTTTTAAAAATTTATATATCATAAAAAGATTTTATATTGTTTTTGTGTTATTAAACTTAATTGTTCAAATCATGTTTGTTTTACTGAATTTAAAAGATAAAAGTAAACTTAACTAAATTAGCCATAGTTTTTGAAAAATTTAAGAATATATTTGTTATACAAAATAATAAAAAAATAATGATAACCAATGCCGCTACATTAAAATATTGAAAAATAAAAATGCAAAAAGAAACCACCTAGGCCCCGACGAGATTCGAACTCGTGATCTCCTGTTTACTAGACAGGCGCTTTAACCAACTAAGCCACGGCGCCGTTGTACTGTGATGCGAAATTATGGTTCTGTACTATTTTACAATATTGTTTTAAAACTGTCGACCTTGGCACATATGTGATGAGATTTGCTTTAATTACGTGTCTGCGTACGTAAATAATCTTGTTTTTGTTATCTTTAGAAATAACAATAGGTTATCTTATACAATTATTTTATACATTTATAATACAATTTCTGTTTTTTTTTCGTGAATAAGTATTTAAATAATATATTGAGCTTAATAAGTACATAAAATAATTACTATTTCTTTTTACATAAAATAATTATTATTTAAGGGAAGAATAGATAAAAATGGAAATAAATAAATGAACAATCTTAAAAGCACAATTAACTTTTAAAAATGTATCAAAGACATTAATGAGTCTACAATATCTATTCCTTATTCAAAATTTCTAGTAAAATATAAAATATATTTTAATCTAATTTCAAACAAAATTTAAAAAAAAAATGTTTAAATTTAAATATTTACATGTAAGTAAATATTGTAAATATTTTCATACTTCTTTACATACACCCGTCAAAAAATTTGTATCGCTACTAGTTTCCACAAACACATCTGCAAATATTTGATTCAAACTTTGCATGTTTTCTTTGTAGGTATAATATGTACCTATATATTTACAAATAGTAGTAGTACCCGTAATACAAGCTCTGCTTAGTTTGGGACTAGATGGCGCTGTGTGTTAGATCTCCGACAATATTTATACATATACATGGACATGGGCGTACCCAGGTTCTGGGCCAGGGGGGGGCAAATCGGGATTTTTTAAAAGCACCTCGTCAAATAAATGGATATGAAAAAGGCATTTTTGAAATAAATTATTTCATTATAGAATAGCTATTTTAAAAACCCTTTCGTAGTCCACCACTAGACATAGGCTTTTCCAATTAATTGCACGGCACTTGTTTCGATCACATTTTAAAATAAATTTTCAAAAGTCTTTGGCAAAACAGTTTAAGATAAAACATAAACGTTATCGTTAAGAAATTTTTCCATGTACACTGAGCAAAAATGTCCATTTATTCTATATTTGCCTGGTCTGGTGTCAGAATAGCAACATTCACAACGGTACTTATGAGCTACAAAAATCCAAAGCGAGTCTCAGACTTGCTTCTTGAAGTCCACAATTGCCTACAGGACTGGAGGCTAAAAGTAAGTGCCACTAAATCAGCCCAAATAACATTCACTCTTCGTCAGGGTAACTGTCCGCAATCAGGCCGAGGTGGCAGCATAAGCGCTTATTTTTTGGCAGAAAAGGAACACCGGGATTTCTGCACAGGAGGGAGCCATCTACAAACCGTAAGTTGAAGGGTTTTCCTTTTTAAGGTGAATATGGTTCTCAGACTTCTAGTAACCGAGACGGCGCCCGATCCAGGACCAGTCAGTGGTATCCGGGGGGATTTCCGTACAGAAAAAAGGGTAATTTGCGAGTAAAAGTCGGAGAAAATATGTGAGTGTGTGAAACTTTTTGTTTCTTTTTTGTGCGGAAATTCCCTCGAATATCACCTGGTGGTTATGTTGGACTCGAACCGATTGAAAACCGCACACCGTTTTGGACATTAGAAGCCGGGGAATCAGGTACACCCTCGGAAGGAAATCCCTGGAACCCCGACGCACCTCGGGCCACCTATGGTTTGTAGATGGCCCCCTCCTGTGTAGGAATCCTGTTGCTCCTTTTCTATTTTCAAGCTTCCCCGGCTTGCTTCTGCTAGGGAGATCCTCACCTGTCGGGTGACAGGTTTATCGTCATCGTATCGTTTGGCGATCTCCGGCACCCGAGTCGTCTGCGGTACCTAGCCCGATCCCGGACCTAGCGGCCAGGAAGTGTTCTAAACCTCGCACGGTCCCGCTCTGCCACCTCCTTCGCAAGCATAACTGGCCCGCAGAAAAAAACGGCAGAGTTCTACGCGCTCTCGCTACGCAACATTGCTGCAATAATGTTACCAAGCGAGAGAACCCCCCACTCCGATGGTCGCCCCGACTCGCCCTACTCCGGACATTCTGCCAGGGTGTGGCATGCCGTGTCTATGGTCTGGTCATCGCAGTGGTGGCACTCAGGCGTTGGCTCATTGCGGATCAGACACAGGTGCTCTTCGAAGCATCCTTTCCCAGTGATCACCTGTGTCAGCCGGTATGAGAGTGTCCCGTGATGCCTCTCGAGCCAATCCTCCATAAGGGGTCTTACCGTCGCAATAACGGCGTGCCCTGCACTCGGTTGTCCAAGTCGTTCCTTCCATTCCTCCACAAGACCTGGTGGAATTGAAATTCGTGGTCTTCGATTTCTCGAGTCTTAGGACTCCTACCTGAAGGTCAATACTTGTTGAGGTTGTCGCAATAGCCCGATATTGCTGGCCTTCACGACCTCCCTCCATACTGGGGACCGCACAACTCCTGCGTATAGTCTCCTGCAGGAGTCATCGGAGCCCCTCATATTTGGCAGCAACCGAGCCAAGCATGCGCTGCGCCAGCTTGGGAATCAGACTTTGGAAATGGTGTCCCATTGGCCTTCGGGTGCGAGCCCAATGTGGGCTTACATATGTGGAAAAACCATAACAAAGAAAATGAAATGATATATCTATGCGGCACCAAATCCTGTACTGGATGCTAGGACGAAACTACAAATTATTACTGGACAACAAACTTCTGATATATCAGACGATAATTACACCTGGATGTATGGCATACACTTGTGGGACTCCGCAAAAGACTCCAATATAAACGTCACACAGAGAGCTCAGAACAATATCCTAAGGTCGATAGTAAATGTATCGTGGTTTGTTACCAATGCGGAACTGCATCAACAGCTCTCAGTGAAAAAAGTAAGTCAAAAAGTACGACAAGCCTCCGAGAATTATTTGTTGTTACTAAAATACATTCCAAATGAATGGGCGTGTCAGCTGACCATAAAAAACTAAATAAAACGACTCAGAAGATTTAATATCTTAGGACTATGATGAGTAGATATATGATCAGAGCGTGTCCTCTAGTCTGGCTAGAGAGCACGCCCTGATCGTCCCTACGCTCGAACATCGCATAGCCCTAGGATTGATGACGATTGCCGATCTTACAACAACACAAAAAATAAATCTGTTTTTGTCCATAGTCGATCTTAGTCACATTTTTACGCGTCTCAGTGTGATTTATATATAATCGAGAGAATAAGATAGTAGGACCGTCAACATCTAGGGGGGGGCAGCGGCCCTCCCCTGCCCTACCCTGGGTACGCCCATGTACATGGATATTATATATAAGCAGTTGTGTTTTAACATCATAATATACTAGCTGACCCACGCAACCTCGTTTGCATCTTCTATTGCCGGTAGTGTAAATTTTTTCCCCCGTTTTTGAAACATTCTTTTTTTTTTTTTTTTTTTTTTATTGAATAGTTGGCAAACGAGCAGACGTATCACCTGATGGTAAGCGATTGCCGCCGCCCATGGACACTCGCAACATCAAAGGCGTCACAAGTGCGTTGCCGACCTTTGGAGGATGGGAAAGGGGATGGGGGGAGGGGTTGGGGTATGGGCCTCCGGTATCCTCACTCACTCGGTGAAACAGCGCAAACGCTATTTCACACCGGTTTTCTGTGAGGCCGTGGTATCACTCCGGTCGAGCTGACCCATTCATGCCGAAGCTTAGCTCTCCTACGGTAAAAATTCTTCATTGGAGCTTTGCTCCTATTAGTATTAGCGTGATGATATATAGCCTATAGCCTTTCTCGATAAATGTACTATCCAACACTGAAAGAATTTTAGAAATCGGACCAGCGGTTCCTGAGATTATCGCTTTTAAACAAACAAACAAACTCTTCAGCTTTATTATATTAATATAGATAGTGTAGATATAGATATACTTACTAACTATTATTAATTGTGTTTAGATCTTCAGTAAGTGTGTAGATTCCACATTCGAAGAAAATAGTCTAACTTTAATCGCATTTAAAGCTTTATTTGTGAAAGCAGATATTTTTTTTCCTAATAGACCATTTCCTAGGCCGAATAGAAAATGTTATCTCTAAGCAGATCTCCGATTCCCCAACAAAAGCCACATTTGTTACAATGTGAGCGTTCGTAAATATTCATATTTATTGAAACTATTAAATGAAAATTACATTTTGTATTTTACGACAGGTATTCAATATACCATAGACAGCACCTCTATAAACCAATCATAAACTTACGTACGAAGTATTAATTAAATCGCAGCCAGTATACTTTGTTGCTGAATTTTATTAAAAGGTCCGTAATGATTATTACTGTTGTAATGAGTATTACGGCTGTAGTAATCAGTATTACGGCTGTAATGAATGCTATAGCTTTATTAAACTCGCTTAAGCGGTGAATGTTTAGAGGGTTTATTGTAGCTAGTAATTTTATAATAGCATCGAGGACTAAGGGTTACCAGTATATGTCAAAGATAGTACATTTTGTCAGAAATAAATCAGTTTTTTTATTATTCGTTTAAATTTGATATAAAGCTAGGTTACCCACGTAACTTCATTTGCGTCTCTTTTCAATTATACTCGGCTCCTATTGGTCTAGGTGTGATGTTAACTATCCTATTTTAGGCACGCTAGTACACACAACATGAGCAAGAACCAGAATTAGGTATAATAGGTACCTATATGTATTTATTGTGTAATGAAATGATATTATTCGTGTTCGGTATTGTTATGCGTAAATACTAACGTCTGAAAGGAAGAAAATATGTTATATAAAGATATGTAAAAGATATAAAAACTGTTCAACGTCCTTTGGAAGCAGCATCCCGTACCGTAGTTTTTATTATTATTATATAGCGGGCAAATGAGCAGACGTATAGCCTGATGGTAAGCGATTACCGCCGCCCATGGATACCCGCAATACCGCGTTACAAGTGCGTTGCCGGCCTTTTAAGAAGGAGTACGCTCTTTTGTTGAAGGTTATTGGGGATATCTGCAGATGCGCATGAAGTTGTTTGTTTGAGAGTATGTAAACATAAGTTTTTATTTTTAAATCCTTAGAAAATGCATAATTTCATTGTTTCTATTCTCATATACTATCTTTGCAATAAACGTAAACAAATTACATATAGATGCAAACTGTTACTTAAAATACGAAATGAGGAAATATCCATTTTATGTTAAAAGAGTTGTTGGGTAAGTTACAAGCTGTCATTATAAGTTATTAAAGTCAAGTAAAATGCTTACATGAACTTTTGTAGATAAAGAACGGAAATTACGTCTTGTGTTCAGTTTAAAATATGGCGCAGATAAGGCGATAGGTTATAATAACGTAGTTAGTTGGTTCAAGAAATTACTGATTTACTATATTTGTTGTTTTATAACGTGTGAAGTAAAATTATTTTACAAGGTATTAAGGTATTGATTAAGTCGCACAGGCGAGCTTAAAACCTATTGGAAAGATGCTAAAAATGTTTTAAATCTTGAAACGTATGTAATGTAATAATAATTAATCTCTTTATTGTACTCCAGATTACTAAATAAATGATTTAATGCTAGGTCAGTACAATTTGCGACCTTATCGCTCAAAGTGCTATCTCTTCCAGGCAACCGTGAGTGTACATATATTGAGAAAATCAATAAAGCTAAATGAGTATGAATTAAGGTACATTTTAGGTAATTAATTAGATAAGGTAATTACTTAAATATATAAAAATGCCCATAAAAGTAATTGTTTTAGAAAATACTCAAGTATATTTTTATTTTAAAAATGTATAAACACATCAATTTAATAATAGCTAGATATATAAATAATTTAAGGGCTACGATTATGATTGATAAATAGTATACCTAGAGTATTAAAACACTATCCGTTTATTTATTAAAACCACTATAATAAATTTTAATTTATCTTGAAATTAAAATCTATAAACTCATTTACAAAGAAATCGTGTACCATTAAAATACACATACAAACACAAAGAAAAATTATTTTTTGTTTTAACGATAAAGTCAAATAATGGCATTAATAATTCAAAAATATATTTTTGCAGCCAAAACGTGTTTACTAAAGTAACTCTTAAGAGTTATGATAGATGGCGTTAGTTGTGGTTTTGTTTTGGAGGATTTAACATTTTAGTGCAGAAAAGACCCACCAGAGGCAGCACTAGTAAGGGACGCAATTGTATTTCTATTCAATATATTTAATACGTATATTCAGTAGTTTAATGTTTTTCTTTTAACGATAACTTTTTTCTTTACTTAATAAAATAGAATATAATGCGTCTGAATCAAAATAACTATACTCAGAAGTTTTTTCGGAGGGGATTTAAAACGAATCTCCTTGCGTCAAAAAAATAATACAACCTTAGAAAGGATAGTTGTAGGTATTTTATATTAATATTTCTGTTGACAAATGGTAATCTATACTCTATACTAATATATAAAGCTTAAGAGTTTGTTTGTTTGTTTGAACGCGCTAATCTTAGGAACCGCTGGTTCGATTTGAAAAATTTCTTTCAGTGTTGGATAGTCCATTTATCGAGGAAGGCTATAGGCTATATATCATCACGCTAATACTAATAGGAGCGGAGCACCAATGAAGAATGTTTAAAAAACGGGGGAAAATTTTCACGCTACGGGCAATAGAAGACGCAAACTAGGTTGCGTGGGTCAGCTAGTCATTTATATAATTAAACTCGGACCAGCGGTTCCTGAGATTAGCGCGTTCAAACAAACAAACAAACTCTTCAGCTTTATGTTTTAGTCTGGTGGTAGAAAAAGTATTTGAATACCTACATTGAGGTTGGGTTCCTTAAAATGTAAGTAATAACCAATTTCATAACTATATAAATCATATTTACGGACCGACGCCTCCCTCTGTCTTCGATACTTGACACACTTCTTTAGCAAGTGTTGGAAATCATCAAATTCTTGGTGAAAAAACAGAGGACTTAACAAATAGCGCAACTTCAAACCACGAATGTGAAAACGTCATGATTTATAAAATTCTCACGGTTTATAAGACTTCAAGCTACAAGTAAGAATCATATAACGCGCCTACTTTACATAATTAGACTTAGTTGCTTGCTCGTAAGCCGCTCGTTACACCGAAATAAACAATTTGTAAGAACAGCCCGACTTTAGCCCACCAATTATAAGCAAATCATGTTGGTGTAAGTGAGGAACTCACAGCGGGCTTACAAGGGCGCCTTTACACGAAGAGTCACAGTTTGGCGTTTAACTAGTTTAACTATGTAGGCTATGTGTTATCTATACTCTATATGCAAATAAATAAAATTGGAGTGTATGTATGTTTGTAATATTAAAATAACCGCTTTTTACTAGTTTTGTCTGTGTGTTTGTCTTTCGGTCTGTCTGTCAGTCTGTCTGTTTATTTCGGCTAATCTCTGGCTGGACCAATTTTGATAGACTTTCACCAACAAGTAGCTGATGATATAAGGAGTAACTAAGGCTACTTTTGATTAGCTTTGCCCCGCGTCTTTACCCGAGGTACGACAATAACCATGGGTAGATTATAATTATAAAATAAATTTACACCTTTTAATACCAAATTAGGTTGCGTTTTTTTCACCAGACTGTTATGAATTTAAATAGTTTTAAATGCGTTAAAACATTCAAGACGTTTCAATCTATTTATTTTGTGCCCACTTATTTTCGTTTGCTAGTTCACTATTTTAAATTTCTAGGCAAATTTCTTCTTAAGACGTTGAGAGTTTATGCTCAACGGAATGAGCTGTCGCCTGCGGTGTTCCCGGACTAATACGATCTTCAAACCTTCAAGAAAAGAGCGTACTCCTCCCTAAAAGGCCGGCAACGCACTTGTAACGTCTCTGGTGTTGCGGGTGTCATTAGTAAGTATGTATTGCTTTTAAAAGACTTCAAAAGTATGAAGAAATTCTTAAATCAGTGTATATTTTCCTTTTTTTACCTCTGAAAAAGCTGGGTAAGTTTTATGAAAGTTAAATACTTATATTAATACTGGTCAGTATATTTATCCTAATATCACCTTAATTATATTAATGTGAAATTGAAAATTCCACCGATTTAAATGAATCTTGAAGATTGGAGAATCAATCTTCAACTTAAGTTTTACAACATATGAAGAAAAAATTAATTATTGTCGGCTCTTATGTATTGCACCATACAACATCATTTACGAGGCCGTCGTCGCAGTTTTCGAGTAAAGCGCGCGCATGCAAACCAACGATAAACAGCTGAAATAACTTCATGAACCAGTGCTAATCAGCTGAACAAATTAAATTTGCCACCACCGTCGAAACACGCTCAAACTTTAATTAGAAAATGCGACGAGGTTCGATTTTTACATGGAAATATATTCTTCTAAAGAGATTGATTATTTATATACTGAAATATAAACCTGATGTGACCACATCATCAAGAATTATTAATTTTCGTGAAGTGTAAAGATTATCTATACTAATAATAAAGCTGAAGAGTTTGTTTGTTTGGACGCGCTAATCTCAGGAACCGCTGGTCCGATTTTGAAGGCTATAGAGTATATTTCATCACGCTACTACTAATAGGAGCGGAGCAACAATGAAGAATGTTTCAAGAACGGGGAAAATTTTTACGCTACGGGCAATATAAGACGCAAACGAGGTTGCGTCGTTGGTTTTAAAGATCAGAGGACATGATTACATTATTAACAACATGTTATAAAATAATATTATTATGCATAATATAATATGTACATACATTTATATATTTAAGCCATAAAGTTGGCAATTCTGCTGATGTTGCCGAAAAACTCTACACAGAGACGAATAATTTTGTAGTTATACTTTCTTTTTGTTAAAATTCCAATTGTTCTCATTTTAACGTCTTTTTATATAAATAAATAAACATGCATAGAAACTAATAGTTGAAATTTAGCAAAATCCCTGCAAAAATGTATTTAAGTAAATAATTTTGAAAATGCTATAGATTGTCAAACTTTAATGGATAAAGAGAATATGATTTTCACAAAGTTTTCTTCAATCTTTCTAACAAATGATTATTTATCAACAAATATTACCAACGATGTGTGAATATGTAGTAGAACATAATCTATACTAATATAATAAAGCTGAAGAGTTTGTTTGTTTGAACGCGCTAATCTCAGGAACCGGTTGTCCGATTTGAAAAACTCTTTCTGTGTTGGATAGTCCATTTATCGAGGAAGGCTATAGGCTATATATCATCACGCTTAGACCAATATGAGCGGAGACCCAATGAAGAATGTTTAAAAAACGGGGGAAAATTATTACGCTACGGGCAATAGTAGACAGTAGTAGATAGAGTAAACGAGGTTGCGAGGGTCAGCTAGTATTTATATAAAAAACTTAGTGACATTTGCGATATTTTGACATAATAACATAAATCTTAAACCAACTTAAAACAGAAGTAGGTTAACACAAAAACTTCGTTGATCACCTCTATTATCGGCTTTCAAATGCAAATACAACTTCAAGTTGCGTGTGGAACTTAACTCGAGTTAAGTAATAGCTTACTAAGCAAACACGAATAAAGTTAACTCTTTAACGTTTTCGTGATCAATCGTCGTCTTATTTAGTGCTAAGTCGGTTTACGATATGTCTTAAGTTGTTTTGATTTACACGGAAAATCGAATGAGCTTAAGTTGTAATTTTGTAACATTGTAATTTGTTACTTAACTTTCATGTACATAAACGCATCAGTTTATAAAAGAAGTAAGTATTACAAGGTTGCTTGATTACCGGTTCCAAAAACGGGGATAGAAATTTGAAATGTTTTTTGTTCTTCAAGCTTATTGCAAGGAAACATTTTTAGGTAAGGAATGCATTGAATTGATTTGAAATGAGTTTCCATGTGATCAGATTCCCATGATTGAACTTGTTATACTATATCTAGAGTTTTAATTTATTTTATTGGTTTATCAAATATGGATGGAAAATCTCATCCCTCAAAGCACAAACTTAGAATAACATGTAAAAAACCTGGCCATGTGCGAGTCGGACTCGCTCACCAAGGGTTCCGATCAACCCTATAGGTATATTATATGATGTAACTAAAAATATATGCTTTTCGCAATTTTCCCTTTATCGGTGCTATAAGACGTTGCTTTGTACCATATTTCAAGATTCTGAGTTTACGGGAAGTACCCTGTAGGTTTTGATTCCCTTGCGAGTATCGAAAATTTGCAGCATAAACGGCTGTGTCTTTTGAATGCGTAGGTTTACAAATTTGATTTTTTCACAGCATAAAGGACAGTAGACTTGAGTATTTGATATGAATTTCAGCTTGATACCTCCACGCGTTTTTGAAAACAGGTGATTTTTTTAACATCTCAAAGGACAGTAAACTTGAGTAAGTATATGACATAAATTTCAGCTTGATACATCCACGCGTTCTTGAAAAAACGGGTCTTGACAGACCGACAGGCGAACAACAAAATGACACTATATTATAAGGGTTCCGTTTTTCCTATTGAGGTACGGAACTACATTTACTTTCTAGTTGTATTGTACTTGCCGACAGTTTCAGCAATTATTACGTTTTTATTTTGTACGTACCAACATTAAAAGCTAACATAGCTTACTCGTACAATAAACAGTGCGTACATTAACTCATAGTCAACCTATAGTATAGGTTCGTATTTTCCTACAGACACGTAAAATGTATTACATTTCCATTCCGTGTATGGTAAGCGGTGTTATCGTTCAGTTGTGGTGAATGAGACATCAATACAGCACAATCTGGCCCTGTAATGGATGTAAGCACGCGATCACTAACTATAGCGTTGTTGTAACAATATTGTTGTAGTAAAATAGGATATTGATGGGTAACTGTTAATGAAATATGTATTTATGCTTTAGCAGGAAAGTTTGAACGTTATAAGTTTTTTTTATTACTCAGTTTAATGGAAATAATGAGCAGAAGCCAAGAGGGGTGGTCACTAAACTCATTGCGAATGCAGACAACGCAGCATGGGGACCCACACTAGGCGGCCTATTAAGATGATTCTGCATCATTGGGCTTCCGGTCTCGCACTCATCAACGAAACACGACAACACAAAGGTCAATTTAAGTTGGTCTTCTGTTAGAGGGTAGTACCGCCTCGGTCGCGCCGGCCTGATCGTGTTTAAATCAGTGTGGTTTTACTACTTTAAATATACAGTTAAGTCTACATGTCTTAACCAGAAATGTTCGCGTATTCTTGAATGGGGTACTTTAGGCAAAAGGGAACAGTCTCCGGTATAATAAAATAATTAAGTCCGTCAATGCACCAAATGTGCATGATGTATTGTGAATTGCCTGTACAAATTGATAAATGGTGTCAATGAAAAAGGTCAATTGATAATATGCACTCAGAAAAGAATATATATTAACTATTCAATAGTTACTTTTTGGTATGAGTGAAATGCATTTATATCAAGTGCCATGCATAGCTGTCTGTCTGTAACTCTTAATTAATTTTATTTTATACATACCTGTACAAGATAAGAGTTATTAGTAATTTATACAAGTAATATAAGTGACGCGAGGCTCACATTCAACTGCACGTTAAGCAGTTGCGGGTTCGATGTCCTCTTAATACAAAGAATTTTGCGATGTACAGGAGGATATGCATGGCTTTTAAATATGTACTTTATTATGTTAATACGTTCTTTAGTTATGCGTGTATGGAGATCCCCTTAAGCTATCATCCCACAGGGATGTTTGGTAAGATGTGTGTATTACATGATGAGCCAAGCGCCTAAAATGGGAAGGAATCAGAAATATTTGTTGACACATCTTTACATCTGGACTCTGTCTATCATCCCCAGAGTCGTTCGAACGTTAGGGCAGTAATGCCTTTTAGTAATAGGTATAGTCTAGTACCTATACCTAGCTATATATATATTGTTAACCTAGATTTTATTTACATTACAATAAATACAAATGTAAATTTATTTGTAACGATTTCACGGATGTTAGAGCATTTTGCAATAAAACAAATTCAGCCAAGTTCATAATAGTTATTATTCATGGGATTGAAAGTCAGTAATGAGATTCAGCCCTCAACCGTAAAATAATAACTTACAATTACATTGCACTTGATCCATATTTATAGTATGAGTTGTAGTAGAATACAATAAATACTTACATTATTTTTTAAATGTAGCAATTTCCAGCAAGCAGGCCTTCGGCACAGAAGAAGCGTTTACAATGTCTTTACTTCCATTTTACTCTGAGGTAATTATTATTTTACACTAGACTTTACGTAAGGAAGAAATGCAGATAATTAATTATTTATAGAATTGAAATATAGTAAGATTTACAAAAATAAAATAAATATGAGATCAAAGAAATGTAAAACGAGGTTCAATTGTTTCAAACGAATCGTAGTAGGTACAGTGGACCAAATTGATTCATGACCCCCCTTAGAGTCATTTTCCTACAATTATTCTATACCATTAGGTTGAAATTAGCTTGAACATACATTTCATAAGTGACAACCATTATCATTCTACTAGACACTGACAAAGCCATGACATAGACGTATACTATGATAAGTATTGCACGAAAAAGTTTGTTAGCCAGTGAACGTCCTTATCTATAGGTATATTAGGAAAGATTTAATTGTATATTGGTTTGAGACATAGGATTGACTTTATTTCGTACTAGCTGACCCCCGCAACCTCGTTTGCGTCTTCTATTGCCCGTAGCGTAAAAAAATTCCCCCGTTTTTTAAACATTCTTCATTGGTGCTCCGCTCCTATTATATAAACGAAAAACGCAAATATCTTACGGAACCCTATTTAATCGGTAAGTAAAAATAAAATCGGTCCAGTACTTTTTGAGTTTAATCGTTACATACAAAAATACAAATCTTTCCTCTTTATAATATTAGGGTAGATAGTGTAGATAATGGGTAGAGTTGAGGTAGGAGGGTAGAGGTACCGTTCTACAGTACCCTATGCTACATAGGGTACTGTAGAACAAAAATAGATAAGCATTTATTTAACAGAACGAAGTCTGTCGAGACAGCTAGTCATACATATTAGTAAAATAAAACAGTAAAATTAGAGACCTTTGTTTATTTCATATTAATAAATTAAAAATAATGGCATTCACTTCGTAAAGCGAATAAAAAAGAAAACTTCTCAATAGTTAATTTTTGGGTTATAATGGTTCCAATTGTTTGGGTCTGTAGGATTACTGGTTAAACCTAAAACCGAGTGTAAGCGCCATGGTTTTCAATAACGTCTAATAATCGATTACGCATAGACCCGATTAGGCGACTGCAAATGTCACTTCCCCTCATGAAATCCCAGATTTCGTTACAATGCAGCTCGATTGCTTCTTTAGTCCTCTCGTTCCTGTTATCCCACATTTGAACCATCAAACCCCATAAATTTTCTATTGGGTTAAGATCTGGTGACCTAGACGGCCATGGAATGAGAGTAAATTCATCTTCATGCTCCGTAAACCAATTTGAGACAATTCTGGCAGAATGCACTCGACAGTTATCATGAACATAGGAGAATACTGGCACATCTTCACGGGGGTAAACTGTTCGCAAAGTCGGTAACATTGATTCTTCCAATAAATCGACATAGTTGATAGCGTTATGACGAGGAGAAATAGGAACAAGTTCGCCTATGTTTCCAGCATCCATCCATGCCCACATGTTAGCTGAAATACGGCCAGATGATTGGTTAGGCACTACGTGGTCTTCTGTGTATCGCGTGTTATCGTAACGCCACAAAGTTAAGCGACCATGTTGAGAAGAGCGAAATGATTTTTCGTCTGTAAAGATGGTGTTTGTCCAGTCGAAATCTAAATAATTACGTGCAAAATTCAATCTCGCAGTTCTGTGTGCATCCGTTAAATGAACTTTCTTAGCATGATGTCTGTAATGCAGCCCAGTGCGGTGCAAATTATTTCTAATTGTTTCTAGACAAACGTCGTAACGTGCTGCAAAATAGCGGGTACGAGTAAAAGGATGTTCTTCGTAATGGTGTCGCATTTCCGTTCTCTGTTGGTTTGTGATTCGACGAACCCCATGATTATGTCGTCGTCGGTCTTCAAGGATACCCTCTTCAGCGTGCCGTCTGATCCAGGTTCTGACCGTGTTACGACTTATATTTAACTCACGTGATATTTCTCTAACGCCGCAACCTTGCTCACTGAGCACTACAATCCGAGCTCTTTGTTCTACCAAATTGGCCATTATACGATTCGTTTATAGATATAAATATATTCTTAGATTTTTATTTTAATATTTTCAGATTGACTACTACTTGACATCTTACACATAATGTCATTTCATTTTACAAATTATAATACTTTTTCTTCGCAATGAAAAGAGTTTGGATTATAAACGATTATATTATTTGAAATTCAAATAAGACTGCTGTATCAAAAATATATCTTGTTCAGTGGTGACAAAGGTTTAAATTGCATTGACATTTAACTCGTAATGACGCATTTATGTTTATATCTAAAACGTACTATGTGCAAATAGCGAAGAAAACCTAACTACATTTATGATTACAAAGGAATAATTGTCAAAGTGGGTCACCTTTCAATTTGGTCGATAGTACAATTACATTTGAGAGATCACATTCCAGTCATAATTATTGAAATATCTACATTATGTATTTTAATCATCTTCAAGTTATTTTTCTCGTATCTCTAATACTATACCGTATCTGCTTTATACTATTTTATAATTACACCAACAATCTTTTGTAATTCATTCAAAAAAGCACTTCTAAAACAATAATTAATTGCGACGTTACTGCTAAAAAACAAATTCTTACAGACGAAAGAAGAATTCAGGGATAGTTTTGGAGTAAAATTAATATCATTTTTCTTTTCCAAATATACCCTGTAATTGTACTTGTAAAATACATATGTAAATGTAAACTAATAGCTACCGAAACAAATTTTATTTGACAGTTGAAATGCATCCACCGTATTTAGCGTAGCGACAAACTCGTAATCGCATTTTAATGTATATTTGAAAGCATGGTAATTCAAATAAAATCCCTGACAATTGTCACCAGAGAGCACCTACCTTCTAACGTTAATGGTCTCCTAATGTCGTTTGGATAAAAAAATCAATTTGTTATGAACCCGCTTTGACGGAGTAAGGTCGGGTAATTCGGTCGTAAGTGAGCGTGGTTCCTGCGTCGCGTTCGATTGTTTATTTAACTTTTGTATGCGCGTGAGCAATTCACACTTCCCCCTGCGCGACACCCCTCACACCTCGCTTCATTGTGTGCTCAAATTGCGTGTCCACCTAGGGCTGGCAGTCTCATTACTCAAAGTAACATATAAATCTAACTTTTCTCAATCCGTTCAGGTATTTCTTCTAAACAGACTATTTGTATTTCACTAGCTGACCCACGCAACCTCGTTTGCATCTTATATTGCCCGAAGCGTTAAAAATTTCCCACGTTTTTGAAACATTCTTCATTGGTGCTCCGCTCCTATTAGTAGTAGCTCAGTGATATATAGCCTATAGCCTTCCTCGATAAATGGACTATCCAACACCGAAAGATTTTTTTAAATTGGACCAACGGTTCCTGGGTTTAGCGCGTTCAAACAAACAAATAAATTATTCAGCTTTATTATATTAGTATAGATAAGAATTGCCTGTTTTAATACCTTTACTATTTATGGTAAGCTCACGGCTCACCCATGGACGAGGTACCCTTGAATAATAAGCTAAAGCTAAATAATAGTAAATCTATTAATTTCTTGTGAAAAAATCTCATGACTCGTCTTCTCATCACCAGGGTAAGCGACTGGACCAGGTGTCTTTTTCACAAATAGCTATAGATTCAGAACAGACCAGGTTCTGACCTAGTAATGAAGTTTGCCAAAGACGATGTAAAAGATCTACTTTTCTCTACAACTCTGCGAATTTAGAATGTGATTATAACTTAGTTCTATGTAGACTAACATAATTGTAAATAGTGGGTTTTATGTAAGCATGAATATGTCTCTACATTGGTGTAGACTTGCCAATGCAGAGATTATGGACATATTTCATACAAGTATCAGTGTGGTGCCGAATTAAGATAAATAAATATTTCGGACAATTTAACACAACGCCGTCTAGTCCCAAGAGTAATCAGAGCTTGTGTTATGGGTACTAGACAACTGATATTGATAACACAGTGTCGTCACCGTCAAGGCGTCACAAGTGCGTTGCCGACCTTTGGGGGATGGGAAAGGGGATGGGGGGAGGGGTTGGGGTATGGGCCTCCGGTATCCTCACTCACTCGGTGACACACAGCGCAGGCGCTGGTTTTTTAAGAGGCCGTGGTATCACTTCGGTCGAGTCGGCCCATGCATGCCAAAGCGTGGTTCTCCGACGAAGTTGAATTAGTGTAGAATTTTTTGAGTATTTGAAGCGTATATATATACATACTAATAATTTTATACTAATAGATTTATATTATAAATTATTATAATGCTATTTTTAAGCTTAATATTTACTAGGATGGGAATTAATTACTAATCTCTGTAAGAGACCTGTCTGTCATGAAGACTAAAAGGCCAGCCCTAATGAACAGCATTTCTCGTTTATTTATATTTCCGAAGTCGTCATCACAATGAAAGCTGAACGAAGTCAGTGGGCCATGTTATTCGATAACTGTACTCAACTATTCAGCTTAAAATTAGTAGAAATGTTTTGCAACTGTATGTATAAGTATTTATTGTACTGGATGAAAACAAATAATAAAGAGTGAGTTGAACTCGTGTGGAACGAGTTCCGTACGATGAATTGCAAATGTAGGTATGTTTTTTACACACAACATTGAGTGGTATATCATCGGTTTTTGTGTTTATAGACTCGTCTAATTTCTTTTTAAGTTTTAGAGTATGGGTGGTTAAATAACTTGAAATGATAATCTTTTAAGCTATATTAACCATAGAAGCATATGTGAGAATTTTTCAAAAATCTTTCATTTGATTCATTACGCTTTGAGCCTCACACAAAATCACTATTAAGTATTAAAAAATCGTTTTCATATTTATAAAGTAAGTCATTTCCATGTAGCCACTTCCTTATTTAAATTTTTTAATCATTAAGTTCCATACATACACTAGTTTAGTGGGAACATATATTTGAAATGGGAGTTTATTTCCAGTAGTGGTTTATTATCTTACCTAACAAACAAATTGACGTCCTCAAAACACGACAATATCATATTACAAGATCTTTTTTAGGTAATTTCCATATCAGCAAATTATCCCCTAACTGATATCTTTCCAAAATGTATAAACAACAAGATGAATTAAACCAAAAAATATATTTTAATAGAAAAAATACTTAGCTAAAGTCAACCCCTTCGGTAAACGGCGGATTTATTTTGCTAAACATTTGACTAAACAGATTGTTACTGTTGTGTGTGTCTAAAAAAAAGACAACAATTTTAATTTCTTTCTATAAATAAAGGATATTTTGACTTTGACTTCAGCCCAAAATTAATAACACGTAATTCCCACTTCACACTTCGCCTAAAACTCTTGAAATTTCTCAGAAATATTCAGAAATCAATAAACTCAATTATACCAAATGAGAATCGTTATTGGTAATCAATTTTGTGCCGTTTCCTCTGTAATTTTGAATGATTGTAAAAAGTTTAATTCGTAAAAGGCTTTGTGTGGAGGATGTCACGTTCCAATCCTTCAGGAGGAGGTTCGTTTATTGAGAGTTTAAACCTTGTTATATTATTTAAATATACTAGATTATGTTGACTGGAATGTTGCTTCGGTGGTAAGTAGTAATAATTGCTAAGCTAGAAAACATGGGTTCGTTTCCCACACAGGACGAATGTTTTTGTGATGAGTATGACCACATGACTATTGTTCTTCTTTACATAGTATGAAATAAAGTCACTTTCGGATGTCTGTATGCTTAGATCTATTAAATTACTCAATGGATTTGAATGTAGTTTTCAGCAATTAATAGAGTGATTCGAGAGGATAGCTTATATGCGTTAAACAAGATATTATAGTAGAGAAAATCCGAGAATTTCAAAGACTTTCTTGCAAAGCCGTGTCAGGTCGCTAGTAAATAATATATTGTCATGTACTTGTATCATCTCTTTTTAACACGCTTTACTGTATATTACTTGGTTTGTTGGTTTGTAACCGACTGTTGTAAACAACATTTCTTTTTCATTTATCGAGTTAAAAATATAATAATTGGAACAAGATTCCTCACAAGATTTCTACAATACCCTAAGGTTGACTGGTAGAATGTCTTGTAGAACATAAAACCTTCTCCTTTTTAAGTCGGTTAAATGGCATTCATAAAAATGATCGAAATACGAATTACCAATCATATCGTGTGTAGCGTACGTTTGCTTGTACTCAATTTTTTTTAGATATATACACGTATAGAGGTATTTATTTATTTATTTAGGTATACCAACAGCACACATACGATACACTTTAAAAGAATATATACAATAATATTATCTAGTATGCATGCCTATTACAGGTACACACAACATTCACCATATGAGATAAAATAAAACACGCCTAACGAACAGGAGTAAGGTAACTTTTACAAAAAACAAAATAATAAAGGAGCTTAATACTACTTAATTCTAAATTACAATTACGATGCTCTTATTAATATTAAAGATGAAAAAATTAAAATAACAAAAGTAAGACAGGAAAAGATATTAATTTTGGTTAGTTTTGTTAGTATTATCAGTCGTAGAGCGTAGGTACGTGCATACTTTTAATATTATAAGGTAAAATATTATTTAATGCCCTGGTTTTGGTTCACACTATAAAATAATACCTTGCATGTACTGTTGTCCAATGTCTAATATATTCACGATACTTGAATTTCACATACCTAGGTGGATTTTCGTTGCTTGTTTGTCTTTTACTTGTAGTGTTTTATTGTAGTATCTCAATGTAACAATTGTGCTGAATTGTTATATAAAGTAGGCATACTATTAACAGTTGGCAAACCATATGAAATGTACCAAAGTAAATATTACTTATAGTTAGATTTATCTCTACTAATATTATAAAGCTAAAGAGTTTGTTTGTTTGTTTGAACGCGCTAATCTCAGGAACCGCTGGTCCGATTTGAAAAATTCAGTGTTGGATAGACTATTTATCAAGGAAGGCTACAGGTTATATATCATCACGCTAATACTAATAGGAGCAGAGCACCAATGAAGAATGTTTCAAAAACGGGGGAAAATTTTCACGCTACGGGCAATAGAAGACGCAAACGAGGTTGCGTGGGTCAGCTAGTCATTGTATATAAATGAAATTATTTAAAACAAATTAGGAACAAAGGTTGAATTCAAATAATGATTATGGCTACAAACGAATTTACTCAAATAGTAATTTTTGTATGCGACTTTAAATGGCTCTCAGGTTATAACTTCAAATTACCTAAATGTGTCTTTAATGGTTGAATTTAATGTTGGACTTAAAATGAAGACATCTTTACAAAAAAGGCCAAATTGACTTTACCAATTGTTTCCTGTGGCAATAAATGACAAAGGGATGTATTAAAAAAGTAATACGGGCGTAGAAATGAAATTGAATTTTCGAAAAGTAATATGTGATGTCCGTCCCGAATTATTTTTTATTAGCCTTAGCGGCCATTTTGTGTCGTTTACTTAACCTGTTATCGACGCACGGTCGCTGAGACCGACATTACAAAAATACACCCATTTACAAACGGCAAACTAACAGAGTGTATCTGCATAACCGTAGTGCAGGGACACAAAGTTTAAAATCAATTGAAAAATCATTTCCATGCTCGAAATATATGATTGTATTTGATTCACATAATGCTATTGTATAACTAATAATCGAGCAGGACTATTCAATTCGTTTATTTCATTTCGGTAATGTGTATTTGACTCGAAATAATTGGAGGTTAAATTCGTTGTTAAATTGCTTTGGTAGTCAGTGTAATTTTGTGAGTTCAACTTTTGTTCTAATGTATATCAAACACTTTGATTTTAAGTGTTCCCACTGTCGCTAGTAACTTACTTCATTTTACACACAATTTTCTTTACAAAATTCAATGTCTTTTTCGATTACACCTGTATCACACGTTTGCTTCCAAGTCTGGAGTACAGCTCCAGACTTGGAAGCAAACGTGTCTACATACCAAAAAATGTTCGCTGTAAATTGAAATTGAAAACGAAAATTGCGAGTATAAATAAAAATAAGAGAGGAGAGCACCGTCTACGTGACGCTATTTAGCACCAAACGACGCAAGCGCGAATTGGAAATCAAAACAAGCATTGATCCACAATCAAAACCAATCGAAATATTAGCGTCGTGATCGATAACATGCCGTCCGATTATCGAAATCACGATCATTTGTGTACTTCGAGGCTTTTGCAATCGGAATCTCTACGTGAAAAGCATTAGAGTCTCCTTTATATGGTATTATTGGTACAGATTCAAATTTCAACCTTACTGTAACTTAATAAGATCGAGTAAAAATCATGCTTTTCTTTGGGTTGATTTATGTGTTCGCTTGTAGATCGATTATCGATTGCATGGAGCAGTTCGTAAACGTATCGAGTGCAACTATTTCTTTGGATTATATTAAATTATAGCTAGCCGTGAAAATCGTCCCGTAATGTGTTGCTGAGATTACCTGTCCGTGGGACTGCGTTGAGGTATCATTTGCTACGATCCGCTCGTACCCTAAGTGTGTATAATGGGGCGTAATCTTTGAATTAGCCGTTATATATTATTGATTCTTGTTTTATTTTTACATACACATTATAAGTATTTGCTAATGGTATCTATAGTCAGACAAATCATGATCTGTTTTGGTATTGATATTGAATATGGATTAGTGTTATTATTTCTTTGTTTCATTAATTTTGTGAATGAATACAAGGTAGGTAGATAAGTAGATATGCGTATAAGGATAAATATTTAATATATTAATTGATGGAAGTAGTGACAGAACGAGATGCTTACATAAATAACTCACACACGATACAATATATTCTACCTCTAGGAAGGTCCTAAGTTTTCACAGGTATTATGTAAAATAGCTTGTCTTTCTAATACTGATTGGTCTAGTGTTTAGTGACTATTCCATTCCCACACTGAACAAATAATTATCTAATCTTATCTGATTCTACACAAGTCGTCCCACCATCTGGTCAAAGAGCGTCCCATATTACGTTTGTCAAGACGCGGTTTCCACTTCAGAACACGCTTACTTAAGCTGTTTTCGATTCTGCTGCATATATGACCAGGCCATTGCTACTAACCTACTAACTTTCTGAACTATATCAATCTCTTTGGTACTCTAACTAACAGTAGTTATATATAGTATATAGTATAGACTATTGACGTATTTAGGAGTATATGCATAAATATTTGGTCAGATACAAATACAATTTCTGCGCCTATCTTTAACGTGCAACTATTTACAAATATTATACTGAAATAACCATGAATCATGTAATCAAAAAAGCTTCTAGGGCACTGGGGTTTGTGATGCGTATATCTAAGTGGTTCACTGAAGCTAAAATGTTAAAAGTCACTTGGAATACGCATCGCAAACTTGGAGTTCAAGATACCATATATACATTGACAGGATTGAAAATGTACAAAAATGGTTGGTCAAATACCTCTGTTTTCACCAAAAGATTCTTTATCGGTCATAGAATTGTCTTTCACTTTGTAAGCGATTCCATCTGTTGCCTCTTGTAAAACGTCGTTTGATGACTGACTTACTACACTAATTGAAAATTTTAATAACAGTATAAACTGCCCGGAACTTCTAGGAAAAATTGACTTTCATATTCCCAACAGACCACTCCGTCACAACCTTCTTTTAAGCGTACCAAGGGCATCTACCAATTATCGGCTGAAAAGCTAAATTGTGCGTACGACTAGGCTTTAATAGGCTTTTAATGGGCTTTGTAAGCAGGACATTATAGATTAATTTTCTACGAATCTCTCAAAGGTGCAGTGTCAGAGCCTGTTTTAGATTTTTAAAAGTTAAGTTATACTAATAAAACAAAAATTGTTTTTGCTGTCGCTCACATCTTTATGTTTAGCATATCACTACAGGTTAGGACTCGTAACTGGCTCACTGTTATCTACTTGATTACAAATATTATTATGTTATCTGTAAATCCTCCATAACACAAAAAAATAAATAAAAAGTAATACCAAGCAGCGCACACGATACACATTTTGTATAATTCGATGAGAAAACGAATTCCTCTCTCATGTCATCATTCCCATCTCTATGGGCCAGGCCCTTGTCGGTGGTGCAATCGCATCTCCTCTATATTTTCTGCGATCTGTTTAACCTCTCGATATGCCACGACCCTTACTTTCTCCATTACTTGCTGTATATAATTTAATCTAGGCCTTCCTCTTATTCTCTTGCCTGCTATCTTTGCTTCTAGTACTGTTTTAAACAGATTGTCGTGTTTGATCAAGTGGCCAACCATTTGCCTCTTCTATTGTCAATAGATTACTACAATTCTTTATTTTCGTTAACTATTATTAAAACTTCCTCGTTTTCTCTGTTCAACTGATGTTTATTATCCACTTCGAACTACACATCTCAAATGCTGCCAACCTGTCTCTGTCTATTTGAGTCAGTGTACGCAAGGTTTTGCAGCCATAAAGTTTAATGCTCCAAATGTATGTTTTGATGAGTTGTTTTTTATATTGGTTTTAATCTTGGCGATCGCGAGTCTTTCCACTATATCCAGGGAACATCTTGAATCTTGTATTATTCGGCTACCTAGAGACAACGAATGGTGCTATAAAGCTACTATACTTTTTGATAGCATTGACGCTAAAAATGGCGGTTTGATTATTTTAATATTTGCGGTTGGTAACATTTATGGCGACAAAAAATCGCAGAACGATGTTGTGTAATTTCAAATTGTAATGTGAGTACAGTTTATTCCAGGTTTCGTCAATTAATACGAGTTGCTGTATCGCTTGAGCGATTTTTATACTTAATAATTATAGTTCTAATGTATGTGAGCATTGTGGATGGAAGAAAAAAATTAAAGGTTAATAAATGAATTTTAGTGGTAAGTTTGAAAGATGTGCATTCCATGAATGTGATTGCAAATAAATAGGTTTGGTTGGAGGTATGTTTGCCCTAAAACCATGTTTTAATACATTTGACCGGTGTGATTCGTGATTTCCTTAGAGAAAATCTGTGTGAGAATATCGGTGGCCCAAGTACTTTGTAGTTTCTTAAGGGTCCCGATCGTGAGAGAGGGGGGCAAATGTTCACTAAAATAGTTTTTAACTTTCAAAACACAACAGCAATTTTCCCGCATTAGGAATATATCCTAACCGCCTCAGTAGCGCAGTGGTAGCATATGCGACTGTTGCGCTTGAGATCTCGGGTTCGATTCCTGGGTCGGACCAAATATTTGAATGATCTGCAAAAATTTGTTTAGGAGTTTTAAGGTTTTCTGGATAAATTATGTATAATGTGTATATATTTACAAATTAAGTATAAATGTATTTATATTAGTTGTCGAGTGACAATAATATAAGCTCTGCTTAGATTGGGACTAACTGGCGTTGAGTGTTAGATGTCCAAAATATTAATTTTTATTTTATCCTGTGTAGCGGCGCGGGGTGCTTTACAAACATACATGAAACGGACACAAAGAAGAAGAACACTCGGATTCAGAACAACTTTTTGTGGATTACACAAAGTGTTGTCTTATATGGAGTTTTAACCTAGTAGAACGGCGTGGCGACCGCTTAAACCACTACGCTATTCGTTCAGTCGAATGACAAGCAACGTTGAGAATGGCAACAAACTTATCTCTTTGCTTGTTAACATTAGATATAGACAACGATTTACAAGTTTAACTGTCAAAGGCTAGTTTCACCAGTTTCATGACAAAGTTTTAGTGATAGTGTTATAATATAGTTATCTGACATATAACATTATGATAGATAAAAGTTGCTGGTATGTATACGGTTGTCTGACCTATTTGTCCCTATCCTAAACTTGTGAAACCGAATTCTGTAGCTGGCAGATAAGTTCAAAATATTCATATATATTCTTAATATAATATCAAGGCCTTTATCGACAAGGGTGAAACTGACCTGACTTATATAACAATTCTCTTAAAACCTTCAAGTTGTCTATCGTTGTAATGTTAAGTTACATGACCTATGCTGTTATTTAGGCCGATTATTAAGTTTTTTTTTATGTCATAGCTGCCAAATGTCTCTGCTCTGCCAGATGGAAAACACACACAGAATTCAGGAGTGGTGGTCACCATCCTCAATGCTAATAGGGACAATGCAGCATGGTTACCTACGCTATGGCGGCCTAGTAACTTGTAAAAAAAAGTGGATTAAAATGATATCGTTTCTTTATCGTGCGCTAACGGGCCGAAAGACCCGTGCGTCCCGGCGCTGCTAACACACTTCCTCACAATAGAATATTATCGCCTCTTTGGTAAATAATATACTCTGAATAGCTTTCTTTATAAAATAGCAAATATTTTCTACGATGCGGGACCATGTTGTAATGAAGAAAGAATACCATTAACATCGGTTAAAACCACATTATGTGCGCGATACGCTCGCTTGCCGCGCTCGGAAACACTAATATTATGAAGTTGACGTAATTTGTGACCACCACCGAGTGCTTTCTTTGTTTATTGAGGTTCCGCACACCACGTGTATAAAGTTACAATTACGTTACCTGTGAAAAAGATAAAATAGCCGTTATTAGGTGTGGGTCTCGCTCCGACAGACAATTGCCTTTGAATTGAAGATCAGTCATGGTATACTACAATTGGTTAACCCTGATTGGAGACAAACAATGGTAAAATTAATTCCTTCCATAAAATACTAATGACTTAACAGGATAATAGGACCCTTTCTATTCAGGGTGGCTATTATATTAAACGAACTACTGAGTGATAACGATGAATCATATCTTGATGGTACTCATATATCTTCTATTCATTGTATATCTTAAACCGACTCGAAAATAACTGAATGATTGTTTAGATAATTTTAAGGATCTTTTTCATATCTTTGTAATTATAATCTAACGAAAAAAATACAGATAAATATAACAATAAAGATTTTTATAGTTGTTTGCTTATTTTTGTTCAATTCAAAATTTTAAAATGTTGACAATGGTTCAGTCACTCATAGGTAGGAATACAACCCACTTTAAGAACAGTTTTAACTATTTTTCGCATCAGTTTTTTCACATCAGCATCGCTACTAAAATGTGCCACAATAAAGCATGGCAGGGTTCAGTTAGAAATGACCCACGTAGTTATTGAGTAGATAAATATCATTTAAAAAAATATCAATTACATAACCCTCCTAAAAATTAGCTAACTGTACCCTAAAAATGTCCCATAAAAAAACGTTAGTTGGCACAACTAATGTCGATGTAATGAGGCTCTTATCTGACTAATTAAAAGTCGATTTGCCGCGGGCTTTCTAATGCGTACAGCGACACCTATACACGAAACGATGTACTAACGATATGTCAAAGTAAGCGAATCCTTTTTACGATATGATTAATGTTTGTAGTGACAGTTGTGAGTAATTAATGAGATGATTAGATGCGAGGGTACTTTTTTATGACGAATTTTTATTTGTTCGTAATTAGTTTATAGTTTTGGGTAGTTAATCGCAAGCAATCGACGGTTATTAACGATTTAATGTAAATTATATTTGGGAAAAATTAATCATGAATCTTTTGGTAGGCAAAAAATGTAATTATATATAATATGAGTAGTAAGGCCACACACGGTATTTTTAATGTGCAGGTTTCTTTTGCATACATAAGTCGGTGAATGTTCATCGTATTTACACTTTAATTTTTACGGTTCCGTACCCAAAGGGTCAAACGGGACTCTATTACTAGGACTCCTCTGTCTGTTCGTCTGTCTGTACATCTATCACCAGGCAGTATCTCATGAATCATGATAGTTAGACAGTTTAAATTTACATAGATGATGTATAAAAATGGTACGAAGCTTTTCGTGCACGAGCGTGACTCGCACTTGGCCGGTTTTTTTTCTTTCATTGTTCTCTTGTACATTTATGAAATATATCCACTTTATTTAAGAGATTAGTAATTTCAGCAACCTTTGTATTATTAACAATTAGCTGGAAGCATAAACTAGATCCTCCAGTTTATATAGTCGTAGCCGGATTGCCATCTCATCTATCAAAATAAATATAGTGTCTGTTTACAGTTTCAAATAAGCAGCTATTTGCTAAATGCATATGAAAGTATATACTCTGGAACGGCTTGACCAATTTTGACGGAGCTTTCACTAGAACATAGCTATTATGATAACTTGTGATAACTTAATACTGCTTACCGATGTCGTGAGGTCTTTCACTTGACCTGGGATGTCGAGTACCTTCTAAGCTTTAATGTCTATCACGATCTTGAAAAAAACCTATAAAGTAAGTAGTTACTAGTAAGTACTGATCTCTCCCCGATCGTGTCGGTTAACCGTCCTATCGGATTATGAGAGAGAGGGAACAGGGAGTGCACATATTTTTGCGCACACACTTGTGCACTATAATATCTTCTGCGTAATTAGCTGGTCTCCACTGAGACTAGCCACCGTGGCTGTAATCGGCGGCTAGGAGAACACTAGTAACTAAATCCAGTTGCACACCAATACAAAATCTTGTTTGATATACCCACCTTATTGTAAAAGAATGTACTAAATATCCATATACTATTTGGAGCATATTTTCGTTTATAATTTGAATGTCATAAGTATATTCCTAGTGAATTATATTCCCATACCGATAAATCGATGAAGAAACAACTTGCCGTATCCAACCTATTTTGTTTTGGTGTACTAGCCCATCTGTGTGTTCCCACCACAAGTGGAGTCCTCGAAGGAGCCATGTTTAAACATCGGACCAGTAATACCGTGGCCGAAACCAATCGATTTACGATACTCCGAGAAGTTTGTTTAACCCATAATACGACCAAATCTCACCAAAAAGAAGAGTCGTGAATTGAATCCCGGTTGCATCGTACCGGAAAAATAAAGAAGTGAGATAAAACGCTCTTTAACTATCCATTGCGGGTTTATAAACAAGTTTCTGTAGAAGGATAACGATGAAGTCGGCTATGTATGTGTTGTTGATTTCTTTTATGGTTCAGAAAATGTGTTTTTGAGTATCGACAGAGGCAGTGAAAAACGCTACCATCACGAGCGCGTCCCGTTCGAAAATGGCCGTGGTAATGGTATTTGTTTGTTGATTTTCTCTGTTTTCGGCCTGTAACTCGATTTGCTTTTTGTTCTGTTCGTACAAAGGCAACTAAATTTCGTTAGTAAGTTATTTCTCGGTCGTGTCCGAGAGCGTCGTGACGGTTTTCGGGACAGGAGGATACACGACTCGGGCGTGCAGAATCAATTAATGACGTCATTAAAACAAATATTGAGTTAGGATTCAGTCTCGGACGTAGATCAAACGGGTATATTAGCTTTTGATTAAAATGATTTAGCGATTTATACAGGCTGTATTACATAGTGTGGGGCTAGGTGCTATCAATATTGGAAACAGAATATTCAATTTACTGTGATAGTTGTTTTTTACAATTTATTAGATTGGATATTTTCTAAATAATAACTTTGTAGGGAGATTTATTTGAATGTCAGTTCGGTATTTGAAAATTTATTTAATGTCTTAATTTAGAGACAGGCTTCATATAATGAAAAAATACCTATTGCCTACTTCAAGTGCCTACTTCGAGGTAAAATATGATAGGACTAGAGAAAAAGATAGTGTTAAAAGTCGAGAAGCACTTTTAAGCTGCTAATTTATTAAAGTGATGTAAATCACACTCACACTTTCAGGATATAATTTTACACACCTCTGCAGCTCACAGATTGCACTAAATTATTCACACGCTAATATTAGTGACCACACAAGTCGTACCGATATGATTTTTTTAAACAACCTGTATATTCGAAAGTTTTAATAAGTGAGGTGTATTAAAATATCGTGAATTTGTTGAAATAAACAAGAAATAAAGAAATTTATTTCGATTAGCTCAAATTAACCTGATGATTCTTAGAATTGTTTAATGAATAGAGTTATCGAAACAAACCAAATTACAAGAAACTAGTTAAATTAACAGTTAGAGTTAACGTTTATCCAAATCGAATCGTGTTTCCTTTGACCGTCAATTCAAAATAAGTCAATGACTTCGTCGACTTAGTGAATTAACCGTACCTTTTGTTATAAAACAAAGCATTGGAATCGAATTTGTTCGTTTTGTTGAAAATCCGAACGTTAAATCACAATTCAACAAGAAATAACCCACAAGAAGTGGAGTGAACGTTCTAACTAATTTGTTTTAAATTGTGTCGGTGAAATGAAAAAACGAAGGAAACCAGCGACAAGAATCAGGGTCCCGTCACATCCGGAGTATTGGCCCGAGTCATTGGTGACCCTAGAGATAAAAAATATGAATCATTGTCATTGATTTACGAAACCGCAAATGGACACAATTGGTCATCCGTTCGACACATTAGGGAAATATCCGGCCTACACCATTATAGTACGTATTTTTTAAAGTTGTAGAATCATTTTTGTAAGCTTGTAATGCAATATTGAGTTGGCAGCACTCCTTTATTACTCGGTCACTCTTTTATATTGTCAGATTGGTGAAAAACGCATCATTTTTTATCACTTTCACATCAAAAACTAATTACTGTTATTGCAGTGCGCAAAAGAAGCGAACGGATGTGCGTAATTTTTTCTAACGCGTCCGTTTCCGGTCATAACAAAAAGTTAAAATATTGAATTTTGAAAAAAATCATATCCCCTAACTGAATTTACGCGATCCGGGGCACAAACGACAGTAAAATAACAATTACAACGACATAGATTTTATCTACATAATTGGGTGCGCGTACAAATTCGTGTCGCCGCACGTAATGGCCGCCGCAGTTTTATTGTGTTATTTACACAAATAAAAACGTTTATTTTTACATTTTCCCAAAATTAAATATGGGCCAATTTACTCTCAGTGCGGGAATTACGTAGTTAGTTATAATTTTATGTGATTCAGTACAAAGTGTGGCGAGTGCGACAAGGGCGAGGAGGCCGACTTCAGTCGCTGCCTACTTTGTTACGTTTGTTATATTCATGTGTTATTATTTGTGTAATTTGTGTCGTTCGTGTAATTATTGTCGGGAGGAAATCCTCGTTGTTTTGTAATCAGTTGTACGTAATGCGCAATCAGTTTCCAGAGCCTGTTTATCTAACGTTATTATGATGATTGTGTTTCATTATAATGCGTTTATATTTGAATATGAACAAAGTATTGCAATAAAAAACCTTAAGTGCAAAGTAATTTGTGCAAATAATGTTTTTCATGTTAAATTGGCTTGATTTAATACATTCGACATGAATATGAATATTATTTATTTACAAGTTACATACACATAAGTATACAAAGCAGGAAAATTTAAAATAGGGTTAGTTTTAAATACGTTTTTACTCTTAATCTTAACTTTCACTTATACCTCTCTGCAAACCTGACCCTTGTGGAATACAATAGTGTTTAGCTGATTGAACAATAATTATAATAATATATTGCCAAGGGTACGATTTCCCCGAACATTATAATCTTGTGCCAAGTTATATAACATCATTACATAATGAAACAGGTCTTTAAATAAAATAACGAAGCGTCTATTAGAGAGACATCATATTGTATTGTAAAGTGAAATGAATTTCTCGAAAAAAACCACGAACAATAACGATGATGAGGTAAAAATCATGTCCCGAGTTTCACACAACACAAATTACAATTTAAATCACCTAAGCGGTGTAGTTTACTTTCTACGCCAATTTTCGTTCAAAAATTCTCCTTTGTTTGAATTTAAAATTATGTTAAACATTATTATGTTAGAATAACAATCCGTAAAGCGATTTTATATGATTGTACACGGAACAGAGCAATAGAAGGCTCTGGATTGCACCAAATGTCGTTTTAATAGTTTTAATTACGCCTCGGTGGGAGTCTAATTGCGTATGCGCACCGCTGCTGATTGCTGTACTACTTTAATCTTGCGATAATGCTGCTTCGTGGAAACTTTTCTACATAAGTCAGAAGATATACAATGACATTTACTAAATCTACTATTCTTAGAACTTCGAATTTAAGTTGTGGTAAATGACTTACTAATTTTGTCACCAATATTGTCATAAAATAAATTTCAAGGAAAATTACTTCAATTTTTAATCTTTCAAACTTGATTTCAGGCAATTTTTCTTTTCATTTTTTTAAATTATGCACTAAGATATAATTTTGCGATCTTTATCTTAAAGAGTAGATCCGAATCGGGAAGCACGGGATTAGCCTAAAGCTGTCAAATGTATGCCTAAATTCAAATTCAAGTTCAAATTCAAATTCATTTGGTTAATTAAGGAACTAAGTGACATTTATGAACGTTAAATTAAAGCTACAGTTAAAATCATAGATCGACACAAACAAACGGAAGAGTGAGTGCAATTTACGACTACACTTTAGTGTTTCTACTCTATACTCCGTAGCAGTCTAGTTCTTTTGCTAAGACGTCCTGCTCGTTTATTTCCTTATCATCTTCTCAATAGAGCCTATACCTAGCGTAGTTTATTTAAATTATATTCATTTTTAAAATTACTTGAGCTAATTTAACCCGACTCAATCAATCTTCTGCACAAGATTAAGCTAGAGTTATTTCGTATGACGTTAAGGTTGTCAGGAAGAGATTGCTTCTGGCAATAAGACCGCCCTTTGTACATTAAATTTCTGACATTATATGTACTCTCTTGTAGCTTTGTAATACTGTGTATAAATAAAGAGTTTCTTATATATCTATGTTCATATGTCACAAAGCTTGTAGTTAAGTTTCATTTTTAGATTTATCATTTTGAGAACAACAACAAACAACCATTAGACCGTCAAGTTATTAGAAGGATTTAAGGATTTAGATACTTTAAATATTAAAAATAGTGATACGCGTAGCATTCTATGCTGTTTAACTTACATAAAATTAAAACCATTATGGAAATAAATGATACTCATGATTTTAATAAGTAAATGAGGCGGAGGCTAATTGCTTAAAATACTTGCCTAAATACAAATATAGATTTCTTTGAAACTAAAAGATCATAAAGTTTATAGTTACACATTCTATTCGGGACAAAAAGCTATTCTAGAGGGATAGCTGAGGTGATAGACAAAATTTAAGTTAATGTGTGAAAGCCTAAGAAGGAAAATCCACTTAAAAATGTAGAAACATTATGATTAAAGAAATATAAATACCATTTGCGTCATAATATCATAATTAAAACATAACAAGAAAATAATGATTATCATAAAGACAAATTGCAGATAAAACCAAATTAATATTAAAATTATTGCTTAGATTATGTAGTAATTATATTAAAATTTACTGATTAATATTCAGAAATCATTAAAATTTATTTAAAAAATATTTAATCTTTTTGGTTTATTTCGTGATATTGACTGAGGTACATTTTGTCGCTGACCAATCAACATGTTTCCCGATAAGCGCTCCTACACAACACGTCTACTCATTAGCCTATAAGTAGGCGTATGGTGTACGTAAATGCCAACCTATCATACATATGCATATGCATACATATAACGACTGCACGGTTGGCCGAGTGGTGTCAGCGGTCGCCATGCCGCTTGCTACTGCGCCAAGTGTCGTGGGTTCAAATCCCACGCGGTACCTACAACACTTTGTGTGATCCACGAATTGTTGTCCCGAGTCTGGATGTTCTTTGTGTCCGTTTCATGTATGTTTGTAAAGTCCCCCACGACACAGGATGTTTATTCCTAATGTGGGAGTTGTCTTTTTAAAAGAAAAAAAAAAAAAAAAAAAAAAAATATATCTCGTGGCCTGTGAGATCTCATGATGTAGGTATTTGGTGAAACTGTTGGAAATTAGATGCAAGAGTAGGCATTGTTTTTATTTTAAAAATAGAAAGGGCATAAGAAGAATATAATAATACATCATGAAGATGTGAAGAAGAGGTGCTATCTACATAGGTACTAATCATCGCCAGTTCCTTTGTAATAAAAGTTTTAATGAGTTCGTTTCAATTATTCATCTTTGCTTGGACTTCTGTTTGGGCAGTATCTACCATGGATCAAAGCTATATAGATTTATGAGGCAGCTGTTTATAGGTAAGTAGGTCGTAGTTTAAAGTTTTAACAAACTATTTTGTTAAAAAACCTCTATCTAGTAATCTAAAAATCACAAAAAATAAGTTTCATCTTCTCAAATCAATACCATGTGATTGACTAAAATTAGATATATCACACTAATATATATATATATATATATATATATATATATATATATATATAAGTATATTATGTAGGTAGGTACATACAAAAACTGCATTTTGGAAATGGCTTCACTAAAATAAGGGGAATTTTTTGTAGTATATGAATATATATTTATATAGTACCTAATATAACATTAAAATATAGGTGACTAGTAATATGATCTCACACATAAACAAATTCAGCGAAGAACTCGAGAACACAAATTGTTACATGTACGTAGAGAGGTAGGTCCATCTAAAATTAAATGAATGAAGAATGTATGAATGGAGAATAATATTAAAAGAGACTTTCATAAATATATTTATTGTTGCATCAATTTTTTTTTATTGAATAGTGAGCAAACGAGCAGCCGTATCACCTAATGGTAAGCGATTACCACCGCCCATGGACACCCGCAACACCAAAGGCGTCACAAGTGCGTTGCCGACCTTTGGGGGATGGGAAAGGGGGTGGCGGGAGGTGTTGGGGTATGGGACTCCGGTATCCTCACTCACTCGGTGAAATACAGCGCAAACGCTATTTCACACCGGTTTTCTGTGAGGCCGTGGTATCACTCCGGTCGAGCCGACCCATTCATGCCGAAGCATAGCTCTCCCACGGTAATTTTATTATCTAATGGTAAAAGTTAATTACGTAGGTGCTCGTTTGTTGGGAAAGTTGGGAATCATTCTTTAAATATAGGCAGGCAAACCACTGCAAATAAATTTATTTGTCTGCCAAAGTTATTCCGCTAACTAAGTTGCAACTAGTTGCAAAACCTATGGAGGCCGGTTTATAGCTTACGAGCAATTAGTTTAAAGATGCCGACACTCAGATAAATTGTAATTCAATGATTATATAAAGTTTTCATGGCTTCTAATTGGGTATACCAAGATTATGGGTTACTATATTTCATATTAAGGTGAACTAATAATTAAAAAGCTCTAGTTTTTGAATAAGGACATAACATTATACATACTTGTTACTAAGGTAATAAAGAAAAAAATATAATGTTTATGTCTTAATAGTTAATAACTAATTTTATTTATTATCACGATTTTCTAAATTAGTAGTCATGTGAGTAAAACCAATAGAATCTACAAAAAATGTATGTTTTCTTTTACCAACAACATGTACCCTGCATAAACTTAACTTTATGGTATTTGCTAAGGATGTGTAATTTCTGTCTAGCTCAAATCGTCCATTAACTTACAGCGTACTTAATTACAGCGCCGCAGTTAGGCTTTTGACACGGCAGACAAACGCATATATCGTGACTTCGGCCAGTAAAGTCGGTTTGTTGATAAAGTCAATTAGAGGTATCGAAGTAGGGACCCGTATCAAGTGATTCAGCCCACCATCGCCGCAGCGGTGATATCACCGCGTCGCCATTGGTTGGGCGTGCCTAAGGGGAGTGGTCTTGGCCCGCTACTTTTTTGTTATACTTTTTCGAGTGGTGCGTAGGCGAGCGGAGCCGGCTTTATTCTCTACCAGTCGATTGAAGGCGTTGGTGTGTTATAGTTTATTGCTCTGTTGTCGTTTGAGACGTCACGGGGTATCATGTAAATTGTGGCCTTTATTGACGGCAATATTTTCGTGTTTATTATCTTTCGTCTCGTGCTTCAAAATAAGGACTTTAGTTCGGAGTTCAACAGTGATAATTAGATCTGGTAAGTTAGTGTATTTAATATTTTTTATTACATTCTTGTAATTGGCTTTTAAATTGATTTTGTATGTATAAATAGGTGTTTATAACACGTGATATATCAAGGTTGTCTTAAATAACATTATCAAATAACACGTATATCTATCTACTGCAGTTAAAATGTCATGACAGTTATAATGTCCACATAAAATATAATATTGATGAATTTTTAGTAACTAATAATTTATTTAAAAGTAAGAGGTGGATCAAGGTGTGAAACTATATTTGTTTTGTCTATTTAAATATAATAATACCAATTTTATCCCATTTGAGTAAAACAGGTTTGCAAATCCTTAATAATATGCATAGGTATAAAATTACTAATATTCTGCATATTTTTATATTAATTCAGTTAAAATTTTAACATAATGATAGATAAAAATAACCATAACTTAGTACTAAACGCCTTTCTTTTAATCATTGTAACCGATACAAAACATCAAAATAATGAAATTACTTAGTAACTAGGACTGGATTACATTAATCAAAACCCACGGCCTCATTTGACATCTCTCATCATATTTTTGGAAGGCAAAAAAGGCATAATGCTTAATATTTTAAAAGCATTTGCATAATTAGGTGAATTTTATTGCTTTATTGAATTAGGGCCGATGTCAGGCTTAAAATTGAAATCAGCGGGGGTCTTGTGTTGTTAATTTTGTTTATAGCTTGTATTATGGTCAGCTTTGAATGTTATTCCCATATTTCAAGCTCTATAAAAGTTGTTAGATATTGTAAAGATGGACAACAATAGAGTATTTATGTTATTGATCTTGATTTTATTAGCCTCTCCAACGGAACGTGTGGGTCATATTGTGTTTTTTATAATCTTGGTCCGTGGCGTGTCAGTTTTATTACTTTGGCGTTGTTCCTATTTGTCTTATCTAAATGTATGTTAATTATAAAACTATAAACTTTATTTATAATTGTTATTAAATTTGTAATAAAAATGTTTGGTGGGATTTTTGCCAACGCCGCCGTCGGGCGACGGGTGGCATGTCTTGTACAATAACTTTAGATCGTAAAATTACTAAAAATGTAATAAGGCGTCTTCTAAAGCATTATAAATATCTGGCGTATGTCTTAATTTTACAATAAAGACTTTTTTGTGTAGGTATAGGTACCTACACCTGTTTTTTGTGGATATACTTAGGTATAAGTAATTCCACCATAAGATTATTAGATAAGTTTTCTTTTATTTATCGTTTATTAGGCTTAGAACTGAGGTGTTATGAACATCTAAAACTATGATTAGACTGTAAACCGACTAGGCTGATGATACATTTATTGTTTATTGATATTTCGACAAGTAACGATTTATGTTAAGGGCTAAGGGACATAGGATTTCGAACTAAACCGTCGTCGAAAGTATAGTCGATCGTCATGAAGACGATATCTGCAATGCATTTTGTATGTTTCGTGCGGTGGACGTTGGCTCTCTTCGTACGTTTAAACGGATATACCACCCTTTTTGAGCTGTCCTGTCTACTGGTACCCGTTCCTAACATTTTTAATATCCTATCGAGAAAATCCCACTTTAGTTTTGTCTGTGACCCTTCTGGATTAAAGTTATGACTCTAGTTGCTGTAAGTACGTCCAATTTAAGTAATTTTATATACTGTCTGCACCGATGGTCGAACACACATTATTTTGTGGGATCCAAAAATTGTTTTTGACTCTAGTAGTCAGTGTAAGTGATCTTTGTTCTTTCATGAATGTTTATAAAGTCTACCATGACACAGGCTATATAGCCAATGAGAAAATCTTTCACAATACTGCTGTTTTCATTATCCATTTGGTTTTATTTTTTGCTACCACCACAAATTCGTGATAAAATTTACTCCTGAGACATTCAGAGCATTAAATAGTCGTGTTTGATGTCTTAAATCCATCGTTAAGAAAGATTAACTTAGCACAAATTAATAAATATCTGCAAATTGCTCATCAATATTGAATTATTTTGATAAAATAAAATTAAAGACAATTATATAGATTTAAACGTCTATGATTAATTCAGATTTTGTAACCAACACGTTCTTTAATCAAACCATTTTACAACGCATTAATGTCCTCTGTTTCCCTAGACTTTTATAATAAAGAGAGTATTTATTTTCAAATATTAAATAAAAATGTAATTTGGTAAGTAAGACATTTCAACTGTAAATACAATTTCTTTGAGTAACATTAATCATAAGTAGCTGGCAATGTCTCGCATGCAGACGTTAGATATCTTTATTACCCTTTCAACAGATCTTACGTCTCTATTGCTGCAATGTTCACTAGATTGAGTTCTCACATCACAATAGACCTTAGAAAGAGCGATTTTAACCGTTTTTTACTAAAGGGTTGGCCGATCTCATTCGATTAACATGACCAGCCAGAAAGACACGCGTCACCTTTCTATGCCGTACGTAATATGTATTCAAAATTAGTTTACGATCGAAGGTCAGAGATCTTAGCAGAGCGGTTAATATGAAACCTTCGTGATGACTTGCGGATGCCTCCGGAACGCGAGCAGCATTGTTGATTGTATTAGAGTTAATTAGATCTTAATTAACGTTCTGGTTTCTCATTACACGCTACTCGATGCTACTAGCCGCGTTCGTAATAGGAATGTCCATTTACATCCATACCGCTTGTATCTTGATTATTTTTTTTATTGTTCACATTATTAAAATTGAAGATTCGCCGTTGTTCCTTATGGGGTGATGAAATTGAATCGGATGCTATTGAGATTACGATTACGATAAATAATATTAGCTCTGTGAATGCTATTAGACACGCAGACGTTTTTTTCTTTGAGCACTGTTAGGAAACAAATTATGTTGATATGTGCTTTATTCTATCTGATAATAATTTATCTACCGACAATGGGTCGAAGAATGTAATAAAAAACCGCAATGAATTTGCCGTAGTAGGAACAAAAGCATTCCTAGTTGTCATAGCAAGCAAACAAATCAAGAACAGAGAAATACATGCAATTAATCGTTTTACCGCTTTTTAAATAGCTTGTGATAGTTCATTGGAAATAATTAATCGTGGCTGTAATAAGTTGAAGGTATCCAACGTAGTGTAATAGCATTAGCGTGGTAATGTCAGGGTTATCAGGTAGCAGACAGACATCAGTCAGGGGACGGATGAGTCAGGCACTTGCAGCTCTTATCTAAAGCTTAGCGATATAATCCGAAACGCCATTAACACTCGTCTCAGACCTAATGGACAAAAACGCCTAATCCTTCATTTCTTAGAGTTAAAGATAAAGTGCAAAATGAAAATTCAGAAGTTTGGGTACGTGTTTGTTTACAAAAAGATTTTATAGTTAAGAGGGTAAAAAAGAGACGAAGAGACAAAGAGAAAAAGAAGTGCTGTCTAAAATTTCATGCAGATTTTAACTACATAAGTACATGTTAACAAATTTCTTTGCTTGGGCCAAAGCAAATCACTATTATCATTTGTTTATTCAAATATTTTAAGGAGTAACTAAGGTTAGTTTTTTTGGACTAGCTACTGTTGTACCGCAGGTAACGCCGTAGGGCTCAGCTAGTTGATGTATAAATGACCAAATTCAAAATAAACAAAACAAAAATCTATTTTAAGATCTCTCTGTTATCTTTTGTTTCTCTCACACTCTCATTTATGTACACATTTCTTATTTTTTCTACCAAACATTTTCTCTCAAACTAATCTTGTTCTGAAGTTCTGAAATGCTGCTATATATGTACAATTCGACAATTGATTTATTTATTTATTTTTATTTCAATCTTTATGCACAATAGTGGCAAAGGCGGACTTAATGCCAAAGGCATTTTCTGCCAGTCGACCTTAGGGTGGTGCAGAGCTAGCAATGGTAGATGCACAGAAATAACAGAATTGATTCTTATTAATATGGCAATTTTGTTACATTATTATGAGTACTAAATATATGGAGTTGATAATACAAGCAATTAACTGAACTGATATCTATTTGTTAGGGACAATTTACATTTAAATAACATAAGAAAAAGGATAATTTGAATATACTTCACTATTGTTCAGATAATTGATTAATATACCTTTGGTGTCTACAAAAACATTAATCCTGTAGGCGCCGCTTAGATCATATCTCCTAATCCTATTATATTATAATTATTCTAAAGTATGTTGAATGAAGGCAATGTTATCACATTTGAATGGATTATAGGCACATACTTCATTATCGGGGATTAATTGAATCAAATTTTGGTTTTGTATTACATCTGTAGCTTATTGTTGTATTCAAAATGCTTATACATTGTCTGCATTCGCAATGAGTATGGTGACCACTCTTGGATTATGTTCATGCTTTCAAACAGAGTCACTTTAGCAGCCCCATTTAAAATAAAATAATAATAATAAATAAATAAAAATAAATATTTTCGGACATTTAACACACAACGCCATCTAATCCCATAGTAAGCAGAGCTTGTACTATGGGTACTAGACAACTGATATTAATACATATATACTTTTTTTTTGTAAATGCATACATATTATACATAGAAAACTCCCAAACTCCAAAACAAATATAAAGATCTACTATTCTACTTTACAAGCTGAAATAACAGCAATTTATATTCATCTTCAGAAATAATGGAAAGTATAAAATGGTGATATTATGAATTAAATAATCTTGGTTCTCGTTCATATCTAAAACGTTTCATGGTAAGTGAACTTGGCGAAGGTAAAGTTCTTTTATAACACCTTCATTCATCATTCATTTCTAGCGTCAAGCATTTTAATAGAAAACATATCTATCATTGTTTACCTATTGCATAAATTACTATTTTCACACTGTACTTGTTTGTTATCAGGTTTTAACGTACGGATCATATTATTACATTTTTTTCTCAATCATCGGCTCGACAGTAAACGGTATAATTTATGCATACAATCGCGGACCACAATTACATTAGTACGTGCATCAGCAAAATCATCGAAGTTAGGCGGGGCGCTGGTTTCGTAAAATTAACTATTCCTAAAGCATGTTCATTTATGGCACTTAGCTCCTATGCTACAATTTTTTTATGCCTTATTACAATCAGTAGTGTGTTAAATTATCGCTATCTTTGCTAATGTTTATAGCGACTGAATTAATTAGGTAAAACGGTTTAATGTCGTCTTCTAGTGCCTTAGTCTGACTTTATAAAGAAGGTTCCATTAAACTAAAAATGGTGATGTTGGCTAAAAACTTTTTAAGGAATAGGAAATGTATAAATCATTTGTTTAAATAATACAAAAAATAATATAACAATTTAAGATCAATTCAATTTGATGAATTGGGGTAGTACCTATGCTCTGTTTTGATTAATTAGGACAATTATTTCAACTAAAATCTTTTGGTCATATTTAAAAACGTTATATAACTTTAAGCATTTTTTCTGGGTTATTTTCAACATTAAACTTACAGCCTTAAAGTTAATAATAACACAGAACCATTGCTTATAGTTAAATAATGTTTATGAAAAAGGTCTCTAGTGTTTATTTTACAAGCTTTTATTTACCTGTCCCGATGTTTTTTTTTTAATTTGAATTTAGAAATTTAAAATGTATCTTTAGTTCTGATGACAATACAATTATACATATTCGGTATTATTATTAGTCGTAACAAAATAGCGTCGTACATAGGTATTTCTGCACAACCCACACAATGTGGGCATCGAATGAAAGGGCTTAAGGTTATTTTTTTCGTAACATGTAATAAAAGTTAGTTTTTCAAAGAAAACCTTTTTAAATTAATCACCATAAGTTAAATATGGTTATCGTTTTAAGAGCATATCATTAGTTTGATATTACCAATGAAGTTTTACAATACAACACCCATACAACTTTGGTAAATTTACCAAATTTTATAATCAAAACTGTGACCATTAGTCAATTCTGTTAAACGATAGTTTTATTGTAAAATTAGTCGGTAAATGCCAAGGTTTATTTGCAGTTAGGGGCAAATGAACTCGGTCCCGCTAGTTAGTAAATAAAAACCATTTTCTGACAATGTGTCGATTACCCGCTCGACAGAACCAATCACCAGATAATATTCGTCAATATTCACCGCGAGATCGCTGGACCGTTGAAATTTACATCTTGATTGCTTTATTTAATTTACTCAAGCATTTTTTATGAGTCACAGAGAGGAAACGCTTGACCATGTCGACAGTTAATTTATTTTTTTTGGTAAATTTGTTCATAAATTTCACTAAAGTTTTCAATATATTTGTGAAATGTAATTAGAAATTGAGATATCACTATATAAGTAACCATGAAAATAATTACCTAACTCTAACCGTATTCTGTGAGCATGTACGTTGATAAAAAGTATTGTGGTTCGTTTTTGTACATTCAACACAAATAAAACAAAAATAGTAATGTTTGCGCATTTATTTCATGGTAGATTAATCTATATTTTTGTTACGGTAAAGAAAGTGACAGAAATTGCACCAGATATTTCTTTACCGTAGCAATTATCAAAAAAACGACGAAAGATGTTCTTATATTGAATTCAAAGCTTTCATTCTAATTCATTATTTTTGTATTTATATTACCTTTATATAATTTTGTTATATTTTCGTCCAATTTCATTTTTAAAGCACCCAAAGTAGCTATTTTAATACAATAGTAGTATTGAAAAGGTACTCCAAAAATCAAAATGGCCCAATACTATAACATAGTTATAGCATGTCTAAAAGTTTAAAACGAAATGGGACTTACTTATAAATATTGGGAAAACTTTATATCTGAACAATACTCTATAAATAGAAAAAATATATTTTTTCTGATTATATTGTGGTTCTTACAGTCATAACTAATTTTCGTTCAAAAACGGACATTGAAAAGTATGCGTCCTTTCATTTTCTCTTTATAGATAATCAACTATTAGTAAATGATAGCTTAGTAGACATCACAGACCCAGGCAATACAACTTAGATCGCGATTATCGGCGCGTGCGACAGATGCGCAAGCGCAGGTGTCGCGTCACGGTCCTCAGTTACCCGCAAAGCGACCACTACGACGATACTGTGCCAACTAATCGATCGTGAACTATGTCTAACTTTATTTGGCATTTAAGAACAATAAGGTTGTAAAAATTTAAATTAATCTTCAAGTTTATAGAAATACCTTAGAATAGTAACTCCTTCACAGTACGGACGGTAGTGGATAAGCCACGTTGTTTACTAATAGATAGGCTTTTGCTAATGAAAATCAGCTATAGAGGATATATGTTACTTATGGCGGAGGATATACGAAAAAGAATTGCAACGATTCGCTGTTGCATGTTGTGGTTACATTGATGAGTAATACAAAAGAAAACTGACGCAAAATGACTCTTAATCCCACCATTGGAGCGCGGTGTTAAATTTTGTCCCGAAATTATATTTTTTTTTCAATATATAGCTATTGTATATATATGTAATGATAGATAACAAAAAGTCTAGACAGAAACAGAGACAAAGAAAGTTCGTATTTTTGACCTGCGTAAGTTGAACAGTTCATCTAAGATTACTTGCTGTTGTAACTTCACTTTCACAATATTCTAAGGCGCTACCTACGTATTGTGTGATAAACGATTGAAACTAAAAACTCATACAACACGTTTTTCATTCCATTGCTGGTTTCTCCGTGAGAAAATGTCCTATATTGTGTATGTGTAGGTAAAATAAGAATTTGTTAATCCCTCGAGTAAAGGTACCGATACTTGCTTTCGATTTTACTTCATTTAGAAGGTACTGAATTATGGTATTAGACACCAGAATACTTTTTGTTAACAGTTATGGTATCCAAAGGGTTTTAAAGTCTTGAATGCTGTTTATTTAAGTCCAAGCCATCAATTTTTATAGATAACTTTACAATTTTAATCATATCTACTAAACAATTATTCCATTCTTTACGAATATTATTAATTAATATTAACTATGTTGTCTATAATAGTATTGTTTTAGCTGACTATGCTTAAGGGTGAAAGGTTTGAGATTAGCAGATTATGCTTAAAGTTAAAATAATTCATTTTCTTTGTACGATCCCAAAGCATTGACAAAATAGATTTTGTTAAAGATAAGTTTTACAATAGTTTCGTCTAAGGAAAGAGTGACAGGAAAAAAATGCGGCCAAAAAATTATAATTAACTAAAGATCAGAACGTGGAATGTTTTTGACGGTAGTTCTTGCATTATATCAATAATAAAACATTTACAACTACTGTAAGACTTGCTGGTTTTTTAATTCTATAGTTCGTTTATGGTTGTCTCAGTGTTTTAATTTGTAACAATGTGTGTTGATAAATAAAGGGCTCAATAACAAACTCGAAGTCTGTGTTAATGATAGGATAGCTTTTTACAACACTATATAAAAACTGTATTAATGCAGTTCTTATGCTATTATAAACTGTATACATATTTTAGCTAGCAAAAGCACTTGATTTTATGAGTAAAGCCGCATCAAATGAACTAAAAAATTCACACTAATCTATCAAAATATCGTTTACAAGTAGTGCATGCATAATAACCAGATACCGCTTCAGTAATTATTTCAACCACTTCATTGTTATGCAAAAATGAACTTTAACATTACCAGATAAGGTACACATTACAATGCAAAGGATACGTATCACTGAAACTTAATTAACCACTCATTTAATTAGGTCTTGCAGTTGATTAACTGTGTTAATTGTTTCTTGTTTAAAACGAATCGTTGTATCATTTGATAGGAAACATTAACGGTAATTAGTAATTACGGTTTTATAATAATGTTTTTATGCAATTTAAGAAGTAATTATTTTAATTATTCACCACAAATTGTTAAATGGAACGGATAAGACATCAACAGCTTTTAGTAGTCTTCTGCAGGGCGTAGGACTATACTCAGAAAATAGGTTTTGGCTTACTATACCACGCTGATAGACGTGGACATTGGCCCTAGGATTAATCCAGAAGCTCAAAGTAGCTTAGCGTGCCACGGAAAAAGCTATGCTTGGAGTCCCTGTGAAGGACAAAATTCGTAACGAAGTAATCCGTCAGAGAACCAAAGTGATCGACATAGCTCTGAAAGTTGGTAGGATGAACTGGCAATGGGCTGGTCAGAAAACCGCTGGAGTAAGCGTGTTTTAGAATGGAGACCGCGTTTTGGTAAACGTATTGTGGGACGCCCTCTGGTCAGATGGCGGGACGACTTACGTAAGAGGGCTGGCAGCGACTGGATGCAGAAGGCAACAGACCAGGCTCTGTGGTGTTCCTTGGGACAGGCTTATGTCCAGCAGTGGACTGCAACGAGCTGATGATGATACCACGCTCTCTCGCGCATCTCTTTGCAGTGAATTCCTGCTTAGTTTACTCCCTCAGTCGCCTCGTCCAACTCCGTACTCCTAATACGTCATTACATGGATCTATTGAGCGATTGGAAAATATTGTTAGCTTTCTTTCCTGAATGTAGGGTAATTGCGAGACGAGTACTCCGCTAGTAAGTGGTTCCCCGTAACACACATGAAATGCAAGAGCCACATGCGTGTTGCCACGTGTTGGGTCCTCCCCCTGATTTTAATATCATGAGAGGGGGTACTTGAAATTTGGAATAATCCCTCTGTCGTTGGGCAATTATGAAAAAAATCCTTAATATCGTTTTTATGTGAAGCTGTGGTACTTATCCGAACAGAAAGCAAATAGGAAGGTACCTAACAGTTTTGGCCGTCTATGTACATATGTTCCACCATAGTACCTGAACTATTAAACCGATTATATTTAATGAGGTGCCAATAGATTCGTAATAAGGGCCCGGGTGAAATAGGCTATATATATATATTTTATAGTCGGGTCAAAGTTGTATAAACATTTTCTTATTATCTTACGCATGGCTCTCTCAAGATAACACAGATATTAATTTAAAATTATACTGTGATTTATTATATTATGTTTAAGTGCGAAATGTTATTTCACAAATGTCTAGTAATATTTGTAACGATCATAAATACTAAGTTCGCACCACTATGTTTATAACTGGCTGTAAGAAATCACCGACAATTAACTGCAATACAATTTAACAGATAAACCATCTTTACATAAAAATCCAATCAACTTTTTCACACTTACATCAACGAGACTATTTTACGGCGTCCATAACTTTTATATTTCTCAATATTCATCTTTATGGGATTAGAATAACTGTTGCAATTAGAATAATTTTATGTCTTGTAACAGCAGTTTGACTTTAGTTAATAAATTATATATTAACAATGTTAAGATATACAAAGTGCGAGGTCGGAATATTTGTACCTTCTTTTTTTGTGCGGTAATCCCCTCGGATACCACTTGTGGTTATATCGGACTCGAACCGACTAAAAACCGCACACCGTCTGGGGTACTAGAAGCCAGGGAACCAGATGCACCCTAAGAAGGAAATACCTAGAACCCCGACGTAACTCGGACCCATTGCTTGTAGGTGGCTCCCTCCCGTGTATGAACCCTAACATTCCTGTACTATAAAAGGGCGCGAGCATTATTTGTACCTATGTATATTTCTTTTACTTCACATTTTGAAATTCTCGTTTTTCCTTTAACCCGAAATGCCAGTAAGTCTACAGACTTACTAATGTATATGTATAAACATTATGGCAGTTAAAAATCTATTAAAAATTATAAGAGTTCTGAACTTTAGGCTAAAGATTTTGAGAACAAATCATAAAAAGGTTAATCTCAAATGAGATGAAATAAACATTTCACAAATTCTATAGCATGCAAAATCATATTGAACTGTGCTTTAATTGCCTGAAATTAACTTTATTAACTTAATAACGGCGTGTAAGTTAGCGTTTTCAACTTCAAACAAAAGAACCAAAATACCATTTGCTAAAAAGATAAATAAAATAAATATTTCAGACATCTAACACACAACGCCATCTAGTCCCAAACTAAGAGAGAGAGACAGAGCTTGTGTTATGGGTACTAGACAACTGATATAAATACATATTTGCTTTTTTTTGTAACACCCAAACTCCGAAATAAATATCTGCAGATCGTACAAACATTTGGTATGACCCGGGAATCGAACCCAAGACTTCAAGCACAGCAGTCGCATACATTACAACTGCACCACCGATAACGAGTGAAAAATAGAAATTGTGTCAATGTACTATGATTATTATTGTATGAAACTTATTCATCAACAAAACAATTACAAACAATTTAGTACGGCGAGAGCAAACTGATCAAAAAGTTCTGCATTTCAAAGAAAACTTCTTATTTTGTCATACAAAATTACATACTATAGCTGTACAATTTTGTAGCTCAGACCAGCCCTTTCATTTCACTCTTTTAAACAATAGTGAGTAAGAAAGCGGATGTTTGCGTATTGCAATTTAGATGTGTAATAACGATAGTGTGTTAATTGTGCTTGACGCTTGATCGCAAGGGCCGACACAGCCCGTTGCGTTGCAATAATGTAATTATATCTTGACTGTAATCAACGTAAATATAATTTTTTAAAGTTCACGTGTAATTATAGATAATCTGCAATTGGTGTTTGTAGTCGAATTTTATGTTTTTTGAAATTAAAAACTTAACTTAGCCTTTGATTGAAGATACTGTCATCCAGTATTTTGTTTAATAAATTAATACACGTTTACACAAGGTCCATTCAAAGTAAAATAATTAATTTTAAAGCCTGTTAAATATTATATAAGACAATGCATGTTAATATCATAAAACATAAAAAGGCCGGCAACTCCTGACGCCTCTGATGTTGTGGGTGTCCATGGGCGGTTGTAATCGCTTACCATCAGGCGATACGTCTGCTTATTTGTCCCCTATTCCATGAAAAGAAACCATCTTTGAAAAATATTACCTATACCTATATGTATATTATTTAAAGTTAGCAGGGAAAACAAATAAAGCTTTGCAAAGCTAATTTACTTTTTACCCCAGGTTTTATTCGTAGAGAAGTTATTGCGTCCTTTAGGAAAAATCAATTTAATATTTAAAAAGATTCAGTTAATCGAAAGTCAACTTTAATGAACACATTTCTAATTATATTTTTCTTCGTTACAGATCTTTAGGAGAACATAATCGTCACCATTTACCGATCACATTACATTATGGGTGTGTCAGAGCCTGGTTCTTCAACGACTCCAGACCTGCCCCATATGGAACACGAGCGTCCAGGCTCCGGCAGCGGAATGGATGACGAAGATATTCCTCAGAGAAAACAGAGAAGATACAGAACTACTTTCACTAGTTATCAGCTGGATGAGCTGGAGAAGGCTTTTGGAAGGACACATTACCCTGATGTATTTACTAGGTAAGTTTTAAAAATCAATTATTGTTTAGTAAATTATATTCAAGTGATAATTATTATAATTATATATTCGTCCTTAGAAGCCTCAAATATATAATCATTTTTTCATTCTTATGTACCTCTTTTAATTCTCTCCCATTTGAATTCTAAGTATAAACTGGTAAAAAAATTACTCCTAGAAGGCGAAACTGAGTTCTTAATACGCTGCTGATCTGCCCCGGTAATTTCGTTGAAATTTTAGGCGTGAAAGTAATGACATACTTTTTTTTTCTTTTTTTTTTCTAGTTTTATTTTTGACGTCTGCTACCAGTATATTTACGTTCATAAATATTAATTATTTAATTTATAAATCCAATGCGTGTTAGGTATAGAAAATTAGTAGTTCGAGATTTTTTTTTCAATATTTAAACGTACATAAATATGATAATGAAATAGGCAACCAGAGAACGGGTCTGAAATTCACCCGTGGAACCCATTTTTGCAATGTAGTACCATGTGATAGAAAACCTAAAATTAATTTATTTTGTGACTGTCATATTTATTACATTTTATTGTTTCAGGGAAGAGCTCGCGTTAAAAATCGGCCTTACCGAAGCTCGTATACAGGTAAGAACCATAAATACACATAGTAGTATCTACTTTCAAAGAACTTTTCAGCTTGATAGTTTGTAGTTAGTAGACTGTCACTCAATAATGGACTGGCCTATTGACTTCGTGATTAGTAAACAATATGACACGATAGGCACAGGACAAATATAACAGGTAGGCATTAAAACAAATATATTATTACGGAACATCTCGGCAATTATTATTATTTTATATATATATATATATATATATATAGGCAATATATTACGGATTTTAATTTCTATTAAAAATTTTAATCGAATAAACATTAAAATATATTGCTCAATTGAATAGTCTAAAACAGTGACGTCACAAGTTTGTATTTAGTACAATTTTCACACAAACAGGTGATAAAAAGTAACTAATTTGAAAAGGGTGTCATCTACCCCTTTTTTTTTCCTCGTGTGGAAATCCCACCAGGAGGTAGTATCTCCTGGTGGCATGTCGGACTCGAACCGACTAAAACCGCACGCCGTCTCGGGTACTAGATGCCGGGGGACCAGGTGCACCCTAGAAAGGTGTCATCTACCCTATTGCATGACGAGCATAACCATTTGTACTGTGTCTAGATATTTTTTTCTCTAATATGTATTTAAGAAAATTGAAGTCCGTCTATTTTGCTGTGTGTACAAGTTCAGCTTAGACTGAGATCATGCGGTGTGTATGTGAATATTATAAAAAAAATGCTAATATGGATTTTTAATTAATATCGAATATGGAACAGACATCATTTAACAGACACGCATTAATTGAATAGAAAATTACACGAAGTCAATCAAAGTCAGTTAATATAATAAAATAGAGGTGCACAAGAGTGCGGCAAGGTGCTACGACAAAAAGTCGCATGTTAGGCCCCCTACGGACGCGCGACAGGACTCCTACTTCATAGGCCGCGCTCGGTCGGATAGTTTACACATTCCTTAGTCTATTAATATAGCACATAAAATTTTGTTATACCTCTTTTACACGCATTAATTTACACACGTTGAATTCAATTATGGATATTTGAGAAGATAATATATATACGAAATGTACCGAATTTGTTGAATTTTAGATGTGTTTTATAATTATTTTGGTTTATCACAATGATATAATTAATTTTCACTTTCTTTTTAACACTTTCTATCTAGTTTTAGCTTTGAAAAATGTAATTGGAATAGTTTAATGTTAGTTACTATTAGGTGGTTTAGAAACAGAGGTAGGAGCAGTAGGCATATGTAATATCGACAGGCGACAATACGTACGTTTGTACGTACGTACGTATTGATGGTTTAATTTTCTGATTGACGCTTAAATTTCGGTGCAAAAAACAGATTTTTCTCTTACGTAGAAGTTCATTTAACATTAAAGTGTCTAATATAATTTAAATCGATCTTTTATCGATTATGACATTTAAGTTAAATAAATACCTACCTACCGTTTATCAAAAACAAGTCATCAATAACAATGTTTACAGAAATTACAATTTCTGATGTTATTCAAACAAGTAAGAAGCTCACTATTAAGAGAGATTAAATCGATTAATGCCTGTCATTACGTTCTTAAATTATGGGCACAGTACACCGTCAAGATGCCATATAAGACAAGTAGGGAAACGCGACTCCGCCCGTCGTATATTGGTGTAACGACACCTTAATGATCACTTAATCATGGCATACAAGACGGTAGGATGTTTTCATTAATGTCCAAGTTGTGGCCAAATTGGAAATACGACTTTGTTGGATATTGCCAATTACTTAGAAAACGTTGTTGTGTTTTTTACTTGTGAAGACGTTAGTGGAATTGAATAAGTCTTCCTTTTTTGTTACATCTAGCGATATAGGTACTTGTTGAGGACAAGAAATTAGAATATTTGTTATTTCTAATATGTTTATACCAGGCCTGTCTTTAACTTTCACACAATAAATACAGCATGTCTAGATAGGATTGTTAAATAGTAGGGATATTTTAGCTGAATTTTAAATAAATTGCTCCTGAAATACGTACAGATGATAATTACTAATAATAACCTATTTTGTTTTTTGAAGTGAAAACTTTTTAGGCGCGTTGAGCATTTTTTGGGTGAACAACAATCATGGAACTCACGTCATCGTCACCGAACGCTTTCCATATGTATACTGTGTTACTGAGAACTACCTCATTGGTCTAGCGGTTGACATATGCCACTACCAATCAAGAGGTCTCGAACCCCGAACTTTGGTTGACCTAAAAGTGTTGTTGAGTTTTTTTTTGATTATAGAAATACTTAGTAACAGCTCGGAGTTTGGATATTTAATAACAAATCTCTCCCCGGTCGTGTCGGTTAACCATCCCATCGGATTAAGAGAGAGAGGGCACAGAGAGTGCACCTGTGTTTACGCACACACTTGTTCACTATAAAATCTCCTGCGTAGTTGGTTGGTCTCCGTTGAGACTGGCTGCCGTGGCTTGGAGAACATCTATATATATATATATATATATATATATATATATATATATATATATATATATATATATATATATATATATATATATATATATATATATAAGTGACAATAAACACAAGTAAAACTAAAGTGAAGGACTAGTACCCAATAAGCTAAAATCGTGAAAGCCTATTTTTAATTTGTCTCTAAATTATCTATTTCCTCATAAGAAAACGTCGTTAATTATCTGTGTTATAATCATATTTTATTTTTAACTTTTCGCTAAATACTTATAAATGAATAAATTAAACGAATTGGGCGGTAAACTTATATTATTTATAATACATAATTGGCTACCTATATCAATAAATCACATTCGTTTAATTCCATAACTGCATGTTCTGTAGACAGTAGTTACTGAACATGTTAGATTATTTTATTTTTTAATTATAAACTCAATGTCGTGATACCAAATTATAATAAAAACGAAAATTAAAAACAATTTGTAATAATATTATTTATTACAGTTAATAGCGATTAGGTAGAACAAAAAATATTCCGGTACATATGCGGAAATTATTTAATTCTAAGATAATGACGTAATAGCAGTGGCGCCAATTTTATATAAAACAAAACGATTAAGTGTTCTTTAAGACTTATACTTAACTAGCTGAACCTCGCGGTTATTGCCGTACGGCGGGTAACGCCGAGGAGCGAAACTAGTCTAAAAAAAAAGTAGTCTAAGTTTTTCCTTATATCATCAGCTACGTATCTGTGAAAGTAAAAGTCCCTTTAAAATCGGTCCAACCATTCCAGTGATTAGCCGGAGCAAACAGACATACAGACAAAAATTGTGTTATTTTGGTATATGTACCGTGTATACATACATACATGTGCATTTAGTAAAAAACTGTTATTTTAATATTAAAAACGTACACTCCAATTTTATTTATTTTGTATAGTTAGAAGTTCTAAAGGAAACCAGAGAGGTATAATATAATTCTGTCCAAAGGACGAGAAACCAGACACCGGAGAGAGTATAAATATTAAAGTTGTTTAGATGAATGTATTATAATTAGTTAGCAACTTTTATAATTATTATTTTTTATTTATTATTATTGAATAGTGGGCAAACGAGCAGACGTATCACCTGATGGTAAGCGATTACCGCCGCCCATGTACACCCGCAACACCAAATGTCACAAGTGCGTTGCCGACCTTTGGGGGGATGGGAAAGGGGATGGGGGAGGGGTTGGGGTATAGGCCTCCGGTATCCTCACTCACTCGGTGAAATACAGCGCAAGCGCTATTTCACACCGGTTTTCTGTGAGGCCGTGGATTATAAATGAATAATCTGACAAATGTCATTAGCATTGAATTGCGAACATTTGTAACGCATTAAAAAAATACAAAATTGACTGATACAACAATATACTGGGAACTAACAATAAAATAGAAACAAAATATTCGCGCTCTAAGAACTTCACTATCCATCGGTGCGTAATTGAATTCTATATAATCACCTGAATATTACATTACGCATGTTAATTAAAACAAAATTATAACTTTATATTAACTACATTTGTTTTACGATGACATAGATGGTATAATTACCGGACACCTGCTATATAATTATCTTCATAACTAAAATATAACATTTAAACATCTTTTATTAGATTTCACAGCATCTCCCACAACTAAATTCAATCATAACCTAAATAAACGGAAAATTTAAATAAAAGTTGTCGAGATTGATTTTGAAGACGTCATTACATATTCGTGGAGGCTCCGAAAGTAATCGATTATCTAGAAATAGGTGTTTTTGCATTTTACATGTGTATGTACGTGGGTGAAATCCTCTAGCCTTTTCAAGCCTCAATGTCAAAATGGATCGTAGTTTTAAATTGCCGTCGATTGAACCTAAAACAGCAATATTAAATGATAATGTTCTTCTTAAGATAAAACTAATAAATAAACATAAATTACCACATTGATTCATAAATTCAATAAAGGTTTACATAAAAATGCACTTTCTAAAGTTGAAACAGCAAAAAATAACCACAAACGTAATTCTCGTTGACTACGTAACAAAATAGCGCGCAATAAATAATTATATCTTGACCAATTAATGAACCATTTCAATTAAATACATAAGCAAGTCCATATAATATTGCTAAACGAGTTCTAATTAAACATTTTTTGCGTTCAACAGTAAAGTACTCTAATGACCAGACATTCCCTATATGTCTGTATTAGACTCTTAGCCGTAACACGCGCTGACTTGTAATTAACTTTGATTTGTGCTAGATTTCTTTAAGTTTTCATTATCTAGACAAATATGAAAAAGCACGTTGGTTCATGAGAAATAATACAAAATAGAATTTATATGTTCTTGAGGTAATTTTTGTGTCGTTTTTGTTCTTCGAGCTACTCGGTATTACACATAAAATAAATTAAGTATTTATATAGGTATACACATTCTTTTTATTATTTATTTAAACATTATTATTTACCATTACTTACCTCTGTTATTCAACTGTGACATATACTTAAGTTCATGAGAAAATCTGCCTCTCCACAAAAAAATGCGTATTAAGCAGGACGCACTTTCGGAAGAACTCACATTCAGACTTTAATATTTATTATGTATTTGGGTTCAAAGAATCAAATGCTTTATTATAATCCAGAATTGACAGATAGTATGGTTGATTATATTGGCTACGTTTTTGAATTGCTTGTTTAACAACATGTATGTGTTAACAATTTGGGTTAGGATTATTATCAAATTATTTAAAAGACGAGAATAGATGAGGTGTGAGTTATTTTTGTAATTTTATAAGTTTCTTCTTTAACAGGTCTGGTTCCAAAACCGACGGGCCAAATGGCGTAAGCAAGAGAAGGTGGGTCCTCACGCGCATCCCTACAGCGGCTACCTAGGAGGCGCTCAACCACTTCCTACCTCAGCTGCTCTACCAGCCCCACCACATCCATTCACTCAGCTCGGATTCGGATTAAGAAAACCTTTCGATGCTGCGCTTGCGTCTTTTAGGTACGTAATTGGGAAATTGATTAATTTCAATAAATTATGTTGCCTTTCTCATTAATTAATAAAAATAAATTTGTGTATATGTGACTCATAAACTAATCATTTTGTATGTAAAATTAATAAGCTGTAACACACCTGACAATCAAACAAGTTTTTAATTAACAACATCATAAAAGTCGGTTACTCTACATAATATAAATAACCTCATTTGGTTAATGAAATTAATAACGCAATATAATTTAGTACCTACTAAAGTTCTTTGTTTTTTTAACAGGTATGCAAGCACGCCTCTATTCGGGGCTCAATATCTTCCACCTTTGTCCCGCCCTCCTCTATTCGGGGCTCCGCTCTACGCTACATCGCCAGCTCATTTCCATTCCTTATTCGCAAACCTTACCGTTCCTGAACCGCCTCGGCTATCTCCTGAGCACTCCAGACCGGAGCTTTCACATTCGTCTTCCGATGCCTCCCTTCGATCACCCGAGCTGGCCCGATTGACACCCGAAGTCACCCGATCTCCAGCCCCTTCAATGTCTCCTCCAATTTCTCCGGGGAGTGAAAGTTTGCACATACCGTCAGCTATGGAGGATGTGAGAAGCTCAAGTATTGCTGCACTAAGATTGGCGGCAAGGGAACACGAACTTAGACTTGAATTTTTACGACAAAGGGCTGATCTGATTTGCTGACTGTTTTAGAAAAATATCTTCACAAAGTATTATAGATAATGTAAATAGATTAATTATAGTTTAATAAAATTAAGTTCTTTTAAAATCTACAGATATAAGTTAAAAAATAAATGTGTAAATAGCAACTAAATTAAGATAACGTATGTTATGGTAGAATCTAAACTTTTTTGTAAAATCCGTCCTCTCTAGGCTAATTAAAATATTTTTGGATAATGAATAAATGAAGTTATTCTGATACTAAATTGTTTTTTTTCTTTATTTTGTAAATAAAAGTTGGAAAAGCTCGTTGTAAGACGTCTACTAGTGGGGTGGACGGAGTGTCTTTTGAAGCTTGCAGGTTACCGGAGGGATTTATGTCTATGTTCGATAGAAGACATACTATGGCTTGATAAACGGCTTGGATCTTAAATTGACTTTAGTTTGAAATCGTCTAGTCTACTAGCAATCAAACGTTTAGTTTTCTTTTCCAATGATCGTTTGTACAACACAAGGGCAAAGCCTCAACTTGTAAAATATATATATTTCTCTGTTTCTATAGACTAGGGTATTACTTCCGTGGAGAATGCTGTATCTATTTAGTTACAATATATTGTCAGGATAACAGACACATACATCAGTTATATTAGTATTGTCTTCATAAACGAACGTAAATTACAAAATCATTAATTCAATTACTTTTAAGGAAAAACACATAATTCAAAGAATATAGGATGAGTCAGCAACAAATCACAGATACAGTCACAAATATCATATTGCAAATCCGCCATGACAGTATAATTTAATTAAATAACAACGATTTGGTATCCGCAAAACGTGGTTACCTCTAATTTGTTCGACTGTGGATTAGGTAAAGCTGTGGTCATAATAGCCACTGTATTAGCGAGTGTTACACGCTGATAGTGATCTGAACACAAAGCGACATCCACATGAACAAATTAACAAGAACATATTTTTTCATTGTGTTATATTTAATTTCTAACACTTCTTATAATATCAAAGTTCAACTATATCGTAGCATCGGGGCAAAAAAGTGTCGGATGTAAAAAATTACAAACTAAATGGACATTAATCTATTCACTACCTAATAAAGTTAGGCACAACGTTTATTCTGAGCACTGCTTACGTAATACCCATTACATTACACCAGCAAAAGTATTACTGCAGTGACGGCCAATGCCATTCAATTTAAATTAATAATCAATAGGTTAATAAGACTTATAATTACTAACTTATAAAACTTATAAATTGAAATCGTTTATACTGTTGCTTTGCTGTTCCTGTTTACGTTTATTTGACTGAGTTTCAATTTCATCTGGTTAGATTTTTATTAATTTACTACCGCAAAAAACACGTTAATAGATTTACTGGAGGACAAAGATTTATATTATTTGTTATTCAAACATATTATTTTTCATGCTCTAACTAAATTAAAATTTAAAGAAACTTAGTTTTAAGACAGTTGATTGTTTTCTGTTGTTTGAGCATCATTATGATGCTCGAGAAATCTCGGTGTGCTCGTGGGTCACTGCTGTTGATCCTGGTGATCAGTATCAACAAGCAATCCTTTAGTTAATATCTATGAGATTGAAGTTAATAATGGGCAGATGCGAAAAAAATAGTTTTACTTTGTATAAAAATAATATTAATAATTAATTTCTTAAACATAACCTTTATGTAATAGACACAGATATTCTAGCTAGGCTAAAACATACTACGCGAACGGTAATGAGTAACGGTTATTCAAAATCAGAAATATATTTTGAGAGTCAAATATCATTATATACACAAATATATATTCAATATACATACCGTATGTTCCTTAAATTCGTAACATCGATGTCTATTCCACTTCATAATATTTTTATAAATTTTTTGTCAATATAGATAACTTTATCTTTATTGACAAAAAACATACAAGAAACGTTACTGCTGGTAAATAATACCAAGAAAGAACTTTTTTTTTAAATGAGAGACTAACTATTTGTTACTATATTATATATAAAACTAAATAGTGTGTTTGTTTGGTTGAACGCGTTAATCTCAGGAAGGATTGCGAATAAAAGTAGCGGAGTATTATCAAAAAATTATGCAAAAACAAGTTTTTTTTGAAGTGAAACTTCTTTATCGGGGTTGTCAAAAAATTTTGTGTAACATTTTTTCGTTACGCGTAATATTTATCCGTTACGTTACGTGTAACATTTATCCATTACGTTACGCGTCAAATTTATAAAATAAAATAAAAAACATTTTCAAACACAAACAGGACCAAATTAATACTACAATGAAATATCACATTACAAACAATATTATTTTATTTAGTCCACAATGTAAATAACTACACACATCACATTCCACAAACTTACTTCATTCACACCACAGATCGCGAAATATTTACTCAGGTCTCGCTCCTTAACTTTTATTGCACTTGAAATAAGAATTGTCACGAATATTGCTGGTTTATAAGTCTTTTGTCGTTATACCTTACGTCGACATATGATATTTATTTTTTGAAAAATAACGTCATAAAGAAGTTTCACTTCTTACGAGTGTACGCTAGTACACGCACACTTTTTTTTTTCTGAGATTTTCGGTTCGTGCGCTTCTTAAATAGTTTAAATTACATAAAAAACAATGTAGTGAAGTATAGTTCCTCGCATAAAGTTCTAAAAAAAGTAATTGACAGCATATGTCTATCCTTTAAAGTTGGCTCACTATAACTTTTTTTACGGTATATTTACCGTTTGTTCGTTTGTTCAGAGATGCAGACGAGTTTGCGTGGGTTAGCTAGTATATTATAGTAATACATCAAAACATCTCTACACCAAAAGCGCTTCGCTCATGCAAGATCGCTAATAGCTTTCTATTACACCTCGCTTCAAGTCATCGCAGTGATTCACCGCCAATCACACACAATCATCACAATTTGGTGTTAGTCACCCAAGACACCAAGGCCAGTGAAGGGACGTTCCATTACGTGCAGCGATTATTAACCTGGAGCATGACCTAGGACGATGCGGTTACAAACACTAGATTACAAGCTAGTTTATGTGGTGATGACTATAGGGCTCGATGTTCTGCAATTGTTTTTGTGTAAGTTTTAGACACTGAACTGTTCTTAACCGATACCTAGTTTTATCAATACGACTGTATTTTTTATGTTTTTTTCCTTATAACTTTCGACTGGGTAACACGATTTTGATGATGATTTTTTTTATTTGAAAGCCGGCTCTACCCATGTGTTACTATGCCAAAATATTTTTTTTGTATTATTGGGTGTACAAATCAACTAATCTTTGTGTGTGTTAAACGTTTTAGGCTTATAAAACTCACATTTTGTCAACTATGTTTTTGATCCCGTTCGCATAGAATAGATCAAACAAACCATACATTGTAGCGGGTGGGGGAGCGAACGCTGTGGAGCGCGTGCGCCTCCTCACATTTTGGGGGCAGCAACGATAAAATCGGGGTTTCTATCCAGGATAGAGCCATCTACAAACAGTAAGTGGCCCGAGGTACGTCGGGATTCCAGAGTTTTCCTCACTAGGGTGCACCTGGCTCTCCGGCTCCTGGTACATGAGACGGCGTGCAGTTTTAGTCCGTTCGAGTCCGACATGCCACCAGAAGTTGGTTTTAAAAAAAGGGTTACATTATTGCTTAAGTCTCCAACTTGAACAGCTTTTTGCTGTTATAATTATAAGCTTTGAAATTTACTTTCAAAAGACAGGACAGAAGTTGCATTTTACGTATTTTTTTGTGATCCACAATGTGTTGTTCTGAGTCTGGGAGTTCTTTGTGTCCGTTTCAAAGATGTGTATTCGTAAAGCGGGAGTAGCTGTTTAAAAAAGTACCGGTGCATGGGTGGTAGGTGGCGGGCTACCGGAGTTCGTTGATTATACCACGGTAAAGCCTTTATAAATATATTAAATTCATTAAACTTTTGACAGGACATCTATCAGAATAACTAGTTATGAATAATTCAGCCATAATAAGTACACAGTTCGATCGATAGAATTCGTAATCGATTCGTGATTGTTAACGATCTTTCTTCGACTTCAATAAAGGAGGAGGTTCTGAATTCGGTTTCGATATATTATGAAAAGCGAGCGGTTCAATAATTTAGAGCTTCAACTGAACGAAGGAGCATCTAATATGGAGAGTACTTCCAGAGTATCTATTTAGATTAATCTATTTATATTTTAATTAGCTCACCCTCGCAACCTCGTTTACGTCTACTATTGCCCGTAGTAGTACTATTGGGGCTCCGCTCCTATTGATCTTAGCGTGATATATAGCTTTCCTGGATAAATAGATTATCCAACACTGAAAGATTTTTTCAAATCGGACCAGCGGCTCCTGACATTAAATATTAGTAGGTATAAATATGTTTTCTCCTATGTAAAAGATAAATAAATAATAAAAAAACAACTGCGTATAATTCCATACGTTCAGTATGGTTTTAATTTAATAGTTTATGAACAATATGCAGTTAATAACTTAAAATGATCGAGTATTACGTCATTGTGATTAGCGTAATCTGAAAACAATTTTCTCATTACATTCAGTTTCGTTATGACATTATTTGTCAACAATATCAACGTGAATATTCTCAGAAGCATTCTATTTATGATAAAAATATGCACAGTTGGCTAAACATAAAATTAGGCTGAAGAGTTACAGTTATATAGATGTAAATAATATGTTACTACTAGAGCTTACCACATCACTACAATTTTAAAGAGATTTACTTTTTTGTTTGCACTGCAACTTTATGGCGCCTTGAACGAGAGTATAGTCATACAAGATAGGAACGTAATAACTAAAGCACTATCTTCTTTACGACAATCAAGAATAAATAAGGTCCCTTTTCAAAATTATATTTAATAAACATCAAAATTTTTTTAGTATTTATTTGACAAACAATTACATGCATCCTTTGTGATGATAATAGCGCTTATCATAAGATTTTATGAGCTTCGCTGGCCAGCCAGGCGCATGTAGTGATGTTATCACTAATCGATATTCGAAAACCATTATCTTCGTTATAAATTAATTTTATTTCTAAAGATTTCATTTGAGATTTTTTAGAAGGACATTAGTTTTGGTAGAAGGATATTAATAAGTATTATTATATGTTAGTTCTAAATAACTCCGTTAAAACTTAAATACATGTTTAAATGAATAAATATAGGAATAAAAAAAAATAAAGTATTGTGAGTTTAGCATTGGTAGCAGTTTTGTTAGCCCTTATTTTATTGAAGACATTTCTTATTTCACTACATATGATTATTAAGGAAGATAATAAAACGTGTAGGATCTGGTTTTTTTTTAGATATTAAAGCTCATATCTGAACATGATCATAAAATTGACTGGAAAATGATGTATGGCTAACTAACAAACCAATTAAAATCAATCTTAATTTAATTTACACATTTTGAATACGTCTGCCATTACTTCCAATACAAATTCAATTTTTTAAACTTTGTATTAAGAAATTACTGAATTAGGTATTTTATGTGAAAATTGCTCCACAGGTCACACATAAACTAATGGTTTTAACTAATTCTCAATTTAAATTCTATATGAATTGAAATATGTATTGAATTTTCTATCCTCTACAGATTAAATAATTGGCGTGCCAAATCGATTTTTACGATCATTCGAGTATATAAATGTTTATCGATACAATTATCGATAATATCGCAGCGATGCCGTAAACTTTTTAGTGTAGTTCTTGTAGCACAAGCGCCTGCGCCTTGCTAACTTTTATTCACCGATCTTTAGGTACCAGAGTTTATAGCTTGTCGTAAATAACGCGAAGGAATAAAGACGTTTTGTGAACGTGTATTGACGTTTCCATTTAAATTATTTTAAATACACTCACAGTTTAATGCTGTATTTATAACAAGCTTTGTGTTGAATCAATTTTGCTTTAATATTTGCCATCGCGGAGTGTCACAACTTTATGCTTGCTCCTTTGTGTTGTTGCTACCTCGATTTTATTTTTAACTGCGAGATCTGTTGATTTATATTTTGTTTGTTATTCTAAAAAAATCTACAATCTACAATAGTGGTGGATTTTGAATAAAACAAAATAATACCTACGTTTATTTCAATTCCTTACTTTTTTTTAAATTAACACTACAAAACGTCAAGGAAAATTGTCGTGTTTTGTTTTAAGGGTATTATTTCTAGAAAAATAAAATTTACAAGTAAAGGTACATCAATGTTATTTTGTATTATGTAAATCAGCTAAATCTAGTCATTTCAGACTTAAAGACAAAGAGTAGGTAACCAACTCATAGTCTATCAGACCAGCCATTTTCCTTAAGCCGTCAGTCTATCGTGCCACAGGGTGACAAGACACTACGTTGCCTACTATTAACCTGTGTCAAGAGATACGTTTGCCTGTGATAAAAACGTCACTATTAATGATCTGTTAACAAAAACAAATAGTTGTGAGTACTTTTTAAAAAAATGAGTGACAACCGAGTGTAAGTTTCACCTAAGGCTGGGCGCACACCGAACCGGTCTTTGGCGAGACGGTTTTCGACTGTTGTCTTGTGCTGACGCACTCCGAACGAGATAGACTGAGGGTCTGAGCAATCCATTTCAGTATCCATTTATGGTCCGATAGCTTGTATTTATAAATTACCGACCTCTTTTCCACAATAGAAATTAATCTATTCACATCGCAAGACATCTTTGAAAATAAATTTGCTTAATTAATAATATATATATAAAAAATACTTGTATTACACAGGTATTCCTCGAGCCTTTACCACAGATAAAATTGAAAAAAAAAATACATTTAAAAAATTAAAATAAGTTTAAATGTTGGTTTAATGACTAAAATATATGTTTAAATCACCTACAGTGATGGAGTTGTCGAACATGGTAGTAAGGTCAGCTTCTTTTTCGAGTCGAAAAAGTAGCAAACTGTCTCGTCGTAGACTGTCTGTCGACTCCGGTGTGTACCTAGCCTACTAGTACACGGTTTATAATTGCTATGACCGATGCCTATCTTAGATATCGAAACCATTACCAAAGCTGGATCCTGACTTCAGTCTTCAATCCAATCCGTGGCGTATATTTCGAGATGATATGCTATGACAACCGTACATCATTAGAAAATGGAAAATATGATCGTTGCTTTCAGAAAGCTTATTCTTCAAGCTTTGTCAGTTTCTTTCGTTCTTTGATGAATTACCTCATAACGAACTTTATCTTTCAAAGTAATTTCCAATACTGTTTCTAAGCATGTTGAGCGAAACTTAGTTTGTGGACTAGTATTGTCATTAGCGTCCATATCTAGGCAGCTACGATCATAAGATTATTTTTTTTTATTAAAAAAAGACAACTCCCACATTAGGAATAAACATCCTGTGTCGTGGGGGACTTTACAAACATACATTAAACGGACACAAAGAACATCCAGACTCGGCACAACAATTCGTGGATCACACAAAGTGTTGTAAGTACCGCGTGGGATTTGAACCCACGACACTTGGCGCAGTAGCAAGCGGCATGGCGACCGCTGACACCACTCGGCCAACCGTGCAGTCTTGTGTACCAAGATGTAAGTAGATTGCAGTTTTACAATGTCTATAGAATGCAATTGTATTTATATATTTTCCATAATTAATAAACTAACTAATAATTAGCTTAAGTTAGTATTCTGAATATCATTTAATTACATAAACAGGTGCTTCAAAAGGAAATTATCTATACATTTTGTATATTAACAATATAATTGCTCACGCACACCATATTGCGCCAAAACATGAACAGCAATTAAGTCATAACACGATTTTATAAGCACTAATAATATCCAATTATCTTCTAAACTAATAGCTTAAACACATTAGACCGTCGGGCCCAATACACCCAATTAATATAAAATTATACATACTTTTATATATTATATATTTGGTATATAAAATTTATAACATTATATTCATTAGTATAACGAGGTATTGGACTGTTTGATGATCGAATTAACATAGAAATTAATCGATTCTTTATTTGTATCGAAGTGCCATAAAAGTTTAGTATTCACTAATAGTAACATATGGAAGAGAAGGGTTTGTTATGCTTGTCTATTGATCCTGTGACGATTTAACGAGGTTGCTTGAATCGTCATGTTAACAATTCGTGTCGGTATTAACTGAAGACTATAAGTTTTAGTTTTATGTAAGTACCTTTCCGTCTGGTGAGTGATTCAGAATACCAAGTGTCACCACCATTTCTTATCCTCTGGTTGTCGTCAAAGGCGACTAAGGGATAAACTTCCTATGATAACATCACTGCAAAGAGAAGGAATACTAAGATAATACTCCAAAACCTTGCTGAGATGAGGCTTAAGCCCAGCAGTGGACTATTAAAAGGTGTTGATGAAGTAACTATCCAGTTGTAACAAATTTATTGCTTTTATAAAATTATACATTAGAATTTAAATTATTATCAGTCCTCGATCTACTTTATTTACTGTATGCATATTTTGTATTATACAATGTTGATTAAATATAATAATAAAATAATATAATTACTTGAAATATATTTGCAACTTTTATATTCATAATATAATTTACGTTCTTATCTTTTAATTATAATTATTACAAACATTTTCTATTAATTTTCGCATAAAGTGAAAACCTATTAAAACGCAAGTTTTGCAATTATAAATAAAGGGTTGTGACTTTCAAAATAATGCCGGTGACAGACATTTCCTGAATGACGCCGCGATTCGTCGACAGAACAGGTAAGTCTTGTATCTGTTTTCAAACAATTAAGCAGTAAAATGAATGAGTAGTTGTTGTAATATGATTATCACACTAAAGTTTTTTTCTAGGGTAACCACTTTTTGACTTCAGGTAAACATAATCTGGTTAAATTATGTTTATTGGAAGTCAAAAAGTTGTTATAAATTTTATAAATTATGCTTTTCTAAAGTTAAAAAGTGGTTGGTAGAAATTGAAAGAAAATGTTATTGTTGCTGATTGAAAATTAATCTTCACCAGCTCACATTAAAGTAGGTTATAGAATTTCGTGCATTCAGTTTACTTAAGGGATATTTGTTAAGAGACCAATGCAAAATAATTGATTTTCTCTTATATAAGAGTCAGTCTAAAATCATATACAACTACCAGTGTTTCTTTGATGTCAATTATCTACAGAAGTAATATTTGGTTAATAATAGTAATATTTTAAGTAACAGCAATAATATGATTTTCAGTAATATTTTGAGGAATCATGCAGTTGTGATTTTATTAATCATATTGTGATAATTCTAACTTAATACCATTATTCAAGTAATTTCGACCCTTTTTTTTTTTTTTTTTTTTTTCCCGTGCGGAAATCCCCTCGGATACCACCTACTGGTGGCATGTCGGACACGAACCGACTAAAACCGCACGCCGTCTTGTTGGGTACTAGGAGCCGGGGAACCAGGTACACCCTAGTAAGGAAAACCCTGGAACCCCGACGTACCTCGGGCCACCTAACAGTTTGCAGGTGGCCCCCGACTGTGTGGGAACCCCGATGATCCCTTTACTGTCCCCTAGGACACGCACGATCCGCAGCGTCCGCGCCGTCACATGGCCCTGCTTCTGCTAGCTGCAAGTTTGGGGGTGACAGATGTGGCCATCTGTCACCCCCCAGGCCCGCGCTTATGGAGGACGGAGATCATTTTGCGATCTCCGGCGCCTGAGTCGCCTGCGGTACCTGGCCCGTTCTCGGGCCCGGCGGTCCGGGAGAGTTCTAAATCTCTCCCGGTCCCGCTCCGCCGTCTCTTTGGCAAGCATAACTTGCTCGCAGAAAGAAACGGCGGAGTTCCAAGCGCTCCCGCTCCGCAACATGGCCGCAATCATGTTACCGAGCGAGAGAACCCCCACCCCGATGGCCGTCACGAGATCGCGCCTCGGCTCCTCCCACGCCGGGCATTCTGCCAGCGTGTGGAGTGCCGTGTCCACGGTCTGGCCATCACAGTGGTGGCACTCAGGCGTTGGCTCTTTACGGATCAGACACAGGTGATCTCCGAAACATCCTTTTCCAGTGATCACCTGCGTCAGCCGGTATGAGAGGGTCCCATGACGCCTCTCGAGCCAATCCCCCATAACGGGTCTTATCGCCGCAATAACGGCGTGCCCAGCGCTCGGTTGCCCAAGTCGTTCACTCCATTCTTCCACGAGGACCTGGCGGAGCTGGGATTTCTGATCATCGACTTCTCGTTTCTCAGGACTCAAACCCAACTCCCGCGCCTCCTTGCGCCACTGGTACAGAGCCGCAAGGGCTCTCGCCTCCAGGTCCCATGGTGGAGTTCCGGCCAGGAGACTCGCTGCCTCAAAGGAGATTGTGCGATACCCCCTTATGATCCTGATTGCCAGCACTCGTTGCGGTCGTCGCAATAGCGCAATATTGCCGGCTCTCAGGATCTCCGCCCATACCGGGGCCCCATAAAGGGCCATGGACCGCACAACCCCCGAGTAGAGTCTCCTGCAGGAGTCATCGGGCCCCCTCATGTTTGGCAGCAACCGCGCCAATGCATTCGCTGCGCCAACCAGCTTGGGGACCAGACTTCGGAAGTGGTATCCGAAGTCCCACCGGCCGTCGAGTACGAGCCCTAAATACCTCATAGAGGGCTCGATGCCGATGCGAATGCCTCCTACTATGAGGCTGAGTCGATCAGGTGGCTTGCTCCGAGGCCCGTGAAAAAACAGAGCCTCGGATTTATGCAGAGCCACCTCGAGACCCAGCCGCCGGATTCGTTCGACGACTTGGGCAACCCCGGCCGTGGCCCTCAGGATTGCCTCACGGTGCGTCCCGCCCCTCGCCGTCACAAGCGTGTCATCCGCGTAACACGTGACGGCGACACCATCTAAGAACGCACCGCGAAGCACCCAGTCGTAGCCAATGTTCCACAGGAGCGGCCCTAAGACCGACCCCTGTGGGACACCACACGACATTTCACGTCGACCGAGACCGGTCCTACTTGGGTAGACCACGGCTCTCTCCGACAAATATGCCCCGACTATGCGGCGGAGGTAGGGAGGCACTCGGTGATACACTAGTGCCTCCCTGATGCAACTCCAGGGCAAAGTGTTGAACGCATTGGCTATGTCCAAAGACACAGCCAATACCACTTCGCCCCGGGAAACTGCTTCCTCCGCCAGAGCCTTCACACGCATGATCGCATCCACGGTGGAGCGCCCCTGACGGAAACCATACTGATTGTCCGCCAGATCCGGCCCTACCCTAACGAGATGCTTGACGAGGCGCCATGCAATTACTCTTTCAAAGAGCTTGCATGCCTCGTCAAGCAACACTATGGGCCGGTAGGCAGATGGTGACTCCACCGGGCGCCCCTCCTTTCGGATGAGGACCAGTTTCCCCGTCTTCCACAATTTTGGAAACTGGCCCTGTTCGAGGCATGCGCTGAACAACCCTCTAAGTCGGGGCTCGAGAGCCGGCGCCTCATCATCTAGAGCCAGGACCCACGCTCGACCGGGAATGCCATCGGGTCCTGGGGCGGTGCTTTTAGCTTTAAGCCGTTGCACCGCCAGCGCTAGTTCTGCCCGAGTGACCTCAGGCACGTCGTCATCATCCACGTTAGGGGCCTCAAGCGTTGTAGGCGGAGCCATCAGTGGTGGAGTGTGCTCCACCAACCGCGATGGGAACAGGGTGCCGACGACCCCCTCAAGCAGATCCGACTGAAGACACCGGGTCAACGGCGGGGCCCACGGGCGTATCTTGCCCCTAACCATGCGGTAAGGGCGCCCCCATGGATCCCGCTCCAGTGTCTCCAGTAACTCGCGGCGGGCCTCACTTTTGGCCTGCTTAATCGCTGCCTGAAGGGTTCTCTTGGCACCCCTATATTCCACCAACAGCTCCGCCTCTCGAGTTACCGCATCCTCGGGACGGCGATGCCTCCTGCGGAACCGGGACCACTGACGTCGCGCGGTCACGCAGGCCTGTCGTCGCCTAGCGATCTCCGGCGACCACCAGTAGACCCGGCGCCTCGCAGTATCGGGCTGAACCCTAGGCATCGCCGCATCGCAGACGCGGGTCATAGCCTCCCGGAACCATTGTGCCTCGGCATCCACATCAACAAGCCTGTCCGGCACTGGAGCCCAGGCCTGCACGATGGCGGCTTCCAGGAGGAGCTCCCGATCTAAGCGCTTGAGCGCCCAACGTGGCTCAGGTGGAACCGGTATGACCGGCGCATCACCCGTGGGAGCGGAGACATCAAACCGAATGTATCGGTGATCCGAACCAGTCTCCTCCCCCACTACGACACGCCAGTCCCGAACACGGCATGCCAGCGAAGGGCACGCGAACGATATGTCCACGATTGAACTGCCCCTCGCCGTCACGAACGTAGGCTCGGTCCCCTGATTTAGGACAACTAGGCCGAGTCTTTCGGCCCAGTTCTCCAGAGCTCTGCCCCTCGGATTCGTGCGCCGGGAACCCCAAGCCTCCGACCAGGCGTTGAAGTCTCCGACCACAAGAACCGGATGAGGCCGGCAGGCATCGACGACGACGGCCAGCTGAGCGAGCCATTGCTCATACTCAGTTATGTCTCGGTTCGGCGTGAAATAAGCGGCCACGACCGCTATATCCCCAACCACTGCCGCTATGCAACCCCGTTCTCTTGCAACTACGACAAAAGGAGGGGTGAAGTAATTTCGACCCTTGGGAATATTATTGTATTCTTATTCTATAAATCTAACTTATGAATAATATTTTGACAGTAACATTAAAAGTCATTAGATGCATTTTTGGGGCAAACGAGCAGACGTATCGCCTACACTCCCAACTCTAGAGGCATCACAAGTTCGTTGCCGGCCTTTTAAGAGGAAGGTCTTTCTTGAAGGTTTGAAGATCGTATTGGTCCGGAAATACCTCAGGCAACAATTCATTACACAGTTTTGTTAAAGTTTCTCGAGAAGCGCATAGTTGTGGGCTGCCAACCACCTAAATGATTTTTCATTACATTTAATTTTTTATAAAACTTGTTTAGATTTATTAATACTTTCAAAAATTAATCAAGTCTGTCTGCGCATGTCTGGTGCCAGCTTTAGTTACATAGATTACAAACAGTATTTAATTAAAAAGGCATATGTGTAAACATGTGATTATGTCTGGGTTCCATTCCGTTTATTAATCACGATATATTTGTCCTATTTTTTGAGATCACCGATACGATAAGCAAATAGTTTGTACCTGCAACATAATACCTTTCATTAAAGGTATCATTACGCACACGAGACTGCCAATGTCGGTGAAACTCTTGATGTTACATTGTAGATCATTGACTTGACATTGTAATATCCCTTTTAAAGGAGTTGGTCAGTGTTACATATAGTTTGAAGGTTAAGGTATGTTTTTTAAAAGACATCTCCTGCTCTGGGAATATTCTTGTACTTTTCAAACATACCTACATGAAAAGGACTTAGCATACTTAAGACCCAGAACAAGTATTTGTATATCACACAAAGTATTGTCCTACGTGGGATTTGAACCCCACATGGGAAACACTTCATGGTTTGGGTAAAACATAATTATTTCAAGATAAATAGTGTTTTCATGGCATGTCATCAGTATGCTTAATTGTGACTAAGTCGAAGAGACAATCCACTCACGAAAGTGTGAAAAACAGGATATGATAATGTACTGAATATACTATGCTCCAGATACTTGTCGTTGTATCAAAGGTTAAATATTTTTATTGCATGAACGTTGCAAAAATTACTTTAAAAACCTTTCTATTTACAATTTTGACTAATTTATGATCTTGAAAGCAGACCTTTACTAATATCATGGAACTGGAGAGTTTGTTTATTGTTGGTTTTGTTGAACGCGCTAATCTCAGAGAGCGTTGGTACGATTTGAAAAACTTATTCAGTGTTCGATAGCCTAATATTATTCCTCTTGACAGGTTCCATTCCGTGAGTTGCGTGAACTTTTAAATTTTCGCAAGAATATTGTATGAAACAATTGTTCCTCTTAAAAAGTTCTAAAAAGGCCGAGACAGAAATATGTAAATTTCTTGACAATGTATTACATCACGCTACCGGCAATAGGAGAAACAAATTTAATCTACAAAAGGTATTTTTTAAAAACCCATTCTGTGTCACGAGGGACTTTACAAACATAAATGAAAGGGACAGAAAGAACACCTAGACTCGGCACAACAATTTTTGTATAAAACAAAGTGTTATGCCGTGTAGGATTTGAACCCACAACTTGTGGCGCAGCAGGAAACGCCATGGCGCCCGCTGAGACCACTAGGCCAAACGTGCAGTCAGTTTAAAATAATAATTAGCTTCGGATAATAGATTAGTAATAATATTTATTTAGAGTTTTAAGTACACACTGTTGCAAATTGACTGTACGGATGGCGCAGTGGTTTAAGTTTTCTACTGCATTAAGTGTTGTGGGTTCAAATACCACATGGGAAAATTGTTGTGAGTCTGGGTGCTTAGTGTACGTTTCATGTATGTTTGTAAACATCCCCATGACACAGGAATATTCCTAGTGTGGGAGTAGTTTTAAAAATATAAATAGAACTTTACAAATTCTTTGTCAGCTAATATCGCCTCCGCAATCTTAGAAAGAAAAAAAACAGCGGCTATAACACCTTAGAGTGTTGTTCTCCTGACACCGGAGTACCAATGATCCAGAAGTATCTCATCAGGCCGTCATAGTGTGGGTCACCATGCTGCATTCGCAATGAGTATGATGACCACTATTCTTAGATTCTGCTCATACTATCATCAGGCAGAGTACTTGTTGTCACTTTCGCAGGATTATATATTACTAGCTGACCCACGCAACCTCGTTTTTCCCCCGTTTTTGAAATATTCTTCATTGGTGCTCCGCTCCTATTAGCGCGATGATAGAATTAAGTAGTATTAAGCTCCTTTATTTTTGTTTTTTGTACAAGTTACCTTACTCCTAACACTGTTTGTTAGGCGTATTTTATTTTATCTCATATGGTGAATGTTGTGTGTACCTGTAATAGGCATGCATACTAGAAAATATTAATGTATAATTTTTTTAAAAGTGTATCTTATGTGTACTGTTGGTACACCTAAATAAATAAATATATAGCCTATAGCCTTCCTCGATAAAAGGACTATCTAACCCTGAAAGATTTTTTAAATCGGCTCGCTCAAACAAACAAACTCTGCAGCTTTATAATATTAATATATATATGCCAAAATAATTAGATGACACGTAGGAATATGACGACGTTATTTATAATATACTTTTTTTTTTTTTTTTTTTACGTGTGGAAACCCCCTCGGGCCGTCACCCCGCCGGGGTTTGCGGCGGGGCGGTGTGTCGGAATCGAACCGACTAAAACCACACGGTGTGCCAACTCTGCGCCTGAGAAGGGAGGGGTCCGGGAAATGCGTTTATTAACACAACCGGGCCCCTCCCAGCGCCTGCCCGCACTGAAGCGGGCACCTTCTTCAAATAAAAATCTCAATTTAGGCGACGCACGGCACACGCGTACGTCGCCCCCTCGCGGTTGGCCTGTAATGCGGATGGAGGGGAAAACCCATCCCGTCCATCCGCGGCCACACTCAGGGCGGCATGAGGCGCTGATAGGCGCGCCTCCGCCGCCCCGTGCGCCGGCGGCGGATCGGGTCCGAGTGGAGATCGTCCTCTCCTTCCTTCCTTCTCCGCCGCCTCCTTCTGCGAGATTACTTCCTCGCAGAAGGTCGCGACCGCGGTAAAACTGCTGTCGCTACCGGCCATGGATAGTACTACGGCCGGTAGCGACAGATCTCCTCCGATGACTGCAGTGAGGGCCCGGCGCTGCTCCGCCCAAGCGGGGCAGAACTCCAGCGTGTGCTGGGCCGAGTCCTCACTGCAGTCGCAGTGGTGGCAGGCGGGACTCAATTCCCTCCTAGCGACCGAGTGCAGGTACTTTCCGAAGCAACCATTCCCGGAAAGCACCTGCGTCAGCCGGAAGGAAAGGGTCCCGTGCTGCCGCCCTGCCCACTCGAGGATGACCGGCTGGAGCGCCTCCACGGTGGCAAAGCCAGCGCGTGGAGCCTCCAGCCGGGACGACCAACGAGCCATCGTGGCTCGGCGAGCGGCTTCACGCCAATCGCGTACCTCTTCGGGCGGAGGACGATTCCCGTTCTCCGCCCGATATTCAGCCGCTCGCCGATAAACTTCGGCGAGCACTTCCGCCTCCAAATCCCACGGGGGTGTTCCGGCCAAGGCGCATGCCGCCTCCGTCGAAACGGTGCGGTATCCGCGTATGGCTCTGACTGCCAATACCCTCTGAGGGCGCCAGAGGCGCACCTTATTCTGGGCAGTCAGAGCCTATTTATAATATACTAGCTGAACCCCACAGTGCTACCCGCGGCACGACAATAACCTCGGGCAACGCCGCGAGGCGAAGCTAGCATCTTTATAAATTGTAGCCTATGTGTTATTCTGATGTATAAGCTATATTATTGTAAAGTATCATAAAAATCCATTGAGTAGTTTTGGTGCAAAAGAGCAACAAACGTCCTCACATTCATACTCACAAACTTTCGCGTTTATAATATTAGTAAGATAAAATTTTCTAATATAATTAAAGATAATAAAAGTGTCAAATAATCTCTGCATTTGAAGATTATTTATGAACAATCTAGATTTCGATAATACCATTCAATTATGGAATTTGTCTCAATCTCATTAGTCTAAATACATTGCTAGCTAAATTAAAAGTTAACCCTAAATTTTTGACATTGGACATGTTTACGCAACACATATATTATCCATTCAATTCCGTTTAATTCGATACTAAATTATAAATAAACAAAAAATATTGATTACTCATAATCAAGGTGGAATCACAAAAAAAACGGATGATCGCTTTCGGGCTGGTCTACACTATACGATGAATCGATATGAAGTTTTTAATCGATGAATATTTGTAAGTATGATATTCAAACAAATTTGAATTATTTAACTATTCAATTCTAAAAATGGTACAAGACGACGAACGACTAAATGGGTTCACTAATGATGCCCATGAATACCTGTAACTTAAAAGACATGAGCGTTTCGCTACTTTAGTAACTCTCCCCTAGTTTTAGGAGTCACTCACACGGGGAGAAGTAACGACATGATAGCTTGACACTGATTTCAACACGAACGGGCCGGCTCCCAAAGATCAACCTAAAATAACAGCATTCGTTTTCGTATCGTTGATAAGTGCGAGTTTCGCCTGATGGTAAGCGATTACCGCCACCCATATACACCCGCAACACTATAGGCATCACAAGTACGTAGCCAGCCTTTGGGGGATGGGGAAGGGGATGGGGTATGGGCCTCCGGTATCCTCACTCATTCGGTGAAACGCAGCGCAAGCGCTATTTCACGCAGGTTTTCTGTGAGGCCGTCGTATCACTCCGGTCGAGCCGGCCCATTCATACTTTGGCAGGCTCATATTAAACAAAAAGCAACAGTTGCCGTTGGGGTCTAGGGATAATATAAAATAAGTTAAATATATGTGTTGAGGCATAACTCTCCAGTAGTTGGTAGATTTTGTCAAATTTTAAAATCGATTTTACATTATTAGATTTACGAAACATGTTCTTACTTAATATGTGTAATGTATACACAGTCTAACACTGCCTTTAAAAGCCGACGAAACGAATCTGTAGTCAGGTCGTCATCAGCCAAATTAAAACTAATTTATGTTGATTGAATTCATAATAGAAAACTATCAACGTAGAATCGATACGGCGCTTATGTGGCGTTCCCAAACAAGCTGGTTATTTTATGAGCAGCAAGGAATCGTGTTACAAGCTATGAAGTACTGTAAAGTAACGGCTACAGTTTTATGAGGCTAATTAACAAGAGATCGACTGCCGTACACTCATTTTCACATTGGATTTTCTATCATGAAGATAAACCTATTGTGTGGTTAGTGAGATCGCATTGAATTTGTCATGTGAAAATTTGGTTTCTTTATTTTTTTTTGCAATTGCTGTTTAAAATAATGTTACTCGCTTTATAAAACATGTAAATAAATTACCTAGTCTACGTCTAAAAAAATTTCTTTACACTAGAACAGCGAGAAAGCTATATTTATACCGTGGGAGAGCCACGCTTCGGCATGAATGGGCCGGCTCGACCAGAGTAATACCACGGCCTCACAGAAAACCGGTGTGAAATAGCGCTTGCGATGTGTTTCACCGAGTGAGTGAGGAAACCGGAGGCTCGTGGTGTTGCTGAGTGTGTGTGTGCCGGTGTTCATGAGCGGCGGTAATTGCTTACCATCAGGCGATACGGTTGCTCGTTAGCCAGCGAATCGATAAAAGAAAATTTGAAACGTATACCTTGGCATTTTTATTTCTACCAATTAAAAAACAGTGTGTTCTAAATATAAAATTTGAATACTGTCACAAAATTCTGTAGGTATCGCTAAAAAGGCCGTATAATTACAGTCATTAGATAATTTGGTCGGCCAGCTAGCTAAACCGCCAATGACTAAACTCCTGGGAGATAGCAATTTGGCCGACCGCAATGTTGTCTTGTGCCTTGCTAGTTACCTGATTAACTGAAACGTCAGTACGTTGAATGAGCTGTACCTGTGTCACGAAGTTTTGGTACACGTTAACTCTGAATTATAAAATTACATGCTAGTACCTAAAGTTATACAGTTTTAAGTAGTGTAAGTATATAGTTCAGAAGTTGAAGAGATGATTGAGGTAATTGAGGTCGAGTTAAGTCCCCAGTTACTCATGGGGATCTCTAGTGTCTTAAAAATATACTCGTATTTCTGAAAGCATGTCGAGCTGATAATTCAAAAATAGTTTTTGGTTATGTGTAGTATAACTGTACCTATAGTCATACTCCACATAACCATATATACACAACATACATAGTTGTATATCTAATGTACTAAATTATCGTGTCGCGGTGTTTGTTACCAAACTCCTCCGAACCAGCTGGATCGATTTGTAATTCAAACTTTGTGTGCATATAGGGTAGGTCTAGGAATCTGTTAACATCTATTTCTCATACCCCGAAATGATAAGGGTGATAACCCACCCCTTATTTGTTTTATGGCAAAACAACGTTAGCCCGTTTAGCTAGGTTAAGTACCTACGTATATATTAAAAAATGTGTGCGTGTACTAGCGTACACTCGTAAGAAGTGAAACTTCTTTATGACGTTATTTTTCAAAAAATAAATATCATATGTCGACGTAAGGTATAACGACAAAAGACCTATAAACCAGCAATATTCGTGACAATTCTTATTTCAAGTGCAATAAAAGTTAAGGAGCGAGATCTGAGTAAATATTTCGCGATCTGTGGTGTGAATGAAGTAAGTTTGTGGAATGTGATGTGTGTAGTTATTTACATTGTGGACTAAATAAAATAATATTGTTTGTAATGTGATATTTCATTGTAGTATTAATTTGGTCCTGTTTGTGTTTGAAAATGTTTTTTGTTTTATTTTATAAATTTGACGCGTAACGTAACGGATAAATATTACGCGTAACGAAAAAATGTTACACTAAATTTTTTGACAACCCCGATAAAGAAGTTTCACTTCAAAAAAAATGTTGGTAAGAAAAAAAAATTGACAACCATTTTTGCAAACGCACTTGTAATGCCTTTGGTGTTGCGGGTGTCCATGGACGGCGGTAATCGCTTACCATGAGGCGAAACGTCTGCTCGTTTGCACCCTATAGAATAAAAAAAAGCAAAGAACCGAATGCTTAGATTTTGTTACACTTTTTCATGAACTTACGCTAAACTGGCAAAACCGCGCCAATCAACCACGTGACCATAAAACCATTTCAGACCATTGCACAAGCCAATAGACAGTTTCCAATAATCCGCTTGCATAACGATAATTTACTACAATAATTCTATGTTTAACTTTTCTAATGGCCAGCTTGATCACTGATTGTTTCGGACCGATAGGTAACTATACAAACAGTCCAACCGATATTGCGGTTTTTATATAAAAATGGCTGCTGTTACGTTATGAAGTTTAGAAAAGACATTTCTTTGTCGTTGAGGTAAATTTCACAAATATTTTCAATCGTTTGTGAAATTTTATTACGTATTATTTCCTTACTTTGTTTCTTTTATTGAAATGTGAAAACTTATCATTTTTGGAGATCTTAGTTCACGTTATTACTACGTATTTTAAGGACATTATTTATTAGTGTTAGTCATTCAAAATTTGTTTGAAATAATTATTTATTATTGTATTTTTCTATTAAATTATAAATCCTATACGAATAATATTTTCTTTGCTTTTTACTGAGAGGACCTGAAGAATAATCAATTATTGAATTGGGTTGTCAAGTCTCTGTGAACTTACCAAACGTAAAATAATATCAAAGGTTTTATACAAATACTAAGGTTGTGTTTGCTAATATTATACCAGTATTATGATAACTATCACTATCGCTTCACTACAGAGTATAAAACAAAGCCGCTTCCGCTGTCTGTCTATCCGTATAAATGCGTTATATCTTTAAAACTACGCAACGTATTTGATGCGGGTTTTTAAAATAGACAGAGTGATTCAAGAGAAAGGTTTATATGTATAATACACGCATGATTTAGTAAGTTTAAAGGTTCCTAATGTGATGTTGCAAACCCTTGTTGCACACTACGAGATATATCTAAATAATGTACTACAGTAGTGTACACCTTAAGAAGGTCTAAAAAAAAGTCCGCGATGGTAAATGTCTATCTCTTAGGGATAACCCACCATAACCATTTTTTATTCCTTTCTTTTTACGAGAAATAATGGCTTATTAACGAAACGATTTTAAGCAATACCTACATCATTAATCCTCATCTGATTAAATACTTTAAATACATTGTGCATTTAATATAGATTTCATAGATAGATTCGAAGATATTAGAGATTTAAAATGCATGAATCGTGTCGTCTGTAGGTGCATATGAAATCCATCCGTGCGAAGCCGGGTCACTAGTCTTATATATAAAATTCTCGTGTCACGGGGTGCGTAATCGAACTCCTCCGAAACGGCTCGACCGATTTTGATGAAATTTTTTGTGATTATCCGGTATCTATGAGAATCGGTTGTAATCTATTTTTCATCCCCCTAAATGTTAGGTTATTTTTTTATTTATTTTTTTTGACAAAATTTTTAATTTCTATTTTTTTATGATGCAGCATTAGAAAATACATACAACCCTAGATTTTCAACCCTCTACGATCAACCCCTATTTTTCTATCGCGATTTTTATTGACCCACCTCTACAACATATATTCCCTTTTATGGCAAAGCAACGTTTGCCGGGACAGCTAGTATATATATAAATTAAACCCGCTTTCCGTTGTCACGACATAGCATGAAAACGGCTAGACCGATTTGGCTGATTTTTTTTTGTAGTTTTCTAATACTCTGTACAAGGTTCTTACGGAAAAAAATATTAAGAAAATCTTTCAGAAAGATTGAAAAATATACATTTAATTTTGCATATTTTAATAAAAGCGCGTTACGAATGTCAACGTCATTCAATTTAAAACAAAAAACTCTGTGGTGATCTATGATCTATCTATGGTACGCATACATAAAATAGGTCAGCTATACAAAATAAAGTAGTGCATCAAATTTAAGCTAAGGCGGTACGAAGTTCGCCGGGTCAGCTAGTATTCTATAAAAATAGCATTATGACTATTTTTCGTTTAGTAGCCTTAGTCTTAAATAGTTCACTGCTGGATGTAGTAAAGAGGTTTAGATTTATTAAGATACAATCAGATTTTTAATAAGATCTTCTTTCATTCACTAAACATTATAGTGATGTCTACAATGTTTCGTAGCTCATAGTAACAATTGTGCCCGCGATCAATTTCCATCGCACGCGACTTCCTCGCATCAATTGACCGCAATCAATACGGCAAATCGTTCGGAGCTATAGACAAGATGTTTGCTTTTGCACTTATCTGTTATTATCTGTGGTGTAAAATGATGCTAGTTTATGACTATTGACTATGGGTAATCAGAATCGAAGACGATTTTGATTGCTTTAAGTTTTCTTTTTTCTTCTATAAATGTGAATGTAAATATTATCTGATATTTTTATAAAGTCGTTCGTGAGTTGATATTTTTTTTTACTCAAAAAATAAATATTTAAAACTTGTTTATTTTTTAAATTCTGTAGTTGAGGACTTAAACAGGGCAGGGCATTGGAAATGTTTTACGTTTTCCGTATCAATAATAATTAATAGTGTTATGTCAGTCCTAATCGCTTTTAAAATCAACTAAAATATAAATATTCAATTCTACTGCAAATAACTAGTTTCTTCTGAAATTATTTTATTTTAAACACAATACGTACAGAAAAGAAAGTTTAAAAGGACACATGCCTAAAATGATTTGCTTGCTTGATGCTTTCTCAAAAGGCCAATACTGTACTCGCATAGTTTTTATTTAATCAGTAACGGACTTACAAAGATACACTTCTGTTGTTTCGACATTTCTTCCCAGACTGAGTCTTAGAAAATGGCGGCGCGTTCTAGATTTGAAATATGACTTTTAAAAATATCTCTAAAAGATTAACTTGCAAAAAAAAACTATTATCATTCAAGCAGAATTGATAGCCATTACATTTTCGCAACTTTAAAATTCATATCATAAATTTGCTATGTAGATATGCATGTACATAATAAGTATATGAAATAAATTTACAAAATGCTTCTATGTGATAAACTGTTGGATATTCACTGATAAATAAATAATAAATCTTGTATTGTCTCATAAATATATGAAACTGAAATTTTAAATAAATCTTCAACCCGACGTAATATGTGGATATGAGAATTTAAAATGCAGATCATATTTCGTGTTTAGGTTACATGGCTGTGGTCAGGTTATCAAAAGTCTAGACACCATTTGTATCCCTCGAGACGTTCGATTTCAAACAAATTTCGAATCGAATTCTTTAAAAATGTCATTTGTATTTTGACTCGGCGCGTGCCCACTAATGGAAAGCTTTATCCAATATTTTTTTTTTTGAAAAATTAGATCTGTCACGAATTATATTTGTTGATGAATTTTTGAATCAAAGTTTAAAGGAATAAGGTCTAAATTGAGTCGTCCAAAAATATGCTACGTTGATTTGGTGCGCGTTCGTGCTAACGTTATCAGCCAGCATTAGTGCTGTATAGTTATTGCTTCGAGTTTCGATGTTTCTTTTAAACTTTTTATCGAATTCCCAAAGTGTGTTTTGGATTAAAACATTATTTGCGTGTTGTGAGCGAATTTAAAGTGCTTCGCGTTTAATCGAATCGAAATACAATCAAGTGTTTGATTAAACGAGATTTATTTTAAATTGGTTCGACATTGTTTTAGTGTGTATAAGAGAAAACATGCGATATTTATAATTATGTATGTTCTCATTTTAAAACTTGCATAACACTACTAGTACATATTTCAAAAATTAATACGACTTTTTATATGAAGTAAATTTAACCGATAATTCAGTTAAACAATAAAATTTACTGGCTTATCAATTTTGTTGCAATAATTGCTGTCTACAAAATGTTTAATGAAATCTATTAATTTCTACTTAGCCTTGCCATAAATATTGTTACGAAGAAAACCTACTACTATTTTGTTATTGTACGTAACATTTATTACTATTACTGTGTGCTAGTTTAATAAAATAATATAAAACTATTAAAAATAAATAAAGCTTATTCGAAGTAATCTCCATTAGCTGCATACATATATAGATATACGAGATATACATGATACGGTCCTTTAAACGTTGAGGCCAGTTATCAATAGCAGCAAGCACCTTTCCTATGGGAAAATTCTTTACTGAGAATCGTATGAATTGTTTTAGGGACTCCAAAATATCTTGGCGTTAAGAGCAAGCTTTACACTCTAAAACTGACTGCCGCCACAGTGTAAGTCAATATGTTGCATGTTCTTATTCACATTAAGGATGGTAGCCACCACTCTTGGAATCTGCTCATGATTTCGATCAGCCAGAGCAGAGTAATTTTGGTACAGCCAAAACATAAAAAAAAACTATAAATCATAATCATAATAATTTGGATTAAGATCGGGAATAGATGACGGTCAGTCTTCTTTTCTTATGAAGTCCGGAACATTGGTTTCTAACCAAGATCGAGTTTTATAACCCGGTGCCGAGCCTTGCTAGAAGGACCATTCTTGGTTATTAAACATGGTGTTGTTAAGAGACTTAACTACCTTCTCAAGAATGGTATCTTGATACACTTGTGGCAATGTTTTGATACCTTTTTCGTAAAAATATGGCTCAGTCACTCCTTCATAGCTAACACCCCAATAAACCATCGCTGAAGTCGGACAATGCCCACGTTGTACTCTGTTGACTAATTGAGAAGGTTCTTTAGCGCTTTTAGCATAAATACAGTCATTTTCTTTGTTAAAATATTGCTCGATTGTATAAAAAATCTCAGCCGTAAACAATTTTTTTTCTGTGACCTCCCTTTGCGTATTGCTTAAGTAGTTATTTTGATTTTACCACCCTATTCTTTTTTAAATGGTTAGTTAAGATATGACCAGTGCGTCTCTAATAGGTTGCAAGTCCTAAGTTATCTTTTAAAATACGCGACATGGTTCTAGGTACTATCTTCAGCTCCTGAGAATCTTTTGCTTTCGGACAGGATTTTCGAATTCTTTTCCTTACTGCTTTGATCGCCTTTTTCATACGAACACTACGTGGACGGTCAGATCTTTTTCTGTCACAAACAAGAGGTTTGGTTTGACTGAGACGCTAGACGCTGATTTCTGTTTTAAAGCACGTCCTTTTACAAGTTTTATTCTTATTTCTATAAAAAACTTTCGTTTAACTTTGCCACAATGGTCTTTATGTTTTGTTTTTCATAATAATATCTATAATATTTGCATAGAATACTTTTGTGTCTTACTTTAAATTAGATAAAGAGGATTAGTAATAACTTTGAAAAAACATTTCAAAGAAATTTAACATAAAATAAGAAAAATGTATAACATAGAATTTCCTTACAAAATGTAGGGTGCGTCGTCGAACAGTGAACCAGCTGTTTTTCTAAGTCATATATCTTGTTAGAAAATAAAGATAAGAACATGATTTAGGTGTCATCGTTTAGGTAATTTTATAAGGTGTCTTAGTTATAGACCACAGAAAGATCAAAGAATTAATTAAGACGGTATAGAGGTTTTAAAAAATAAATGAATTTGGCTCACTGTGTACTATGGATGGTTTACACTGAACCACCCTTATTTCAACAGTGAACCACAATATAATTATATTGATGGGACACTTATTTGTAGAAAAGAAACACAATCTTTAATAATCATCTTTTTATTTGACCATAGAAAATAAAAGAAAAAAAATAAAACATTTCTGCCAACAAGAGTTATCAGTCTTCATTAATGTACCTATCACTTAAAATAATGAAATCAAAATACTTAAAATTAATCATCCCATATTCAACAAAGGCAAGTTCACATTGCATTAATATTTAATAAGACGTTTGCGTAGACGATGTTATAGATGTTACCCCAGATCGAGAAAGTGCATCTAGAAGGTTACTTAAATTTGAACGTCATGTCTTGTCAAACTTCAGTCACAGAAGTTGAATCTTGAATTTCTTGATTATTGCTTTTACATGAAGTCGAGAATTGCTGAAACTGCAGCATTAGGCAAATTTTGTGATTTCACTGTTCCATGTTATTTTCTTTTTTACATAACGACGCAATCTATGGTATGAAATATTACAAGCATTTGCCGCCGTTCTAACAGAGTTCCCATTTTCTACCATACGTAAAGTTGACATCATGTAATTTTTTTATGTTTTCCTACCTTCCGCTCTTTATCTTTTTGCCTTGGCATCCTAAAACAAAAATAAAACACTTCAAGAAACAGTGTACCAGGATCGTAAGGTACACAGTGAATCGGTTCACTGTGTAATATGCAGACCTGGTTCACTGTTCAATTCAGGTACTTTTCAACTTTCAAGCTAAAAATTAATAAGTCTTATTTGAAATTTTCAGAATGCAATATGCTTATGATATTTCCAAAGCTATAACAATATTTGCACCACACAACTTTTACTCTCTTAGTTAAAACCAAAAAATACAAAAATCGAGATACTTACTTGGAAATAGTACGTTTTTTCGGCGAAAAACAAACAAGCACACATCACATGTTTCGCTCAAGTCGTGGTCGTCGGCTTACTACGGAAGAGGGGAAGTGGGTACATGGCACATGTTTTGACACGATCGAGCAAGTAACAATCGTCGCGATTTCAGAAATATGACGGTGGTTCACTGTATCTGGTTGGTTCACTGTTCGACAACCGACCCTATACACATTATGTATTTTCAATTATATACTCCTTATTACTGACTATATTATATTAATTACTCGTAGTATTTATGCATAAAATGTGCTTTTAAAGTTAAATTGTGACAACAGAATAATAAAATAAGATAAAATTCGATCACTAATTACATTGGACAATAATAGTTATATATATAACCTCTGGTGTTGCGGGTGTCCATGGGCGGCGGTAATCGCTTACCATCAGGCGATACGTCTGCTCGTTTGCCCCCTATACAATAATACAAAAAAAGTGAAGACTATATTCTCAAATAGATATTACCTAGAATGTAATTTATAATACACCAGTAAAGTATATCATACGTACATCACATTATTACCGTGGGAGAGCCGCGCTTCGGCATGAATGGGCCGGCTCGACCGGAGTGATACCACGGCCTCACAGAAAACCGGTGTGAAATAGCGCTTGCGCTGTGTTTCACCGAGTGAGTGAGGATACCGGAGGCCCATACCCCATCCCCTTCCCATCCCCAAAAGGCCGGCAACGCACTTGTAACGCCTCTGGTGTTCCGGGTGTCCATGGGCGGCGGTAATCGCTTACCATCAGGCGATACGTCTGCTCGTTTGCCCCCTATTTCGTAAAAAAAAACATCAAATTAACATTACAAATGGCGACCTTATCGCTAATGAGCAATTTTTACCTATTACCTAAACTCTAACTTGCATACACGTCTATTATATTATATTCACGTTCTTACCAAAACTAATTAAGAAAATCAAGGTAGTCGTAGCTATTATCGTCAGCAATAAATTGGTCTAAATTGAGTTATCGACTGAGATCTTTCGGTTTTTTGCTGCACCGCGCCGGCTTTGTGTCGGCTGTGGCTGGCTGCAAGGGTTGTGGACCGAACGGTCTGGTCGTCCGGCTTTTTGTCATGGTATAATGACTCTTGTTGTAGCCTTGAGATTCTGATTGAATTTTCGTTATGGGTTTAATGCTGATACCAGTTGTGTTATGCGTTTTTTGATGCGTATAAAATTATATTAATTTTCGAGTATTAATTTTGAAATGATTTTATTAGTGGAAGATGTAGTGAACATTATATGATTCGTTTGCATGATGCATATATTTTTTATTCAGTTACAGGAACACTAGGGTTTTTTTGGTTCAATCCTTCACTAACACACATACTTACGTACGATTGGGGGAGATAACTTTCGAATTCAATAAATGCTAAATTGAGTGCTTACTCATTTAATATGCTTTCACTCTTCAACTGCTTAACTTATCATTATCTAACTGCCTCGGTGGCGCAGTTGGAGCGTATGCGACTGCTGTGCTTGACGTCTCCAAATGTTTGTATGATCTACAAAAATTTGTTTCGGATTTTGGGTGTTTTCATACAAAAAAAGTATGTTTGTATTTATATCAGTTGTCTAATACCCATAACACAAGCTCTGCTTAGCTTGGAGCTAGATGGGGTTGTGTGTCAGATGTCCGAAATATTTATAATTATTATGTTTTACAAACATGTAGTCACAGTTTAAATTACATGTCAGATCTGATAAAGTAATAAAACGGTTTCAAGTACACCTCCGTATTAAGCTGTAATACATACTCAAAGAAAATAAATATTATAATAATAAGCAACTTTAAAAAAACCACATTATTTAATTTTATATTAAACAATGAGAACAGCTACTTGTAATGAATAGCGTGTATAGGGACGGCCGGCGCCTGCGCTGTAATTACTTAGGTTAATGTCCATAGCTGCCGTTTCGCAAATCATCTTTGTTCATTTATTTAAACATGGCTACGAAGCCGGTTACAGCCTTTTGATGTTCGTTATGATGAGTTTATATTCTGCACTTAAATAAAGAGGGATCAAAATTATTATGCAGTGGAGTGCATATAGACGGTAGATAGCGGAAATGTCGTATCTCGAAATATCCAACTTTGCACCAGAGTTAAAAAATCGTTTCAACAAGTTAAATTATATAAAACAAAAGCCAACTGCGTCAATATTTTATTAAATTCAGGTTTTTTATATTTTTTTTTTATTTTGATGTACCCAGTGTCACTCTCACGACTAAGACGAATCTATTGAAACCACTCACATAAAAATACTGTAAACCGTTTAGGCTCTAGGCCGTGCCAAAGAAATATACATATGTACCTACATACACTCGAAAAACATTATAACAAATAGTAGTCTACTACAATGATGGAAAGATGAAATTTGAAATATATTTTTCTATATCTAAATCTCACGGAATGAGACAGATAATTGGACGCGGTTTTTTCTGATCAAAATGATTCCAAAAGTCAAGTAAAATTTTCGAGATACGATATTTCCACTTTCTGCCGTCAATATTTATAGGACTGACTTCCACTCTAAGGGGAGGCCTAAGTCCAGGAGTGGAGTTCTATAAACGGTCACCTCGCCGTTCTATACTTCACAGAGTACTGTGTAATCCACAAATTATTCTGGTGGTTCTTCTTTCATACCTATAATTGTGTACGCCTGATCTACTCTAATAGCTGCATATATGTAGATAGTTTTTGCTTATACTGCTTACATGCTCAATGGAATACCAAAGGCTATTAATATTAATTCATGTTTTATGATAACGAATGATTACTAAAAATACAGGTTTCTCTTTCTCAACCATTCTCTTGATAATTAAAGCTTTGATCGAAACAAATAACACAGCCAATTATCCATACATCGTCTTATGATAAGAGGTAAAAAAACATAGTAGGTACATTTTGTAAGCCTTTGTCTGTTGAAAATGTTCACATAAGGTGATTTAAATTGAATTAGTGGGAGTGTTTCCTACACAGTGGTAGACTGTCGTATATCGTCTATTATAAGACCGAAAGACCAAGAATCTTGGGACGTTTATATTGGTACCATGTAACTTGGACCATGTACGTGGACACGAAAATTAAATGAAGGATCTAGTGCACGAAAATTAACACTTAAACGGATAGTTTCATTTAATTTAACTTACATTTTATTGTAAGATATTCGAACTTTCAAAAAGTACTCTTTCTCATCTCTTTTTTTTATTGAATAGCGGGCAAACGAGCAGACGAATCGCCTGATGGTAAGCGATTACCGCCGCCCATGGACACCCGCAACACCAGAGGCGTCACAAGTGCGTTGCCGGCCTTTGGAGGAGGTGGATCGGGGAAGGGGTTGGGGTATAGGCCTCCGGTATCCTCACTCACTATTTGAACAGGAAGCGCAAGTGCTGTTTTACACCGGTTTTCTGTGAGCCCGTGGTATCACTCCGGTCGATCCGGCACAATCATGCCGAAGCGTGGCTCTCCCACGGTAATCTTCGATGAGAAATGGACAGATTTACTTTATGCGGGTGGTGCCGGTGGCGGAATTGCTAGACATATAAACATACAGCGTAGGTACACACGGCTAAAACAAATATGGAGTTTCGTTAAATAAGCCATTAAACTATTTCATTTACATAAAACTTTTGCCAGTTAATAAATGTAAAATTTATGCTCACACGTTGTTAATATGCTGCAAAACTATGTAAGAAGATGTTATCACATTTTATGAGATTTTATTTTGGATATATAATTTCACTGTGGGTAACTTTTGCTATTATACAGACTATTTATAACCGTTATCGATCTTATAACCTTTTTCAAATATTTTTTAATAAAACATATATGTAACCGAATATGAATATAAAAGCAGTTATGCGTTTCCTCGAGGCGTTTCCTATTGCGTTGAGGGTTGTGTTTTCGATTCCCACATGGGACAATACATTAAGTGGTCCACAAATTGTTTCTCTCAGTCCGGTTGTAGTACGACCACGATACAGTATTATATTCCTAGTCTTTAATAAATGCTACAAAATTAGCTTTTGACGTATAACAAAAGGTACAAATTGTATATCAAAAAGACTTACCAAAAGAGCATTAATTTTACATCCCTGTCAATATTTCATAACCATGGTTCCATTTCTCGCTGTCCTAATGACGAAAATTGGCATATTGTTAGTGGCAAAGTTTGGCGCCAAGCGGGGCTTTGAAACAAAGCGGCGCGGGCGCAGGCGCAGGCTGATTGCGCGCCAGTGACTTGCACATTTGTGACGCCCTGACTACACCGTGAAATTGAGGACACCGCATGTATACGGTTCTGTATACATATTTAATATTTGATAAATTAAGAGGAAAAATGCGTGAAAATTTATAGAATGAATTAATAATAAGAATGACTCGAGAAAATATGTTATACCACACTTAATTGGTAGAACGCAGACAAGTCTCTTTGTAACCTGAACAAAATTTATACCTGTTAAAATAGGTGTTATATTAAGCCAAAATCTTCTTTTTTAAAAGACGTCTAGCAGTCAGTCCGACTATCATAACAGTTGCCGATGATGATGGTTATGAAACTAGCTGAACTTAATTTAAATAAGTAGGGTAAAACTATCTCTAGCACACATCTATCTCTAAAATCAACTGCATCTATTTAAAGTCGGCGATATATCGCTTACAAAGTACATCTTACTAATCTATTTATTGATTCAATAGTAGTTCCGCTCCGGCCACAATGCACAAACAAACAACAGTAGTTGATTGTAAAAACGTCGGTCTCTTTGTCTGGAACTAAACGCTAAATCTATTTAAGATACACGACACGATACCGATACGACTTTTGTGAAAATAATATTAGAGAACATGAAAGTTATAAATTTATTACGTGTGCGTTTGGAAGGTGAATATTTTTATAGAATATAATATTCTTAATTAAAGTAAAATGCCTAGATGGAAATAGTTATAAATATGATAATTAAAAAAATTGATGTCTAATCCTTTGAAGTCGGTCTTAGTACGTATTTGTGTCGTTGTAAAATGTTACATACATAAATAATAGCTTTATCAGAGATAGACATATTGGGACTAGATTTTTGTTAACTGGTATACCTACCTACTTATGTATGACTAGCTGACCGACGCAACCTCGTTTGCGTCTTTTATTGCCCGTAGCGAAAAAATTTCTCCCGTATAGGGTTGATTTTTTACACCTTGTGTCCGAAAAACCCCAATATCTTACGGAACCCTATTTTTTCCAAAATAAAATATAGCCTATGTTACTCGTGGGTAATGTAGCTTTCGAATGGTGAAAGAATTTTTAAAATCGGTCCAGTAGTTTTTGAGCCTATTCATTACAAACAAACAAACAAACATACAAACAAAGATTTCCTCTTTATAATATTAGTGTAGATTAAGAACTCTATTTGCCCATGTATTTGCGGATTTAACTATTATGTTTACAGTATCGTTCCGTGACTTATAAATACATTTGATGACTGGAACATTTTGCTTTATTAAACCAGATATAGTACCTACTACTTATAGAAAGCCTACTTGTACGACTCTACGTTAGTTGTAATAGTTCAGTATTAAACATTGATGTTTTTTCTTCACCGAGTAGGTTCATAGTCGGTAATATTTGATATATTTTTTATTTTCTTTTTTCGTATCGTGTAGAATAGTTACCATCATTTAAAGTGGATATGAGATCGTATAAGAAGTTAATGTGTTATAAACTGGCGTTAAATTAAATGTAAATAAGTAATGAGGTGTATGTACGAAGTATATATTGAGTGTACGTACATATTTTGTAACCTCAAAATTAAGTAGTTGTCAATTTAATTTTTTAATGGTTGTCTTGTTTTAAAAACAAGTGACACATGAACTAGGGTATTATTATGATTGAAAAATAATAATATGTAGGTATACAAATTAAGTATTTGATTGTGCAAAACTGCTGTATATTAGCACATAACAAACCATCAATAGTTTTATATTTATATGTATGTACTCAAACCTATACCCAGAAGGGTGGCTTAGTAGAGAAAGAAGGGAGGGAGGAATCCCAAAAATAAGGACTTCAGTATGGTTGAAAACAGTTGTTAGGACAATGACAGAAAATGTATATTACTTATACAGACGGATTGAGAAGTGTTAGCAATATATTGAGTAGGTTAGGGTCGCATATCTTTAATTCGAACTTTTTACGTAAATTATAAGACCTCTAACCTTATGTTAGCGTCGGCTCCTAAGTAATTATTTATATAGTTTAGTAGCTTTTTTAGTAATATTATTAGAAAAATAATCCTAAAAAGAATTAAAAGAGAAAAAGGTTTTTAACCGTTGTAATCGAATTCAATTGCGGCTTAAGAAGACACTCATCAACTAACTATACGAGGGAGATAATATTTTATAACTTTGAACAGATTCAATACTTTCTTCAACTGTATAACTGTATCGTGAGAAATTTCCTTGATCAAGGAATATGTCTCTTGTTATTATTAAAATAGACTCTTAAGAAGCCTCACAATTAAAACTAGCGAACCTGACTTCAAAATTTTTACCGAACATAAATCGAACCCCTTTTTATCTCAGTAATGAGTGTATTACCATACAAATAGAAAGAGCCACGTCCCCCATATAATTGGGTAGAGCACCCCGCTGGCCGTGATCCTTTGTGAAGCCGCGCAGCCGCAAACGTTCACCGACTGCGATTTATATATCACTGCTTATGCCGCCGGCTAAACTTTGGTATTATATCGATAGAAAGTCTAGTCGATGTTAGACTCTGTTAGTTTTGGATTTCAAAGTTCTCGAAAGTTTCTGACATCAATTGGTCAATTTTAATATTCTCAATAAATAGGTAGCTAAACAGCACTCAAAATATGACTAAAATTGAAAAAAGAGACAAAATAAAACAAAACAAAAGAAAACTGCTGTGATTTTTATAGTGCAGGTACTTAATGAGTTTATGAGGTTTCTAATGAACCATGTGGTACGGATTAATGAGCACTAACACCGCTAATGGTCAATTGGCCAGATGGTAGGAAGATGTCTAATGTTATACCTGTAATTTATACTCTCGAATGTCGGCACTTGATGGAACTTGTTGCAATACATTTTATAATCTAAATCACTTGTATTTATTCCACTATTTCAATTAAGTTTACACTTGACTGTATTCAGTTAAATTCATTACGACATCAAATATTTGAATTCGTTAAAGATATAACCCTGTTAAATGTACTACTACTTTAATGAAATTTCATATCATTCACACAAGCATTTTCCTTCACTATAAATAAGGGGACTGTTGTCTTTCTAAGTTTACTACGAATATATAAAAGACTTTAAAATACACTCCTGGACCTAATGGCTCTTTTTGGAAAGGTGGTTTTGGCCTACTATGCTCTGAATGCAGGTGATGAAAACCCATGAGGTCTGTTTAAATTTTTTTTTTTGTCTTTATCGAGCTGTTTTTCTGCATATTTAACACCCTCAGATACGATACTCACACGTTGAATTGAGGTTGTGAGTCGTGACATTTATTCGGACAACAATAAATAACAATATTGTACTTTGCACGTTTCTATACTAGAACTTAAATTGAAATTATACTCGTATAAATAGTTAATTTCAATATAGCAAACATTGAATAAAGGTAATTAAAATCTATCCTATTTGTTTATTCGATTCCGCTGCGGTGAAAAAAAATTGATTGTCTGTAGTTTTGACAATGTCTGTTTTATTGTTTGAATATAGAATGCATTGTTGATTTCAAATTTCATTCAAAATCGATTATTTATAAATAGAAACGGAAATAAGTAGATTTAAATTTTAGTAATTAATGTACCTACATTATTTCTGAAAGATTTTGTTTTAACTGGGGTCAAACGAGCATACATATCAATTGATGGCAACACCAGAGGCGTCAAGTACGTTGCCGACCTTTGGGGTTGAGGGGAGGGGTTGGGGTATGGACCTCCGGTATCCTACCTCACTTGGTGAAATACTGCGCAAGTGCTATTTCACACCGGTTTTCAGTGAGGCAGTGGTATCACTCCGGTCGAGCCGGACCATTCAAACAGAAGCGTGGCTCTCCCACGGTACGGTACGGTAAGTATATAGAGAAAATTACTTCTAGATATAGGTAAGTTACTAATTTAATATACCTAATGTTTTTGCTTCCATCGTGTAAGTTTTTATACTTGGATCTTTGATATGTATACCTAGACTTAGCCAATCTATCTAAAGGTAGACATGGCGTGATCTACAAATCGCTGTTAGTCCTCTTTGGGTCCGTTTCATATGTTTGTAAAGTTCACGGCGATACAAAAATATTCTTTGTTGTATTTTTCTATAAAAAATATATTTATCGATAATGCAATGAAAACTAACAGATGCACAAATAATTTATTATATTGTTTGAATTATTCATCAGAACATAATCCAGCAACAAGAAATTTGAAAGCAATATTTGAACAGATAATAAATAACATTGTTAAAATGCTGCAATCACAGAAATTTTCATTAAGGCTTGATCAATAGGAGCAAATACAGTTACCTATACTAAATTATCTGTGGCCTCAAGCGATGCCTTGGTACTGGAAAAACAATCGCTAACTACAATTTATGGGTCGGTGACAACGATAAATAAACGTAGATAATGAAAATTTATCTTCTAAAAGCTATGTATCCATTCATTATTTTACAGGAAGGCTAATTTCTCTGTCTCATGCCCTATGTCTGAAAGACCAACAAAGGCGTAAAGGAACTTGTAACTCAAATCTCTTGTCAAGTTGACATATATTGAGTAGCTTGAAGCGTAATCAGTAAACAGATCTGTCAAAATTTACTGCAATTTCAAATGAACAGCTCTGCTATTTATATTATTCATTTATTTATCTATCTTCGATTTACATTATCAAGATAGATCTAAATCTATAATGATATTATAAACTCAAAAGTAACTTTGTCTGTTACGCCTTCAAGGCTAAACCGCTTCATCGATTTTAATGAGATTGACATAGTTTGATTCTTGAGAAAGGACATAGACTACTCTATCGCAATATATGTGAGAAAAGCACTAGATATTTGAAGTTTAATTATTCAGTTAATGTTATTATATTTTGATGGTATTTTTATTTTTTTATTGAATACTGGGCAAACGAGCAGACGCATCACCGCCGATTACCGCCGCCCATGAACACCCGCAACACCAAAAGCGTCACAAGTGCGTTGCCGACCTTTTTTCATGGAAAAGCCTTGCTTTAGAGTAAACAGGTTGGGCTCGATTAGAGTGATACTCTGGCAAACACTGGTCTTTAGCAGTTCCTTCATTGCTTCTCACTGAGTGAGTGAGGTTACAGGAATTCAAACACTTCAGCTTCCCTTTTTTATCTATACCTACGGCAATCCTCTCAGATATAACCTACCGGAGCCTACAAGAACTACTACTAGAAGCTGGGGAATTCCCTAGAACCCCGCAATACCTCGGGACACCCCGGAAATCCCGAATGTTCCCTTTCTGACTCAAAAGCTCTGTAGTGCGTCGCGCTGACTTCAACTCTCCTAGATTCAGGGGGGGGGGGACATGTGACTCTTGATTGTGTCCATGGGCGATAGACACTTAACATCTTGTTATGCTTGTTTGCCCACCATTAAAAAATATAATATGAGTAACAATTAAAAGAGCTTGCTTTAATCAACTTTACGATCTTTAAAACACTTTAAAAATAAGTGAATACTAATTATAATTATAAAAACTAATTAAATTTCATGAAATATGTAACCTACTTGTCTGTATAACAGCTAAAATATATTTTTTTAACCTACTTACTAAATTATATTGTAGCGAACAATGAGAATATGCTAAAACGTATAAAATGTAAGTAATGTATCATTGAATAATTTTTGTGTTAATCTATTTAACAATTTAGTTAGGAAGCATCGTAATAAAATTTAATCGTATCATGTAGAAGGTACCTATAGACGAGCAATTTTTGAACATATATTATTTAAATCTCGGAAATGGCTCCAACTATTTTCATAAAATTTACTATCAATGGGAGTTTCGACCGACCGGTCAATGTGGAGGTCATTGGGAGAGGCCTACGTTCAGCAGTGTAGTGCAGTTCACTTCTTGCGGCTGATATGATGGGAGTTTCGGGTGCGATAAATCGATCTAGGTAGGATTCATCAAAAAATCCAGTTTCTAATGTATTAGGTAGGTACGTAAAGTTTATCCTAATTATAACTGAATTTTAAAAGTGCAAAGCAAAAGACTAAATCATAAATGATCTGAGTCAATTTGCTTAGAGTACTAATGATTTTGTCCATGAATATTCTAGCTAATAGTTTATGGTTTCTCAGAACAAATAGATATCAATCCATATCATTAAGTACCTATATGTCATACTAGCTGAACCCCGCGGTGCTACCCGCGGTACGATGATAACTGCGGGCAACGCCGCGAGGCGAAGCTATATCTTTATAAATAGTAGCCTATGTGTTATTCTGGTGTATAAGCTATATTGTGGTAAAGTTTCATTCAAATCCATTCAGCAGTTTTTACGTGAAAGAGTAACAAACATCCATACATACATACATCCATACTTACAAACTTTCGCCTTTATAATAGTAGTAGGATAGGATAAGGACAAAATACAATATTTGAATAACTTTTAGGTAGGTAAACGTTGGGGATTATTTTTAATTCATGTACATAATGTATTTTGGTTTTACATTTTTCAATATGTCTACAGAACTTTGTTATGAACTCGATATCGCCTCGCACCTACTTGGGTGGATACCTTGGTAGGTAGCGTATGGCAGTAAAGAAATGAAAATCGAAGTACAGCTGTATTGTAGTAAATTCCGACCTAATTTGAATTTAATTTAATTTTTTAATTTCCCGAGACTCGGATAAATATTTTTGCATTATTTTAATAAGTCTTGTGGTCAAACAACAGAAGGGTGATACTTAGATAGTCGAACTCAAGAGTCATGCGTTGCTTTAAAGTGACTCTAGATTAAGAGAGTTGTTTGTTGGGCCACCGGTAACCATCTTGCTGAATTTCATATAAATAAACATAAGCTTTAATAAAGTTTGCACTGCACCCTTCCTTATGGTTTCGCCGCTGTCGCTTAAAAAGTTATGTACATAATAGTCCAAGATCCCAGAGCCATCAGACATAACTTATTTTCACACGGATGAAACCTGAAGTTTTCAGTAGCGTCTCGTGTGCCTTGAATACCTACGCGCTTTGTGGAACTTGCCGAGTGACACCTGGGCAGGTACCAGGTGAGAAAGGTAACTAAAAATAAGAATTATTTAACTTAAATTCACATGGCTGATTTTTATATAGGTATGTCATGTAGAATATTATTTTAAAGTAATATCATAAGTGTCAGACACTTTTGATGGACCAGAGCTTTTGTCAGACACTTTTAAGCTACCCAAAAAATAAATTAAAATCTTTAAAAACTTTACTTATTTTTACATGTCTGATTTTTTAATATGTTATTAAAGTATTTATTTAAAAGTTATATTCAATCAGTCAGACAAATTAGAGTGACCAAACATCCCTAAGACAAAAATTATTCAGCCAGAAGCGAGAGCACTATGCGCATGCGCCTCAAAGTAAAAAAAAATAATGTACTAAGAATACTTACTGTTTTCAATCTGAGATTTTTGCATCTTTATTTCAACAAAATTAACTTTAACAAGGTAATAATTAATAAATATTATTGTAAATAACTTTATAGCATATATTTGGGGTTATCATTTTTTATTCATCATAATTATTGAGACAATCATTTGAGATTTCATCGTTCATCCAATCACGGTACTGGTACCATCACATGACACCGGTTCAACTGATTCTAAGTCAACACTTGACTTCACATTTGGCTCAACACTTGGTTCAGGCATTGAATTAGCTGGACTTGAGTTTGACACTACATCTAAATCTGGAACTGTTGAATTATTATTTTGTTGACTTGAGGTAGACGCTGTACATAGATCATCGTTAGTACTAAGATTACAAGGTTGGCTTGATGTCGATGCAACTAATGAATTTTCAACAATACTCGATGATTTTTTTTCAGCATTTTTTGGTTTTTCTGGTATGGCATAAAAATATTTTTTTGGCAGAGCAGTAACATTTTTATAACATTCTCGATTTTTTACAAAATGTACATTTCGATTTCTCTTCTTCCATGATTATCACTATTGCAAACAACTTAATAAAACACTCACAAATAACTTGATGCAAGGGGAACCGAGTTATTATGGACGTCTCACTCACTCTGAAGCGCATGCATAGTGCTCTCGCCCTCATACTTCTGGCTGAATAATTTTTATCTTAGGGGATGTTTGGTCACTCTAATTTGTCTCACTGATTGAATATAACTTTTACATAAATACTTATCCCACATTAGGAATAAACATCCTGTGTCGTGGGGGACTTTACAAACATACATGAAACGGACACAAAGAACATCCAGACTCGGGACAACAATTCGTGGATCACACAAAGTATTGTAGTTACCGCGTGGGATTTGAACCCACGACACTTGGCGCAGTTGCATGCGGCATGGCGACCGCTGACACCACTCGGCCAACCGTGCAGGCACTTCAATAACATTAAAAAATCAGACATGTAAAAATAAGTAAAGTTCATTTATTTTTTGGGTAGCTTAAAAGCGTCTGACAAAAGCTCTGGTCCATCAAAAGTGTCTGACACTTATGACATTACTTTAAAATATTATTCTACATTACATACTTATATAAAAATCAGCCATGTGAATTTAAGTTAAACAACTCTTATTTTTAGTTACCTTTCTCACCTGGTACCTGCCCAGGTGTCACTCGGCAAGTTCCACAAAGCACGTAGGTATTCAAGGCACACGAGTCGCTACTGAAAACTTCAGGTTTCATCCGTGTGAAAATAAGTTATGTCTGATTGCTCTGGGATCTTACTCTATAAGGTTTGGACTTCGGGAACCTCTCTCACTAGGTCAAATTTGTTTTCTGCGAGGCTCTCACTTCGATGGAATCGGCCCTTTTCTATCAAAACACGACTCAGCCACATCATAATATACTCTATGCTTTATACAAGATGCGATAAAAGCCTTTTAAAATGTAACTACGATAGCTATTCCTTAAATATACAACTCTATATAGATAGAAATAATCGTGTCGCTGAGAACGATACATTATTTTACCTATTGGCAGGGTTTATTCATTATCCTTCGCAAAATAGCTTGTGTGCTTTTAATACTTACATTGAACATATCATTAAGATCTTCATTAAGACAAAACAATTGATAAACAGAGTAAGTATTTAATAACATGTTTAATTGACTAAATAAAAAGACGACAGAAAACATTCAGTAACAATTACTTGCCTTTATTACTTCTTCTTGTGATAATACCGCCAGTCCCCTGTCTACGCGGCCTGGCTCATTAAGAATATAATGCGACACCTTCATATATGCCGCTATAATTATGTCGGAACAACTGCAGTTCGCAATAAATAAAAATCGCTATAAAAAGTCATACCATAGTCTTAGAAAATTACGATTATCTTCGTCTTCAGTAACTTCTAAAACATTATACTTATCAATAAACTCAATTAGACCTCATTAGGACCAATCGATTGAGAGAAAAAATCGCGATGTAATTAAATAGTAAAAAGTCGCGCGGTTGCATTAACGACGATCGCGATGCGTTGAGGGGCGTGCGGCTCCGCCTTCGGAGGCGTAGGGAGGGCCGCACGAGTGCGACGGCCGAAGAGGACGGAGGACCAGTTGCCTTCACTACCGCGGAGTTACCGCGCGTTGCGCGCGACTGTCGCAAAAATTCGCGCACCGCGTGCTTGGCTGAGAATATACGTGCCTTATATTATAACGCAAAAAAAATCTTATGTTTTGCTAGACTTCTACCTAGACTGTGCTTATGTAACTAAGTCTTACGTACTTTATTTACAAGTGGTACAAATTAAAACATAGTTTCTATTACTAATCATTGTTATATCTAAGTACTGTAATAAAAACTTATGTGCTAAGTGACTTAATAAGTGAATATTACAAAACTTTTCCAAAACCAGAATATTACTGAAATGAGTTCCAATTTCAAATTGTGTAACGGACTTTTCCGCGCAGCGTGACCAAAAATGTCAAAGAAAAGCAAAAGTACTGTTCGGAATTTTAATTCATTGTGTGATAAGAGAAAGAATAAAGCTTTTGAAAATGGACTTGACAACTCGTCGTGGCGATTTGTTAGAAGGTGGAGCGACCGATGTACTATCTTTGAACGGGAATGAACAGGTGTGCCGCGAACTAGTGAACGGAACGGAGGGTGGTTGTGACGTCAGCGGCGTGACTGCAGAAGTCACTACTTCAAGGAAGACGAACTTATTTAGCATCAGGAACCTCGTCGGCACAGGGGACTCAGACAGATCAGCCGACGGCACCACGAACGCCAGTGATGGTAAGTCCTAATTTAATTAACATGTGTTTAGAATTTTTTAAACACATGAATGATTAAACAACATATCATAAATCAGGAACCGAGTCATTATAAGTAGTAGAACTCGATACGATACGAACGAACTATATGAGTTTCTCGAGAACGAACTCATAGTGATATATTACTTGAAACAAGTAAATATGTTTCATACATTACAACCATATAACTAAAACCTTTCGAATGTGGTTGTACGTAACACATACATATGTATAAACACGTACCTACATACATATATGTGTGTGTGCTGCCCAACATTAAAATATGTTCAATTTTTAAATACTTAACATTCACACGCACACATTTAAACAGATAAGTGTTACCATATATGAAAACTTCTAAGAACCGTCTTCTAATTAACATTTAAATGAAGTAACAGATGACATTTACGAGGTGATGTCAATCAACCGATTAACCGTTGACATAATAAAATATTCCAATTATGTTTAGGTCATCATAAAAGTTTGTTGATTAGGAGCGACGGCCATTACTGTGTTAAAATGTATATGATTTACGACGGTATACTAACTTAATTTTATAAACATTTACACACATATATACTCATAATGTTGTTGCTGAAATAAGTTATGAATACTACATCATTAGTAGAAACCGTTAATTATTTTGATGATTGTGTCGGTAAGTGTTTTAACTCAATTAGTAGCAATACTACTTACAACTATTAAATGCAAGAAAATTCAAAATTGCAAAGTAAGGAATATTTTATTAGTCACGTAGTAGGTTAGCTCTAGGTTTTTATCGGAACCAGGTAACTAGAGATTAACCTCAGTTCTTAAATAGATTGAAACCGACATTGGAAGAAGCACTAAAGTGATAGTTTTTTAATACTTTTTTTTATTGTTATAGTTTATGGCGATCACTTAGTAATTATCGCTTATTAAAATATAACAGGTATATGAATATGGATCTTGAAAACATTTATTTTCGTTGTCGTCGTGTCACTTTTGGCTCCTTATGGAGTTTTTGAAGCGTACATAAACTAACTTACCTAACATTTTTTTAAAATAGATGAGTAAAGGTCATTAGAAGAAGATATTTTATATAGGATCCTAGCTTCTTATGACTATAATCAAATTGTCTAAGCACAACATAGCTATCTCTTTTGGGTTGGTTAAGTATCGCGAGCTTACTATGTTTCTTTTAGGCTATTGAGTTATGTAAACTAACATGAAACCTATGATCCAAAGAAGAAGTATATTTTTTAAATAAAGAACTACCTCGTAAACTATCTCGTCTGAGTCGCCTATTGCTCTTAACGTAATGTTACAAATGCGTGAACAACTTTGTTTAACTTAAAAACTAAACAGGTTTTAGTGAACGAACCTCAAATATGATAGGTATATAAAATGCGATCTAATATAGGTACCTTCACTTCATTCATTGAATGCTTTTAAGAATGTATTAGTTTTTATAAATTACTTACTCTTAAGTTTTCTGGATTACAGTAGGCTTAACTATCCTAGTTTTTTAACCAGTTATTATCATAGAAAACTTAAAAAGACTAGCCCGCATCTTGATCAGATTTAAAAGGGACGATCTCAGGCAGGTCACAGGTATCCTGACAGGGCATTGTTCCCAAAACAAGCATCTATTCACTATAGGCGCAACAGACAGCCCTCTGTGCAGGGGATGCATGGAGGCAGAAGAAATACCGCAGCACGTTCTCACAGAAAATAGAAGTGTGGCAGATCAATGGACGGAATACTCCAATCAACATCACTCCCGGGATCATGTAGTGACCTGAAAAAGCTACGGAGCTTCTGGGATGATCTAGGATGGTTGGAGTAGGAAGATGACAAACTCACGTACAACGGCCCAATCTATTGATTGGCTAAGTATGGAAATGGCTCGGTAAAACAAACAATCATAGATGGCTTTAATGAATTATATGAGATGTAGAGTTATTACTTCAGCCTATTAGCGTCTCTTGCTGAATGAAGGCCTGTCCCAAAGAGCAGAGAGCCATGCTTCTGCACATATTGATCAGGTCAATCGGAGTAATTAATACATTGCCTGGCTCATCATTGGTTTCAAGCAATTCTTTCGTTGTTTTTCATCAAGTGAGTGAGCTTACAAGAGCCCAAAAGCCTCCTCTCATTCTGGGATGAACTCAAGAAGGTTATTAGAGAAAGCATTCTTGTGTTTTCAAGGCTAAACTGCTGAACTGATTTTAATGATATTTAATAATGTGATACTTTGAAATAATAATTTTCGGACATCTAACATTTATCTAGTCCCAAACTAAGCAGAGCTTGTATTATGGTTACTAGACAACCGATGACTTTTTTTCCGTAAATACAAATACATTATACATGAAAATATTCAAATTCCGAAACAAATGTTTGCTGAACATACAAACATTTAATCCGACCCGGACCGAACCGAAATACACGCAAAAATTTCAAATAATAAGCTATGGAATAGCCTGTTTTTTTACCATTGATTTGAGTCCTTCCCTCTTATGTCTCTTCTAAATATCCATAATTCCAAATATCCATCCATAACACTTACTCCACGTATTGAATAGGGTTCCGCAGTCACCCATTTGTTATGATTTCAGTTTTATATTATTATTTCGTTACTTTTGCACAAAGTTTTCCAAGTAAGTATAACACCTGACCTAACAAAGTCATTACAGTTACAGTTTCCTTCAATGTTCATCATATGGACTAGTATTAGGAATTTTTGTGCCAACTGTTTAGCTTTTAGAGGGATAGAAACGTTCTATTTTAACTAATAAATGTGCTATAGAGTTGAATATCGAGCAAACAAATGCCTAAAACCAAAAAAATCTAAGCAACCTCTCAATATTTTTAAAAGACCTCTCTAATGGTAGGTACACTATGGGGTAGACGCCAGAAAAAAAAATCGTGTAGGGGAGGTTCCCAAAAATAAAATGCTTTTCGTTATTTTATTTTAGCACTTTGACGACGTGGTACACGGCTTGGAATATAAGCCGATGACGGACGAACACGACGAAATTATATAGGTACCGAGACGTGAACTACGGAACCCTAAATAGAAACAGAGTCGATGTCGCCGTTGTAGTTATTCTATCTTATTAGACTATCAAATTACATTCATTCAAGCCTGAACACATACAGACAAAGTGTCGCTGAGGGTCTCGTGAAGGACACCGATTAAGGCGACCGTTTACTTCAAGCGGTGGGTCGTAAAGGTACAATGCATAGCAGGGGGTAAGCGATCACAGTATATTACAACCATGGTGTAAGTAAAACACGTATTTGAAGATATGGGATAATTTTAAGTTTTGTTAATAACGTGTATTGGAGGTAAAGAAGAAAATAAGAAAAAATTTTTTTTTATTTGTTTCCGATCATTTTATAAGCTTTTGTACTTCTGCCAAACTGCAGGAGAGTATTAAAAACTTTCAATACACACAGACGCTTCTCAACAATTAAGACACACCAATATTACAGCGAAGATTCTCAGGTAGGCACTTCACCAACCTCGATTTGTACATTTCTATACCATAAGAGCTGTTACTATTACACATATTATAAATATCCTCTGACAGACTATTAAAAATTACTGCACTACTAGCTTCTTAAAATTACACCTAATATCGCAGACTTTTGGTGCTATACATTCTACATTCGACTGCTTTGGTAGCGCAGTGGTAACGTTTTTCACTGTTAGATTCCGGTGGCGTACCAAATGTATGTACCATATGCAAATATTTGTTTCGGAGTTTCGGTGTGTTCTATGTAAAATAATTTATTAAGTCCGAACGCCGCCATTTACTTAAAAAACAATGAACAAGTTAATGCAAGTGAAAGTACCGTGGGAGAGCCACGCTACGGCATGCATGGGCCGGCTCGACCGAAGTATACCACGGCCTCACTTAAAACCGGTGGGAAATACCGGTGCTTGCGCTGTATTTCACCGAATGACTGAGGATACCGAGGCCCATATCCCAACCCCTCCCTCCATCCCTCTCCCTATCCCCCAAAGGCTGGCAATGCAACTGTGACGCCCCCAGTGGCGATACGTCTGCTCGTTTGCCACCTACTCAATAAAAAATATGAAAAATCACTACTTATTTGATGTCAATCAAATTAAAAAAAAAAATTCATGGTATAAGGAAGTAAACATCCTTGCCGAGGAGGGGCCTACGTTTAGTAGTGGACTGTTGGCAATGAAGGAGCCAAACGAGCGGACAGATCGCATGACAGTAAGTAAATACCGCAGCCTATACACATCTGTGACACAAGACTGCATTGTCGATCTTCGAGGTTCTATTAAAATCATGGTTCCTGTTCAAAACCCCTTCAAATTGGGTTTCAGTATGTGTACTAAGTATTTATACAGTAAATAAATAAATATTTTGGACATCTTACACACAACGCCATCTAGTCCCAAGCTAAGCAGAGCTTGTGTTATGAGTACTAGACAACTAATATAAATACATATACTTTTTTTTTGTAAATACATACATATTATACATAGAAAATACCACAACTCCGAAAAAAATATTTGTAGGTCATACAAACAATTGGTCCGATTCGGGAATCGAACCTGAGACTTTAAGAATACCAGTCGCATACACTACCACTGCGCCACAGAGGCAGTCAATACAGTATTACTTACTAAGTGTCAATGTGTGATGTAATCAGTAATCAAGTTCACCTTTTCACTAAAAGCAAAGTAAAAACCGCTGAAACCGTTTTTATGTGATGGTATCACTCTGGACAAACCAAGCCCGTGTCCTTAGACAAAATATAAGTGAAAAATATTCAAGAATAGTGTCTTGCATAGCGTTATTCAACAATATACTCGAAGTTAGATTTAAATAAGTGTACCGAATCATGCATAATGTATGTAAGTGCATCGATCCTTGCACACCACCTGCCTACAACATAAGAACCTATTGCCTTAATACGGTGTTGCTAATGTGAAAATATGCACCTGATGCCCTTATATTGTTATTCAATTTAAGTAACGGAAATATCACTGTAATATAGCCTATTCTATTAAGTAGCTTTATGAACTTTGTTTGTTGCCATCCCTTTCTCACTTGATACGAATAATACAGGTACGTTGAAAGTAAACAATCTTCTTCCTAGCCTTTATCAATCCCAAAATTATTAGGGGTCGGCTAATAGTTCCACCTGTTTTACCCGAATATCAGTTTTCCACGAAGCGACCGGCATCAGACCTCTGCAACCCTGAGGGTGAACTGTATTCGAAGGTTGAAACTAGCGTCAGTAAATTGAGGGTACTGACTCGATTACCAAGTTTCATGGCAACCGGGACCGACGGCTTGACGTACTCTCCGAGGCACGGGACCCTGAAAGTAAACAATGAATGACATAATTTACAAAAATTAGCAATCGCGTAGCTGTCTCCAAAAAGACTGTTTTTTTTAAAAGCTCAATATTGCTATTACTAGAAGCATGAAACGTACTGAAACGTACTAGTTATGATTTTTAAACCCTGGTAGACTTAAAACTAATAAAAAAATATATGGTACTTTATATTATACTAGCTAACCCACGCAACCTCGTTTACGCCTCCTATTGCCATTAATTTCCTCTGTTTTTGTAAAATTCTTCAATGATGCTCCGCTCGAAAATCAATTTTTATTAATATTTATTCACCTTTTAAACCTTCCCTGAACTACGACAAATATTTTAAAACCAAAATCAGTCAAATCGGTCCAGCTGTTCTCGAGTTTTAGCGAGACTAACGGACAGCAATTAATTTTTATATTTACCTATAGATATATTTTTGGTTACAGGTAAACATACAATTGTTTGTACTTATAAGTTCACGAATATTTACAAAGACATTTTCATGTTTATTAAGCTCGCTTCTTACTATATGTATTTTCCCTGATTTTAAAGACATTAATTGTAAAAGAAAAGAAGTCTGTCAATTTCAATATCAACATTCTGAACTTAACACCAATCTTTTCACACTTAAATTACTCTTGTTTGCTGGATGTAGTACCAGTATAAGTGCCTATTCATCCCTTGGGTATCGCAAGAGCCGACAGGACAACAGTAGGTAGTACAAAAAACAGAAAAAAAATAAACAATCCTGTACAAACTCCTCTGGTCTACTTGATGTAGTAGACCAACATATCCTTTTTAAAGAGAGGCCTTTTTTTTCTCCTTGGGGAAATCCCCTCGGATACCTCCTACTGGTGGCATGTCGGACTCGAACCGACTAAAACCGCACGCCGTCTTGAGTACTAGGAGCCGGGGAACCAGGTGCACCCTAGTAAGGAACCGACGTACCTAAGGCCACCTACCAGTTTGTAGGTGGCCCCCGACTGTGTGGAAACCCCGATGTTCCCTTTACTGTTCTGTACTGGCTTAGGCGTCTCTCCTTGGGAAGAGGCCTATGTTTAGCAGTTTACTCGTATAGTCTGTTGAAAATGCAAGGAATGATTAAGTAGATACTTTATTAAAGGATTACAGTAATGACATAGATGAATATCTAATAATATAACGACTTTGTTACTAATAATAAATTATTGCAATCATAATCCACTAAATCTGTATATTTTGTATTTGAATGGGGTATTTTATAATCATAATTGTTTTGAATATCACTATTCATGTTCATAAACTGCAACATGAGATGATCTTTTGATGCTGTGCTGATTTTATTGCAGTTTTATGACCAATGCAATGCTCATAAAGGTACAATGTTGAGTAAAATTAATTTCGAACACACTTAGCATACGCTATGTGGTGTACAATACAGAATTTCTATGACATTTTCGGAGAGTTATCAACAAAATTATACTCTTTAATAATTAGTTAAGTTTAAGTGTATAAAAATATTTTTTTTTTGGGAGGAGTTTTGTTTGAGAAGGGGCGTATGGCGTATAACGTAGAACAGTTAAGGCTGTTGACAATGATTTTGATGACATGAGTTACGCCTTCAGTCCATAGCTGCAATAAATATACTGAGTAAATAAATAAATTCTTAAGGTTTCGTCTCTACAAAATTAAATAATCTAATTTTTGTTTGATTATCTGAATGGATTTAAAAACTGAGAAGCAGTGCATCTAAATTGCTAATTTAAAAAATTCTTATTAAATAGGTGGCGTAATAAAGTCTTTTTAATTATGAATAATATTTAAATTAACTAAGGAAAATCAGATGTTAGCTAATTTTAATTCTACAACAATAAATGTCCATCACACCTAAATTATTTGTGTTATATTTAAACTTCAGTTCTGCTAAATTAACACGAAACAAATTTATTTATTTTAATATACATTGTAGAATTCTGCCCCCTTCATCTTACGTGTTAATTGTTTTTGTCTTACAAATAAGCTGCTATGTAAATTTTAAAATCAGGTTTTTGTTTTATTAGCGACCATAATTACTTGCTGAAATTTTTATTGTCCATGTTTAGATGCGCATAACAGTTTAGGTTACGTTAAATAATAAATGTAAATAGCGATCGGTTCGGCTTCGCATAAAAGTCTGCTACTTATTTACTACTAACTGACCCACGCAACCTCGTTTGCGTCTTATATTGCCCGTAGCGTGAAAGTTTTCTCCCGTTTTTGAAACATTCTTCATTGGTGCTCCGCTCCTATTAGTAGTAGCGTGATGATATATAGCCTATAGCCTTCCTCATTAAATGGACTATCTAACACTGAAATAATTTTTCAAGTCCGACCAGCGTTTCCTGAGATTAGCGCGTTCAAACAAACAAACAAACTCTTCAGCTTTATTATATTAGTATAGATAATATGCATGTGTATTACACATATAAAGCGTCCTTTTGAACCATTCTATCTATTGTTGTAAACTACATTAAAATCCGTTGAGTAGTTTAAAAGATCCAAGTGAACAGATAGCGGAAGTGACTTCACATTATAAAGATAATATGACGCGTAAGCTAAATATGCTACGAGTGTCAGATAATTTGCTCTTAGGGTCTATAAATATTGAATAAAATGCATTTTTTATTATTTAATAGTACTCACAACCATTCATTTGCGAAGTTATTGCTGGCGGTTTGAACTCATTGGCATATTATAGTAATGAAGCTTTTATTACTTTATGATATGATATCTAAGCTTAAATGAAATTACCGGTGCCCCTACTTTGTAAGGTGCGTGTTTTGTTCGATCGAGTTAATAGTGTTATGTTAAATTTTGTCCAATGATTCAATATTAAACTCTTATTTATTAATCAACTTCAAAAAAGGAGGAGATTTTATGTTCCATTGTCTGTATTTTTTTTATACATGTTCATCGGTTACTGCTTAATTTTGTATTCGAAAGGGTATGCTCCCGAGGCGGTCCACTTACCACCATATCAGGATCTGATGATGGAATCCCTGGAAAATTAAAGGAAAGTCTCAAATTGTTTAGACACGTATATTTTCATATATTTTCTGAAGTTATTATTTGTTTATTGGTGTTAATTCTATTGTTGACCTCACTAAACTATAATTCACCAAAATTTGTTATTAGATTAAATACTTTATTTTCAGTTCTTTACAGTCCATTTTTTGATATCTCAAACCTTAACTGTCACTGTGTTTAGTTTAGTACCAAATAAACGTTAATCAAAGACACACGCTTGTTTATTACATGAAAAATTAGTTAAATTACTCAACTTGGCCATATTTTTTCATTTGCTATTCTTGTGTTGAACGTATATTTCCAATTCCTCCTGTTCTGTTGTGATTCATTTCGTTACGGGTTCCAAGACAGTTTAACTTCTCCTGGAACTTCCCGAGTGTCCTAACTCGGTGTGTTCACTGCTGTTGATCCTGGTGAACTCCTGTAGAGTTACAGTGGTGGGCGTGTGGGAGGAATTGCAGTCTTGTGTTGAACGTTTAAAACGTGTAACGTGTTACGTAAAACAGGTCATGTCGTTTAAATACATGCAGACTAAACTTAACTAAACTCTGAATGTAAAAAATATAAGTTACTTTAGTACTCGTAATTTAGTCATTTTGATCCACTCTAAGATTACTTGGAAGAGATTCTTTTGGCAATAAGGCAACCCCTTATATATCTGACATTGTATGTGCTCTCTTATATATGTTTAATATGGTTTACAAATAAAGAATTTTGTATACAAATAAATAAAATTTAAGTTTCTACATGTAATTTCATATTTACAGTTTTGTACTTAATGCATATGAAAGTATTGTCGATCAAGCGATTTTAAATTTTTTGTCTGTTTGTCTGTTAGTTTTGGGTAATCTCTGGAACGAATAGATCGATTTTGACGAGACTTCACTAGCAGATAGCTGATGACATAGGGAGTTACTTAGGCTACCTGTTTTAGATAACTTTGCCCCGCAGCGTTTTTAGACCTACAATAAAATAATTAAACCATTAAAAGTCGATTGCAATTTGCAACCAAATTAATGATTCTAAACACGTCTACAATCGATTTCTACAACACTAACTCGATACCTATTCTATATCAGATATAAGAAACAAATAGGTGCTTTGTAATCCATAAATATTGATCTTCGTGACAATGTAGACGGTATTATAATATCTGAGCTTGAGTCACGATCATACAAACTCAGATTAAGATAATATCTATTGTAATAGTATGACAGTTTTAATACGGATCTGTCATATATCTGTCACGGATCATTGAGCAAATATCTTTGGCTGTAGAGTTTATGTTAAATTTGTGATAGTACCAGTAATACAGTTTGCTGTATAGTGAGATAAATTCTACAGGTTTGTTATATGATTTTTCTGTAAAACGACGCCCACACTAGGAATATTCCGCGGAGGAGTTTACAAACATAAATGAACGGGACACAAAAACACCCAGACTCAGAACAATAATTTGTGTATCACACAAACTAATTGTCCTAAGTGGGGTTTGAACCTACAACAGCGTAGTAGCAAACGTTTATGTAGTCAGTTTAAAAATCTTGTTATATCAAAATTCAATCAAAATTAAAATTCATTTATCTATACAAATAAATAAAATTGGAGTGTCTGTTTGTAATATTAAAATTACCGCTTTCTACTACATGCATATGAATGTATTTACGGTACACATACCAAAATATATATTTTTAAAATTTTTGTCTGTCTGTCTGTCTGTCTGTTTGTTCCGGCTAATCTCAGGAACCACTGGTCCGATTTGAAAAATTCTTTCGGTGTTGGATAGTCCATTTATCGAGGAAGGCTATAGGCTATATATCATCACGCTACTACTAATAGGAGCGGAGCACCAATGAAGAATGTTTCAAAAACGGGGGAAAATTTTCACGCCACGGGCAATATACGACGCAAACGAGGTTGCGTGGTCAGCTAGTTTAGTTATAAAAGGTACAATAATTTACAACTAAATTATTAAATTTATAAATATAGTACGTTAATTGTCATTTGCCCGAACTAGATTGAATCTGTGTCTCGGAATATAATTTGATACAAGTATTAAGTATGATAATAACTAAGAAAAGAAGAAAGGCAACAGATTTTTCGGCGACCCAAGTATCAATCCTGAATGAGTAAACATAAGTATAACAAAATATCTGATGTTATTATGATTGTCATAGAAACTCTATCGAGAAACCTAGCACTTCAGAATAACCATATTCTCTGTCTCTCTCTCTCTCTCTCTCTCTCTCTCTCTCTCTCTCTCTCTCTCTGCCGGGCCTCTGATTCTAAATAACACTGTGCTATCTCAGTCAGACTGCTGATAAATATCATCATCATGCTTTTATCAGTCCACTGCTGGACCTAGGCTTCTTCTTAGAAAAATATACTTATACATTTCTAAATAAATATATATCATAATTAAATTACGTGTAAAAAAATGTCGTGTTCATCACAGAATTATTTGTCCTAGATGAAATTCAGACCCGATATCTCCAATTTAACATTCAGTGCCGAAAACCCCTTCACTAGACCCGAATATAGAAATTGTCCCTATAGGACCTCAATTTTACAACAAGCATCTGAAAATTACTAAAACCATAGAGCAAATTAACTTTTTAATATTAAGGCAATTCAACATGTCCGTTATTGTTCAAAGTAGGTAATGATTATAATGCATATACGAGTATACGGGCTGCAGGTGCGCAAGCGCATTCAATTAATATTTAGCTTTACGTGTTACATGAACATGTATGTTCAGTATGTTATGTCACTATCGCGGTATCAAAATGCCCTTTTTATAGAGTTATTGTGGCCATTCAAACTGTTTAACGTAATTTTATTAGACAATTTATAAACCTGGGAATTAGCTTTATATCGTGAGAGTTACGATTTGCAGGAAAAGTACATTATACATTGATAAACAAATACATTTTAAGAAGGCAACTAGTTGTGAATACCTATATCATGTGTAGCGGGGGACTTAACACATACATGAAACGGACATAAAGACCAGCCAGCTAGACTCAGAACAGCAATTTGTGAACCATAGAAAGTGTTGTCCATATGAGGCTTGAACCCACAGCACTCATCGCAGTAAAAAGCGGCGTTTGGACCGCTTAAACCAGTAGGCCGTACCGCCTTAAACCATTTTTTTTTATTGAATAAGGGGCAAACGAGCAGACGTATCACCTGATGGTAAGAGATTACCGCCGCCCATGGACACCCGCAACACCAAAAGCGTCAAAAGTGCTTTGCCGACCTTTAAGGGATTTGCCCTCTAATGTATGACATTTTAAACAAGACTTTTAATATAATTCTAAATATATATTTATTACTGCAAGGAGCGTCAACCACCCGGGTTGGGAAGACATACTTATTATTATAGAAAAATGATAATCGAAAACAGAACAAATTAATGTGCTCGTCACACAATTATCGGTTTAAATTTAGATTCGAATGCAAGACTTCTGATTTCAGTATCAACCACTTATGCAAGAGGTATGATAGAATTATCATATCTAAGTTTCACTATACTTTACAAGGTTTTTTGGAATTTACTTCGAGAGCCGCAAAGTCCAATCAAAAAGGCGTTTTGGCTAACAAACTCAATTCCACACCACCTTTTTATATATATATTATATAGGTAAGTGGCGCATATTTTTGTGGTATCCCCAATAGGGTTAATCCACAAATAAAATTTCTTCCACGTCATTAACGATGTTATCATCAGCTTCGTTGTAGTCCTCCTGTTATTTGATTTCGTCATACGTTTGCTCGAACTTGTAGTGGAACGTGCGAATTATCATAGGTACCATTGCAATTGGTGCATATAACGGAGCACTTTTATGCAGCCTCTCTGCATCCACAGGCACCCTGACATCCCTTTTTGCATTTGCAAAAAATAAGTTTCAACAAGGTTTCCAGAGCATCATAAATGACATAAATTGTAGAAAATTTTCTCTACACTAATTTTTAATACACCTATTTCTTTCTTTTTTATCGTAAAATGAGTAGGAACGGAGTTATTCTCAAAAAACTGTTTTTAAGCGCCATTTTTCCAATATGGCGGCGCGAGCGGCAAAGATACGCGGTGGCAGAGTGAAATTCGAAAAGAGCACGTCGGAATCTATGAAATCACATATTTTCAAAACTCCCGGAAAACTTTCCAGGTAAAACTACCATATGACTGGACTAAAAAAGTGATGCGTTAAGCTGTAGCGCTTTGTCATTAGTTATGTCGTCTGACAAACTGTCAAAATAAACAGCGCTAGAATGCTAATTACTAAGGATAGTTTTTTCGCAACCAAAATGACGTAAGCGCCGAGAATTTCGCACGTTATACGTGTTTTGTTCAATGTGTGCGCAACGTACAAAAGTGAAAAAGCTTGTGGCGCCAGGAGTTACGTAGCTGTAACACACACTTTTTTATCCTGAGTCTTATGTTACAATCTGTTTATGAATTAAATCTGATTTAATTGTCTTACAACATTAATTTAACACTTTCTTTCCATCGAGAAGATCTGTTTTTTAAAGGCACATTCACATATTACCAACACCGTGGTTAAAGAGCTGAGAAACCACATTAAATCCACATCGAAGGTGGTCTCCAAACCATTTAAAAACAATTACGATAAAGATGTAAACTTATTTAAAGTAATTTTTTACTTATTTCTTCATGACATATTCAGAATTAAATTTTATTTTAATATGTTTCAATAAAAAAATAACTTTATGTAACCTTTACACGGGGTTAAAATTTCTAAGTGGCAACTAAAATAGCAAATGCATGCGAAATATATCCTTTATTCTAAGGAATTCTTTACAACTCTGTATCCAACGAAGCCATTTCTTAAAGTATTTTTATTGAGTTAAGAGGTCTATTTACTATAGTGGTAATGCTTACTTACACTATCTTTGATCCTTGTTTGTCCTAATTGTATTTATATTTATCAAATGACAGCTTCTAACTGTCACTAAATAATTTACAACCAGAACGAAAGCATTCCGAAAATTCCTAACGCGCCACAAATAAACCTCTTGGTATTCAGAAACTCTTGACTCTAAATAAAGTGCTGATAACTAAACAAATGACTTATGTTTCTGGAATTTAAAGTAATAAAGCTATCCCAACTAAAAATAGCCTTTATTCATAAATGAATAGTGTACAAATTACCTTGTAGAGTTGTTGAGTTTTACACATCAAGACGAACGTAAAAGGATTTAAAAGTGAGAGTTTATCACAGGGACCCATTTTGTACCGCACGCGCGGGACTTGTACTAAAAAGAAGTAAAAAATAGGGTCACTTATGATGCTCGTAAAAGTAATGTTGTCTGGCCATTACAATGGTTGATGGGGAGACTCCCGTGCCAGGGTGTCGATAACACGAGGGGCATGTGATTTTGTAAATGTCACTATAAAATAAAGTGTTGGTATCCCTGTTTAAATTTGACGCACATACTACATTGGGGTTACCATGTAATTTAAGGAGCTGTTTGAGTGAAGTTGTTTTTCTTCTAAAAGAGGTGACCCCGTTTATTTTGCGGGTTCTTTTTAAATTGACAGTTTTTTCGCAAGGGCTGAGTTCGACCGATAGCCTCACAGAAAACCGGTGTTAAATATATTTTTTTAGGAAAGGGACACCAAAGTTGCCAACGTATATGCAAAAAGAATATAAATAAAATAAATATAAATAAATATTTCGGACATCTAACACACAACGCCATCTAGTCCCAAGCTAAGCAGAGCTTGTGTTATGGGTACTAGACAACTGATATGAATACATATATGTATATATTTTTTGTAAATACATACATATTACATAGAAAACACCCAAACTCCGAAACAAATATTTATAGATTACACAAACATTTTGGTCCGACCCAGGATTTGAACCCGAGACCTCAAGCACAGCAGTCGCATTCACTACCACTGCGCCACCGAGGCAGTCAATATTATTTTATAACCAATAAAATATTGTTATGAATTTTAGAATTATTAATGGATTAGTAAAGCAGGACTTCACTAATCGATAAAGCGGACATTACAAAATACAGATGCCTTAAGAGAGTAGTAGAAGACAAAGATAGAAGACTCTTCGCAATGAAAGCACTCGAATGCACAGTAGAAATGATTGATAATAGAAAATGCTAATAAGTGGCTCTCGGCTGTCACCAGAGTTAATGCAGAATAGTGCCAATGATATAACAGTAATGTTTAAGGAGCTTTGGAGCTGGAGGCAAGATAATCCATTGCTTAATGGTTCATGCCAGACCAAGGAAACAAAAGATAAAAGAATCAGAACGGCATGAAAGATGTCTGTAGAAACTTCAGTTCAACTGCTAACCCGCAAGAAAATTGGAGGGTTTGTCTATCAACTTGCAGTTGATATTCAGATTAGTCACATCAATTTTTATTTAAAAAACTTGATAAAATAATTGAATCATTTATTAAATTGGCTGCGCAAATTACTTTTACAGCCAATAAATGTCACTAAATGAAATAAAATAATTAAGAAAAGTTTCTAGACCATGTAGATTCTTGCTTGTTTTTATATAAAAAAATATAATTTTAGAATGTAGAGATCTTTAAAGAATTTAGATAAACATTTTTACGTATATACAGATGTGTTTTTAAATTTCCAATTTCACCATCACCAATAGCTTATAATAGTGATGTGACGTGATGGACAAGTAAGGAGACTTTGGCCTATATCACGCTGGCAATTTTAAAAGCTTTAGTCTTAGGATGTTGGTAAAAAAGCAAACATATTTAATTAGAGATAGACCTACAGTGATATTTGAAATATAAAATATCGATATTAATGTTGCCAAACATACATTTCTTGGTTTGTAAATTGGCAATTAATAATACCTGTACTCAAATTAAGTGACGATATCGTGGAAAGTACAGGCCACCTGTGGTCCAGACTGGCACAAGATAGAGCCACTTGGCAATGTTTGGAGGAGGCTTATACAGTAAAAGTCGGTCCTTACATCAAACAACACATACTTAGATATTAATAAATATACTATCAATAAATAAAGCAATATAATGTTAAGATATGGAAACACTAAATGTAGTAAGGAGATTTAAGCTAATAAATAAAAAAATACTCAAATTAAACATTAAAATTGTGTTCTACAGGTACCTAAAGGTACCCAATAGGTTTACGAAACTGTTTAAGCCAAATATTTAACACTTAAATAATAAACTAATTTTATGTACCTGAGTGCTGACTACCTCTTTTGATTAATACCATTAAAATAATTTTCAACAGTGTAACTACTGTAGAAAAATATTTAATCGTGTAGGTACTCGTACCTATAGAAAATTAAGTAATATAAAAATAAATATCCAAGCTATATAAAACGTATAATGTGCGTGTACAATGAATGCATCTGATGAATTACAGCCGCCATTTTGACATGCGGTCTGAATAAAAGCGAGGCAGTCCCACTATTTAAAGATGCTAAATATATATATACTTATCATAAGATCACATAGACTCTAGACTAGACATAGTAGCATCTCTTGACAAATGTTGATTGTTCAACTTAATCTGTAAGTAGAAATGGAGACAGATGGAACCTCTGATGGTGGCGGTGCCTGTCGGCGTCAAATTGACTGCACCGGTGGGCGCTGAAAATCAGTACTGGGATGGGCTGTGCCCATCGCAGAGTATGCTGAGAGTCCACCTTTTTGTTAAGCGCGGCGTACAACCTCTTGCCATGGTTAGTCAGTTTAGGAGGCTTGATTTGTTGCGTTCAGGTTGTGTGGATGTATTGTTATTTTTTGATATGTTTTAAAGGCAGTTTCAGCTTAATGTTAAATACAAATTTAGTAACTTAAAATTTTACATACAAAATTCTTAAAATTTTGTTCTGTATAAAAATATTTCTTTGTATTTCAAATGACTGAGATTTGCTATTTCATGAAGTGTATAAAGTGTTGTTAGTTTTGCTAGTAACAAAGAAAATCACTCTATTAATGAATGAATTAAATCCTCGATTGATTAAATTTTCTGTGTTAAAATTTAATTAGTGATAAAATTTTTATGACCAATATCAGTTAATACAATTTCCAGCAATAAAATAACTTAGCTGTACTTTCAAAAGTATTCACATTTTCGGAATTAAATCTACCTAGTTGATTTATCGAGATTCAATTTCCAAGGTTAATATAAAATTGCTGTCACTAGTACCGTACACTTTACAGGTAATTTGACGGACAAGATGCAATATTAACAGATAAGAAGAAATAAAATAAAACAAACAGCTCCTCGGGTAATTTGCTAGCTAATGGCGTACCTTATCTGGCTAATTAAAACGCGATTTGGCACAGAGTACATGAGCAAACTCTTCGGTTATTGTCGCACTGTCTGTGATGACTATCTTTTGATTGTTGTGTAGGCACTCTGTGATGTGTTTTCACGAATTAATGTCAAGAGTACACACAGTAATGATTGGTAAGGTATAATTAAATACAATTGCAATGTTAATAGCTCAGTACCTGCATTTGTTTCGTTTATTTACAGTAATTAGTCTTAATCGAGTGTCATTTAATCGTCAGTTGCATTTGTTCATATTAATGATTTCTTCGAGAAAATTCAAGCACAATGTTATTTCATGTCATCATACTGCATTGTCTGCATTCGCATTGAGTATGGTGACCATCGCTCTTGGATTCTGTTCATGCTGACACTCAGACAAAGTAGAGACATTTTGGAAACTAAAACATTAATAAAACGAAAAGGTAGGTTTAGGTACACATAACGGTTTACATTCAATATACGAATTACACTTTACGGGTACAATTTTCAAAAGGAGATTGCGCGAGACGACTAATCATTTAACCGTATTGTTACTGGTAAAATTCATAAGAAACGTAAATTTAACTCCATTTGGAACGTGATCGACAAATACACATCATAGTGTCGTTACAAAAACCATTCGCCTCTGCTATTTCTCGCATTGTTCAAAATGGAATCCGTATTTACCATTCCTATCGTAGAACTCAAAAAAATGCGTTCGTGATTTGAATATTGTATTCTAAGTATTTCACTTTAGAATCGTTTTATAAACACAAAAGATTAAATACCGTTCAATGAAATGGTTTTTTTTAAACATTCAAATATTCTGTTTCTTCGAATGATTTACAAATAAAATGTGTTTACTTCTTTAAAAATAAATTATTGAGTTTTTATTCCATTGTCAATTTAAATATGTACCTATTTAAACTTTTATTCTTTTTAAAAGTGTATTTCGTTGGTGAGTGGTACATTTAAATTTATTTGAATTGATTTTTAGGAGTTTCTATTTTTTTCCTACCTTATAAAGTGCTAAATTTAATCTATAAACACGAAATCTTTGCATAATAAATCAATAAACCAAATGAATAATATGTTAAAAAGCTTTATGGCACGCGAATTCATGGCATATGTTTTCATAATGACAAGAATAAAAAAACAATATTATGAATTACCATTACAAGAATATTAAAAACAATTTAATAACAATTATCGTTATGTAATTAAAGTGCTTTATTTAATTCTAAAATGTTTGACGAAAATCTACATTTAGCGGCAATCTTGTTTTTAAGAGATGGAAAAATGGCGATGATTCTCTAGACTCGTTCGACTTCGTTCTCGACGACGTGTACTTAATAATGTTAGTTTGAATGACCAGGCATAACTATTTTTATGAATAACTTACAGCAAAAGGCAACAAGCACACAAGTAAGTAAGTAGGTCCTGCAAAGTGGTTACTGTTTTATTTCTACAAGCAGAAAAAATACATGGTAGGATAGTTCTGGATTAATAAAAAAAACTAAATATGTCTATCCTTTTATACATCAAGTACCTTATACAAAAATTTTGCATATATATTTACATTACCTAATCAGGTACACAGTAATAGATGTAATACCTTCTAAAATCAAATCAGTATCTTTTTAAAGGCATACATTTAATATAATTTTATCTGTTAAAGTAGTAAGTACCTACACAGAAATAAAACAGTGACTATTTCACGTACCTGTTACCCTTTACGAAACATAATAAGCATAATTACTAAACTACCCCAAAACGCTCAACCCTTTTTACCAGGTATGAGGAACCTACAATAGAAATCAATTTGTGGCGCTTCACTAAATGTGTTGCGTCAAATTGTGGCTTTGTGTGGCCATGTGGCTACTGATGATAGCACAATTAGTTCGTAATATAATGTTTTTTATTTATTATTGGATCATTTAGCTATTAAAGGGAAATTATACATGGCATATAGTTGACGAAGCCCTAGATTCTTCACGCATTTTACATAAATAGGTAGGTAATAGGGTATCTATTGAACCTGAATATCTGACTTTTAAAGAGAATGGCCATGTGTTGCTATGCCAGTATTCTTCTCATAAGGCTCTACGCACTTTGGTAACTGGAAGTTATAGATCGACACAAGCAGGCAGTAGATTTTGATGTTTTCATCTAATTGACCTTGACAATCGAGTACGTGCTTCTATGTTTATCGATCTATGATTTTTAACTGTAGCTTTAATATAAGGTTCATAAATGTCACTTTGTCTTGATTGAATAAATGAAATGAAATTATCAATCCGCGGGTCGCGGTCGGGGTAACACCAGTTCCGACACTTTCATGCTTACATGAATTCGACTTGTAGTACAAACATTAAGTAACTTAGTTCTATATGACTTAAGCATTAAATAGGACGTGGTTAGTAGTCCGGATAATCGCGAATCTGCATAACGGAGGGCCGGATAACCTACTGTAACTATAAAAAAATCGTCAGCCTAGTAAAGTTGCCCGTCACTTGGTTCGATCTTCGGCCTATCGAAACAAAAATGGCTACAAATAATTAATTAGACATTAGCCGACGTGGATACAAATATGTTTTTTCTTTGGTGCCAAATTACTGGGTTACGCTATCCAAGTATTAAAAGTACATTAGCTGGTGCTTGCCATAACAGTAGGCGATTATGCTGCTGTATGATCGAATTACAGGGTTTCGTAAATGATCTCATGTGGGATATCAAAAAGTTTAAGGGTCTAAATGGATTTAAAGATTCTTCGTGTAGGAGTATGTATAAAGGAAGAATATTTTACATCATTTTTAGTGATAAATTGCATGTAGGTACACCTTGCATTTATCATGGTGTCTATTGCCGTAGATCTAAGAAGCTACGAATACAATCCGCAGGTACATTTCAACCATTTGCTGTCCACTGCTGAACGAAGGTCTCCCCCAAGGAGCGCCAACCATCCCGGTCTTGGGCAGTCCGCATCCATCCGCAGGTACACCTGCAAAGATATAATGGCCATATGGTAGATGTCAGAGTCCGGGGTCTGTCAGAGGTTTATAGAAGTGTCTATATATTAATGCACTTTATTTTTACCTCCAAGAAATGTAACTTTATACCTAATTTAGCTCTTTAAGGGTCTAGTTTAGAACAGATCAGCTCTAAGAAGAAGCTGTAAAACGAAAAGAACTTTAGAAAGAACTATTTCCATTGGCATTTAGCGTATGTTAGCGTGTGAAGAGAATGTGTTGGTATTGTTGAAGTTTGTTTCTGCTAGTGTTACCCTAGTATGTTATGTACTCGTTATTTTACATTTATATATGAATTCACACTGTCTTCATAAGCTGTAAATACATTGTTACCAGCCATGTCTCCACCACTCCACCTCCACACCATCAGTTGATTCAATTTTTTTTTAAATATTTAAATAATTTTATTATCCCTCAATGTCTGAAATTTGTGTGGATTGAACAATAAAGCGGAACAATTCCTCTTCTTTTCTTGATCTAAAAATATAATCAGTGTTTTCCAACTAAAAAATAGATATTGAATACAGAAATTATAAATACAATCCTACGAATAACCGTAGATACAATTATTAATAATGTTTGATCAAGTATTCCGTCACCAATCACCAATATGTCTTATTTAAACACCAACCAAACATTCATAAATATTGTTCTTCCATTATATAGCCCCCAATAAAATCATATTACGAAACGGAATAGAACAAACTTTGAACCAATAGTTATACCATCATGTACATTATTGAGCAATTTGGGCAGTCATTAATCCAATAATAGGGGTAAGAACAGTTTTGATAACGATGTGATTGGTGATCGTTATGGTAAGTTGAATTGGATTGTTTTGATCGAAAATAATGTGATTATAGAATGTTTCTACATCAATATAAGTATTGGTTTTGCAACCTTTCAGTAATATAGAACAATGTTTTGGTACTTTTAAAACAGCAAATTATACATACACTTTCTAAGTGTATTCGTTTTTGTAACGTAGGTACCTACATAGATTGTGATAGTTTTTTAAAACTCATTCGTGTTGAAATGATTATATATTGGATTGAGTTATATTACCAAGAGTTATGTCGCCCTTCTTTAATAATAATATTAAAAAATAATGTTATACTAGTGGTCATAATTCGACCATTATTCGATTTGTATTTGGTTTTTTGCACTGCTCTTCCATTTAAACTTTACCTGTGCCAAATTTCAAACTCCTCCATTTGCACAATTTTCAGAAGACAGGTACAAAGTTTTTGCTTCACGTATTAATATAGAGATTACCAGAATTTGTTAACAATTCAGATTAATACAAAATAAGTACACCGTTTTAAGAATGTAATATGAATTCTTCTAAAATAATTTTTAAAAAAAGTGTTATGTACCTAGTCCTTTTTAAAAGTACTAACGGTTCGTTAGTATAGACCTTTAACCAAACGTTTCGACACATCTGTTCGCTAATAGTAAACGGTGTCAAAATTATAGAAGGCGTCATATGTATTAATGTTGTAAAATAACACTACAGCTTGGGTTTCAGCTTATCCTTAAGGTATGTCTTGATCTTAATAAACAGGTACGAAGTCAGCAATCATAACTGTAAACAAAAACATTAAATTTTACTATCATATGTCAGGAGACATTTCTACTTTTTGATAGATATTAATTTCGACACATGCGACATGATAAATACGGTAATAGACCCTCTTTTCTGTTCGGTTGTAAAATTTAATGTTCGTTGAATTTTTTTAAGTAAAATACGTAATTGCAGGATAAGAGTTAACAGTTAATAATTACTTTACACTTTATCAGATAAAGAGAAAGTGTGCGTCAACAAGAAAAGGTCATTACGACAGAACACTAGGAACCCAATTATCATGTAGTGAAACCGTACAACTACATAATGGCTGTAAATAATACTCCAATGTTTAATGATTTAAGACCGCCTGTTTATGAAATGTCAGTGTATTTAAATGGACTATTACTAAAAGTACTATTTCAATAATTTTTCGCGCACTACAAAATCTACACTCTACTTTTGACTTTTATCAAAAGTTACTCTCCTCTCCTCTTTGAGTGAGATTGCCTCTAAATATGTATTGTGAATGAATAATTACCTAAAACTAATAGTAAAATCCTTTACCTTTCAATATATTGTCTAATAAATTGTCTGTTCGGAAATCACATATAAAGTACGACGACACATTAAACCTTTCTGTTCATTCTTGCATGTGAGAGAGAACAAACTTTCTTAAAGATTTCTTATCTCTTTTCATCTTTTGTATTGTATTCCTGCAAATAAAATTTCATTTTACCTATGGGGTTCTGGCAATACAGATGGTGTTCGTATATTTCTAAAGATGTAATGATGATTGCTATTCACCAGATGCATTGTAAGTCCAGATTTTTATGATTCTGTGGCGACAGCGCTCCCGCGCCGTCACGTCGCGCCAGCCGCCCCGCCAGTCACAAAGCATGCGCCGTAAATGAACGGATTCTCGGCGCGCGCTCATATTTACGCTAAACAGATCCGCGGCATCCTAGCCATCAACAAAGAGACACTAGAAAGCCTAGCTGCAATGGCCGACAAAATGTTAGAACACTTCGAGCCCCCAACGGCTGCCGCCATTACAACCACTATGTCGTCGTGCCAAAAGAACAAGAATAATACGGAAATAGGAAACCTCCAAATTAACCTACTAACTAAAGAAATAGAAAAATTGTCACTAGAAGTAGCCGAACTACGATCAAACCAGCAACGCTCGACATACTTCCCGCCTCACCATCGCTCGCGCTTTGAAGGTCACTCAAGAGCGCCGAGCGAACATCGCCCGCGGTCGCATACCCGCCGGCGAGGGCCCGACGACGCTGATTGGCTATGCTATTATCACTACCGATTCGGTGACGACGCTCGTAAATGCGAATCACCGTGCTCAAAAAGTAAGCGTAATAATATCAATGTCACGAGTAAGAACCAGGAAAACTAACAAAAGCACCGACCGTGGCGGGCGTCGGTGTGATCCATGGAACCCACCGCCTATGCATTACAGATAGCAAAAACACAGAAAAGTTTCTTGTCGACACAGGAGCCGATATATCCGTACTGGCCGCAAAGAAAACGAGATTTTTAAGACCTAGAGAAAATAGTTGTAAATTATACGCTGCGAACGGAACAGAGATACGTACCTATGGCGAGCGTACATTGGAGCTCAACTTAGGCTTACGTAGAAGTTTCAAATGGACATTTATAATCGCCGACGTAAAAACTTCAATATTAGGTGCAGACTTCCTCGCAAAATATAAGTTATTAGTCGACTTACACAACAGAAAATTAATAGATAGTGTCACCGAACTCAGCATTAACGCCCTTGCAATATGTAACAATGAAGAATCCGTCTACCTAATTAACCGTAATCACCCTTATCATGAGATACTGAAGCAATATCCTGACCTGTTACGACCGCTGTACTAAATGGCCCGAAGCAATACCTACTCGTGACATCACCGCCGAGACAGTAGCGAAAGCTGTTTACGAAGGATGGATAACACGATTCGGTTGTCCTTTACGAATCACTACCGACCAAGGCAGACAATTTGAGTCATCACTATTCCACTCACTAATGAAGACACTCGGCGTTTCTCGCATACGTACCACTGCATTCCACCCACAGGCAAACGGACAGATAGAACGATGGCATCGTACTTTAAAAGCAGCACTAATGGCAAGAGCCGCAAGTATCAGATGGATCGAGGAATTACCTACTGTGCTACTAGGACTGCGTACAGCACTTTGTCAAGACTCTTCCGTTAGCCCTGCCTTAATGACCTACGGTTCTACACTACGCATCCCGTCGGACTTTTTCGTGCCTACAAAGCCGAACATAAACGACGCAGAGTTCGTTCGTCAGCTGATCGAAACAATGTCGTCATTAACACCTACAAAAAGATCGCATACATCGAACGTACACACATTCGTACATAAGGACCTACAAACATGTACACATGTGTTTGTGCGGAACGACACCGTTCGCCGTCCACTTACACCGCCATACGAAGGTCCTTACAAAGTATTACAACGCAGCGCAAGTGGCAAATAATTCACTATTCAACTACCATTACGTACAACAGTAATATCAATAGATCGATTGAAACCAGCCTATACATATAGCGACGAGCAACACACATCACAATCATATTCCAATACAACAATGCAGACAACACCGCCAACTTCGAGTACCAACACTACGAGTGCAGCCGCCGCGACATCGAGCAACAGAGATGAGCCAGCCACGAAATGCAACACCTACGTCACTCGAACCGGCAGGATAGTTAAACCTAACGTACGCTTCGCTTGAGGGGGAGTACTGTGGCGACAGCGCTCCCGCGCCGTCACGTCGCGCCAGCCGCCCCGCCAGTCACAAAGCATGCGCCGTAAATGAACGGATTCTCGGTGCGCGCTCATATTTACGCTAAAGTTCCTTCGCTCCAATTGGCTGAGGTTTTTGTGTAGTTTTGTAAGCTCGCTTTCACTGTCCTATGTTGTCGGCCAAAATGTAATTATAAGAAAATGCATTTGTGTAAATAAATCAGATAAGTCGTAACCTCCTCGAGTTTCACTACTATTCTAACTACGGTACGAAGGCTAACAGCTGGGCCGGCCAATATACCTATCCCAGTATCTGCTGTATTTAAGCCAGCTGGCATAGTGTAGGGCCGGGTCAGTAGACAACCCCACGGGTCAGCAAGCCTCACAGCTGTCCCGAAAATTCATAAGGTGGATGGAGTATCTAAAAGTCAATATACCCTATCGATCTCTCAAATGATAGACGAGAATGGATGTAAAACATGTTGAGACGAATTCAAATTACTTGATAAAATAAGAGAACCATCAAGGACAAGTAAAGCGTTGATGTCAAATATTAATTAGTCACATCGGACCCAGAACAGCAATTTGTGGATCTCATAGAGTATTGTCCTATGTGGGAATCGAATCTTTTACACTGAGCACAGTAAAAAGCGGCGAGGTAAACGCTAAAACCACTAGACCATGCGTGCAGGCAACTTAATTTGTTTCAAAATAACCACCACAACAAATAAGTCATCACTTTAAGTTGATCGCTTCGTCGCGTTCCCTTACAGTATTATGTTCATGCTAATGAGTTTCTAGCACGTACACAATATATTGAGATTCATTTAATATATTTATAGACCTGCTACATACTTGTACGTCAAATTACTTCCATGTTGCCAGGTAATAAAAAAGTTAATAAAGTGTTCGTCATTATTAAAAACTGGTAACACTGGTCAGTTTACTTAAAATTTGTCTTTATCTCAAAGGCAAATCTTAACCTTTAAGTAATGTATTATTTTTTTATGAAACTTGAATGACAATGAGATATGTACACATATTGTTATTTTTAGCCCCTTTAGACTAGTAGACATACGATCTCGTATTCATCGCTTCGGTTCTTCCCTCCTTTGCTGAGCGGTCAAAACCTGGAACTCACTACCAGCGCACTTGTTTCCTTCCCACTATGATCCCTTGTCCTTTAAGCGGGGCGTGAAAAATCATCTCACCGGGTCACCATACTGCATTGTCCTTATTCTTATTGAGGATGGTGACCACCACTCCTGGATTCTGCTCATGCATTTCAGCAGGCAGGGCAGAGTCATTTTGGTAGCTTATACATTAAGAAAAAAACAGAATATATATAGGTATGTAGATGAAACCATTTATGAAAGAGATTAGACAAATTGAATCCACATGACAAAATGATTTTCAAGATACAAAAAAACTCAAATCTCTTTTTTACAACCATCCCGAGTTTCCATAGACAATGCAAGTTTGTTCACGAATTTTTCTTCGGCCAGGTTCGATTTTGAAACAATAGAAACAAAACAGTGGTTATAGTCGTTCCAATACTTTATTTAACTTTTGACAGATCACGCACATAAAGTTTTGTAATAATTTTTGATACAACGTACTACAGATAATACTGTACTTTATGGGCGGGCTCCGCCTACTTAGGGATGTGTCATTCGTAATTAATGACCACAGACTATAAAAACGGTTTTGAAATAAATCGATTACAAATAAATCGAAAACATACAATAAAATTATTGTGATTATATTTTATATCAAATCACGTAAAAAGCTTTATTATTTTGCATTAAAATGCCCTAAATGTCTCTGTTTCAATGCATAAATAATTTGCGTAATGAAAACAGTTCCATCGTACTCGTACCTAGTAATGGGATCGAATGTATTCGCCGCAAATTAATGAATCTAAAATAATTGTTTAGACTTACTATAGTTGGTTCAAATAAAAACTACCTGCGGTACCTACTTGTAATGAACAGGTACAAAATGTTGAAATTCGTAGTAATTTACGGATTAAAAATAAAACAACCAAAAGAGGTACTGTAATACTAATTTTAATTATAAAGAATCGTCTTCTTCGTATGACCAGGAATCATCATCACTTGAGTTCTCAGTAATATTGATTATCATTTCTTGGATAGATAAATTGTCGAATGCAACATCCCGATCCCAATCCGACATTATCACCTTTGTTTTTTCTACAACATTCGCCCAGTTTTCTGGAGTTACTTTTTCACACGCATTTTTCAGTAAATTCAGCATTTTTCTTGCGGTGAAAGGAGGAGTTGTATTGTTCCTCGCAGCATATCCTTTAACTTGTGCCCAGATCATTTCAATTGCATTATATTGGCAGTGATATGGGGGAATTCTGAGGACGGTATGCCCATGCTCTGCTGCCATTTCATCTATGACGTATCGTTTTGGCAGCTTCTTTGTTTTTAATATCTTTACTAACTCTACTTTTAGTAGGGACTCATTCACCTCTTCGCCATTGTCACGGAGCCAGTTTATAATTTCATGTTTTTTGTTGGCCTGTGTTGGTATTTTATTAATTTGACGAGAGTGATAAGGTGCATTATCAATAAATATTATTGATGGCTCTTCGAGTGACGTAAGCATTTCTCTGAACCACTTTTCATACACGTTCGAATTCATCTCCTCATGATAATCTCCTGTTTTCTGGGATTTAAAAGCTAATAGAGCGCCTGGCACAAATCCTTTTACTGTTCCTGCATGACAAATAATCAGTCGTTCGCCTTTTCCCATTGGTACTGTAGAAGTGGAGCCAACGGTGTTGTCAGTCCAAGTTTTTGACAGCGTATGATTCGCATTGAGCCAAGTTTCATCTGTGAAAACAACATTCGACCAATCTTCTATTTTTTTTGCTTGTCTTAAAAAATCGCATCTATACAAAGCAATATCATTGCGTTCCATTAAAATTTTTCGTTTGTCACATTTTTGGAATAACATTCCAATGTCTTTCAATACCTTTGTCAGAGAAGATTTTTGACCACGGAACAAACCACTATTTCGAAGAGATTGTGTTAGTTTTTTTAATGTTGGAATCTCTTTTCTTTGGTAATAGTCGTATATATGACGACGAACAGCATCAGCGTCAAAATTGTCAACGGCTGTAACTTTACTAGGCGGACGTTTTTTCTTAGGTGTAGATAGCTTATTCTGTTCCATGCCACTGCTGCCGTAGCCTTCTTTTGTTATTTTTGCCACTGTTGGAGCACTAATACCTAATGCTGCTGCAACACGGTCTCTAACTTGAGTCACTGGTATAAGAGGCCCACCATTACGGCTTTCCTTTTCAAAGTATTCACGAAGTCGCAAGACAAACTCTCTTGTTTGTCCTTTGAGTACTTTCTTTTTTGGCATTTTGACAGTAACGAAGGCAGGAACGATACGCTCAACTCAACCAAACGTGAGAATTCACAAATAAATCAATACGGAGGAATATAAATACTCAACTATATTGAAGGTTACTCATTGAAATACTGTAGATTATTTTAAAATAGACATAGAGACATTTAATAAAGATCATCAATAGTTTAACAAATACAATATTAACCACTGAATTACAACACAATACAATAATACATTTTGAAAATTCAGTTCCTTTTATATATTTTTTCATGACATAGAACCGTCATATTTGAACAACATTCTTTTAATCCATTTCTTCTTTATTTTGACAAAGGAGGTCGCACATTGAAACACATAGAAATATGAAGTACGAAATTATCTATAAAATAATGAGTTTGTTAAATCGATTAAAACTTCTTAATGCATAAAATCGATCGATGAAAGAAATCGAATAGGTAACGGGTCAGGGTATCACTATTTGATTAAGTATTAGAGCTGTCAAAAGTTAAATAAACTATTGGAACGACTAAAGATACACAGATCGCAAACAAAACGGTAAAGACAGTTTAAGTTAATGTCTATATCTGGCAGAAAACGTTGATACAATTATAATGACAGATTTCATATACTTATGTAGTTATTTAGTAAAGCAATTAAGTTGATATTATATATACATTACGGAGTGCGTATTTCTCGGAGTACCGCATCCGGCGCAACAAAAACTAACATCTAGTTCGTACGCGCAACCTCAAATGATTTCTTTCGCCTCCTTTAAATGTAAAATGTATTTGTATTGCTAGATGTCTATGATTGAGGGCAGCGGGCGTCAACATTTTGTACCCAGTTTCAGATTCTACAAATGGATTTTTGATGAGGTTTGCAAACTTGTTTTAAACATCGTTTATTTATTTTTTCATCGTTTAATAGCATATATTATAAATTTTTTACAAATCATTTAATGAACAATTGTATGGGTATTGATAGTTAATTCTATCGGTCACGAAATCAATTGATATTTATCCTACATTTGTTGTTTGAAAAAGTTATTATCTTTTTCTATTCGTTATACTTACATATACAAAGCAAATAAATCTAAATCAACAAACCTCGTTCTGAAAATGAACAATAGATTAAAAATGTTGCCAATCTCTGTTTGGTACGTGGCTCGTGTCACTGCGGGCTGCGCGCGCGCCGCTCTAGTTCACTTCGCTGAATGGATGACCATTCAAATTGCTCGCTAACCACCATCTTTGTTTTTTATACCCTCGTTTTTCCGTTCTTTTAGTAATCGTTGATTAAACTTCGAGTTCAATAAACTTAGTAAATTTTTGTAACTTAGTCTTTAGGCTCCAACAACACAGCCTCAGCTCAACATCATTAAGTGACTTGATATATTTTTCAGGTAGACCGGAACAAGCTCGTAACATATTGATGATGATACGATTTAGTCTCGGTCTACCCTACTTCATTATACCCAAAATTCAATTTTCAGCAAATCACCAGAACACTATCTGACGTTGCCTTAAAAAGAATTCGACTACGCCAATTTAGAGGACAAAGATGTTCATCAGAAACAATGCAGAACCGATTTGGAAATAATGAATTTATGAGTTAACAGATTTCCACTATTCGAATCGATCCTCTTGGGAGCAAAGCGGAAACAATGAGACGCCGATTGCTGCTATAATTTCATAGTTGATCCGTTAACAATATCTCGACGATGATAAAAAAGTGATTTAGTACTATTAGGCGAGCGATGCCGGCGGAGATGGGATCGCGGAGAATCGATTTGCCATCGCTGCGTGAAGTTTGTTTAGCGGAACGGTAGCGAGGTGCGGAAGGCGGCAGGGAAGTGTGGGGAGCGGGACGAGGCAATGCGTGCGTCTGCGCTGCGTCACGCCCGCCCCAGACTCACATTACATTGCATACAAAGTTTATTGGAATACATTTAGTAACGCTTTGGTAGTTGGTTTAGATATCTTTCAACGTTCAACGCCTTCATTTTCAACGGTCGCACAGTTTACAGTCCTAATGTTATTACCGTCGTTCGTTGTTCAAGATAACATCTGTAATGTTATTTCGAAAATGAAATTATCATGTTTGTAAATGACATGGAGGGGTTGGAAGTAAATGAGGTAGCATTTCGTGTCTAAACTTACGTGGCGTGAGTTAACGACAGCAAAAACAATAATTATAAGGGTGATGTCTATCTGTGTGATCGTTTCAGAGTAATGCCGGAGCCGACAGCGATCACTTCCCGTTCCTAATCTACTTACATTTGTACAATTATAACACTACATTAAAAAGCTGAATTACGTACGAACACTGAATCTAGCTTTAAATTGTTGTATTTATATAGAGCCCTTGATTTTAGATGTCATAGATAAGTGCAGTTGTATCCTGTTTTACATTATAATTATGAGTAATATGAACATTTGCTGCTGTTCTGCATGCATAAGTACAATTAATAACATTTATTCGCTTCACGAAATCAATTTAAAAGTATTACATTAATAGTTATTATTTATAAGTAGTAGTTGGATTATTTATTGAATATCTATTTTTATGTCCAAGATAAATAAATATGTACTAAATACCAACGTTTTAAAAGTTCTTTTCAAATATAGCTATGTATTTATTAGCCCAACCCGCACTCGGCCAGCGTGGAGACGTATGGCCTTAACCTTCTCCTGAGAAGAGATCCTCGCACAGGAATAGGACATTATGGGTTGTTGATGAACATAACAGCCCTGAGGAGTAACAGGTGCATCTAATAAGTGTTACTACTTCGCTAATTATTTAATTTTAAACAAAATTATATCAACATCACAACTTAGCCTCAGAAGTTTTGTTGGAATCCATTGTCCACCTTACATTATTTGGCCGTTAACATTAATCTCTGTAATTGAACTCCGACTCTCCGGAAAAAGATAATAAAAATGTTACCAAAACTCATGACGACAATCTTAACTTCCGGGCCACACCGGGCGAGGTCCCTGCTCTGTTATTAAATGCCGACTCTGTGTTGACTCGCCGCCACGTGTCATCAACTCCCTGACCACAAAATATAGACCAACTTATACCTGCTGTCGATCAATACGACTATTCTGATACCATCCATTACCATTAGGCAGTGAATGGCCTAAAACATATTTGTTAGAAATAAATACGAGACAATCATCATTCTAATTCGCACCTTAGATGAAAAAAAAGATGAAAGAGCTACTGGCGCCTTATTATTAGCAACTTCCGAAAAGAGCCACTTAACCGTCTATCGGCTGAATCTCAAAAGGACAACAAACTGACAAATTGTACCAACAAACAATGCTAACAGCAAAAAAGAAGGACTTCGTCGAAAATGAATTAGTGGTGCGAACAAAGAAAAAGGTTTACGTAAGCGTATAATTGTCTGCACTAACTCTTTTGTTATTGGCAACGAGAATAAACACAATGATAAAGTATTCATTATTCTTAAGTGTACGTCAAGCTACTTTAATAATATTATACTTTCAAGCGAAAGTGGTCTTAACGAAAGTTTGGTTGACAATTGCATACCTTTGTAGGAAGAGAAATAAGAATACCAAAGCCTAATCCTCTTTGCGAAAGGATTTGCGAAGACATTGTGTAACTCAAACAATCGAGAATGAATGATTATGCATTGGAGATATCAAAATCCTTTCAACAATTTTAAATTCCTTATCGACGACGACTAAATCGAGTGTCACTCGTCAAATAAATATCAGAAAATAAATTAGTTAATGTGCATAAAGTGGTCGCGATCGTGACTGACCCCAAATCTAAAACCAAAATACAATTTTTATTTTCATTTCAATTCGCTTTTATAAAATATTGGCACCGATAAGATGCTAACCAAGAGTTTCCTGTTTGCTAAGTTAAAATATATATTAGAATTAATTTGTATAATAAAAAATAAATCAAAGACCACATTCATATTGCTACTAAACCATATTGATTTTTTACCAGTAGCGGTATCCACTAGAAATTGATTACCCACTTTAAATAATCAATCGAACGTTGTAATTGCTCACTATCTTCAGAGAAATTCAATTTGTCAATTAAGACATTAAAAATTACTGTTGTTATAGACGAAAGACCGGCTCAGTCGTGATCATTGAAAGCACGTTTGTTATTAATTGAATATTGCAAATAATCAATCGGCACCCACGAGCAATTACAACTGCTCTGTTGGGTATCGTCGGTTGCCCTGGGATGATATTATCGGCATGTATTAATTTATTGGTTAAAACGAATAGGGCTAATTTAGAATAGAAAGGTGGGGAAATAAGTTTATAGCAGGCGGAGTTGCGTCGTGTGCTCGTTGTGTAGGCCATTGGCCAGCGTACCGCAGGGGCGGGGTTTGGGGCCCATGTTTTGTTTGAATTATGGATGAGGCATGCTGCGTTCGGTTCTTTAAACCAGTTGTGAGTGCCGCAGCCTCGCGCCCGCTCGCCTCTCCCCTTCTAATTAATTGATGTTTTCATTTAATTGCTTGTTCTTTAATTAGTCGGTCATATCTGAAATTGAGTGTGTAACTTTATTAGATTTAGTGTTACAGTATATTGATCATCTGTTAATCATCGTGAGACGTCCAACTGTGAGTGTGAAACTTGTTTAAACTTGTTCTCTTAAACTATCTGTTATTTCATTTTTATTAGCCATTTCTAAAACACAATCAACATTATAATGACAAAGTATCTTAAGTTGACTTCTTTTGTGAAGATTTATTTTTCTTAACACCTTATTTAAACTGGAAATTCACCACAATAATAAAATGTAGTACTATATTAAGTTTATTTTCAGTTTTTAATTAGAAAACTGTTTGAAAATAATATGTTTAAGCTTATAGTATTTTCTAAGTTCCAATCAATCAATATTTTATTATAATTTAAATCGTATGTTTTTCGCTGTTAAGTCCCGTCGGAACATTGATTTAGATACACATATTACTCTTTTACAAACAACATAATGATATTGTGTTATAAAAAATATTGGTACATTAAAATATAGGTATGTAGTATTAATTACTTTATTTAATTACTTTATAAACATTAAATACCCCCAAAAGCGTTGAAATGGCAAATATAGTCATTCTAATATCACAAGAAATCTTTAGAGGGTTTTAACATTCATTAATAGCAGTAAAACCATCGATATCGATCGATCGATCGATATCATCGATGCTACTTTAGCTCCTAATCGAAATGTAGGTAAGTTCCCATCAATCTACCCATTTTAGGATAAATTTGCTTTAGTCCTCGGGTCCACTAGCGTATATATATGTCGGTTTTAGCGGCAAAAAGTATCCTATGTCCTTCCTCAAGAATCAAGGTATCTCCACGCCAAATTTGATTGAGCGTGAAAGTGTTATAGATACACACAGAATACCTTACGAATTAATAATATTAGTACAGATTAAGGAACCAGTTTCTTTTTTATGTCTTAACTGCCAAAATGACTCTGCTCTGCCTGATGGAAAGCACGAACAGAATCCAGGAGTGGTGGTCACTACCCTCAATGCTAATAGGCTCAATGCAGCATGGTGACCCACACTATGGCGGCCTAGTGAGAAGCTTTTTCGCGCTCCGCTTAAAGGACCCGGGTTCATAGTGGGAGGGAAACATGTGGCACCACGGGTTTTAAGACGTAACCAGAAATCTAATAGGGACGTCCCGTCTCATCACTTAGAGCTAGGCAGTATCCAAGTTTTAAAGTGGGTCATAATTGTCACATTTTGTTTTGTTATTTTTCGTTTTAATTTACAAATGCGTTAGTAAAACCTATTTTTGTTTATGTAAACGTACGCCTGTCTAAGATATTTTTTAAGTTATGTGCATAAAATTATATAAAGATAGACATTAATTTGTATTTTATTTGATTTAAATATTAAACAGCTGTATATATATAGATAAATAGTGATATAAATGAAAAAGAAGAAAATTAGAGGTTCTATGCTCAGGTATCATGGCGTTAAGACCACCCATTGTCTCATTTATTGTTTTAACCATAAGGATGATATACAAACATACTGCAATGCTTATCAGTATGCATTCACCTAAACAACCCTACTTAAATATTTACAACGTGTTTGATGAGTGTGATTTATCACTGAAGGCCTAGTGTGAGTATGTTTTACATCAAGTCGATCGTCACGGTGACCGTATTCGTCGTTGCATTTGGCACGCACTGAAGTTTTCACCAATCGTAACGTCAAACTCCCACTAGGTCCTGTGAAGTTTTTTGCAGACTGCTTAACATATCTATAGATGCAGTCGAAGAGCTTCTATAATTTACATGTAAATGTTAAATATTCCACAGACAAAATAAAATTAAACTTCAATACACGCAAGTAATGTAAGTGAGTATTACAAATCATTCATTATCATGTTTGTTCAAAGTAAATGCTAAGTGAATAGACAAATTATACGAACGAACTACTTATTAACTATTTATCTACCATATACCTTCCTACCTTCTGCATACGAATGTCAAAATGAGCGGGAAAATAAACTCAGATAAAAAACTGGACAATGCAACCTTTTTGCGATAAATAAAAAAAAGACAGTAGATATTACCAGCTTTAATAATACAAAGTAGAATATGTCCATTATTGTCCATACATATTCTACTTAGACAAGATGCGAGTGTTTTGCGTCGAATCTCTTTCTACAATTGCTAAAGTCTCTATCCTTTTGTATTAATGACTAATCTTTTGACTACGTGACTTAGTGTTGAGGGACGTAATTTCCATACATTTCTTAGTTTACTCTTATCATTTACGTTTTTAGAATGTGTCGTGGAGAGCTGTATTTATTAAAGCTGGTTACGGGAAATCTAATCGCAGACAAAACAACCACAAATTTTAAACTTTATGCACTTTTGCATAGGAGGACTTAATGGCCAAGGTATTCATTGTTCCAAATACAAATCAAATATCTTCGACCAGTGTTTATTTAGTGGAGACATACGAATTTGAAATGAAGTGTCTCTCTGCATGCCTGATAAAAAAGCTCAGATTTTATACTCCCGACAGCTTTATGCTCAGGGCTGGCTCGGGGATCGGGGGCTTAAATATGAAGCTAAACAATGAATTATAAACTTTGCTTAAGTAACTTGTGTAGGAAGGACTTGAAACGTGTTGGACTGGAAAAAGTTTTATTCAACGCTTTATAAATACATAACAAAGAAACATTATTAAAATGTTTTCATGTTAAATAAAATTATGGCACAATAGGTCCATACGGTCCCTTTCCCTTTTAAAACTACAGTAATTGATGTACCATCAAACATGCCAATACATTTCGTGTCAACTTTAAGTAAAATTCTGACAACCCGCAATGAAAGGCCGTCCATACCAAACAATTAAAAGACTGTTCCCTTAAAGCTTGCAATTAATGCATAAAAAGAACAGTTTTGAATATTAAATTACAAAACACAATATCAGTAATGTACAAGAGAAGTCATAATTATAAAAGCTTGCTCCAATCAAAGTAAGCACTCACATTTGGGCAAAATTCCAAAAAGGTAGTGAAACAGACATGAGACAGAGGCACGCAGCCTCACTAACAAAGATAAACAGAAAATGAGGATATAACAAAAACTCTACGGGCGAAATTAAAAGCATCGACGTACAAGCAACTAACACACGCTCTAACGTTTTACGATAAGCTCGTTGACTTTTTGGGGCCGACGTAATTTGTCGAAGGCGCCTAAGATAAAGGCGGCAATTTGGTCGCGAAGGCCCCAGGCACGCCGCTGGAATGTCAACCGGGGTAGCAGCCGTAGGGTTAACACGCGACGCAAACACGTTTAACTGTTGAATACGTTATTCATTTGTTCGTAATAAATTAAAACGTTCATAATATAAAAATTGTTGTTTATATTATTCCGTAGTAAATTGCTGGAATTAGGTTCAGGTAGTTTATTAACGAGCCCTAAATATATTCACTATAAATTAAGCATGATCAGTAATAGTAAGTAAGTTAAATAATCGATTCAGCTGGCTGAATAACTTACGCAGTCAATCGCAACTAAACCTTCTCGATATTCAATCGAGAAGGTTTAGTGATATGCACATCACTATGTCGGGTTGTGTAGTAAAAATTATATTGGGTAACATATTATCATAACCATGGAAGAAAACTATGTTATTAATGAAATCCCTAATATTCCCTATATATAGTAAATTCCTATCGCATGGTTGCGGATCCTGAACCTCACTGATAATAACAGCGATGTTAATTGCGAGACTAAACGAGAAAAAATAGTAGTGTCCTAACCACAATTTCTTTAAACTCGACTATGAACGTATTTTACTAATTGTATCATTTGTCCCTAGGAATTTTATTTAAAAATTTGATTGAAAAGCTTGCAGATGGTTTTTGAAATTCAAATGTTCATCATTTACAACATTATCAGAGCTAAACGTCACATCCACTTATGCAGCCATAGATTTACACCACAATGTCAAAACAATGACAATAATAATAAGGTTGTATGCGTATATAGGATGCAGGAATAGTGTAGTACATAATGTAGGTGACAATTTGGCATTATGTGACTTGGTATTATATTAGAAAAAAACTACTAAACAACATTCCTTCGAAATTGATTTCCGAAACAGAAATACCTACTTAACTCGAATAATGTTTTTGTTGAAAATATTCAGATCCGTGTCGCGTGTCCCCTCACTAATTATAAGTAATACTTATCGTACGGCGACTCGGCTCAAACCTTTTAGCGTGTGACGTAGCTAATAAATCTCGACCTATCTAACTGACGCCGAGCGGTCGAATGGCCGACGATACACTAATATTAATTGCGAATATATTAATATTGCTGATAATTCGAAAGTAACTTTTTGAATAATGAATTGTGAATATTCGCGAACGAATTAAGAATAGGATTGATGATTTTTTCTGAGTATTAAAGGTTCTAAGAATTAAGTTTTTTTTAAAATATAATCAGTTGTAGTTATGGTTGCCAGATGTAAATTTATCTTCTTCGAGACGTTTCTACTAAATAAATACGTTTTAAGACACCAACATGTTGCCACTACCTTTATTTTAAGAAGAAAATAAATGATAGTAAGTCTTTAAAAATTGTTTTTTCTTGATCACAATTAGTAACGTTTAATTTATAGTCGGGTAAACCAAAAAGGTTATTAATATCAACCTTGAAATTTTTATCGCGAAGGATTAAAAATAATCATTGTTATTCAAGTCGTGTCGAATGAAGGACTTTTTTTATTACTTAAACAATTAAAACTATTTTCATAACTTCGTTAAAAGAGTATTTATTATTTTTAAACTTTTTTTTAATTTCCCTGATGTTTAAAAGCCTCCTTTGGTAGGTAACTGTTTACAGACTTGATTTATGCTCATGCAATTGACTAGGTATTATCTTGTGTGATAGGTTTAGATGTTCTAATAAATAGCTATATAAATCGGCAATAAATCCCCTTTACTCTATTCGTTACTATATATCTACACTCATATTATAAAGAGGAAAACTTTGTTTGTATGTTTGTTTGTAATGAATAGGCTCAAAAACTACTCGACTGATTTTAAAAATTCTTTCACCATTCGAAGGTTACATTATCTACGAGTAACATAGGCTATATTTTATTTTTGAAAAAAATAGGGTTCCGTAAGATATTGGGGTTTTTCGGACACAAGGTGTAAAAAATCAACCAGAAAAGTTACTTATTTTGCGTACGCTGCGTAAACTATAAAATATAGAACCATAAAATGTTCTAATTAATAGTAGATCTTATAAATATCTACAAAAAGTCTGCGACACACTATACAGGGGAAAATTTTTCGCTACGGGCAATAAAAGACGCAAACGAGGTTGCGTCGGTCAGCTAGTTGGTTGTAAAGAAATAATATATTCATTGTAAACGTATAGGATACAGCCGACTGACTGAACACTTACTTCAGATGCATTGTATTAATTTACTTCTAACATCTCACCGACACAATGATTCCCAACACAACACTTTCATTCTTCGCATCCTTGATTCTATTAATTGGTTTTGATATCGCCGTACGCAATGCTACCGTTTCATCCGTCAATTAATTTACTTCTTTGAAATACACGTATAAATTGTCAGTACTGCATTATGTCAGCCGTTCAGCGAAGCCTCGGCCGCATTTCAATAAGAAATTATCAAATTAGTTTTATTGGAAATAAAAAACAGGCATTCGACCACAAAAGGATGGCTGGCATTGTTCACAGATTTTAAAAATCATCCATAATTAAATGGAATTCGGTTTTTATAATCGCGAGCGTTTCGCCTTGATACAAATTCCTGAATTTAGAATACAGTTGAGGCCTCAAAAATATTAATTTGCCACCCCGGCTGAATGGGAGCGCTTTGTATAAAAATGGATATACCTAGCAATAAAAGGGGTATAAACAAAAGATTGAAAGTTATAACGTACTGGGTTATTTTTAATGGGAAAGAACAGTATGAGGCCGGTTGCGGGGTGTACAAAAAGTGGTCTTGATCAAGTGAGTGATTCTGCGAAGAATCCAGGGAGCCCAGCTCTGGTTATAGCACACAAAATAACATATTGTGGAGCGTTCTTTATTAGGTATGGCAAACAGCGGGCACGACGTTGGTGTCACTGCGGTGGTCTTGATCATGCAAATGTATTGGAGTGTTGTTATGGCAATATTATGGTGACTTTATTACTCGCAGGTTATACTGTTCAATTCTAGAGAATACGAGAGGTATCTGACATTGCCAGAAATAACTTTAGTTAAAAGAATCTTATTTGAAAAAACAGTCTGTTAGAAGTATATAGTGGGTGGAGCCGAAAAGATAGAAAACTCAAAAGATGGGTAATTCAAATGAATGAAACTGAGTTTCTGCTGTTACCGATCTGTAAGAGTACTCTGAAAAAAATCTTTTGGATTTAAACTGATCGCTCTTTAGCATAGTGGAAGTATTTACCTTAGTCGAGCGCCTTTTGTTAGAAACTAACTGTCCCGGCAAACTTCGCATCGTATATTTTTTTTTCGTAAATATTTTCTTTTCTGAAAAAAATGTTTTAGTAATTATGCCTGCCTCATTTTCCCAAAAGATGTGTACAGTCGCGGACAAAAAAAATCCGGTTATCTAGTATTTTTTTTCTATGCAAGCCTTTTAATAACAAAGACAGTAAAAAGAATTATAGATGCAGTTGATCAGAAGATATGCGATATACATTTCGGCGATTAATTTTTATTTAAATAGGAAGAAAGATATAAGAAATGTACTGTCTCTAAATATAACAGGAGTTGTTCTGTCAGCATTATTGAGCTGTTCGAGGTGCTATTAAATATAAAAAATGGCTTTCCGATAAATTAATTAAATTTCGAACTGCATAGACGACTGAGTGCAATTGCTACTTTAATCTTATATCTCCAGAAAACACTAGTTAAATAGAGTTGTAATAGAGCCAATATCAGAACTGCCATTTACGTCTACATAAATTATTTGCGAGCGAACCAATTTTATTCATCGAAGTCGTATTTATTCTATTAGGAGGAATAAACTTCGTTTTATACGAGAATAAGCGTGCTTTTTGAAAGGTTAAATGGTTTTCGCATAAATTAACTCGTATAAATAAATGATTGAGTAAATTGAATTATAAATACCTTTTTTTTCTGAGAGAAGTGAGACAGTTTGCTTATTCTAATTCGATTAGTTTATTACCTGGTACTGATCATAAAATATTTGATTGCAAGTCTTCATAGGCTAAGGTGACAGCTTAACTTACCATGAAGCGAACAGTTAGCACCTTCTTAGTTCAGGAATACTTAAGTTAGAGTGCAGCGATGCTTTCGTCCTAGAAAAACAACTCACGAACAAGGCACATATTCTCTTTTCGCGTGGGACTTTACAAACATTCATATAAATGGACACGAAGAGCACGGAAACTCAGAATAACAATTTATTGACACACAAAGTGATGTCCTGTATGGACATTGAACCCACAACTCTCAAAACAGAAGAAAGTGGTGTGGTGAATGTTTAGACTATCATTAGTGCAGTCCTGCAAACTTGAGTCCAACATTGAACCTACGATTTTGCACTCACTAACCAAACACGACACCGCAAATACTGTCATTTAAGGTTAGTCTTCTGTCGAGAAGGTCGTACCGCCCCGGTCGAGATGGCCCGTTCGTGCCGAAATCAGCGTGACTAAACTACCTATAACTAACTAAACTAATAAAACTACAAATTGCAATTACAACATATCTAAACGAATTTACACACACAAGAATAATTATACTTCAATTCACTACCACATAAGCAGAAAAGCTATACATTCTTCCTCATATCAATAGAAATATTTCTAAACAGCGGCAACTAGATTACAAAGCCCGGAAATCACCGATACATCAACACCTGCTCGTCAGTATCTCTCACACGTTTGTCATCAGTATTCAATAGAATAGAAATATAAATTACCAACAAAAATAAGACATCTCGATGTAATCGTACTGATCATTACTATATACAAAAACGGTAAATTGTGTTGAAAAAAAAGGGAACATTCTTGATAGAAACATCAATCGCGACATACAGCAGGAATTTAATGTAATAGATGTAAAAAGAGTAATGTAGGAGATGTAGTTTGGTGTATATCTCAGCTCAGCATGAGTCTAATTATGCTCTCGGAAGATCGAAGGACAGTTTTTGCCAGTCGCCCGCCATTACACTCGAGATTCGAGCCAAGATTGAGTTTTTAGTTTGGCATAATTTAAATTGCATTTTTGTCACCCACAATCGTTCGAATCTTGACTGTAAGATCTTTTTGTAGGTTGATTACGTTGCTCATATTTATTCTGTTCTATCTTCATTAGTGTCGCGCTTTCTGTGAATTGAAAAGCGATGGTTTTTAAAATTCTAGTAACAATAAATCCTTGAAACAATAATAAACATTTTTCTATATTTTGTCGATGAACATTTTATTTTAAAATGAAATGTATTTTTTTTTTTTAAGTTGTTTTCTTTTCAATAAGTTAAACGAGAAATAAATGTAATATGTTGAGAAGAGGCCTTGGTTTGTTGAGCAGTGAACTGTTAGACTGTTAATGATTAATGGCTGAAATCATTAAAATAATTATAAGTACTAATAACTCTTACATATATAAAGATTTAATTTTAAGACTGAATCACTAAGGATCTTTAAAAAACTTTTAATATCAAGTTCATTAAAACCTCTTAAAATTTATGCAAGATATTAAACCAATCAATGCCATGTTGCACGTAGGATGGTATTATGCAAAAAGCAATAAGCTTGATACCTGTATATTATATACAATTATTTAAAAAAAAATAGTTGTAAATAATGAAAAAGAAGAAGAAAAGCTTTATTTTGTAGCCCGTAATACAAATACTGAATATCTTCAAAGCCCCTTTTAATAAAAAATCATACATCTTTAGATTGTTCTTTTCCAAAACTACTATAGAAATGTAGGCATTCTTCAATGACTTTATATTTACCGTAGCTTACTTATGATTTCTGTGAACAACTTTCTAGAAATCTACAGATCTCAAATAGCTTTCCGGCAATGCCGTCTCTAGTTATAGAAATAAGTAGACCTTATTAGACCAGAATTACTCTCTTTATTACTCTAAGTTAGTTGGTTAAGTGAGACCTTAAAGCACGGGTAATGAGCTATGTTACAAAGTTAATTTGAAACACGCACAGTTGTTGAGAGTGACCGCCACATATCAACGTAGCGGCACGTTGATTGCACCCAGGCTTAATTAAATAAACTGATGTTTTGTACGATGCTGAATACACTTTGAAGGTTTAATTCCAACCTCAAATACTTGTTCCGTATCATATAGCTGTAATAAATCCAAGGGGCGCACGGTAGCGTTACTATAGTCGTTCCAATACTTTATTTAACTTTTGACAGATCACGCACATAAAGTTTTGTAATAATTTTTGATACAATGTACTACAGATAATACTGTACTTTATGGGCGGGCTCCGCCTACTTAGGGATGTGTCATTCGTAATTAATGACCACAGACTATAAAAACGGTTTTGAAATAAATCGATTATCGATTATATTAATAAAACATACAATAAAATTATTGTGATTATATTTTATATCAAATCACGTAAAAAGCTTTATTATTTTGCATTAAAATGCCCTGAATGTCTCTGTTTCAATGCATTATATTGGCAGTGATATGGGGGAATTCTGAGGACGGTATGCCCATGCTCTGCTGCCATTTCAACTATGACGTATCGTTTTGGCAGCTTCTTTGTTATTAATATCTTTACTAACTCTACTTTTAGTAGGGACTCATTCACCTCTTCGCCATTGTCACGGAGCCAGTTTATAATTTCATGTTTTTTGTTGGCCTGTGTTGGTATTTTATTAATTTGACGAGAGTGATAAGGTGCATTATCAATAAATATTATTGATGGCTCTTCGAGTGATGTAAGCATTTCTCTGAACCACTTTTCATACACGTTCGAATTCATCTCCTCATGATAATCTCCTGTTTTCTGGGATTTAAAAGCTAATAGAGCGCCTGGCACAAATCCTTTTACTGTTCCTGCATGACAAATAATCAGTCGTTCGCCTTTTCCCATTGGTACTGTAGAAGTGGAGCCAACGGTGTTGTCAGTCCAAGTTTTTGACAGCGTATGATTCGCATTGAGCCAAGTTTCATCTGTGAAAACAACATTCGACCAATCTTCTATTTTTTTTGCTTGTCTTAAAAAATCGCATCTATACAAAGCAATATCATTGCGTTCCATTAAAATTTTTCGTTTGTCACATTTTTGGAATAACATTCCAATGTCTTTCAATACCTTTGTCAGAGAAGATTTTTGACCATGGAACAAACCACTATTTCGAAGAGATTGTGTTAGTTTTTTTAATGTTGGAATCTCTTTTCTTTGGTAATAGTCGTATATATGACGACGAATAGCATCAGCGTCAAAATTGTCAACGGCTGTAACTTTACTAGGCGGACGTTTTTTCTTAGGTGTAGATAGCTTATTCTGTTCCATGCCACTGCTGCCGTAGCCTTCTTTTGTTATTTTTGCCACTGTTGGAGCACTAATACCTAATGCTGCTGCAACACGGTCTCTAACTTGAGTCACTGGTATAAGAGGCCCACCATTACGGCTTTCCTTTTCAAAGTATTCACGAAGTCGCAAGACAAACTCTCTTGTTTGTCCTTTGAGTACTTTCTTTTTTGGCATTTTGACAGTAACGAAGGCAGGAACGATACGCTCAACTCAACCAAACGTGAGCATTCACAAATAAATCAATACGAAGGAATATAAATACTCAACTATATTGAAGGTTACTCATTGAAATACTGTAGATTATTTTAAAATAGATATAGAGAGATTTAATAAAGATCATCAATAGTTTAACAAATACAATATTAACCACTGAATTACAACACAATACAATAATACATTTTGAAAATTCAGTTCCTTTTATATATTTTTTCATGACATAGAACCGTCATATTTGAACAACATTCTTTTAATCCATTTCTTCTTTATTTTGACAAAGGAGGTCGCACATTGAAACACATAGAAATATGAAGTACGAAATTATCTATAAAATAATGAGTTTGTTAAATCGATTAAAACTTCCTAATGCATAAAATCTATCGATGAAAGAAATCGAATAGGTAACGGGTCAGGGTATCACTATTTGATTAAGTATTAGAGCTGTCAAAAGTTAAATAAACTATTGGAACGACTATAGAATCGGCCATCCTTATACAACTCATTTATTGAGAAATTGTACAAGAACACACAATTGTCTTATTTTGTGGTTTTAATTTTCATTAGATGCATTTAGTTCGACTGACTGCACGGTTGGCCGAGTGGTTTCAGCGGTCGCCATGCCGCTTGCTACTGCGCCAAGTGTCTTGGGTTCAAATCCCACGCGGTACAACACTTTGTGTGATTCACGAATTATTGTCCCGAGTCTGGATGTTCTTTGTGTCCGTTTCATGTATGTTTGTAAAGTCCCCCACGACACAGGATGTTTATTCCTAATGTGGGAGTTGTCTTTTTAAAAAGAAGAAAGAAAGAAAGTTAGTCGTACTAAATCGATCTATCGATTATCCTTCAATATAACAAAATTAATACTATTTTATTTCTATATAGACACCTGGTTTGTGAGTATGTTTGTTTCTCTTTCACGTAAAAACTACTTAATAGATTTTGATGAAACTTTACAGTAATATAGATTATACATCAGAATATCACATAGGCTACAATTTATAAAAATACTAGCTTTGCCTCGCGGCGTTGCCTGCGGTTATTGTCGTACCGCGGGTAGCACCGCGGAGTTCAACTAGTTATTAAATAATTTTAAAAGTCTTTCATAATAATTATTTCACTTCTTGCACGTATATAAATGCGAAGTACAGAAGAACCAACAATTCTACAGCCAATCAAGTATCAACAAAGGAATTAATAGCGTCATATAATGAATTTTGTCACAACTTGACAAATACAATAGAATGTTAAAAACTTGAAGGCGAAGCAATTAAGTTTTTACAAGCAAATTGCTAATTCGTTCAAAAATGTTACTCCAATGGACATTAAGATGCCAGATCTGTTCAAAAATCTAGCGGCAAAAAAAAACAAAAGCAATTTCTTCCTGTGAAGTCTGAGAAAAAAATTACTAAGCAACATCAAAGCTGCTATCTTCTTCTTAAAGTTTTTTTCTTTCGTTAGTAAAGTGAGAATTACTGACATACGGGGTTTACATTCTACGTCTAAATAATGGTTTTATTGGGTTATTTCTGAGCTGTATCTATTATGAGTCACAGTTAACGGTCAGGTCCAGCCAAGTGGCTAATTAATTTAGTTGTGTGAAATGCTTAAAAAGTTTGATTAGATAATCGATTTAATTTTACAGCACTAAATTAACTGCACTGCACTGGAAGGTTTTATGGTTTAAGAGGTCATCTGGCCGTATATTAATGCCCTTTTTTTTTCCTCGTGCGGATATCCCCTCGGATACCACCTCCTGGTATGTCAGACTCGAGCCGACTAAAACCGCACGCCATCTCGGGTACTAGATGCCGGGGAACCAGGTGCACCCTAGAAAGGAAAACCCTGGAACCCCGACGTACCTCGGGCCATCTATGATTTGTAAATGGCCCCCTCCTCTGTGGAAATCCCGGTGTTTCCGTTGCTGTCCCCAAAATTTGGGGCGCGAGTGCTGTGGTGCAAGCGCGCCCCCCACTCGATATATTAATGACCTGTGTGTTTTGGGTTCAAACCCAACATGGAACAATACTTTGCGTGTTCCACGTATCTTGTCTTATTTAAAAAATTTACTTATCTTTAATACTTTCCATATTACTTCGTAAAAGATTATAATTAAACGAAGAGCTTTTACTTTGACTTGACTGTCTTGACTTATCTTGGTGACTTGTATTTCAAGGAATCTAACGATTCCTGTTAAACGAGACACCATCATGTTGACTGCTGTAGGCTTCGTGATCCGTTGAAACATTCGTAGTCGCGTGCTAGACGCGTCAGTCGAAAAGTATGGCTTAAAGTAAAGGCTAGAGCGTTATATTAGGATGTCGGTAGTTTGTAATGTTAAACATTTTAGTTCTATTGTGCATTGCTTATGTGAATGACACACATTCAAATGTATAAATATTTTTCCAAGTATGGATAATATTATTTTATCTCATAATCATACAACCACATAAATAAAGACTAAAGATTTATATCATTATTAGTTTTTAAATCTGCAAATATAAAAAAACAGAATCTACACTAATGAATAAAGCTGAAGAGTTTGTTTGTTTGTTTGAACGCGCTAATCTCAGGAACCGCTGGTCCGATTTGAAAAACTCTTTCAGTGTTGGATAGTCCATTTATTGAGGAAGCCTTTGGGCAATATATCATCACGCTAATATTAATAGGAGCGGAGCACCAATGAAGAATGTTTCAAAAACGAAGGAAATTTTTCACGCTACGGGCAATAGAAGACGCAAACGAGGTTGCGTGGGTCAGCTAGTAAAATATATATTTAGGGGGCTCCCATTCAATAGTCGTAATTTTTTTGCCTTTGGTTTTTTCTTAAAGTAAAATACCCAAAAAAAAGCATTGATAAGATAGCTTGCTTTTTAAATTAAAATTACAAACTTTTATGCAAATAAAAAACCAAAAAAGATTACCCGAATTCTAGTTCCCGTTTACGCTCCTATTTTAAGCCAATCGCTTTAACTCTATGTTCGGTATAAGCGGCCGCGGAAACGAGCAATTTCCTCTTCCATTATAATTGATTGGCGTAATTGCGAGCAGATTCTTTCGCGAACGGCCCACATCGCGCAGTCGTCAGTCGCCCACTCTATGACTAGCGTTATTAAGCCTTTTGATTAGGGTTGTCTACGATACGGTTATATAATTACTTTCATGAAGTACCGATTCAGAGTTTGATTAGATGATTAGTTCTATCTCTCTACATATATCTCTTTCTTGTCTTTATCTTCGAAAGTATGAACAGTGGCGTATTAAATTAATTTTGTCTACTATTTCGTCCCAATTACGTAAAGGCCTTTTGCCGTTATCCGGGAACCGTTTTTTTTTAAATAAATATAAACAGATATTTCTAAAAACAAACAAATTATTGATATTATAGCTAGTTACAGATTTTTTTAAATGTTTTATTCATTATTTTTCCGATACACGTACATTTACAGACACCGTGATGAAAATTGCACCACGAAGACCTCGCAGGGTCTATCTGGGTGGCAGTGTATAGTATAATAATAATCGTGTCCAACTACCTATGACTTGACAGTCAGGACCAGTAGACTAATGGGCAGATAGAAAGAACACAAAGTACGAGTACGAATCTGTAACTTTAAATTGATGATTTTTGCAATTTTTCCTTTATCTGTGCTATCGTACGTACGTTGCATCGTACCAAATTTCAAGATTCTAAGTTCATAGGGAAGTATCCTGTAGCGAAGAAGAAGATTGCGTTGGCTTAGGAGTGTGATTTTTTCACAGCTCCAAGGGACAGTAGACTTGCGTATTCGATATAAATTTCAGGTTGATTCTTCAGGCGTTCCTGAGAAAAAGGGTCTTAACAGACAGATGGACAACAAATTAATCCTATAAGGGTTTCGTATTTTTCTTAGGTATGGAACCCAAAATATAAACAACATCAAGACTTATATTATGGCCTCTCCTAGCAGAAGACAAATGTGCTCACCGGACACAGTTGTTCTAGTTTAGAAGCAGTGATTCAACATCTTTAATTGACCGTGGGAGAGCTATGCTTCGGCGTGAATGGGTCGGCTCGACCGGAGTGATACCACGGCCTCACAGAAAACAGGTACAGTAGTGTCTATCATTAACATAGTGGTCTATTATGATCACCTTTCTCTGCAAGAAGTATTAAATAGTAGAGTATTACAACTATTCGATCCTACTACACCACTTATAAAGTATTTTGGAACATGGCTTCCTAAAAACCCCCTTCTGTCTAAATCGTACGACTTAGACGCAAGGTTGCCAGAAACAGCCAACAATTTTGTGTCAGAATATCTGTCATTTATCTCAGGGGAACGTTACGTGACGATAATTTGTTTAGCTTTTTGCGTTACTTTGTAGCTTTCTGTGACATTTGTCACAAAAAAGCTACCTAGCTAGCTCGTATATATATATTTCCATGAATATGTATTTGAAAACATTCCTAGCATCTGAAAATTTACTTCAGCAATTGCGATTTATTTTTATTAGATCTCTTTTACCCAACTACGACGAAGACAAAAGGAAATATATTATTTTGGTACCGTAAGTACTTTACCAATATAAATAAATAAAATATCAAAAGATTCCTACTAATGGTCCGTGTGGCATTGGCTTTATAAAGGTGTAGTTTAAAAAAAAAACATCTTGTTGTTGTATATCACACTATTGTCCGACTTCCTGTAACACACATCCGTCCCTTATTATGTAATCGTTACTATCACAGGAAAGCCTAGGCAAAGATGTTAACAAATATATAATATTAAAACTTGTAGAAATACCTGTTAGCTATTACTTGCAGCTTTGCTCTTATGATTATTTCTAATTTCGTTATATTTAGTAGTTCTTACTTTCATCCAGTGCTACAAATATTCTAGTTCCAGTGCCTGGCGGGCCGGTTTAGAACTCTACCGGCCGCCAGGCCCGGAAACGATCAAGGTACCGCAGGTGATTCGGACGCCGGAGAATTCAGAACGATCTCCGTTCTCGGATTTCCGCAAGAGAAAAAAAAGTGCTATAAATCTTGTTGGAAAATCTAAGAGGACCTTGCAAATACATTTATGATAATTTTATCCTGTGCCTACAAATTATTCTTACCCGCATTTGCATATATTTCATTTTGGTTTGCATATTACCCATGTTACATCTATCATGATTAATGGAATGTTATTGACTGGCACGTAAATCAAGACCGCATGTCATATGACACCGTAAAAATATTCTAGTGTTAGCTATTACGTGTGACTTCGCATGCATGATTATTCCTAATTTTATGTTTCTAACTTTGAAAATGAAGGACTCTGAACATTAACAATTGATTCCTTATTTTAACCCCTTATCTATAAATTGCCCAAATAATCTTTATGGATGCTCAAGAACGAAAAAGCATCAGATGTAAAACTTTTATGTTTGTAGCCCCATCAGTTTAGCTTTGTGTTGATGACTCAGTCAGTCAGTCAGTCAATCAAGGGCTAGTCATTTTCTATCTATTAGGTATATAGATTATATATTCTCGGTAAAATTGATAAACGACACATGATAAAATCGAAGCGCCAATTTCTTGTAAATCCATTTCAAAATATAATATATTTATCAAATTAATCAGTAGACATGAATTAATTAACGTGAAAATTGTTAGTTCTATGAAAAATCGACATGTGACGTCATGCCTCTTCAAATATAGATTAGGAAAGCTTTGTCACCATAATTTTCTGGTCCTTTCACGAATTTAGAAAACCTTAATTAGTAAACAAGCTTTCAGTTTTAGGTTAGTTCAAAATATCTAAAATAAATTGTCTTATGTAAAAATTTTATTTAATACACACTAATTTTCAAATCAATATATCGCAAATTGTTTACCTATTTCCAGTTAATTGTATAAATAAGCACATTTCGTAAAAGAAAGGAGTAATTTATTATTTTCATATCGGATATATTATTATTATATACACGGAAGCTATCAGGTCACTGTGCCTACTGGCCTAAGAATGAAGGGATAATTTATGATAGATTGGGCCGTATGTGCCGTTTCAAATGCATGCTCCATCCGCCCAGAGAACCAGGCCCGGTTCCCACTGTGCCGGATCGGTGAATTTGTCGCAATCCGGCTCCCGGACAATAACGCTCAAATTACACCAGATTTCACAAGAAAACCGGACAGTCAAGTACTCATCTCAGTTAGTTTCAGACCTTTGCTCACAATTGACGACGAAATTATTGTGTTATGGTGGTATCTTAATAGGTATCTAAATAGAGTGAAAAGAAAACATCGGGTAGATTTTATTTTACGGGAACGATTTTCACTTGGAACATTAATGAGTGAACTGAGAAGTGACAAATGAGAGTTCTTCAATTATTTTCGAATGACCGCATGCATCGCATGACGCGCGACGCATCTTTTGACGATTTATTGGGACGACTTACAATATACTTATTTAAGCAGAAATGACGCGAGCGGAAAGAGACTCGTTCACATTACTTCGGTCCGGGTGTTCTACCGACGCCGACGCTGCGCAGTGGCAAAACGTTCGGTTAAAATGCCGGGCTCCGTATTTTTGCCGGATCTGGCACAATGTGAACAGATTCATAAAAATTCTTTAGCCACTAAGTTCTTCATAGTGAGAACACAGCCTAAGCTTTCGGTCCCGGTAGACGACCAAACGACTTTGACAATATTTACGGGAGTTGAAAAAATTCAATCTAAATCTTCTCTCCGCTCCTATTAGTAGTAGCGTGATGATATATAGCCTTCTTCGATAAATGGACTATCTAACACCGAAATAATTGTTCAAATCGGATAAGCGGTTCCTGAGATTAGCGCATTCAAACAAACAAACAAACTCTTTAGCTTTATTATGTTAGTATAGATTTGTATATACTACTACTATATACATATATTGCCAGATCTGTTATTTTATTTTTTTTACAAAATGCACCTACTTCTTATCGTCTCTGCATCACCTGATGGTTGAGTGGTAGAGAATGCCTTAGACATTAAGTCCGCCAACGCACCTAAAGTACATGATGTATTAAATAAATAAATCGTCCGGTACTACAGTTGTGAAGGTCTTATAGCCGTCGCAGGTGGAACATCGAAGTTCTGTCGTATCGTAGTGGACTCGAAGCCGATTATAATTTGGGGAAAGGCTCGATTGATCAGCGATGAATTGCAAAATCTGACCAAGATAAACACATATTAGGATATATACATATATAGTAGGTACGTTGATATTATAAGCTTTTGATTCTGTAATCAATAATAAAATACTGTTAGGATCTTCTCGCTGACAGCACAAAAAGAACATAACTTTTATTTCATCATGACACAAGTTCTTGTTTGATAACTTGTCTTTAAACTGCTTAAATACTTCTAAGTCCACCTCTTGTACAATATTATTTTTGAGTGCGACTCTTGTCGCGTGTATATTCGTTGGACTATTAAGATAAACTAAATTTATCCCTAAAAAAATATTGAAATCGGTTAAGCGATTGAGGCGTGAAAGCGTAATAGACGAAAATAAGGTTTAGTCCGGTTAGTACCTAACGTCTGTTACATTTGTCTATACATACAAATAAATAAAATTGGTGTGTCTGTTCGTACTATTAAAATAACCGCTTTTTACTAAATGCATATGTTTGTACGAGTATACACGGTACAACTACCATTTTTTTTTGAAATTTTTGTCTGTCTGTTTGTTCCGGCTAATCTCTGGAATGGCTGGACCGATTTTGAAGACACTTTCACTGATAGGTACTTTTAAAGATTAACTTTGCGCCACGGCGTTACACGTGATACGACAATAACCGCGGGTAGTACCGCGGGGTTCAGCTACTTACTACTAAAATACACTATTCGTTAGTATTTTTGGAGTGGATATGTTTTTCATGCCGTACAATTTATTCATACATTATAAAATGTTGCATACTGTTGAGAGATAAAACAGAGGACATATGATAAAAAGCACAACAGAAATATGTGTGTATATGTGTGGAATCGTGTGTAAAAGCTAATACATAGTTATTTTTATTCAAAGTTACCTAATCTGCTTATACCACCAGCGAACTGCAGTAATTACATCCAGTCAAAACATGAGCCATCAAGAATCTTAGCTTCAATATAATTTATTGACTGACAAATCCCATCGCAGACTAAGCCGCGAATGAACAAACATAACGACTCTTATTCCTTTGAAAATAAAGTATATTTTCATCTTTTCGAATGTTGTATTTCGACCTCATCGAACCAGTTTGGTTAAAGACTGTCAAAAGCGACTTTTTTCCTTTTCAACGGACTGATTATTTTAATATTGCATCTCACAATGTTGTGTGTATTAACTAAACCGGACCAGGGCATTAAATATTGAATCGCAATAAACTTGTGTTTCTGTATCTCTATAAATAAATCTATACTAATATTATAAAGCTGAAGAGTTCAAACAAACAAACAATTGTTTGTTTGATCTGCAAATATTTCTTTTGTAGTGGAGAAAACACCCAAACTCCGAAACAAATATTAGGTCTTTACCTATGAAATTGCCGTTTTGTATGCAATAAGTGAAAGTACTTATTTTTTCAAACTTTTTTATTTCTGTTATTCGAAGTAATCACCCATGCAATCGACGCATCTTTGCCAACGCATTGGCAGTTTATTGATGCCCTTCTTGTAAAAATCAGCTGGACGGGAGGCAACAAACTCTTCAAAGACATTTTGTACTGCCTCTCGGGAATTGAATTTTTTACCCACTAAAAAGTTGTCTAAATTTTGGAAAAAGTAATAGTCGGTAGGTGCAAGGTCTGGTGAGTATGGCGGATGAGGGAGGGCTTCCAACCCCAGCTCTTGCAGCTTGGAGACTGTCTGTCTCGCAGTATGGGGTCGCGCGTTGTCGTGAAGGAGCAGTGGGGACGACCGATTGACCAAAGCTGGTTGCAGATGTGCAAGCTTCTCCATCATTCTCTCCAGTTCTTCAAAGTACACATCTGCATTAATGCTCATGCCGTTTTGTAAAAAGCTGTGGTGAATCACACCCGCACTAGACCACCAAACAGTGACCATCACCTTTTTAGGGGTCATTTTTGGTTTAGGGCATTGCTTTGGTGCTGAACCAGGGTCTAACCAACTTGCTGAGCGCTTTCGATTGTCGAACAGAATCCATTTTTCGTCGCACGTAACTATTCGTTTCAAAATTCCTTCATTTCTTTGCCTGTTGAGCAGCGAAAGACAGGTCTCGACGCGTACGTTGCGCTGGCGATCGTTAAGGTCGTGGGGCACCCATCTATCAAGCTTTTTTACCTTGCCAATTTGTCGCAAATGGATCAATATTGTTTTGATGCTTACATTAAAAGCTGCTAGCTCAGCTGTAGATTGAGTTTTGTCAGCTTCCACAATCGCCTTTAATTCATTATTGTTAACCAAAGTCTCCGGACGACCACGAGCTTCATTTTTCAAGTCAAAATTTCCAGAACGGAACCGGGAAAACCAATAAAGGGTTGTGCGTTCGTTTGTGCAGTTCTCTCCGTAAACGTTTTTGATGTTACGTGCCGTTTGTGTCGCGTTGGTGCCACGACGGAACTCATATTCCATAATTACACGAATTTTTAAAGTATCCATTATGACGAAAAATGTTCAAATGTAATGAAAATACAACGCTAATCAAAAAACAAAAGACTGAGTTTGTAAACAGAATGTCATGGTTTTAAAACAAAATTAATTTGAATTTAGAATACAGAGCCATTACAAACTTTTTTTATTTGAAATGACCAGTACTGAAGAAACGCAATTTCATAGGTAAACACCTATTATTTGCAGATCATGAAAACATTTGGTCCAACCCGGGAATCGACCCTGAGACCTCAAGCTTAGCAGTCGCATACGCTACCACTAAGCCACCGAGGCATTGAAATTGGATTCGCTATCAGCGGGCAGATTTAGACACTGAATTCGTGAAGGTCACACCACCGAGACCACGCTGTCAATATTCCTACAGCCATTATCACGTTATCGGTCTGTCCTGTTAGATTTATTCACGTCATAAAGTTGACGCAATCAGCCGATAAACATGCCCGTCACCATTTAAATTGCTATTCGTGTGCGTGACTAAGCATACCTATATTATTGCACACTTATTGCGTTGTATTTAAATATATATATACATATACACGTTATCGTATCTTGTCGTGGGTCATAAAACGTACATATGAAGTACTAGCTGAACCCAGCGGTGTTACCCGCGGTAATTGTCGTACCGCGGGTAACTCCGCGGGGTGAAGGTACTCTAAAAAAAGTAGCCTAAGTTACTGCTTATATCATAAGCTACCTACCTCCGAAAAGGCCCGACAAAATTGGTCTAGTCGTTCCAGGGATTAGCCGGAACAGTCAGACAGAAGGATAGACAAAAATTCAAAAGAATGTTATTTTGGTATGTGTACCGTTATTTTAATATTGCAAAGATGATAATATCATTTTATATACCCACCCGCAAATCAAATCTAGGTCTGAATGCACCTCTGACGCGTATATGTAGAGAATACAATAGCATGTGTTCACAGAGAGACACAGACATCCATGCCTCCTTTTAATAAATTTAGACGTTCTATAGCTGATAATATTAACAAAACTAACCAAAATTAATGTTTTCCTGTCTTATCTTTGTTATTTTCATTTTTTCATCTTTTATTTTAATTTATTTTTTTTCGTTAATAATAATAATAATAATAATAATAATTTATTTGCATAAAACATGTGTTATTAGGATGTTATAGTATAAATACAGTAGGTACAGTACTTAAAAACATGTTTTGCCATAGCTGGCGTGCAAAATTTTTTTATAATAGTTAATGTCATGTCACATAAATGTCAAATATTAAATAAAAAAAAAAAAAAAACAATAATCAAAAATGAAGTAAACAAAACAGTCAAAAAAAATTTAAACATATGCACTAAACATTATGACAATTATGAGACTTAATTGATTGTATCTGCCAAATACTCTTCAATACTATAGTAGGCTTTCTGTATGAATATTTCTTTAAGCCTGTGTTTGAATTTATTTTTGTTGAGGTCTTTAAATGGTGCTGGTATTTTGTTAAAAAATTTAGGTGCCATGCTAAAGAGACTATTGCCCATTAAAGCAGTTTTAGCGGTCTGCATACAGAGCTTACTGTCATCACGCCTGTTACGCTTGACTACGTCTGCCAATCGGGGAAACAGTGCAGGGTTCGTTTTTACGAACATACATACTTCCAGAATATATTAAGATATTAAGAGCAATAATTTTTAATTGTATTTAATAAGAGCATCGTAATTTTAATTTAGAATTAGGTAGTATTAAGCTCCTTTATTTTTTGTTTTTTGTACAAGTTACCTTACTCCAAACACTGTTTGTTAGGCGTATTTTATTTTACCTCATATGGCGAATGTTGTGTGTACCTGTAATAGGCATGCATACTAGATAATATTATTGTATATTTTTTTTAAAAGTGTATCGTATGTGTGCTGTTGGTATACCTAAATAAATAATTATTTGTCAGTTTTGTATGATATTGATTGCAATTGCAAGTATCTCGGGTTTAAGTTATCGAATTTGTAAATATTTGAAGCTATTATGAAGTTCTTCAAACAAGGTAATATAGAGTTGATAGGCAACGCATTTATATCGAGACTAGCTGCACCCCGTAGTTTTTGTTGTACCTTTTCAACAATAATCGTGGGCAACACTGCGGGACGAAGCTAGTCTAAAATAAAAGTAGCTTAAGTTGCTCCTAAAAATCAGTGCAGCTGTTCCAGATATTAGCCGGAACCAACAGAAACAGATAAAATAAATTGAAAAATAGATATTTTCATGTAAATTACTGTATATTATATAAATAATAATAATAATAAATATTTTTGGACATCTTTATATACTTTCACTGTGAAAATCAATTGCATTTAGTGAGACGCTGTTAATTCGAAATTACAAACAGACGTATTTAATTTTATTTATTTTTATGGATTCTGTTGTTTGTCGGATTGAAGCTTCTTTAATGATCAAACATAGTTTAATTCAAATTGAATTGCTACTATACTTCCATACTCAGTGAGCCGGCCGGTGTTTACGGTTGACGCCTGAAGGCAATACGAAATACCAACGTTAAGGCAACTTATAGTTCTAATGTCCTTACACAGGCTGCACTTATGTGCGAGCAAACGATACCATAATTGTTGGTGTGCAGTGTTCGGGCGCGAAGGGCGATATTTGTTTGCAATTAGTAGCCGCATGGGAAGGCGATATCCGGACGTCGCACTAATATATGGTTTCGTGAAAGTACTGAGTTGAAAGTGAGGCCGGGAGCGAGGCCAGCTGCCCGCTGTGGCAGCGACTGACATTTCCGCGCGCTGTACACACTTCAATTGCACTCCAGACAGCCGTTCGTCAAAGATCACGTTTTCGATATTATTGATATGTAATAATAGGTGTAGCTAGCGGTTTGCGACGGCTCCTGTTATTTATGACCTTGTGTTGCGCTGTATCTGAACAAAAACCCATGTAGAGTTGAAACTCTTCAAAATCGCAACTTGATTAAATAATAATAATAATAAATATTTCGGACATCTAACACACAACGCCTTCCAGTCCCATGCTAAGCAGAGCTTGTGTTATGGGTACTAAACAACTGATAAAAATACTTATATACTTTTTTTTTTGTAAATACATACATATTATACATAGAAAACACCCAAACTCCGAAACAAATATTTGCAGATCATACAAATATTTGGTCCGACCCGGGAATCGAACCCGGGACCTCAAGCTTAGCAGTCGCATACGCTACCACTACGCCACCGAGGCAGCCAATCAAGTATTAACCCTGATAAACTTCCGCAATGAACAGATATATTTAAAGTTAGTTAGTTTTAGCAAATGGCAATCACATTCTAAGAAAAAAACTGTCCAAATTATTGATTACACATTTAATCCAATTTACGAATCGATAAAGGCAAAAGTAACAGACATAATTTTTTTTTATTTTTTAAATATTTGAAACGCCTGAACGCACAAATACAGACTTGGTGAGCATGACAGCGGTACTCTTTTAGAGGAGGAGTGGGGGGTGTATGGTTAGCAACCTTGTTCACGTTGCGTAGTTATAAAATAGAGAAGTTTATTAAATTACACGTAATAGCCCCATAGTGGAGTCATTATATCAAGTGTACACCAAGAAAATAACGCTCACCTTCCATGTACGGAGGCGATTAATTGTAATTATAATAAACAAGTCCCACTTTATTTATTCAATTTATGTAATGGTTATAATAGATGTAATAGGTTTGCTAATTCGAATTATCTCAATGTCTTCTAATTACTAAAGCGGCGCCGCGCTGGTAATGCTTTAGTCTAGAATATTAATTTGAGGAACGTTTATCAAAAACATCAGGAAGTTTGGCCTTTATTGCCTTCGAATATGTAATTATACATCGGTGTGTGGAACCTATCGTAATAAGTTATAAGTTTCAGAGTACATTATACCATTATTATTATTACCATTGATTTGGAAATCATCAAATTAACATAAAATCGTTATGCAATTATAATAATAATGTATATTAATATTATAAAGCTGAAGAGTGTGTTTGTTTGTTTGAACGCGCTTATCTTAGGAACCGTTGGTCCGATTTGAAAAATTATTTCATTGTTGGATAGTCCATTTATCGAGGAAGGCTATAGGCTCTATATCATCACGCTAATACTAATAGGAGCGGAGCACCAATTAGGAATGTTTCAAAAACGGGGGAAAATTATCACCTAATAGAAGACGCAAAGCTAGTTAAACATATAATATTGAAATCACTCCGCCGTTTTCTATTACCGAGTGTGTGTTCAAACAACATGGGACAATACTTTGTGAACCTGAAAATTGTTGTTCCTAGTTTAGATGTTTTTCTAATGCGAGGGTAGTCTTTTAAAAACTAATAATAATGACTTTACACATTTCATACGGAATTATCTGCCCCCAGCCAAGGTGCAAGCGTTTTTCTTTCTATAATCGTTAACGCCTAAATTCTCATATGTCATTTTCTAATACTTTGTCTAAGATTAGCTAACGAAGAAAAACGCATGCAACTTGGCTAGGGGGGGCTGAACCCAAACTAGAAGCGTGTAATAACTATATTACTAGACTGCTGATAAACATACTTATGTCATTCAAGTAGTTTGACACACAAGTATATGTCCAAAGTTAGGATTGACCCCATGACCTCTGACTTGGCAGTCAAGATCACAAACCACTATTCTACTACAGGAAGAAGACTATCTCCAAAAAGGTACATTAATTTCAATTTGAAATAAATATTAACAGTTTTTAGAAGTCTATAAAAGCTTTTGTCTTGATCATTATTCTAATATTATTAGATATTCAAATTGAATTTAAATTAAAAAAAAACTTTATTTCTATTTGTAAGAAAACAAATTAAATATGCACGTGCCAACAGACTACGCAGTGTATATGAAACAACACAAGAATTTCTCCACAATTGTCAAAATAAAAAAAAAATCCGACCGCACACATACACAGCTATATCGGGTACTAGTAGTCAGGGAACCAGATGTACCCTAGAAAAGAAAATCCGTGAAACCCCGACTGATACACAAAATGCCCTAAGCAAATTCGTGGTCAACTACAAAAGTAGTAATTTAAAGCGACAGGTATATATAACTTCTGTAGTAATTACTATCCGAACAATTTTATAATTTGTCTAACAAACAAGGGCTCACTTAGTTATTTTTTGTTTAAATAGGTAATAATAAACTATAACAATATATTTTTCTGTAAAAGTATCTAATTAAAATAGCTATTTCAAATTACAAATGAATCCGGGTAAAAACGGGAACACATATTTAGGTATTTTATGAAATAATTTGTTAACATAGGTTATTTTAAAATTATTATCTAATTTTGATGGAAAGTGACGATAAATTAGTACTAAACCATTTTACTGTTTATTATTAGAAACAGACAAGTAAAACTTTATAGTTGAAACTTATTGATTGAAATAATATTAATAATCAGCGGCGGTAATCGCTTACCATCAGGCGATACGTCTGCTCGTTTGCCCACTATTATCATCAACCCGTTGCAGTCCACTGCTGGACATAAGCCTCTCCCAAGGAACACCACAGAGCCCGGTCTGTTGCTATTTGCATCCAGTCGCTGCCAGCCCTCCTACGTAAGTCGTCCCACCATCTGGCCAGAGGGCGTCCCACACTATGTTTACCAAGCCGCGGTCTTTATTCCAAGACACGCTTAATCCAGCGGTTGTCAATATATAATAAAAAAAAATACTTAATAACATTTGATTATGTCCAATGTGACACATTTAAATAATTTATATGTGTAGGTATGCCCTCATTCGTGCCCAATGATGTAGAGGCATCTTAATGGGCCACCATGCGGTATTGTTGCATTGTCTGCATTCGCAATGAGTATGGTGATCACTACTCTTGGATTCTACTCATGCTTTCCATCAGGCAGGGTACAATCACTTTGGCAGGCAAATTATATAAAAGTTAACACATTAAGTGGTAAACACAAATGTGAACTTAGTTCAAGAAAAACGTCAACTGCAACCTAAGCACAAAATTCTTTTACTTTTGCTGGTCATACAGGAGTAGAAAAATGCTAAAATATGACTGAAGCCTCAGAACCGATCACCCCCGTATTTTGTGCGATTCTTTATTATGATTGTATTGTCTCAAGAATACTATTATTTTTTTATGGAATAGGTCAAACGAACAGACGTATCGCCTGACACAAGTTAGAGAGGCGTTACAAGTGGCGTTACAAGTGCGTTGCCGGCCTTTGGGGGATGAGGAAGGGGATGGGGGAAGGGATTGAGGTAGGGCCTCTGGTATGCTGGGAGGGGTCCGATTGTGGTAATAACAGCAGTTCCCGGATCCCTCCCTTCTTAGGCGAAGAGTGGCACAGCGTAAAAAAAGAAAGAAAAACAGGGCCTCCGGTATCCTCACTCACTCGGTGAAACACTGCGAAGGCGCTGTTTCACACCTGTTTTCTGTGAGGCCGACTTATTACTCCGGTCGAGCCGGCTCTCCCACGGTATTCTTTGAAGAGGTCACTCCGCTCGTTGGAATAACTTTGCGACAAAAACACAGGAAGCGACAGTAACAAGTTATAAGTGTGAACATAGTATAGGGGTCGAGTGCAGACGCTAGGGGTCACGCGATGGCTCACTGACACATAACTCTATAAATAGTATGGCATAGATATACAGACGATGATGCGGTTTTTGTCATATTTATGCGTATGCTACAACAACATTGATTAACATCTTGTGAATCTAATAATCTTACCTTTGATATCGCAACAAGGGCGGCACGGTTGTTGTTTCAGCGGTCGCCATGAAGCTTGCTACTGCGCCAAGTGTCTTGGGTTCAAATCCCAGGCTGTATAACACTTTGTGTGATCCACGAATTGTTGTCCCGAGTCTGGATGTTCTTTGTGTCCGTTTCATGTATGTTTGTAAAGTCCCCCACGACACAGGATGTTTATTCCTAATGTGGGAGTTGTCTTTTAAAAAAGAAAAAGAAAGCTACGTCCGTATTTAAAATCACTAGAGCAATTATTATCAATCAATTGAGGACAGGTACAATATTAATGCAAGATCGAAGGGAAAAGACAAAGCCGTAGCCCGTTGCGCTTTGCAGACCAAATTTATTCTACTTTCAACAGTATGATTCGTGCTGCCCTGCACACTGGTCAGGACAGGAACAGGTGATGAACTCTCACTCGCTGAATACATCCAAATAATGGTCACAGTCCCCAGAATTGAGACAAAAATTGAGAAAAACAAAGAGAAAAAAAGAAAAGAAAAAAAAAAAAAAAAGACAAAGAGAGAATCGACACAAGGAGACAATTTTATTATTAACTAGCTGACCCACGCAACCTCGTTTACGTCTCCTATAGCCCGTAGCGTAACATTCTTCACAGATGCTCCGCTCGAAATTTTTTTTTTCATATTTATTCACCTTTTAAACCTTCCCTGGACTACGACAAATATCAAAATCAGCCAAATCGGTCCAGCCGTTCTCGAGTTTTAGCGAGACTAACGGACAGCAATTCATTTTTATATTCTCTCCGTCTATACTACGCCCGCGTTTATGTCGGTTTTTTCGTGTTTTTTCGCGGTCGCGGATATTTGACTGATGCAAAAATTAGATAAAAACAAACCTTGATGTGGATTATATATCTTTCTAAAATTTCAGCTCGATCGGTGCAGAACTTTTTGATTTTTTTAAGCGTATACAAACCACAAACATTTATATATATATAGATTTCATTTTATGCGTCATTGAGCATGTGTTTTACTATTTGTTTTGCAGTGTGCCCTGAATGGATACCTCTCATAAAGTTATTTTGTAAGAACCAACCAATGTATATCATCAGAACTTACTTCGAGTAGTCGGTAACGGAAATGAATCTGAAAACCAACTAAAAACCGGTAAATGCGCATTGTAAGGATTGGATCACGTTATGATGTAATTCAATTTACAATTATTGAGCTGAATTACAATCGATGAATGTTTTTACCAACGAAGTGAAGATAACATCAACCCTGTGCTCGCCGCACACTGCAATTAGAACTCATTGAATTATTTTTTAATTTACTGAGACTACGCACGCACTCTAGAGTTTAATTTCCTTTCAAGTGAATAGAATTAGCTTTTTTATATAATTTATAGTACTTTTATATTCATTTATTGTTGTTAATTTAACACAAAAACATTGTTATTTAAATACCAATGACCCTTGTGAAAGAAAATAAAACAAAAGATACAATCAGTATAGATTTTTTTAAGTTTGATGTACACTAATGAATTTGCGTATACGGAGAATTTGATTAATATTTTGCTTCCATTTCTCTAAAATTTTTTACACAAGATGGAAACTCAGGATGACGTTGAACGTCTGTCTGTGTATGTGTTTTAAGAGCCGTTAATATCCAACCATTGGATGTATACCCTTCTTAGAAATAGATTTTGGCTTACGATCCCACGCTGGCAAAATTCCCTTCTCATTGCAGTGTTGTTGTACTGCATGGTTTGTTCCCCTAGGTGGCTCTTACCCACGGGTTGAATGAAGGTGATGAGACTCCGTATTCTTAATACATCACCATAATTATGTATAGTTCACAAATTCTAGTAGGTTGAATAAATTGTTTGACAGAATTAAATCGTCATATAATATTCTCACGGTTGGCTGTATATTATAGTAAAGTTTCATCAAAATCCATTCAGTAGTTTTTGCGTGAAATAGCAACAAAATACTCACTTATATACTCACAAACTTTCGCGTTTATAATATTGGTAGGGTTACACACAGACACGAAACAAATGATCGTATTCATTACATATATTTGTTCTGGGTGGGAATCGAAGCCCCGACTTCTGGTTTAGCAGTCAGGATCCCTAACCGCTCGACCAACAGGCCAGTCAAAGCATCGCCATACAATTATGAACTTAATTTTAAAACAATTGAACTATGAACATTGAAAAATTAGTTCCGTTGCGTTGTACCTCCTGATAAGAAATCAGTATTATTAAGTTTTATATAGTGACATAGAGCTTATAAAGCTGATACTGTAGTCTGTAATAAGATATGGATAAATTATATCTAAAAAAGTCGATATGTTCAAGATAGCGAAATAATATTTTTAATAAGTATAGTTTAATCCCATCTAGATTGAAATAAATCAATTATGGCTTGTAGGATCATCTATTCACGAACTGATTCATAGTTAATGGTGCTGATTGTTGAGACACCTGTTCGATTCACACTCAGGACTAATAATTGGGTAATGAATACGGTCATTGGTTTTGTGTCTGTGTTTCGTTTATTACCCAATTACGAAGCCAAAAGTAAGAGTAATACTTTGGGCAGTCTGTGCATGTTTGTATGTTCAACTATAGCGACTAAACGACTGAACCCCCTTAAATATTTATTTTATTCCGTTTTTTAGTATTCGTTATTATAGCGGCAATAGAAATACATCATCTCTGAAAATGTTTAACTGTCTAACTATTACGGTTCATGAGATACAGCCTGGTGACAGATTGACTGAAAGACAGACGTACAGCGAAGATTTAATAATATGGTAGGGTACGCAATCTTAAAAAGGTAGCCAAATTTACAACTTATATCATCAGCTACCTATCAGTGAAGGTACCGCCAAAATGGGTCTAGCAATTCCAGAGATTAGTAGTAGCTGTTAATTTAAAATATTAGACACTTCAATTTTATTTATTTGTATAGATTAGTATGGGTATATGGGTTAATAAAATGTAATTGAAACGAAATCGATAAAGTTATCATAATTACCATACAGATGGTATGATCATTATTCACGCTTTTTTGACGGATTAACCCACGATTTAAACTGTTATCGAAAGTGACAATATATAATTTTATAGACTGATGGTTTTCCCGCTTATGACTCAGGTTTCGGGCAGAGAGCTATGATTATGCTTTGGGTAATATATCTGTTTAGACTAAACGAACACATAGCCAGAGCGAGAACAAGAGCGTTCTTTCTTAATCGTTTCGTTCAAACGAAAACTGGTTTTAGCGTTTACACCTAAATAGGAACGAGCAAGTCACGCTGATTTTAGCACGAACTGCTGCCTTCGCACAGAAAATCAACGTAAAATGACAGCGTTCGTGTTGTTGTGTTTTGTTGGTGAGTGAGACCGGAGGCCCAATGATGCAGAAGCATCACTAAGCCTGTATGGTGTGGGTCACGATGCTGCATTGTCTACATTCGCAGTCACAGTTAGAAAAGAAAAGAACTTAGATATCGATAAAATCTTTTAGTAATTCTAAGCCAAACAGTCTTTTACATAAATTGGGTTCTAATCGAACAATTGACTATTTTATTTATATTAGACATAATTTGTTTATTCTTAATTTTGATATACCTATAACTTTGACCTTGGAGTGTTGTTAAATGACAAATGTTCAATCAAGATAAGTTATGTATTTATCTAATTGTTGAATAGTAAATAAGAACAAGAAACACGACACCATTTGTACTGTCGTTTTTCGTTGGTGAGTGCGACACTGGAGGTCCAAGTATCTCAATAGACCGCCATAGTGTGGGTCACCATGTTTTTGTGATGTCTATCAGGCAGAGTGGAGTCACTTTGGCAGGCTCATATAAATGGGAAACATTCAATTCGAAATATTCCTCTTTGGTAAAACCATATTACCGTAGGAGAGCTACGCTTCGGCATACATGGGCCTGCTCGACCGGAGTGATAACACGGCTTCACAGAAAACCAATGTGAAATAGCGCCTGGGTTGTTTCATTGAGTAAGTGGGGATACCGGAGGCCCATACCTCTATCCCTCCTCCCATCCCTTTCTCAATCCCCCAAAGGCCGGCAACGCACTTGTGACGCCTCTGGTGTTCAGGGTGTCCATGGGCGGCTGTAATCGCTTACCATAAAAAAACCATGCCGGGAGGCAATCACAATTTCTCAAGAATAGGTTTCCTCTTAGAGGAAGATAACCTAGACCTTACGTAGTTAAAACACAAAGGCGCTAACATCCTATAAACGGCTGACAACGTCACCTTTTATCTAATAAGTTAAAGATACGAAGTAAATCCTGGCGCCATTTATGTCTAGATAACAACTGATAAAGCTACAACATATTTTTTCGTTTTTCATACGATAAAATGAGTATTATGAAATTCACTTATAATGTTTTTAAACTAATGGTTACTGCTGTAATATCTTTAGACACTTATTATTTACCTAGGTTCGTCATGTTCTACTCCCCGTGCCAGACGTAGCCAGGTCCTATCGATCCTTGGGGTACCTGAAATAATACAGTCCGGTTCCTCCCCAGAGTAGAGTGCTAGAGACTGACCGTCAGAGCAGCTTTTGGTGGAAGCACCATGTACTTCTCGCTTCTCAGACCGCGAGGGGCCGGAGATAAGAAGGGATTTTCCAACCAGACAACCAAAAAAAAGTCGTTATGTTTCAGTAGGCTTGTATGTCGGAATCGATTCTTTTAAAACCCTACAGTATTCTGTCATAAGAATATAACCACCCACTCACAAAAATTATTACCATGGCCTCATTATTTTAACGGTTAGCATATGAGACTGCCGATCAAGAGGTCTCGGGTTCAGTTTTCGGATCGCACTATTAATTTCTGTTGAGTTTTTCTTACAAGAAATTCTTAACAGAAGCCCGGAATGTTAAAGTGGTGGGGTCTCACGCCCGTATCTCGGCGAGCACGTTAAGCCGTCAATCCCTGTTGTCTTGAACATCCATGGCAATAATTATTGGGAGGTATGTGCCTTCACATATATTGACAAATAGTTTCATCTTCCAATTCAGTTCACTCTCAGCTTTGAGGAAATAGGCAGATAAAACTTGTTAAATTAGGCAACTCCCAAATAGTCTTAGGAATAATAAAGGTTAAGGAAGATAAATAAATGTCTGTAAAGTATTTGATTTATACATACCTATATGGTATATTAAAGTTATATAAATAATAGAGAATGTATAATTGTAGTTAAGACTCGGTCACTACACTTAGCACTAACACATAACGACTACTTGGCGCTTTCAAAACGACTTATTAGTTAGTTGGTTAGTCAGTCCTTTTTATAAAAATAGTAGCTGAACCCCGTGGTGCTATCCGCGGTACGACTATAACCGCGGGCAACTCCGCGAGGCGCAGCTTGTGTCTTTGTAAATTGTAGCCTATGTGTTATTCTGATGTATAAGCTATATTATCGTAAAGTTTCATCAAAATCCATTCAGAAATGCGTGAAAGAGCAACAAACATACTCACTTACGAGTACATACTAAATATAATAGTATTTACAATAGTAATATATATTAGTAGGATTCTACCACAATCACGAAACGGCATCTAGTACTAAGCTAAGCAGAACTTGTACTATGAGTACTAGTCATTTGCTGTAAATATATTTAAATAAATACTTTTTAAAAATATGTAGGTACATATTATACACAGAAAACATCAAAAAACTCGGAAACAAAAATATTTGCAGGTCCTTCAAATACTTGATACGACCCAGGCTTCAAAGTACTTAAAAGTTCTTCATCTAGATGGTTGTCAGTCCAAGACTGTGCGTTTTTCCCGAAACTTTCTGCCTCGCACAACAAAACTGTGGAATGAACTGTCGTCTGCGGTAATACCGGACCAATACGACCTTCAAACTTTCAAGAAAGAAGCGCACTCCTTCTTATAAGGCCCACAACGCGTTTGTAACGCCTCTGGTGTTGCGGGTGTTCATGGCCGGCGGTAATCGCTTACCATCAGGTGATAAAATTGATGTCCCGAATCTAGATATTCTTTGTGTCCATTGCTTTAATGTTTTCAAAGTTCTCTGTAACACAATAAACAATTCCCCGTACAGGAGATCTTTTAGAAAGTTCAAAATACAAATTACCTCTGTTCTCACCAGTACCTATAAGGTGAGCCAATGATTCTTCACTATCTAAGTTGTACAAAAAACAATGTTCAAAGTAACGTTATCAACCGATGTAGCTTATCATCGCTACAGAGTTTTTATCTACTATCAGATCTAAATAGACCTTTATCATAACATCTTGGACGATAAAATCTTATCTTATATTAATTAAGAACTACAAAAAGGCTACCGATTTTACGCTATTTTTATGTTATATTGACTTTGGCAAGGATCAAGTAATCTTGATCATTTATTGTATCATAATTGAATCTAAATTAATTTCCTTCTGTATTTTTTTGAGGGCACACCCCAACAAAATATTGACTCAAGTTTAAATAGATAAAATGTGTTTAATTTGTTAAAGTGAAATATAATTTTAATTCCTGAGAGCCAGCGTTGATAGTCTCTATAGGCAAAGCTGAGCCAAGCATTCTATGAAAGGAGCTCGTTGAAAACACCCTTAACTGTCGAGTCGATGAAAATTTCGTCGTCATAAGTATCGTTCCATCGTTTTTGCCTTTTTTGCCTAACCTGGACCATACTAATATAAATAGAACAATGATTTTTGTACCAATTAAAATTTTTGGTGTTATAAAAAAAATTGTTACATTAAATAATACGTATCGTACATAAAAATAAATTAAACAAACATATGAATATACTGAAACTCATTTTTTTATATATTTAAGTAATGAATTAATAATATTAAAGGTCGGCAACACACTTGTGACGCCACTGGTGTTGCGGGTGTTCATGGGCGGCGGTGATCGCTTACCATCAGGCGATACGTCTGCTCGTTTGCCCTATACAATAAAAAAAGAAAAAATAAAATTAAACCGTAAAATAACAGTAATTAAATTCAATTTATTTATTTGTGAACATCGGTTACAATTGATAAACGATGAATCTCTATGTCGTGCGAAGCAAAAATGCATACCGTATGCATCAACATCAATAAATAAATAGGTTCTATTTTTATTTCAACCCATAATATCAACACTTCCTTATAGATGCCATTTACATTTCTTCATTATAAATTATAATACATTTAAAAGGTTCATAGCACATTTCAATTACTGACTGCATACAAAAACATAAAATTACACACGTCCAGCAAAACATAGTCACTATAAAACACATTAAAGTAAAAAAGAATAAAAGATCATGATATTTGATTAACCCTAATTACATTTCTGGTTATAATTAACTTGCACGTATTCCCTTTGTTTTATTACAAACAAATACTAAATTCTTATTTCAATCATAATACTTAAAAATGAACAAATTTCAACTCTATTCCTGTAACGAAAAGAACCTTTGGTTGGTGTTTGGGTTGAAGCGTATTTTTGCAAATGGTAGATGTCTTATGCCAAGATAAGCCCGCATATTATTAAGGCATAATTTACAACGGAAATAATGGTTATTTGTTAATTTTATACATTCAGCAGTGTTATGAGACGTCGACGGATCAATTATAGCTAATGTGATTTGTGTTCGACAAGAATATCTTTTTGGTTGCATGTATTTGTAGCGTTTCTTGAACGCCTACAGAACTGACTTTTGTACACTCAATTGAAATCAGGATTACCCTAAATCCAAAAAGAGAGGTTTGAGAGAATTAACATGATTCGTCCACATCCCTATCGCTTAGGACGATGGTCTCTTTTCACCATCGTCCCACGCGACAGCAGCTTCAACAGTAACTAAAGAATGAGACTTTTACTTAAAGTAAAAAAAGTTGAAATAATTTATTTTTTATTGGTAGAGAAAGCGCTAAATGAAAAGATAAACCTTAAATTTCCCTACATTATAAAAATATATATATTCATGACGTTTATAAATACACTTCTAAACGTCCTTTGTTTCTAGACGTTTTTCTTTTGAGTTGCTAACAAGGAAAATTGTTTACAATATCCGTTATGAGACAGCTCATCCATCACTAGACGATATTAGGCATGAATTTCTATCGTTCAAGAATAAGTTTGGAGCCCCTGGAGGAATACGTCTTCAGTCACTAATTTGATAGTCAATCCTGTCGGCATATTTGAATTGCTTACCATCAAGCGATACGTTTGCCTCTTTTTTTGTGTGGAAATCCCCTCGGAAACCATTGCTAGTGGCTCGAACCACCGACTAAAACCGCACGCCGTCTCGGATACTAGATGCCGAGGAACCAGGTACACCCTAGAAAGGAAAACCCTGAAACCGCGACGTTCCTCGGGCCACCTTCGCTTTGTAGATGGCCTTCTCCTGTGTAGGAACCCCAATGTTCCCGTTACTGTCTCCCAGAGCGCGTACGCTCCGCAGCGTCCGTGCCGTCACCCGGGCTTGCTTCTGCTAGGGTGACACATGGCTTCATGTGTCGTTTGCCCCCTATTCAATAAAAAAAATGAAAACATTATACAAATTACGTGTTAACATTATACAAGGATACGTGTGCACCTTGAAGCTATTTTTAAATTTAATTGATATTCCAATGAAGTTTGAGAAAAGGTGACAAGAACATAACTATACATCAGTAAAACCTATCAGGAAAAATTTGTACTAAAATACGTAGATAAAGCAGTAGTTATGTAAAAACCCTGTAGGAAAATATTATTTGCGTTATTATCTCGACCTGCGTACGCGCAATTAAATAATTATAAATATAATCGTTGCCCACGCGTATCTTACAAGTCTGTGTGTCTGCAGTCCAAAACTCGAATCATATTCATATAATTATCTCAATTGTATTCGTTTCTTAACAGTTTAACGAGAAATTATTAATTACCTGTGATCTAAAGGCTTGAAGGCTATCAATTATCCTCTTAATCAGAAATATCTGGTCAGTTGTGAGTCATAAGAAGTCATAACCAATGTTATATTTTTCATAATTGATATCTTATACACATAAAATCCCTCGCTTGATAAGTACTGGTAGTTGTACTATATAGAAATATTAATAATCTTCTTTTCATCTGAATGTTTTTTTCCTAACTAGTTAAAGGTCGATTTTAAGTCTAGTAAGATACGTCTGGACTTTGATTTTTAATTAATAATAGTTGTAATAATTAATAATAGAAGTTCAGTCTCATCCTAAGTACACTTAAAGCCGTCCCCAACATAATTTGGGAAAAACGCTCGGAAAAGAAAACAAATTCAATTAAAATTCAAAATCATTTATTCAATTAAAACACTAAGTGACATTTACGAAGGTTAAAATGAAACTACAGTTAAAAATCATAGATCGACACAAACAGACGCCACAGCATGTACTGGATTGTCAAGGTAAATTAGGTGGCAACACCGAAACTTACTGCCTGCTTGTATCGATCTATAACTTCCAGTTTCCAAAATACGTAGGGACTTATGAGAAGAATACTGGCAAAGAAACTCGTGGCTTTTCTTTTTAAAGTCAGATCTTCAGGTACAATAGTATTAGTATTGCATGAAAGATCAGCTTACATACTATTTGTATGTAAGCTATTGCAATTATTAATAAATAACGAAATACTATGCAAAAATAAAACTTTACATCTATCGGTAGTTATTGCTTGTTATCCGAGGTGGCTCTATCAATAGTATTTGATCGATTCAATTACTAAGAACGTAATCAAACATTAATTATAGCTCAATTAAGTCACAAATTGCCCTACATACCGACTGAATTATAAACATAATTGCAAGCAAATAAAATTGTACTCCCTATAGGGATATGATTCTAGGACTAATGGAGTGCGTCATGCGACATTTTTAACCTCACATCAATCATATCAACAGCCTTTCAAAGTCCACTAATGGACATAGGCCTCTCCTTAGATAGGAGGTTCTGGCGCAGCATATCACGCTGGCCAGACTGGTTGGTAGAGAATTTATTTTAAGTTTACCTTTTTCTTTGAAGTGATGTTGGCCTCTGTACATTTCCCTTAGCCGCTTCTCAACACACCTATGAGATGAATAGATGTGGGGTGGTGAGGAGCAATATTTAACTTATACTTATTTTTCTCCTAATTTATCTTTTACTGGGTGATGAAATACTAACTTTTTCACTGCCTACGTCCATTATATATAGGTATGTAATTATAAAGTGTACGAAAATTAACGCGCTTACAATAAGAACTAATTGTATCCTTTTCAATCAACAGACGTTTTAACAAGATTGCACGGGCCGTGGTCAGAAGATTAACTATTTTTCAAATGATGCCTTCGTCTATGTATCGCTTTTCTAAGCGCTTTTCTTGCTTTTAAGCGGCTTTTAACGAACAAATTCGTAAATTACTACTACTAATTACGTAAGTAGAAAAAAAAATAGCCTGTCTTCTCACATAATTGCGATAGTTCATATTATTCCCTCCTAAAAGAGTCTGAAGAAAAACTTCAAACATTTATGTATTATCATCTTGTCGTCAATCGCATAACTGATTATATACACTTGGATATTATATCCTTCTTATTATACAAACCAACAATTAATTACATCAGTGGATAGAAGTTTATTTCAAATTAGCGCGAATATTTAATCTTCGTAAATAACTTTTTGCGTTCAAGCAATCCATTTCCTTGGCATAGAGTAGTACGAGTTCAGATAGTCAATTGATACCCCGTAATGAATTGAGACTTCAATATAAATGGAGGTTTACAAGAACTAAATTGATTATGACTTTCTAGGTAATCTCATCAGCTAGATTTATAAGCTGATTATCTACTACTGATGAATAGATAAGGGTAACATCGATCGTAAAGTGCTTTTTTCTCCGTGTGTTCCGAGTTTTCGTCTTCTAACAACTTTCTGTAATGTTACACCCTAATGATTATGCTACAAATATATTTCTTACCATTATTAGTGGCTTCATTAAACATTATTTAACTGTTTGCGCCACTAACACTTTCTCCATGTGACGCAAATGTAATGGGTTTCTCTGTGTTCTTTAGAAATAGTCATTGAATTACTTCTTATTAACTTCAATAGGTAGTATTTTTTTAAATGCTCTGTTTTAGAACATCTATTGACTTTCAAATATAGAAAAAAATTACAAATTATATGTATATGTTTGTCATCTAACTGAGATATGCTGAATTGTGCTATTGAAGGGGTGGGGAGATGTGTCTGAAGGTGGCAACACACTCAGTGTCATACACTTGACTTGAAGGAGTCTCTACAGTAATCGTTGGACGGTGATTAAAAACACTTAACAAGGCATATAGAATAAAAATAATATACCTACGAGTACGAGGGCTTCAGAGATTGAAGCACAATCACGCGCGCGCCTGGTCCGCCTATTTCGCTTTTCTACTCTGCCCATTTGGCCTCTCTTTCATACAAAATAATAAAACCAGACTTATATATTCATATACCTATGTCTATGATACATATTACAACAAACTGATAAAATATTTACATGCTTCCGTAATTACTGCAATAAATATGATTACTCTAATTGAATTTTGTAATCGACCTGATTTTAATATAGATAACTATAATGGAAAAATATGTTAACTAAATAAAAATTAATGTTAAAACTTGTAATCTAACGCCATTAGATATTAGTAAACTAGTAATGCCACTATCATATTTACTAGTCACTCTTGTTTCTGATTTGTTCTATATGCTATCGAAAGGCGCCACGATTGTCATGGCGCCTTTCGATAGAAAGATACAGCTAAAAATGTTTGAACATTTAATGCAATGAAATCCGTCTGATTGGACACACGTGGACACAGAAACAAGTACATCAACGTATTTATTCTTTTATGCTTACTAGTAACTTGACAAGGTACCATACTTTAGCGACATCTAACGAAGACACAGTGAACTATGAAGTAACTGCTAATCCTGCATCGCGATGTGAAAAGTTTCCACGCCTATTGGCATGTAAATATACAAGTTTGCAATATCAACCATTGAGTACACACCAGCCATGATTATCATACCTGTTCAGAGTATATTCTCTTTGTGTGGGAGGGACCTGATATTCTTTGCTCCATATTTTTTTAAAGACAACTCCCGCTTTTGGAATATACATTCTGTGTCGCGGGGTATTTACAAACATACATGTAAAGGACACAAAGAACACCCAGACTCAGGACAACAATTTGTGGTTTTAAACGGTAATTTTGTCGTCACACAAAGTAATGTCGCACGTCGGATTTGAACCCACGACACTTGGCGCAGTAGCAAACGGCGTAGTGACCGTTTAAATCACTAGGCCAACCGAGCAGTCATTACTTTAGACTACACTAATAGACAGGGTCAGGGGCTAGATGTGATGTGGGGGTTTAATTAAAAGATGCCTCCTTTGAATTTCAGATCTCTTGTTGACCCCTCCGCTTGTTTGTGACTTGTGGTGCTTACGTAGCCTTACGTATACTATATCTCATTGTAAAAATAAAATAGGAAATATCGGTGTACCGTCTCAGGGCTGTGATTTGCGACTATTCAAGCACCTTTTAATCCTACTATTATTTATACACTTACAAATTACACAAAAATCAATACAATATCAATCGTATCAATAAAGGCGGTATCGCAACTTTATCGGTATTGTCATCTTATCCTGAATCTAGATTTCGGAACGTTTGTTTATAGATTAGATCTTATTTGTTAAATTAATTAGATCGAATACTGCATTACTCAGATTGTTATTCTTATCTCATCTATCAAATAAATAAAATCGATGTGTCTGTTTGTAATTCCAAATCAAATTTATAGCTTTTCACTGAATGCTTATGAATGTGTGTACGGTACTTACATGAAAACAGTTTTTTTTTTAATTTTGTCTTTCTATTCGTTTCGGCTAATCTCTGAGATGGCTGGGCCGATTTTGAGGAGTCTTTCACAGGCAGATAGGTGATGATATAGAGAGTAACTAAGGCTATTTTTTACAGACTAGCTTTGCCCCGCTGTTGTTGTAAACCGAGTAACGCCGCAGGGTTTAGCTAGTATTTCGATATATTTGTGTGCGATCATTTAGATGCTTGTCTAGCCCGTAATAATTGTTATATCGATATTACAGATAAGTTGGTGGCAAGCTAGTGATGAACGAAACGATTGTTATAAAACCTAATTATGTTAAAATTACGTGTTTAGTTTTGAACAAAAAACTATTCTGTTTCTATTATCTATAAATAATATCTAAATTGGACAACTGTTGTTAGATATATACTTGTGTCTGTCTGGAACAACTCATTCTGAAACTTATGAATGGTGAATGGATGATGAAATTTTAAATGAACTTGTGTTTTGCTTGTGATTGCCGAATTATTCTAATGATGACGGTCGGCCACATCCATTGCCCAATTACAATTAATTAATGAGGAATGGGTGTTTAATTGTAGAGCTAATTTATTTTTTGCACTTGAATAACCAAGTACTGCTGGGTATTTTTTAGTATTTAAAAAAAATCCTAGCTAGATCGATTTATCGACCACGAAGCCCCCTTTTTTCTTTTTTTTCCCTGTGCGGAAGTCCTCTCGGTTATCACGTCCTGGTGGCATGTCAACTAAAACCACACGCCGTCTCAGGTACTAGATGCCGGGCAACCAGGTGCACCCTAGAAAGGAAAACCCTGGAACCCCGACGTACCTCGGGCCACCTACGCTTTGTAGATGGCCCCCTCCTGTGTGGGAACCCCAATGTTCCCGGTACTATCCCCCAAGATACGCACGCCACGCCAGATGAAGCCATCTGTCACCCTCCGGCTTGCGCTTTCGGAGGAGGGAGATTGTTCTGCGATCTGAGTCGCCTGCGGTGCCTGGCCCGTTCCCAGGCCGCTCCCGAAACCCCTGCATACTAAATGTCATTAAAATCGTTGTATCCGTTTCCGAAATTCAGATCGTTTATATAAAACTTGATCATTTAAAGATGTTATATTGAAGGCAATGCCGTATTTTGTATGGACATCATCCCTAATCTGCAACAGACATAGAATGAATATCATTTTGTTCATCCCTACATACAAAAAGACAAACCACTTGACTTTATTGTAAAATCAATGGGGGTTTATATAAAAAATCTTATTTCTTCATAATTAATTAAATTTTCTGTTATATACATACTTGCTTATTACATTATGATCAAGCGTTTGAGTTACACTATCGATGGGTTCTGAAGCAATTACAACAATCATATCAATGTCAGCATCATGTTTTTTATTTATTTTTTTTATTGAATACGGGGCAAACGAGCAGACGCATCACCTGATGGTAAGCGATTACCGCCGCCCATGGACACCCGCAACACCAAAAGCGTCACAAGTGCGTTGCCGACCTTTGGGGGATGGGGAGAGGGAATGGGGGAGGAGTTGGGCTATGGGCCTCCTCACTTACTCGGTGAAACACAGAGCAAGCGCTATTTCACACCGGATTTCTGTGAGGCCGTGGTAACACTCCGGTCGAGCCGGCCCATTCATGCCGAAGCGTGGCTCTCCCACGGAAAACATTGTGTTCGGACGGTCTTCTTGATTATTTATGCCATTATTAGCTTTCTGCCGTATCTGTGACAACAACTATGGCGCTATTAAAAATAACTTAAAATAAAAGTGTATATATAAAACTTAAAAAGTCAATCATATACTTTATACACAACTTTTTTAGTTGAATAGCCTTTAGTGCCATCCAAGATACACTTGTCCATTTAATTTCCTTATAAATTAAAATCAATTAATATTCGTTTGTCTCGCTAAAACTCGAGAACGGCTGGCCCGATTCAGCTGATTTTGGTTTTGAAATGTTTGTCGTAGTCCAAGGCCTTTCCTCCTTAAATGAATTATAATTTTAAATTAAAATTGAACGGTGAAACATTAAAAATAACTTAAAACAAAATTTTAAAATACGTTATTTTGGTATATGTACTGTGTGGTACATATACGTTTAGTAAAAAATAATTAATATTACAAACATACACTCCAATTTTATTTACTTGTATGTATTTATAGATTATTTGTATGGATGTAAATATGAGAGTAAAAAAAATATTATTATTCTTTTGATTTCCATAATATCACAAATTTAATTTAAAACAAACATTAATTAATTAATAGGAAATAATTTCAAGAAACAATAACAATATTTACATACAACAACAACTATGTATATGCTAGGTACTGCATTGCCACGTTGAATGGCAATGCTAATTCGCTAAGCTAGAAGAAGATTAATCTTTAAAAATATTTTTTTAATCAGTAATTAGTTGTCTAAGCTGATTATGTGCTACGGTTTATCACACACAATCGTATCTGCGTGAGTTATGAAAAAACATCTGCTTTTTTTATCTCACTTCCTAAATCATATTTTTTTATTCAAAATTTTAATATTCTAAAAATAGAGAAATACCTCAATTATCCTATCCGAACCCAGTCCACAGGACCATATTATACCTCCATCTTGTAAACATCTCTAAGTGTCAAATTATATGGTAGCTATGAACAGTCTAGTTATGTCGTTATTCTTCGGGGTTCCAATGATTTCCTTCCGAGGGTGCACCTGGTTCCCCGGCTTCTAGTACCATAGACGGTGTGCGGTTTTTAGTCGGTTCGAGTCCGATATAACCACGAGTAGTATCTGAGGGGATTTCTGCACAAAAAAAATGTATGTCGTCATTCAAATTTTTTTTTTATTGAATATGGGGCAAACGAGCAGACGCATCACCTGATGGTAAGCGATTACCGCCGCCCATGGACACCCACAACACTAAAAGCGTCACAAGTGCGTTGCCGACCTTTGGGGGATGGGGTGAAGGATTGGGGGAGGAGTTGGGGTATGGGCCTCCGGTATCCTCACTCACTCGATGAAACACAGCGCAAGCGCTATTTCACACCGGTTTTCTGTGAGGCCGTGGTATCACTCCGGTCCAGCCGACCCGTTCATGCCGAAGCGTGGCTCTCCCACGGAAAAAACAAAAATCAATTATTTATTATTTGTTCAATCACAGGACAAACATATGAGGGAAGTGATAGGCCTGGCCTCTCAGACTCATTTATATGGGTGTCGTACACTCCGTATTTTAAATTCATCAGTAGACATACATACACAAACATGTCTTTACTTAATGATGATTTTCCAATCAAATTTTCTTTATCCTTCCTTATAAAGTTTTAGATACACGTGTAAAGGTGCTACGGCTAAAAAATAAAGTGAAATTAACAAACGTTTCGATTCTTCGCAGAATCGATATTGATGGTAGCATATAGATGGCCTTAACTATTTAGATTACAATTGGCGCCTATGTTTATACTGATTTCCTAGTAAAAAATATTATAGAACATCACATACAAAATTCTATGTAGCAAGATACAAGTGTAATCTATTACATTTTGATAATTATACCAAAAATATTATAGATATCAACGCTTATCGAGAATGTTCGTGTTCAATAGAACTCAATCATTTGTGTGTCGACTAGTGAGATTGTGTGTGTTCTGTTGGAAACGGAAATAGATATATGTGTGTGAAAGTGAGTGTTCACTAACTAATGTTAATCAGGTATATTCATCATTTAGTTTATTGCTAAACTAAATAAATAATTAAATTTAATAAAAATAATATTTATTTTTTTACGATAAACAGGCAATGAAATATATAAATTTATTATTCATTTTTGGGTGTTTTCTATGTATAATATGTATGTAATTACAAAAAAAAGTATATATGTATTTATATCAGTTGTCTAGTACCTACCCATAACACAAGCACTGCTTAGCTTGGGACTAGATGGCATTGTGTGTTAGATGTCCGGAATTTTATTAATTAATTTATTCATGACCAAAAAAACTAGGCGATTTCATTATAAATAATAATATCTAAGGCAAAATTATAATTCATTACAGGAATTGAAAATTCAAAAATAAAAAATCCATCTGCATAAAAATCTATAGAAATAAATATAATGAAAGTGTATGTAATAACAAATTAACAGCTTTTCACTAAATGCAAATAAAAGTGTAGGTATACGATACATGCAACAATTTTTTTTTTAATTCTTTGTCTCTATGTTTGTTCCGGCTAATTTCTAGAACGACTGTACCGACTTTGACGGGGCTTTTACCGATAGATAACTGATGATGTAAGGAGTAACTTAGGCTACAAGGACAAAGCTAGTCTAAAAAAGTAGCCTAAATTACTCTTGATATCATCAGCTATCTGCCTGCTTGTGTCGATCCATAACTTCCAGTTTCCAAAATACATAGGGACTTATGAGAAAAATACTGACAAAGAAACTCATGGCTTTTCTTTTTAAAAAGTCAGATCTTCAGGTACGATAGTATTAGTAATACATGAAACGTAAATAGTATGTAACCTGTTGCCACCTGAATTTCATTTTAATTGAAATGCTTGAAAAAGCTGAAGCACCAACAAAAAAAAACTCCATAATACCGTTGAAGGTTTGAACCTGTTAAACATAGAAATCATTCAAGGTGCACATCTACTTATTCATTCAGTTGAAAAATGTACTGTTAAAAATAATTCGTAACCAAAATAATAGTATTGGCAAAGCATCGCTGACTAGGCCGACCAGTCACCCCAAGCAGCACCCGTTCACGAGTATGGCCCAATTTTTTTTTACGTGTGGAAACCCCTCGGGCCGACACCCCGCCGGGGTTTGCGGCGGGGCAGTGTGTCGGAATCGAACCGACTAAAACCACACGGTGTGCCAACTTTGCGCCTCGCTACGAAGGGAGGGGTCCGGGAACTGCAGTTATTAACACGACCGGACCCCAAACACGAGTATGACCCAAGGACCAACCATCATCTCATCACCATATTAGAGTGAAAGAAACGACCCGCCCCAAGACATCGCAAGCAATGACATTTTAGTGAACACGACAAACCATAGTCGAGATATTGATAAAAATCACTACTAATTAAATAACCATAATAATCGTCACGCATTACTTTCAACTAATTGTTGGTTAATAATTTAGCTTAATTATAAGACAAAGAAGTTTGTATGTACTCGTATATACCGAATGACACCTTAAGCCTATGACTGTTTGTCGTTTAGATAATCGTTGATCGTATAGTAGGCTTTACTAATAAGCATAGCTAACTAAGCTAACATAATAACAAGATACAAATACAATAGTACGGTAATAGCCGCAATAGTAATAGGTAAGTGTGTCGCAACTATTAACGCCCACTTCTAGATGTGTGTAAACATTACATTTCTAAGTTTATTTGCAAAATTTATCTATTAAATAAAATAAAATCGAGTATTACAACAACTAAAATAAGTAAAAAGACTGTTAGCAATAGTATCGAAAAAAAAAGAGAATGAAATGTGTGTGTGTGTGTGTGTGTGTGTGTGTGTGTGTGTGTGTGTGTGTGTGTGTGTGTGTGTGTATGTTGTGTGTTGATGTTTTAACATACAACGTTTATGATATTGGATAGAATGATTTGGTCTAGATTATTTAATCGGTTTTTTTAATCGGTAATTATTTAATTTGTTGAAATCAATAATGATGTACTCAGCTAGGTATTGACCCGCACAAGTCTTTGAGAAAACCATTTTACTGTTTTCTTTATAAATTTATAGGGGAGACAAAGACAAAGGGTTTCGTTCGTTCGTTCAAAGAACCCTAAAACACAAACAGCAGTACAATTGCAACTCAGTGTTTCATTTATTTTAATTTAAACAAACGTTTCCGTGTTACGTTGGCAATTTGCGGTTTTTATTTCAGTCATTTGTAAAGCTAATCACATGCGATCTATGGCTCACTATATTTTATTTTCGTTTTATTTCCTTCACTTACGCCATGTCATACCAAATTAATCAAAATTGCAGTTCCCTGTATTCCAATTTCTTGTATAATAATGCTAGATGCTTCCCGGGTAACTTTTATCTCTTATCATCAACGAACGCGAGTAACACCGAGGAGTGCAGCTAGTCTAAAAAAAATTGCTAGAACAGGTTGTCGGTCCAGCCATTTCAGGGATTAACTGAAACAAACAGACAGACAAAGAAAAGAAATTTCCTTTATCTGTGCCATAAAATATTGCTTCGTACCAAATTTCAAGATTTTGAATTTTCTGAATACAGGTTTTGACATAAACGGCTGTATCTTTTGATTGCGTTGGCTTAGAATTTTTTTACAGCTCCAAGGGACAGTAGATCTGAGTATTTGATAGGAATTTCAGTTTGATTTATTTTTATTTATTTTTTTTCTTTTTAAAGACAACTCCCACATTAGGAATAAACATCCTGTGTCGTGGGGGACTTTACAAACATACATGAAACGGACACAAAGAACATCCAGACTCGGGACAACAATTCGTGGATCACACAAAGTGTTGTACCGCGTGGGATTTGAACCCAAGACACTTGGCGCAGTAGCAAGCGGCATGGCGACCGCTGAAACCACTCGGCCAACCGTGCAGTCTAAAATTGATACCTCTGATAAAAGGATCTTGACAGAATCACTTTGTCGTTGGTCATTTCAAAGGTTCCATTTTTTTTCCATTGAGATACTGAATAAATAAGTAATGTTCCTACCACATACAGACAAATGTGTGTCTTATTTGTACCAACACTAAAGTTCAAAATAATTATTCTAAATTATATCTTGTTTTCGTTGTTATTCATTTTTAGTGTGAAAGCTAAGTAAAATCAAGTTTGCTGTCAAGTTACCTACGCTAAGTTTATTCAAGTGTCAAGTAACTTTAGGTAACAGCAACATTGTAGATTATAAACTGACAGTATAAGTAATTGAGGAAATGAGATTATAACATTGTTCTTGAAACAATGAGTGACTTATCAAAGCAAATTAAGTGTAATTATTAACTTTATTATTAAACTATCTGAGCCCCGCAGTGCTACCCGTGGTACAAAAAACAACTACGAGGAACGCCGCGCCTACATAATTAGCTATCTGCCACTAAAATCCCCTCAAAATTGGACTAGCCGTTCCAGAGATTAGCCGGAACCAACAGACAGACAGACCGACAGACAAAAATCGTAAAAATTGTTATTTTGATATACATACATATGCATTTAGTAAAAAGCTATTATTTTAATATTACAAACAGACATTCCAGTTTTATTTATTTGTATAGAATAGATTATTGTGAAGTTCATTGTCAACTAGTTTTTACATGAAGGCTCTAAGAGGTGCTAAGTGATTAACGCGACATTTTTAGTTTACACTAGCTGAACCCTGCTGTGATAACCGCCGCGGGGCGAAACTAGTCTAAAAAGTAGCCTAAGTTAGTCCTTAACAGAGAAAGCCTAATATTTTGTTCACCAGAAATGTATTTTCTATCTAATTGATTGTTGCTACTTTCCCCTCAACCCAAGGCTAATACTGCAAATGTATCAAAATTACATATTTAAGTACACTTAAAATCAAAAGTTAAATCAATTATTATTACTTAATTAAACCCCAGTACGTCAACCAACCTTTTAAATATTTTGTTTACCAAAAATGTATTTCCTATTTCAAATGAACAAATTTATATATAAAAAAACCTAAAAAAACACATAAAACAATTGTGAAAATCGTTACTACTCGTAATATTATAAATGAAAGTAACTGTGTCTGTTACGCTTTCACGGATAAACTGCTGCAACTATTTCAATGAATCTTGACAATGAGATGCTTTGATTCTTGAGGAAGGTCATAGACTACTTTATACAGCGATAACTGACATATACAGACCGTTCACCATAAGGTGTCCCCTGCCGTGATGTTGGCACTATTACTTGTCATTCTGTTGTTGGTTGGTTTGTCATTTCTCTCTCACAAAAGGCACGCACCTTCAACACAATCTCTCTTGAACTGGTTTAATATGGATATTAAATACTAACACAAAAACTAACGGAACACTTCACAACAAATAATCTGACAACAACAGCATGACAAGTAATAGTGCCAACATCACGGCAGGGGACACCTTACGGTGAGCGGTCTGTACACGCAGCCACGGGCAAAATTAGCGTAGATATACAAGCTGTAGATTTAGGTAGGTATGTATTAAGTTATTTACATTTTAAACGTAGATTTACAAATCAAAATTAAAAGTAATGACTTTTAAGTAAAAAGTTCTATTAAACTTAATGTTAATATTTACAAGGTTTTGTTTCACATCCATTAGATTTTACAATACAAATAGAAAAAGTTCGGATAATCACGAGACTGAAGGCATTCTAAAGGTTCCGTACACCTATCGATAGTAACTTTGTACTGTTGTTTATCCATTTCGGAATAAATTTTCAAGCGAAATATATGTTTGCCATCATACTATTGATGTTTTACTAAAACTCCATAGTGCAACTCAGAAATAAGGTTTTGGAACCTAACTTCCGGGGATTAAGTTTTGATACACCTGCAGCTGCAAAGTATTCAATTTTACAAACTCACATAAATTATTTAACCTATTAAACTTGAAACTTTATGTAAATCCGTGGGAGAGCCACGCTTATGCATGCAAGGGCCGGCTCGACCGGGTACCACGGCCTCACAGAAAACCGGTGTGAAACAGCGCCTGCACTGTGATTCACCGAGTGAGTGAGGATACCGGAAGCCCATACCCCAAAGGCATACCCCAAACACACTTGTGACGCCTCTGGTGTTGCGAGTGTCCATGGGCGGTGGTAATCGCTTATCATCAGGCGATATTCTGCTAGTTAGCCCACCATTTCCGAAAAAAAAAAATTAACATTCTAACAATGAAAGGTGTTTACTTTTGTCTATAAAGAAACGGAACCCTAAACAATCCAACCATAAATAAACATGACACAAAAACCACAACTCAATTATAATTATGTTTAAAGCGAGCAAAAATTATTATAGATAATTATGTACGTGCTGTTTTCCCGAAGCGTAGGTAATAACGGCCAATTAGGGACATAACACCGTAATCAGAGATCAATTAACGTAATAACATTAAGTGAATTAAACGACAGAATTAATTATAAGAAACTGAGGTCAAATTATCTTCATAATAGTTGTATATCACGGAAACTATTTATGTAGCTTGATGTTTTTATAAAACGTGACAAAATCTTTGAAATAATATTAATAATAATAAATATTCCGGACATCTAACACACAACGCCATCTAGTCCCAAGCTAAGCAGAGCTTGTGTTATGGGTACTAGACAACTGATATGAATACTTATATACTTTTGTTTTTGTAAATACATACATATTATACATAGAAAACACCCAAACTCCGAAACAAATATTTGCAGATCATACATTTGTATTGTTTGTATTTGTGTTCAACAAAGAACTTTATTAGGATCATTGTATATTTAAATAATTTATTTTAAATAGTTCAGAAACTGTCTAAAACTGTAATTGACAACCGTATCTGTAGTTATTTCTAAGGTTTGTATTAATGCCGGGTTGTCAGTTGTCGTAGTTGTCAATGTGCTAGTGGTTTAGTCATTTATGGCACACATTAAGTACTTCTCCAACGCACTTCACTTTAGTTATAAAAAATAATATAAGTTTTTAACCATAATTTCACATTCATTTCTTCTAATGTTGCCAACACGAGCATATTTATCTCTCTTTCACGGGCAGTTCATACCTCTTTCTGTATTTCAGTAAAAAAGAAATGGCTGTGAATCTAGATAGATAAAACACACACTTTACAATTAACAATTAAAAGGTACATACTTCAAATTTGCAAATAAAGCATATATACCATAGACTATAGAAAAGTAGCATTATTATACAGTATCTAGTTGTTGGCGGGACCATTTAAATAATTGCACTATTCATTACAGTCAAAGGTCAGCAAATTAATTGCAATATTTTTAGTAGATACAATCACGTGTACACCAGGTGTTGGTGTATAATGTTAGTCAAGGTTTGTTCATTCATAAAAAGAAAATGTGTACAACACCAAAATCAACCAAAATCAGCAAGAAATAAGTATTCCAATTTTAAAATGAAATAAAATCACAACGAAATTATTTTATTACTAATATTTTTAATGATCGTAACACATTTTAAAGTAATGTAAAAAGCTGGAATTTGTGAAGATCGGTCTTTTGATTTGTTAATGAAAAAAACACATTCTTATATCAAATAAAAATACATAGATACGCTATTACGGGTAGATAATCACATAATCCTATTAATATTATGAACGCGAAGGTTTGTGACCTATGTAAGTGAGTTTGTTTGTTGCTTTTTCACGCAAAAACTACTGAATGGATTTTGATGAAATTTTACAATAATATAGCTTCTACATCAGAATAACACATAGGCTACAATTTATAAAGATACTAGGTTCGCCACGCGGCGTTGCCCGCGGTTATTGTCGTAACGCGGGTAGCACCGCGGGGTTCAGCTAGTAAACTATATTATGACAAAAAATTAAGGTCTTCACTGTGAGATGGAAAAGACTAATTTCAACAACTACTACATTTTTAATAATTTTTACATTTCATTGCTTTTTGTCATAAACTGTTGACGTTGCTACTATTATAAGCAAGCTCTCTTTACAAACGCTTCAGAATGCGTATTTTTTTAATATTTAACATTCTGTTTAAGTAAAGAGTAAGATTAATGGCTATTCAATAAATATCTTTTTTTAAACATGTTATACATCTCATTATAGCAAAAAAAACGACTAAGCGCGAGTCGGACTCATGCACGAAGGGTTCCGTACCTTTATCTAACTAAGTATCAAAAACAAGCAAAACATCACGGTATTTTCATGGGAGCCCCCTTATACCTGTAGGATTTATCAATATCTGAGAGGATATTAATTTGATTGGAGCCACCTTAATTTTTTTTTTCCGTTTTTTTTTTATTGTTATTATAGCGGCAACAGAAATACATCATCTCTGAAAATTTCAACTGTTAATCTACAAAACCTAAATTTCAACTGTCACGGTTAATAGGATACAGCCTGGTGACAGACAGACGGGCAGACAGACAAACGGATAGTAAAGTCTTAGTAATTTTAGTTTTACCCTCTCGGCACGGAACCCTAAAAAGCAAGAAAATAACATAATTGAAAGTTACTTTACTTGTAAGTTTCCGTTGAAATAAAACGGTTTTCTTATACATGTGGACTAGTGAATAGGTCTGTAAGCGTGCATTTTGATTAGGCACATCGTTTGTGTTAATAAAAATGTCAGACAGATGTTGTTACGATAAAATGCTGTGACAAATCATTACTTTTATTAAAAATGTGTGTTTAGGGGTGTGTATTTTAAATACTTTGACCTTCTATATTATAGATTACGCTATTATACAGTAGCTCAAGTTATTATTATAGAAGGGACAAATGAGCGACAAATATAAGGGTCACAAGTTCGTTAAACTGTAGTCTTGTGATTAGAGTCCACTAAAGAATGGCCTTTAAAGTAAGAGTAAGGTCTTTTCTTGAAGGCTTGATCATCATGTAGATTAAAATAATTGTGTCCCGGATTCACTGTACTACGTTACGTACGTACATAGGTTTTATTGTGAAGCACAGTGCGAACCAACCAAAATCTTGTAATATTAACATCCTACTAATATTATAAACGCGAAAGTTTGTAAGTATGGATATCCATGTTTGTAACTCTTTCACGCGAAAACTACGGAATGGATTTTGATGAAACTTTACAATAATTTAGCTTATATCAAAATAAAACATAAGGTAACAATTTGTAAAGATATAGGCTCTTGTCGTATCGCGGGGTTCAGCTAATAAATAAACGTGGCTCCTTTCCAAAATGAAATAAAGAATGAAGTGTTAATCGTGAAAAGACTAAACTCATTCTTAAAAGTTGATTTATCTTTCTTTCCAGATTACTTCAACCAAAAACAAGAGTACCAGAAGTACGTGAACAGCATGGGAATATCGGAAGCTCCGAAAGACGACTCACCTAGAACCACTCCTGAACTATCACGAGCAGACCAGTCCCCTTCAGACAGACCGATCCCAGGATCAGCAGACAGCGATGACGCAGATGAATTTCCTCCAAAACGAAAACAGAGGCGATATAGAACAACATTTACAAGCTTTCAACTGGAGGAGTTGGAGAAGGCCTTCTCGAGGACTCACTATCCTGACGTATTTACACGGTAAGTGTTTTAGCTTGCACTACAAGCTTTTAATTTCATTCAGTTCAGATCCAGCTTTTCTATTACCTATCCAATAACCTCCAAGACATAACATTTTATTTCTAATCCTGTTCTTCAGGATTTGATTTTTTTATTGGTCTAGTTACTCGTTGACAACTATGCCTAGTTTAAAAGCATAAAGGCCGAGTATAAGATGTGTGATTTAGTGTGTGGTGGTTATCTTGAACTAGCTGACCCTCGCAACTTCGTTTCTTCTCTCAAAAGGTTTTTTAAAAGACATTTTTCATTCTGCTCTGTTACTATTGGCGGTAGCGTGTTGCTATATACCCTAAAGATATCCTCGATAAATGGGCTGGTCAAGTAAAAAAGAATTAGCGAAGTTGATCCAGCGGTTCACGCGTGATGCCATGCACAAGGAAAATAGAGATTCATTTTTATATTTATGGATTCCTAAGATACCTGAGATTGACTGTTAAATGGATTCAACAAACATATTTTAATTTTTTTTTCTTCTGATCATACATAGTCACATTATAAGTAATTGAATTGTGTAATAAACAGTCAATGTGTTAAAATCGTAATGAATTCCTGGTACTTCGATAATTTATTCATAGTAAGAAATTGAAATAGAATTTTACATCCATAAATGCAACACAAGTATCAGACTGTTTTCTATTCTTTTTTTGTTTACCTTTTTCATAAAGTTTTTTATTTAACTGTTTGAGATCGTATAAGTTAATGTACTGTGCTGTCACTTGAACATGAATTTAACGAAGAGGCCGCTAATGAAGCGTTTTAATTTAATTGTATTCGAGTTTATTGAATTTATAATCATATGATTGTCGGTGTAAAGTTTTTATCTAGCAAAAAACTGTTGAAACCATATCAAAGGTTAAAAACCGAGCAAGCCTTTGACAAGAAGCCTATAAAGCATAACATCGGACATCTCTTCCCCGATAATAAGCAACATTTGTTACCACTTGAAAGAATCATTCAAGTATAACTTGACATGATTTTTTGTAACAAATAATCTTTATTTTTCACGAAACTTCTAATCGACCAACTGACCTTCGCAACCATGTTTACGTCTACTATTGCCCGTAGCGTAATAATTTTCCCCCGTTTTTTGAACATTCTTCATTGGGGCTCTGCTCCTATTAGTCTTAGCGCAATGATATATAGCCTATAGCCTTTCTTGATAAATGGACTATCCAACACTGAAAGAATTTTTCAAATTCTTGAGATTAGCGCGTTCAAAGAAAGAAGCGTGTTATTTTAGTTTTTTGTCGATTTGACATACATCTTAAGAATACATACATACATTACATAAAATGCTCTTTGCATTTAAAGTAAATAAATAACAGCAATCGATTCTGGCTATTACAGCTCCATATATAGAAGTCGTTCCATAGACAAAAGTACCACTTTTAAAATATAAAATTATTTCATATAATAAGTGAGACAAACTGCGTGCCAATTACAAGGCATTTTCTCCACACTCCGTTTATATTGATAGATGTCGTGAGAGGTGACCAGATAATTATACACGTTGTCTCACTTGAGCCACCTGTATTATAATAACTTAATTATGAGCTTGTCAGACTGCCATGTCAAATATAAATAGGTATTTATCACGGATGAAACCTACTTTTAAGGATTGCTACTTTTAAGGTTCTGTCACACGGTACGTTATTGAAGGTCGGAAGAACACAAACGTGTTACTTTTATTGCGGGTGATTCTGTTGTTGTTTCATCATAAAACTAAAATTCACTATTTTTTTTTGTTGGATTATGTACTTCTACCATACCTGCTTTTTTATTGAATAGTGGGTAAACGAGCAGACGTATCACCTGGTAAGCGATTACCGCCGCCCAACAGCAGAGGCGTCACAAGTGCGTTGCCGACCTTTGGGGGATGGGAAAGGGGATGGGGGAGAGGTTAAGATATGTGCCTCCGGTATCCTTACTCATTCGGTGAAACAAAGCACAGGCGCTCTTTCACACCGGTTTTCTGTGAGGCTGTGGTATCACTCAGGTTGAGCCGGCCCATTCAAGCTGAAGCGTGGCTCTCCCACGGTAAAAGTTAAAAGTTACGAAAGTTTAGTTTCTCAATTGCAATAATTGTTTCAGCTAAGTTTTTTCTTTTCTCTTTAAAAAAGACGTTTACCGCATTACACATAGAAATTCTTGTGACGCAGGGTTCTTTATAAATATCTCATTACTTAGCAAGGGCTTCGGTTGCAACACCTGGTTTGACTCGTTAACATCTTAACATGATCCAAATACTCAGTTGTTTTTTTTTATATTTAAGTTAACATTGTAACTATTAATGGATAAGGAACTATTATTCTTATTATATAAAACACAAACACACACAAAGCACACCCAGAATTTTCAAATACGCATAAAAGTAACATTAATAGGAGAGTTTGTTTAGGCTTATTTGTCACTCAGCATTAGTGAATGAATGTGTTAGAAATTTAAAATTTATAACATAATTTCATATTTCTTAAAAAGCCTAACAAGGACAATAAATTTACTGTGTTTTTGTTCTAGAGAGGAGCTTGCTATGAAGATCGGTCTAACAGAAGCGAGGATACAGGTGAGATACAACATTTAACTTTAGCCAAACCATTTAAACCATCCAAAGTGAACATTACATGTGTAGCGACTTCCACATACAACACAACAGTAACCTACCACAGCGCCATCTACCGAAGATATACTGAACTACGAAGTAACGCACTACACGGAGTAACTACTAATCCTGAATCGCGCAATAGAAGTTCTACCGCTGATTATCAAATGTACAACATTCCAACATCAACTGTTGGGCAGTGGCCCGCCAGGCATGATCACCTCGCCTGGTCGGATGATCCTCCCTTTGTGTTGGAGGGACATGACACCCGTTCCCCCACACATGAAAATTGAAAGTATTTTTATGGAATAGGGGGGCAAACGAGCAGACTTATCACCTGATGGTAAGCGATTACCGCCGCCCATGGACACCCGCAACGCCAGAGGCGTCACAAGTGCGTTGCCGACCTTTGGGGGATGGGAAGGGGGATGGGGAAGGGGTTGGGGTATGGGCCTCCGATATCCTCAATTACTCGGTGAAACACAGCGCAAGCGCTATTTCACACCGGTTTTCTGTGAGGCCGTGGTATCACTCCGGTCGAGCCGGCCCATTCATGCTGAAGCATAGCTCTCCCACGAAAATACACACATAGGCTACAATTTATAAAGATACTAGCTTCGATTTGCAGCATTGCCCGCGTTTATTATCGTACCGCGGGTAGCAGTACGGGGTTCATCTAGTTTAAAATAGGTGCATAACAGTTACTAAAATTATTACTAAATACGTGTTTGTATTAATGTAGTAGTAAATTCATTATGTCTGTAATGTATGGCGTAAAGGTCAGGACACACTAACTTGGTATGCTGTAATGCTGCAGAATATTGAATGTAGCAGGCATTTGCATGCCGGTTGTAGCGTGCATTGTAGCTTCAGTTATAGCAATATCTAAAATTATGTATTTTAATTAATACAGTGTACAGTAATTTATGTATAACTAAGTGTTTATAACTTACAATATTGCCTCATAAATTATCACTGGCAAATTAGGTACTATAGTATGTATTCCAAGTGCTAGCTGTGCCCCGCGGTATTACACGCGGGTTTTGTTGCTATTTAATTAATAATAAATAATAATAATAAATATTCCGGACATCTAACACACAACGCCATCTAGTCCCAAGCTAAGCAGAGCTTGTGTTATGGGTACTAGACAACTGATATGAATAAATATATACTTTTTTTTGTAAATACATGCATATTATACATAGAAAACACCCAAACTTCGAAACAAATATTTGTAGATTACACAAACATTTGGTCCGACCCAGGATTTGAACCCGAGACCTCAAGCACAGCAGTCGCATTCACTACCACAGCGCCACCGAGGCAGTCAAATTATAAATTGTTCACTATTTCAATGGTTTTTGTTAAATTTTTCTAAAACAAAAACATCCTAAGTAACTCCTTATAACATTAGCTATTTACCAGTGAAACTCCCGTCTAACTTGCTCCAGCCACCAGTTAACTAGAGCAAACAGACACACAGCCAAAAATTAGCATTTTATGTAAGTAGATGCATTTTAGAAAAATGCTGTAAATTTAAATTACAAACAGACACTTCAATTTTGTTTATTTGTATTCCCGGCTATGAAAAATTATTTTGTGATGATCACGATAAGAAACACCATCATAAAAAATATTTTTAAATATAATAATTTTTAATTTTTTTGTTGATCGTACTTTCCCGAGACATAATTTGTTTTGTTTTTTTGGTGTACTCAATATACTAAATGTATTATTCAAATTATTATTATGAAATAAGGCCTTTGCCAAGGAGTGAGACACGATAGAGTCATAAAAAAATTAAATGAGAGGAATCCGGGACCGCGATCCCCAATATCAGGAGGTTTTGGCAACAGTTACCTAACTCACTCATTCATAAATAAAATCACAGCTCTATCCACGATTGAAAGCACCAACATTCTTGCTCTTTCTGATTCAACCAAAAAATCAGCTGAATCTTTCTTCATACCACCAACTAAAAGTATTTACTAAAACCTTTTTTTCGCAATTGCTCGTGTTTCTTCTCAAGACAGTGTCAGTAAGCATTCATTCCCATGGCCCAAGGATCTGTCGTTCTACCCTTCAATCAGACAAGACCGAATCGAATGATATAGAATCGACTGCGGTGATAACTATAATAACAACCTCAACATTCATCAATAAAACTAACTCTGCTCATAGATATGGCAATTCTAAAACAAAGTCGGCACAAAAAATTAATCTTTTAAACGTACGGAGTAATTTTTACCAGCTGTAAGATTAATTGTATTACAGTTGGGCCATTACAGGATAATAAATATGATGGGAGAGGCCTGTGCCCAGCAGTGGACTTCTACAGTCCGATGATCATCGTGCTCCTAGTTTTATAATTCCCAAGATTATATATATAAGATTATTATAGTCAGCTACTAGTTTAACTGGTTTTACCTGAATATCAATTTCTCCACACAGTGACTAGCATCAAACTTCCGCAATACTGAGGGTGAACTCAAACTGAAGGTTGAACTAGTTGTCAGTATATTTAACTTCTCACCAGCGCCTCATGCCGCCCTGAGTGTGGCCGCGGATGGACGCGACGTGTTTTCCCCTACATCCACTTTAGTCGTACGTACGTCACCTAAATTGAGAGTTTACCAGCAGACGGTACCCGGTTCAGTGCGGGCAGGCGCTGGAATGAGTCCGGATGTGTTAATAACAGCAGTTCCTGATCCCTCCCTTCTCAGGCGCAGAGTGGCACACCGTGTGGTTTTAGTCGGTACGATTCCGACACACCACCCCGCCGCTAACCCCGGTGGGGTGAAGGCCGTGGTAGTTTTGGTTAAATATTATTATATTTACACTGTCTTATTTTATATTACCTAACCATATAGGAAATTAGTTTAATGACTTTAATGACAATTCTGACATTTATGCTTTAATGTCACAAAATTTGTTACAGGGCCGGAATATGATGATTTATTTTATTTTAATTTACGATGACAGAAGAATATTTAGAAATATATTATGTAAATGGCCTATAACATCATGTGGAATTGTTGAAATAGTCTTCGAGAATTACTTAATTCTATATACCTATATTTAATTATATTCTATTTAAATAAATATAGAGTAATTATAAGTTGCGTATAATTAAAAATGACCTTATGCCTCTGTCGGGAGTCGCACTTAAATTTATGACTGTTTAATAAATAGACATTTTGTCATAATATAAATTAATGCATTAGTGTTAATTAAAATAAAATAACTTCAATTTGAATTTTAAATTAAAGAAGAATTTACAATACGAAGTGACCATTTAAAATATAGCCTCGCGTGACGGAATATATAGTTCTTATATCGCGACATGTTTTTATGAGTAATAAATTCACATGATACTAAAATACTTAATGAAGATTTTATTGGCGACACTTTTTAATTGGGTTAGTTGCTTTATTAACTTATAACAAAATATTACGTTGTATACTTAAAATAAAAAAAAAAATCTCATATAAAATTTATTGTTTTGTTAAACAAACTAAGGACCCACTTGAAAATGAAAATGAAACCATCAGGCAGAGAAGACTTACTTTGGTAGGCTCATAAAAAAATGTTTTAAGTATAAATACACGCACGAAAACAAAAACACCTGCAACAGTCACCATTATATCACAAAAAAAAAATAAAGTTATTTCTTCTAACACAACTGAGAACCTAGTGTGAGTTTCGATTAGTGAAAATTTTGTTGCGAGCATCGTGCCAGTCACATAATCGCGCCCTAGACCTTCTTGAGCCTTCCAAAGCAAGCTTCATCTTAGTTTGGGCATCAACTAAGTTTTTACAAAAGATCGTAAGCAATCCATATCCATACTAATATTACAAAGTGACTGAACCGATATGAGATTGGATCATGGAGAAGGACCATAGGTTTCTTTTACTGCGATAACCAACATACACGCGGGCGGAGTCGCAGGCAAATGTTTGGCAATTTTGGCAATTTTGTTATAAAAACCGTTTGTACGATGTGTCTTTGCAAAAATTATGTTGCTTCATCTTTTCTTTTATTATTGACATTCGAAATGCGTATCTGTGTCATTATTGGTAAGATAGAGCTTAGTGATTTCTTTTTAATAAAACTACCATCTCCAAACATCAACGCAAGATATTCTTAGAAGTCCTTTGTTGAGCACGATCTTTTAATAACAGAACGAAACCCTCACTTACTGTCAATAGTTTATTTTGTGCACAGTCAAAGCGATCATTCGAATACAAATTAGTGGTACAGATAAAGTCCTAATCGAACCATCGTACATGCCAGCTCGAGTCGATTCATTGTATTGGATCGACTCGATCTAGTATGAATCGATTCATATAATTCCGCGGCTTAGTTCATGAAGTTTATTTAAGGCCATTAATCGTATATACTAGGATAAAAATTCATACATACCATACATATTATAGTTATAAGAACGACTAGAAGATTTTATACATAACTAAGTTTATAAATCAGAACTTGGACGCACCCAGTTTATCCTATGGTTACGTATGTATTATCGTTAATCGCCTACTTTATGTACAGTGCTGTAAAAAAATATGTTCAGAACAAATACATGGATAACATTAGTGTTACCAGCACTTTCCAAATAAATCTTACAACACTACATAGCAAGAAGAAAGTCAAATGTGTAATATTACCAATCTTGTATACCTAATATCGAAGATCAAATAAAAGAAAAAACGGCATGTTATTGTGTCTTAAAAGTTGATGATTGAAGATGATAGAGATATAGCAATAACAACGTAAGGTAACCTACCATATATGACTCAAACGTTTTGATATTTAAAAAAAAATATTAATGTATCAGACAAGATATACACAAAAACACTCTGTTGAATTCTAAAATAATCATTTAAATCTGAATGACGTTTCATAGATTGCGAGTAAACAAATAACAACACAGAACACACAAATAAAAAGGAATACATCATCAACAGTGTGTATAGTCCATTGCATTTAGTGTTATACTATTTGTACAGATTTAATTAAATAAGCCCATCTCATAAGGCAACAAAATATTTTATGCATAGATAAATATTGTAATTGAAAATACAGTATGATTTTTATAACCTTTTCATGACATGCTAATTACTCATTGTATCTCATTACATTTTTACAACAAACAATAGCAATATATTTGTTTTCAAAACAATAATACAGACTATAAAATAAACAGTTTAAGAATCTCTAAAGATCGAAGAAGTAATCAGCTTTTTACTAACGGCTTGATTTTGCAAAGGAACTGTTTTAGTTTAATCAGCTACTCCTCAGTAATAATTTATTGAGAAAGCCATTGTATTATTCTTTTTTCGATTTATTTGCCGAGCTCTCATTTAGTAAACCGGGTAAACCCATATACAAATCACACAAAACACAAAATAAAGAACGTTATGTCATTGCTGTCAAAAATAACAAGGTCGCCATTTTAACCATAGAGTTTACTTTGTCAAGAGCGTCGAAACACGTTCACTTATTTAACTGACAAAGAACAATTGCTATTCAGCCTAAACTTTCTCGAAGGTAGCAAACATGCAATTGTCGTGTTTAACTCGAACACATTGTTGCTAGCATTAAACACAGTAATTATTTACAGTGTGACGTGTGTTACAAGGTTACTTCGACCAGGCTTAGACCACCTTTAGTAACAGTATGCTTACTTCAATTATAGCCACTTTAAATTAAGTTACGCAGAAAAAATATGTTGCTCTTGATATTATACTTTTACGGCTAAAACGCTACACTTTCAATGAAATTTGGTATGGAGATTTTTTTGATTCTTCAGGAAGGATATTGCTTACTTTTTACCGTGATTACCGGCATGTACGGGAGAAGTTGCGGCCAAAAACTGGTCTAGTATTAATACATACACTACTTACATACCCATATTTTGATCCCCGAAGGGGTAACACAGGCGGGCGCATTAAACATTCATATTTTGATGACCATAGTATTATGCCTACTATCTATACGAGTCTACAAAAATTGTTTCAATTACTACCTTACAAGCAATTTACACTTTTATTTCCACTAGTGGTCGCCCAGCAGTCGACATTCGACCATATTTCTTTTCCTTTTTTTAGTTTTCTGCACTTCTCCTCGGTATAAACTTTACCTGTGCCAAATTTTATCCTCCCCCATTCACATGATTTTCGTAAAAAGGGGTACAAAGTTTTTGCACACGTATCAATTTATAGTAATTTCACGTGTCAAATTCTAACACTTATTTAATAAGGTCTATTTATAATTAGAACTGATTAATCTCAATCAATGCACTCAGTTTCAAATCCTTCTCTGCGATCAAAACTCTCTAGATACTGGGTCACTTAATATAGTGTAGTGGTAGTAAACATAGAAGGAAGGGTCGGGTGTCCTCACCCATTCCGGGATAAGAACCTTTAGAATTGCTTGTCACCGATTTTGTGCGGGACCGTGGTACTACTCCGGTCGAACCGGGACCATGAGCCGGTTCAAATCATCGTAACAATAGCCTTTAAACGTCCACTGTTGGATTTAGGCCTCCCCTAGGAAGAAGTACTATACCACGCAAGCCAGACGGTTTTGGCCAACTATACCACGCTGGCACAGGGTTTTTTTTCTGCCCTGTGTTTATTTTGTCTTTTGTAGTTTGCTCCCTTAGTCGCCTCTTACAACGCCCATGGCATGAATAGGGGTTGTTGTGGTTACATTAATTGAGTAGAAGTTAATAAAGAAGACAATGACTATGTATAACAGTTTTTAGTGTTGGTAACACTTGGGTTATGAATAAAAAATGACAACAATATCAAAACCAGAACGCCACCATCCATTTACTTAATGCAGGTTTATTTTTCAAGTCCTTGTTTATTAAATGAGGTCTTTAGCAATTTTCTTGTAATATTACCAGCTGATTCGATCATGATCGGCGGTTGGCTAAAATGTTGGCTCAGTATGAGTTCGGCAAAACAGACGATTTTATGTTTTTGATTACATTTGATTAAAATTAAAGTGATGTGGAAGAAATTATTGAATTAATTTGTATGCTAGAACTTATTCAGGGTATTTATACGTTTATGGTAAAGTAGGAAATTAAATACATGAATTCGGCCTCTCCTTAGAAATAAAGTTTTGACCTTCCTACTTCTCTTAGCAGCTTTGTTATTCTACGTAACTCCAAAAAATATTACGTTTTATTCCAAATTATATAAACTCTTAAACTACATTCTGACTTTTCGGTCGAAATTTGCTCGAATTTCGGGAATTTGGCATATGCTTTTGTCAATCCATTTCGTCGAAGAACCGCTAGCCCTGAAGCGCTATTTTAGCGGCTCTCCATGGTCGATTGGGTTGAGCCCGCAAACCGACGTGGTCATTACCTTAATGCGCGACTCTGTTAAGCCATTAAACACGGCACCTGAGCCCGGTCGGTACCTTTTTGCACAACGTACCCGCATGCCGCTCGACTGCCCGACCAATTACAACATTTATAAATTCGCAGCTTCATCGTATGAAGTCATATCCGTAATGGCCATTGTAAACTTAATAGGTCATATATTTAGGTAAAATTTTCAACCATAAGGCAAATTGCCAAGGTTTATTTTAGAATGTAGAGTGTTACCGTAAACACGAAACATTTCTTGTTTATCGCAGCATCCGTTAAAACCGCATCAACAACCACAGAAACACGCTTAATTTTTTACAATACCACATTTATCATAAGTGAATTAATTTAAATTGCCATAAAAATAACAGTTTACATAATGACTGTAACTGACAACATTTTTTCTTCTTTTAACATATTTGTTTGACGGCGTTTTTACTAAAGAGGTAGGTATATTAAATTAAATAGAAAATCAAGTTGTTTGTGACGAGACTTTGCTTATAAAGTCATTTTTGATGGTATTCAAGTTCAGTTTTAATAGTAATCTGTTATTACCACCACCTGTAATTTTTTTTCGGTCCCGGCGTTTGGTACACTTGGTAATAAAAGTATTATTTCTTATTATATTATCACAAACTTTTATAATATACGTCTGAGAATCTCCGTTACTCTTAATGATATGATTAATGCCGTTTTCTGTTTTCAATTACTTAACTCAAAAGTCATAAATTTATTTAAGCAAATAATAAACAACTTTGTTTAATTGGAGTTTGATTCAAATCGAGATATAATCATTTCAATCTATCATGACGTCACGCCAGTAAATATGTTAAAAATATGTTATTAAGAATATACCGTCTTGTATTTTTTTTTGAGTAGTTTGCAAACGAGCAGACGTATCCCCTGATGATAAGCGATTACCGCCACCCATGGACACCCGCAACACCAAAGGCGTCACAAGTGCGTTGCCGACCTTCGGGGGATGGGAAAGGGGATGGGGGGAGGTTGGGTATGGGCCTCCGGTATCCTCACTCACTCGGTGAAACACAGCGCAAACGCTATTTCACACCGGTTTTCTGTGAGGCCGTGGTATCACTCCGGTCGAGCCGACCCATTCATGCCGAATGAAAAGAAGCTCTCCCACGGTTACATAAATACATTACATTACATATTGAGATGTTGAAATGTGTATAACATACACATTTCAACATCTCAATAAGATCTGCTGCTAGAGCTCAAATTTGAGAATATAGACTAAGTACACAGATCGCATCAAACATTGTTTTATCTATTAATTGTGTTATTTTTCTTCCACATCTCCACAATGATCCACAACTAATCGTGGCGGAGTACAGCTAGTTGTGTATCAAACTCACCTTATTTTGTTTATGGTCTGATTCATTACTCTCGAGTTTGTATTAGATAGGCTTAATTTCACTAATGTGAATGTTTTTTTAATTAATTTTATAATAAATAAATAGTTATAGGTATACAAATATTTTAAGACTTCAAAAACTGGCTACGAAGCTTTACCAATTTAAAATTTATTTTAGAGTGAAACTTTATTGTAAAGTCGGACTGACAATATGCGTAAGAAAAATGTTTGGCATTCAGTTACTGTAACATATTGTATAGAATGGCACGTGACTCAGTGTTAACCGCGTAGGTTAACACATTGCAAAGTTAAGGAAACCAAGCCAGCTCAGCCTATGATGAGATCCTTAACATATTGAGACCCCTAAGTTCCTCGGAAATCATGCTAAATCGTTTGTCTCGGTTGCTCTACAAACATCTTTGCCAATAATTACGGTTAGTTGGAGCCCCAAAAAGTCCGACAAGATTAGGAGGTCCAACGACATAATGACGTCTCGGTCGACGTAAAGAATCGAAGTTCAGTCGAATCGTAGTAAATAGACTTAGGCTCGTATTTTAAAAGGCGTCTCAGTCGTGAATCTAGTTTTAAAACTAGTTTCAAGAAGAGATTTTATTATTGAACGCTTCTTGAGACAAAATTCTTAAATATTGTTAGTAAATACCTACACAACAACTCTCTTTCCATTCATTTCTTTAAATCGTTCATAGATTCTACCTTGAATCTTAACTTCTGCCATAACAATACACATTTCTTGCAAAGATTATTGAATCAGTAATTGTGAAAGGCATTTTACGAAATCATGAAATATATATGAGATTGTTGGACAATAATTTATTTTTGTTGCAAGAAATGATGTTCAGATTCCCATGTTTTATGACACGGTCTTGCTTTTTTCTTTGAATTTAGATAAATATAATTACTGGACGTTGAACATGACTTTATGGCATTTTGAATACGAACTTGAGATTATACGAAATAATAATGTCAGTATTAATGTGTTCCAATCAACTTTATAAACTTATTCATACCCATTTCTTATATACGTACAGTTAGTATAAAGTTGTATTAGTCAGAAGTTAATTTATATTATTTAGAAGTTAAAGCTGAAATGACTGCCGCTGTGGCGCTATGGTAGCGTATGCGACTGCTGTGCTTGAAGTCTCGGGTTCGACTCCCGGGTCGGATCAAATGTTTGTATGATCTGGCAAATATTTGTTTCGAAGTTTGGGTGTTTTCTATGTATAATATGTGTGTATTTTCAAAATATATATATATATATATATATATATATGTATTCGTATCAGTTGTCTAGTACCCTGAGACTAGATGGCGTGGTGTGTAAGATGTCCAAAATAGTTATTATTTATTTATTATAGTTAATACACTAGATAATTGTGTACAAATTGTTTGTAGTTTTTATTAAAATTTGAGGAGGATTAAGATTTAAAACACGGCGTGGTGATCTGCCAGGATTTAATTCAGGTTTCATTTAAACAAATCCGCTCACACCCGAACTCATATTCTACACTGACCGCTGGCTGCCTATACGCTGACTGTTAGCTGAAAACTACTTCCTACCGATTATTAAAAACAGTATTCTGTGCACACTTCTTGTACTAACATGCACAGCCCATTGAGCTGAGTTGCCATGAGCTGATTTTAACTTTTCATTCTTAATGTGCTGTGTCTTAAATCGTGAATAATCGGGATAAAACGACAACACTGAGCGCAGTATAAAACTGCGAGTTGGCCAATGAAACAACTGTACCATTCGCTTTAAATTTTCCAAGCATGCTGACGAAGGTTTATCTTTGCAGGTCTGGTTTCAAAACCGTCGAGCGAAATGGCGCAAGCAGGAGAAGGTTGGGCCTCAAGCTCATCCCTATAACCCTTATCTTGGAGCTGCCGGAGGAGCACCACCGCCATCTGTGGTCGCATCTATGCCCAACCCATTCTCTCAATTGGGTTTTGGTTTCAGAAAACCTTTTGATGCCAATGCCTTGGCGTCTTTTAGGTGAGTTTATATCTTATAGGTCAGTTGCATTTAAACACAGCCAGTAGGACAAATAAAATTATTTTGAAAGACCGAGTTAAATTATGCTGTTTAATTATATAGACAAAGTCGTACACGGCTATACTTAATAGTGTTTCTTTTCTAAACCACTCTCGTACTTAGAATATATCCTGTGAGGGACTTTAGAAATATACATGTCGCAAAGAACACCCAGGCTCAGAACAACAATCTGTGGATTACACAAAGTGTTGTCACATCGTACTTAGTTCAACACAGCAGAGAGCCGCGAGGTATCTATTTAACAACCACGCTAATCGTACAATCAGTCAGTACTTTATCTGGAACGACTGTAAAGCGCTCCCTCACTCAAGTGTGTCAGAATGTTATTTACACACATCAATTTAAACATTTATCTCTTGTTAACAGGTACACAGGAGGGCCAGTCCTAGGAACCCAATACCTCGGTTCGCCCCTACATCGACCACCGCTCTTCAGCGCCCCACTGTACACATCAAGCCCTCCATTTCACACACTACTAGCTGGTCTAGCGGCCCCTCCACGGCAATCTCCTGATCCACCCCCTGTGTCACCCCCTATATCCCCTGGAAGTGAGTCTCCTCCTGCACAACCTTCTGCTCCAGAAATTGAAAGAAGAAGTTCCAGTATTGCTGCGCTGAGAATGGCGGCAAGAGAACACGAATTAAGACTAGAGATACTAAGACAACGGCATCACCCTGACCTAATTAGTTGAGTTGATATACTTTGTATTGGAGATCGAATCTTGTTTTGCTATCTAAAAAGGCGGCTATTGAGTGAAAACCAATATTGTCTATGGTTTTATTTTTAAATGGAATGGGATGACAGAAAATTAATAAAAAAGTTTTTCGGCATTATTGATCTAAATTATAATACTCATTTTTGACATAAACATTATTTTAAAAAGATCGGACAGTTTATAAAAGGGCGATCACTCTCAAAGAGCCACATTAAAATTAAAATCTAAAAAATGTGTAAGTTAAAAAAACAATTAAGTTGATAAATGAAAGAGTAACCAACTGTTCCAAATACGAATAAGATGCGTAAATACAAAATAATGTATAAAGGAAATGGCGCCATGTAAGATATTGTTTTAGTAAATAATTAGTAGATAGATAAAAATAGTTATGTTAATACTTAATTTAAGATTCCTGTAGTTTTACTTCATCCGTCCATTATAAGCCTTGAAGTTATTTATTGTAGATAATAAGTATTATTAAGTTTTCTTTAAAACTATTATTGTATGGTCTATGGAAAACCCTTTGCCTTGACTGTGCCTTTAAAAAGTATTAAGTACTGTAATATTAATGCAATATACAGACAATAAGACAAGTTACTAAACAGTATTTATTATTAATGTACATATAGTGCTCCAAAAATGTGTTTGTGTAGAAAATACCCGTATGAAACATCAGTGTATTTGCATACAATACTGTAATGATTACGACCGGCTTATATTAGCAGATAATACAATTAATACAGAGTACACAATCATTAAAAAAATAATGATATTAGGATAAAGAACAATAAAAAGTTGTTTAAATGCCCTCCCTCTGAATTACAGAAAGAGACAGGAGGCTGGTGAAAGAATTACATAATACCATTTTCTATTTGACCGATAATTTTACTCTGGTCAAGCCTACCGATAAGTCTCTACAAACAGTTACCTAATACTGGAACTAAGTAGAAATGTTACAACACTACTTAATATCTGTTACCTAATACTGAATACCACAGATACTTTACAAGTAACTCTGGTAATTGGATTATCTTTAATTTTTGTTCTAAATTTCCAAATATTCTTTTTAAAATATCGAATTAGGGTTATACAAGGAAATGCAAATAGGGGTTGTGTTAGATTTTTATATGGTGTTGGTGACCATTGATCAAGATTTTCCTCGGTGCCATTGATTCCATTTAAATGTTTTTCGACATATACAAAAAAAATAGTAATTTAAACATTTAGACCATCGGAAAATGAAATTTTGGGCTTATTGCAGTCATTCAGATCAATTACTGCATTGCCTTTGGGCGATAAGGCCGCCAATTGTACTTCCTAGTTTTGTGTTACCTTTTTAAGTAATATGGTGTACAATAAAGAGATTATTATTATTACTAGGCAAGACAATCACAAATTAACGCCTATTTTATGGATTAATTATCTTTCGATTAAATTTCGAACAGAACTAAATTTAAAATAGTAGACAGTTCAAACTCTCTTCATAAACAGTCATAATCTAAACTGAAACAGAGAAAATGAGAAATGATATCATTTTAAAATAGTCTCTCAAAAAAAAATCAGTTTAAAAAAAAGTGAAACAAAAAATAAGCTGGAATCTATGGTACTTAACCGGTTTCTTTTTATTCGAAAATGTATTTTATTAAGTTGCACCAAAGAGGATCGTGAACCACAACGGCCTGGTTGTTAAAATATTAATAGTTGCACAAACCACAGCATCTACGCTTCAACTGTTTGTTAAAACCATAATTACGAATCATCTTGTATGAAATAAACAAGTATTGAAACTTTTATTGTTTTTCTTTTTGCTACCATTTACCTTGTCGCTATTTACTAATTATAAGAAATGAGAAAAAGGGTTTTTGATGGTCTATGACCAAATAGCTTTAAATTATTCGCATTTTATTTTCTACTTAAAAATCTAAGTCCTTAATCTAATCTATTTTAAAAAGAAAATCTTTAAAATAGGCGTTAGAGTTTTGACTGAAACAGTCAAAGCTAAAGACTGAAGAAGAGATTGAAGCATAATTATAATGTTCAAAGCTAAGATCAGACAACGTGGTTCATAGTATTACAGGTTGGTAGAAGTCACGTGAGTAGTGTGAGTACAAAGTTTACGATTGTAAAAGTAAACAAAATCCCTTACGGCTTGTGCTTAGTTAAATATATCACTTTGAATATGCTCATTCTGCAATTTCCACCCGTTGACAAACTTTCTTACAGATTTAAACAAATAAATGCGTATTATGGTAGCATACCAAATTCCATCAAAACATGCATATACACAATCAAAGAACTCATTAAATTCAATAAACTATACCAGATTCAGTAAGAGAAATAAATGTTCGCCTTTCAACATTCTCTTTCATCAATCAATAGCTTATTACATGTCAAAAGTTGAAAAATATGGCAGCTAACCGTTGGCGGCTCGGGTCATCCATCATGGCCGACTTAACAATGGCGGGAACATTAATTACATAATCGAATTTAATTAAAATGTAATTCAATAACGTGCAATTACATCAGATATCTCCGGATATCGTCGTGGGCCGTGCGTGGGACGAATCCGATTGGTTTGTGATTAACCATTAATCTAAAATTCAATTATCTCATGATTTACCATCGTTTGATTGAAAGAAAGCCGTGACTCACGTTTATTAGTTTTTAATTTCGTTGAAAAACTTTATGGCTACTTTCTGTTTTGGTGTAATCAGTAAAATTGGATGTGCCTAATCGTAAACTAATAGAAATGTGATACTCCTCTTATAACCAATTCTATAATATCGTTAACGGGTATCTCATATGTAAGAATAAATGTGGTTATAATTCAAAAAACATAGAAACATATACACGTTAATATTTTGTATATCTTATGGGATCAGATATAACTAAACCATAATTTATCTTATTGCTTATTTTTAGACAGACCATAAACAGAGATATCAGTTAAATACCAAAAATATTTAAATTAAAAAATAAAAACAAATTGTTTAAACATTAATTGTCATAAAGGTATGTTATGACAATATGTTGTAAAATAAAAAATATATACAGTTTTCTACACATTACATTAACAGCCTTAAATACTTTTCTACACTAATCAATTATTACTTTTATCTCAGAAAATATTCAAAATATATATTTGCATTTGAAATGTTTTGACCTCGCATAACTTTTTTATATTTAAGTACACTGTTCTTGAGGAGTCTAAATGCTTTATGCCTTATGAAACTTATACCATACTTACGTATATTTGTTAATCATTTGCTATTGTTTTACGTTTAATCTTTAATAATAAATTAATTCCACTTGGAGTCATGTTATTAAATGTTCTACAAATCACTTCAAGACGCTATTGTCTATACTTCTGTACAACAGGATCGATAGCAGTGACCCACGAACACAATCATAATAACCCTTTGATAGTCAAAAGCTCAGTTAAACTGTCTCGAAACCCATGTCGAAATTATGCTCATTTCAATCTATCCTTTTTTTTTAAAACTTCCATTTTTCAGGATGAAGAATTTGCGGAATTTACACCATTCTAGAAGCCGTAATCAAAACATGTTTACTTTAATTACTACAAATATCTGAAAGTAATTTCATGAATAGGGACGGTAATGTGTACTATTCGATTTAGTCAAAAAGCATACATTCTGAGTGGTGACGAATTAAGAACACAGAGTGTCAGCATCTTTATTCGTCTCGCGGGTGTCGTATGTGCCTAATAATAGAGAAAATATAACAGCATTGTAAACAGAAAGAAACACTTATAACTGGCCGTATATACCAACTAGTCTGACTAGCGTGCTGAGTGGAATACTAGGCTCAAAACTCCTGTCGAGTCCAGGAGATCAAGCTATCCACTGAATGTTAAAGTTTGTTGATGTGATAATTTGTATTGTGTTTAACGAGAGTCGTGTCCCATTTGTTTCAACCAATGAGCATTCATCGCTGAGATAAAGTAGATCTCCAGAAAGATGTAAAATTTAATAGTTCTGTTCTGTTCTGTGACCATTTAAGAAATTAAAAACTAAATAAAATTTTAGCAACGCAGTGGTAACACACACGACTGCCTTGCTTGGCGTCTAGGCTTAATTTTCGGGTCGGACAAAATATTTGTATGATCTGCAAATATTTGTTTTAGAGTTTAGGTATTTTGGACATGATTTAAAACAACGAAAATACCCAAGTATTCTATCAGTCTAGCTTTAATAGTACAAGCTCTGCATAGGTTTGAGTCTAGATGCCGTTGTGCGTCAGATGTCCAAAAAAATATCATTATTATTATTAAATATGCATTATCTTATTAGTTCAACTAGTTCTGTATTATCAATACAAAACAAAATATAAATTCTTCAAATGCATTTAATTATATATCTGTGTTAATGTTAATCCAATATGGCAGTATCAATTTATAACGTAAAAAAACATGCCACAATGAAAGACCAGTTCCTAAATTAGATACTTGTTAATGTAAAATAAATATGAGTGTGTTTAATTTAATTGTAATCGAATTTTTATCCTCCCGAACTCATCTAGACGGGAACGCCCTTACCAGCCTCTTGTTGTGAGGTGGCGTGTGCGATAAGAAATAGCGGCTTTAACAATTATTTATTTCAAAATTGCATCGTAAATTACAACTCTCAAAGTAAAACAAACCACAGTTAATAAGGTGCCAGCATAAATGAAGTTTGAAATAAATTATAAAGTCTAGATATGGTAGAAAAAAAAACCTTGTATATCTACACTAATATTATAAAGAGGAAAACTTTGTTTGTATGTTTGTTTGTAATGAATACGCTCAAAAACTACTGGACCGATTTTAAAAATTCTTTCACCATTCGAAAGCTACATTATCCACGAGTAACATAGGCTATATTTTATTTTGGAAAAAAATAGGGTTCCGTAAGATATTTGGGTTTTTCGGATACAAGGTGTAAAAATCAACCAGAAAAGTTACTTATTTTGCGAAAATTTTCATGCTACGGGCTATTTAAGACGCAAACGAGGTTGCGTGGGTCAGCTAGTGATATATAAAAATTGATTTAGCTAATTAAGTATTTGTCTATTAATACCAAACTTTCAATTCAGCAATATCTACTTAATACTTGTTTACAATGAATATGCAATTTTTTATCTGTACGAGTTTAAATATAACCCCAATGAATATAATTACCAGCACAATGTACCTCCTCACGTAGGTTTATTATTTTGAAGAACATTAAATGTCACCTTCTCAATGTACCTATTTTTTGATATGGAGCAGTGTTAATAGAACTTTATGTCTCGTTCTGATGTCCAGTGTATTCGCGCCTTTAACGTGCTAAGATTTTATCTTTTAACTTGCACCAATACACGGTTGCCAAACAGGGAGGATCCTCACCAAATCTAATTATAAACTCACGCAAAAAAACTGAGAGAAAAATTACTATTTGTATGTTTTGTGACCTCCTAGAATTCTTGCGTGAGAAATTTGCTTTACAACTAAGTAACCTGTCATGTATTGTACTCGTATTATTGGACGGTTGGAAATGAGTTGAGAGTGTACAGTCAGTTACAAAAGGCTTAACACACATATAATGTACATTTTTGTAAAGTATACTTCTAATTTTTTTTTGGTATATCCGACGTGTAAAGATTTATTTATAAAATAAATATCATTTATTCTACTAATATTATAAACGCGAAAGACTGTGAGGAAGCTTGTTGCTCTTTCACGCAAAAACTACTGAATGGATTTTGATTAAACTTCACAATAATATAGCTTATACATAAGAATAACATATAGCCATAATTATAAAGATACTAGCTTCGCCTTGCGGCGTTGCTCGCTGTTATTGTCGTACCGCGGGTAGCACAGCAATAAACGTGTACCTATGACAGTCTTTTTGGCGTTTTGTAGACGTGATATGTAGTACATGTAGAGTTGAATGGTGTTTGTCTCTAAGAGCAAGCTTCCAAATGTATTGTTCATTTAAAGAGTTTATAAGGCAAATTATTTATCAAATACTTTAATTTCGCCCTAGATTGGTATTAATAAGTAAACATTAAGGCTCCCAATTAATTGATACACACGCTAGACAGTAAGTATTGGTAACCATCAACAAATACATACAGATTTATATTCACAAAAGCCTTACAAAATAACATGTCAATTGTAATAAGGTTTTATAATCTGTTATGCAAATTGATCAATAAGGCATAGATTATAATTGAATACAAATACGATTTTAAATTGGTTATCTTTTTTAAATCGGACGTAAGTACATTACTCGTACATGGAAGCAATTATATCCACAATAATTTATTTGAAGACCAGAAGCAAGACTCGCTAACAAAGTACCAGGGTAGTCGGCTACGCGGGAGGCGGAATCTGAAGTAATTAAACAAACACGAGATCGGCCGGTCTCGTTAGCTCCACCACGCCTTCACCTAATCAATTCTCATAATGAATCAGTACGCCCGATCACGATGGTATCGATACATTCGAATATCGAATACACATAACGGTTGGGCACGAATCGATAGTGCTACTCATAATGCACGCTTTGTTAGTAATCGAATAAATTGAAATATAATTTGCGCGTGCGATTAAAGTGTTCCGATGACGCAAATGTTTCTAATTCGTGTCGAATCGTTAACTAAACGACGGGTGATTTTATACAATAAAATTAATTCGAAATAATAGATTTTGTACGCTTGATAACATCCGTGACTAATTTCCTCAATAAAAATTTATTAACAATAAATAAATATTTATGAAGAAATTACTTTTAAACGAATATTTAAATAAATCTATCAATATAAACTATCAAATAAAAATAATAATTAAGTATAGACTATATTCCAAACCATTTGTTACAATATTCAAAACAATACATAGAATAAAAAAAGAAACGAAGATATCAATGAATTTCTCTGCTGTGCTGCTCAAATAGAATTTAGTTAGCTCTTAACTGTTTAGTTTTATTAGCTAAGAGCTAACTAAACTAGTTTAACTACTATAGTAAGTTTCTAACACAAAACAAAGTGTCACAGTAATTTTACTCTACCAAAAAGCCTAACATTGATCAGGGATATCTGTGGGCCGCAGACATAGCTACTTCAAATTCTTTTCTGCATAGCAACACAATTATTAATCGTTTTCGGATTCTATTTAGAATTTCTATATCATTAGACACATATATGCTGGTTACTGCATGATTATTTTCTAACCCAGCGTCTCAATACACATCATTATCGTGTTACGCATATTTGTGCTCTAAACAGTATATAAACTGAACCTCTTGTAGTCCATCAATCAAAGCTCGATCCAATGAGCTTAAAGAAGCGCCATAATGATTTATCAGCGAAACTCCTGCGCCCGCGCATTATACCCATTTGAAGTCACGACTCGGAATGAGGATTTTTGTTAAAAAAAACGTTTATTTGATTGAGAGCATTTAACTGTGGGAACACAAGAACCTTTCCTGGTGATATGTTTTGTTTTTTTTTTATACCTGAGCCCCTATGGAAAATTAACAGCTTTAAAATTTTATTAGCACTTAATAATTACAATAGGTTGTGCAAATATCAAAACCCTAAAACGCCCATAGTGTTTTAACCCTTCTAAAAACTCTAAATGACATTTAATTTTCTTATCATACTTTGAACATTATCAAAAAGTTAGATATTTTTGATAGTATAGCTTTTGAAAAGTCTGTGTAAATTACATAATCTAATTAGAAAGAGAAGGGTTCCTCCTCCATTCTGGATAACTATATTCATATATAAATATTAGATAAATATCACATTAAACGTGGAATGCCGATTATGTCGCAATAACTAATTTGTATTATTACAATGTTTTATTAAATATTTTTGCAGAGTGACAAAATGCACTAGGGGAAACGGTGTGATATTCCAATAAAAATGGAGTAAGCCTCCAAAAGTACTAGATTCTAATCTAAGACGAGTCAAAGTGTTACACTTTATCAGAATACTGTCACTGTTAAGATGTGATGAACTAAAACTAAATTTTAATATTGTGATGTTGTCTCAGGATAGTCTAAATGCATTGTTATTCTATATAGATGTGTAATGCATTGTTTAGCAATAATAAAGTAATGGCACAGATACAACTACAAAATTATATGATTACTCCATCAGTATCTGTAGCAAATTAATTATATAACAACATTTGTATATTACATTTCGCCTATATAATACTTTGACCACTTCAGATACATATATTTATAAACAGTATTAATTTTCAAAGTCAATAAACCATCCGTAAATAAATCAGAACGAACGATCCAATATTAATATGGTAACATCACTAAATTAGAATAATAAATTGGTTACAATTACTCATACCAGAGACAACGAGTTAAAAACAAAACTACCATAGACAAACAGTAACAAATGAGGTCGGTTCAAATTGAATGGGCCTGTTTTTAATGCGATATTTTTGTTATAATATCCAATTATGGGGTTTTAAATTATTCTGGACTTTTTCATCGGTTCGAAGTCTCTACTACTAATTAATGATTTCCTCACAGTCGGGGTTCGCTGGCGATTAGGCTGGCATGTCGTTAAATTTTGAAGACTAAGGATTAATGTTGAAATAGAATTAAGATTTTTTTAGTCATCTAAAATCGAAGTTTAATGAACCATTCCTTTTAAACTAACGAGATTCATAATTTTTCTTTTTGAAGAGTTATTAAGCAATAAACACAGTTTAGAACTCACATCAGTTTACTTTTGATTACTAAATATGTACACATATGTCGAAAATGAAACATACGGTTATATAAGCCAAACTTATTGTTGGACATTATTGACATTGCAAGCAGTCACGAATTCGATCTGATCGCTAGAGCCGTGGCAAAATAACAAGGAAATACTTGTTATAAAAGTCAAACCAAATCAGACAAAGTGAAAAACTAAATGCTTATTGTTTCGCTGGTGTAAGTTACTTAACATTTTAGCAGGATATAATTGCAGTAATTATTCAATGGACATGTATGGGCCGGCTCGACCGGAGTGATACCACGGCCCCACAGAAAACCGGTGTGAAATAGCGCCTGCGCTGTGTTTCACCGAGTGAGTGAGGATACCTGAGGCCCACATCCTAACCCTTACCCCATCCCTCTTACCATTACCCCAAAGGCCGGCAACGCACTTGTAACGCCTCTGGTGTTGCGGGTGTCCATGGGCGGCGGTAATCGCTTACTATCAGGCGATACGTCTGCTCGTTTGCCTCCTATTACATAAAAAAAGACATGATTATAGACATAATTAAGAGTCATTGTACAATTGTTGAAATATACATATTAGCCGCTGCTAATCTATACTAATATTATAAAGAGGAACGATTTGTAACTATTTTTGTATGTTTGTATGTTTGTAATGAATAGGCTCAAAAACTACTGGACCGATTTTAAAAATTCTTTCACCATTCGAAAGCTACATTATCCACGAGTAACATAGGCTATATTTTATTTTGGAAAAAAATAGGGTTCCGTAAGATATTTGGGTTTTTCGGACACAAGGTGTAAAAATCAACCAGAAAAGTTACTTATTTTGCGAAAATTTTCATGCTACGGGCTATATAAGACGCAAACGAGGTTGCGTGGGTCAGCTATGTTTTATATACAACGTGTATTTAGTATCAGCATTGCACCCGTGCGAAGCCGGGGCGGGTCGCTAGTATGATATATTTTTTTATTCAGGATAACAACAGTGTATTACAGAGTCAATTACTAATCTATAATATATATAATATGATTGTTTCGCTTCTGGTCAGTTGACTACAAAGATGTCCGATTGACATGAACACCACTACTGCCATTGAAGATAAACTCTTAGAAGAATAACTTGGTGATCCTGTGCCTTAGTGCTCACTGATCATGGGACGGACATATAGCTTCGTGAACCTAACCTTCGAGCTACGGAAATTTTAGTCCCATTTTCTTTTCAAGAAATGTTTTAAACCATATCTTCAGTCTCTTTTTTAAAATACTACAATTTTTATTCTTAAGTTCTCACTAAGTAATATAATTTAATAAAGGAAAATGTTACAACCTAACAAGTATATAACATAGTCTATATATTTATTATAAAAAAACTATTTTATTCATCACTATTTTAGATATCTAAATCAGTTTAACAATCCAACTTTTAGATATTATCAGATCTACAGTAACCCCAGAATGAATAAAGGCGTCCTCCAGTGATGCACATTTGGCTCTTGTTTTCAGATTGGATCAAATTTTTTTTTAATATTGCAATAAATCTTGTATATTACAATAATATCATACTATTTTTTTACAGTTTACTCTTTACTTTAAGCCTTAGTGAGTTTTAGCGATCATATGTCAATAGGGTCAATCGTAAGCTTATGGTTATTTTAAGGACTATACTTCTCTGTTGGTGTAATAAATCATTGGAGGTGTAATAACATATTAAATTAGTGCAAATGTATTAAAATATAAAATAATTGAACTCTGTTATATATTTGTGTTTCTTCCATCTGCACACAACGCAGTGCAGGTTACCTAAGCGTTACTTTACACCTAACTGTAAGCACACATTTACTGCCAATAATTCAATGCTGCCATTAATAACATATATATTTTACAGCCACTTTTATGGTTTTCGAACGTTTAAAACAAATTTACATGTGTATGCAAGTTTAATCGTAAAACATCGGCTATTACATCTAAATAGAAGATTTTCCATAGTTAATACAGTATTAGTCAATCTTTGAAATATTTAAATGAAGATATATTTTAAGTATTTGCATAATGTATGCACTTAGTTTTATGTGTTTACAATTAAGACACCGCCAACGAATGATCATTGCTTAGAAAATATAATTGCAATTTCAATCAGGGTACGCCAATTTATTGTAACGTTTTATTTGTTTCAACTCACAAATCTCAAAAACAGTTATAAATTAGGATTCTATTGTACTTATACAATTATTTTATGAATCCTCAGCAATAGTAAAGGCTACTTAGTTACCATTAGGCTACGATTTTTAACTTTTTTAGATTTAGAAGGGCAAATAAGACTGGCCTAAAGGCAGTCTGATCAAAATAAAGAAAAAGCCGCCCCGACGTACCTCCTATGCAGAAACCCCGATGTTGCTTTTCCGGTCAGAAATAAGCGCTTGCGCCTCTACCTGGCCTGCTTCTACTAGGGTGACAGACGGTCTCATCTATCACCCCCAGGCTTGCGCTCATGGAGGACGGAGATTGTTCTGCGACCTCTGGAGGCTGAGTCGTTTGCGATACCGAACCTTTTCCTAGGCCTGACGGACTGGGAGAGTTCTAAACCTCTACCGGTCCCGCTCCGCCGTCTCCTTCGCAAGCATAACCTGCTCGCAGTAAGAGACGACAGAGTTCCACGCGTTCTCACTCTGCAACAGTCCGGAGTTAACTCTGGAGTAAATATTTTTAGTTACCATTTGGGCAATGCAACTTATGAATATCAAGAGAGAGAGAGAGAGAGAGAGAGAGAGAGATATTATGATTCATTAGTTCGTAGCTTCCTTTTTAACTGGTAATGTTTTATCCATTTATTGACAAAAGTCGGTGTTTCCGTGTCAAGTTACTGCAACTCACGAGGTAATAAACTTAATGGAAACAATTCAACACATGTTACTCAATTTTAAAATGCACCTAATCACTACTGTGACCAATGCCGCTGCACATATCATAAATTTATAATTTTAACAGAATATGAATACAATTATTGTCAATATAAACGTGGGATATGAGAACCGTAGTACTACTAACGAACTTGGAAATTATCTTACGATCAATATATATACAGCTCAGCTAGCTTTAATATAAATATTGTTACGAAAGGTTACTTGATTTCACTGTATTTATTCCGCCCGTCTACCGTACAACGATATTGTCCTCATAAGATCCACATCATTCAGTTTATTTTTTAACAAACTTCTCCATTGCCATATATTGATGAACGAAGGCCCTCAAGGAACAAGTCAAGTCAAGCAGTCACAGTCTTGGTCAGTCCGCATTCATCCGCTACTAGCCGCTTTCTCAAGTTTTCAGTCCATCATCAGCAAAACACCATACATGACCTTTACCCTGTGTCCCTTTAACACATTTTTTCAAAATAGGCAAAAATCGTGTGCCATTAAGTGTATAATCTCAATACTTTTGTTTGAACTCTATAATTGTGATATACATTCATAATTTTATATTATGAACGCGAAAGTAACTCTCTCTGTGTGTCTGTTTGTCCTGCTTTCACGGCCAAACCGCCGCACCGATTTCAATGAAATTTAACGTAGAGATACTTTGATTCTTTAGAAAGGATATAGGCTACTCTTTACTGCCATAACCAACAAACACGCAGGGCCACGATCAAAAGTTAGTCTTTAAAAAAATATTATATAACTCACTATTACATTTTATGCCCATGGTGCTTCGCTATTTTAAAGGGTTTCTGCCTATTTTTAATTGAATTTGTTTCTCGCATTACTGAGGAGCAAAGTCGACTTATTTTATTTTCAATTTTTCCAATTTTATTTTCATTAATTTTATTATGAGTTCCAAGACAGTTTAATTTTTCTTGGCAATCTCCAAGTTTCTTAATCTTAAAGTATTATGAATAATTTAATTCAGAACCCTTCGTTCGTTTTAAAGGAGAATCTAACACAAAAGGCGGGGACAAACTACTGTTTAATACCTACTTATTATATTTACTACTTATATTTTCCACTAGCTGACCCACGGAACCTGGTTTGCGTCTTATATTGCCCGTAGCGTGAAAATTTTCCCTTTTTTTTTGAAACATTTTTATTGGTGCTCCGCTCCTATTAGCGTGATGATAAATGGGCTACCCTACACTGAAAGAATTTTTCAAATCGGACCAGCGGTTCCTGAGATTAGCGCATTCAAACAAACAAACAAACTCTTCAGGTTTATTATTAGTATTTTCCATATGCACATTGTTTGTGTATTTCTTACACTTTGTGTGCATCATGAGTCTTCGCCCACGTCACGGTAAAAGGATTTGAATAAATTTCAAATAAGATAAGCCTTTGTCGATCATCAAAATGGAATGAATTTCAACCTCTGACCCGAAGCTCATATCAAACTTATAAAAGTTCAATTTGATTTTATTACTCTTATAAAAAAAACACACTGTTTTGTTGTGTTCACAAACATAAAGAAAGTCGGTTTTATTGGATCAATAGACTTACGTGCTCAATAAAAATAAGAATTTTTTTGTTAATTAATATTTTCTTTTTCTACCTATAAAAATATTTATTGAATTTACCCTATTTATGCCATTATGTTAAACTTAAACTTGATTGGGATACCTATCGAATCTATGAAAAATGTCAAGTAGTTTGTGGTCATTAGATAACAGAGGTAGGATTTGGTGCTACTAATATTAATGAAGAAGTTAGAATAGCACACTGTGGGTTATGGCATGCCCTTTTATCAAACCAAGGAATCAAAACCGTACACAGCCTAGCTAGAGATAAAAAAAACTTTACAGAAATAAATAAAACTGACGACTTTAACCTAACTAGACTACTCTTATTATCACTAAATATTATAAAAGTCCTGTACCGAGTCTGTCTGTCTGTTCACGCTAAACTCAAAAGCCACTAAACGGATTTTATTTTATTTTATTTATTTATTCTTAGAAAGACTTAAAGACATATAACAATGATATATAATTACAATTAAATCATCCTGGTGCTAATTACAAGTCTCTGCATATAAACACTCTGAGGAGAACTGTCGACTTTAATTAAAATGCGGTACACATTTAACACATACACATAAGAAATAACACATGATTATATACGTACAACAATGTATACATAGAAATGCCAAGAATAAAAAAACTCAGAAACACAAAATAAAAGAATAGTAGAAACAGAGTAAAATTAAAATTCCGTAAAATTAGTAAATATACCGGACATCTAATACACAACGCCATCTAGTCCCAAGTTAAGCAGAGCTTGTGTCATGGGTACTAGACAACTGATATAAATACTTAAATACTTTTTTTTGTAAATACATACATATTATACATAGAAAACACCGAAACTCCGAACCAAATATTTGCAGATCATACAAATATTTTGTCCCACCCGGGAACCGAACCCGAGACCGAGCTTAGCAGTTGCATACGCTACCGAGGCAATTCCGTGAAAGTTTATTAACATTTTGATGTTGTTTTTACCAATAAATCGTATAGTAACCACTATACTTCAGGAAGGTTTTCATATACATATAATTTGGTAAAGTTTTGAGTATATTGGCTAAAATAAAACGATATTTGTTGAAGATATCGGCAATGAAATAAGCCGCACATCTACTCGGGGTAACATAGGTTGTATTACATTTTTCATAAAAAGCCAGTAAATAAGTAAAATAAACAAAATAATAATAATAAATATTCCGGACATCTAACACACAACGCCATCTAGTCCCAAGCTAAGCAGAGCTTGTGTTATGGGTACTAGACAACTGATTTAAATACTTATATACTTTTTTTTTGTAAATACATACATATTATAAATAGAAAACACCCAAACTCCGAAACAAATATTTGTAGATACATTTGGTCCGACCCGGGAATCGAACCCGAGACCTCAAGCTTAGCAGTCGCATACGCTACCACTACGCCACCGAGGCAGTCTAAAATGTTAGCTTAAAATGTTAGCTCAAAATACTTATTACGCATAATATTTTACGAATATGAAAACCTCTTAAGCTCTTTTAGTACAGTTTACGTGAATAGTTTCATTGCCCTAACTATAAAACTTTCTCATTACCTACTTACAAGCAATCAATGAAAATTCCATCAATATTAACCTGGTAAGTAAAAACATTTTTATACAATCTCACGAGATAACGTCAATATCGAAACTATTTAACATTTCCATTTACATAGTGCCATCACACACGATCAAACGATAAAAGCTCATGAAACGATCACAAAAATTCAATTACCAAATATTTTACATATACGTAAACTTTTTAAATTAAAAAAGAAAGGTAATCAGGCGTCGGTTTTAAATAATGCATGAAAAAAGAACAACAAAAAGTTTAGAAACAAGTAAACGAGCTTGATTAGGGCCGATGTCACGCCGATAAAACCCGTAAAGCCGAAAATTGAAAAGGTTACTTCATTAAAAATGCTATATTTTACCATTTTTAAGCGGGCAGGTGAACCCTATGGCGTAAAGAGGGTGACCATGAAGAAAGCGTGGCGAATCACTTATTAGAGAATATTGTTTTTTAATTTATCTTAACACTTAAGATTTACCCACTTATTACAAGACTAGTTTAAGTATAAAAACAAAGATTGAAATATAATTTACATTTGTACGAATTAATATTAAACTACTAAAATATTGGTAAAAACGATAAGTGACCATTTAGTAAGTGTTTGTTTATGGTTTTATCAATAGGAATAGTGTTTTTTATTACGGCAAAATATATGATACTTTCACATATTACAATATTTTGCATTTTACATTAAATAATCAATATATTTTTCTAAAGATATGATGACGAAATAAAAATCATTTAAATTAAATTTTGTACACATTTTATGTCCACTAAATTTAAGACTGAAATATTACTAATCTTGGTGAATAATATATCATTTACTAGCGTAAACTCAAGTATTATTTAGTTGAGGACTATCTAATTTATTACAGTATCCATATTATATCCTTAAAGCAACACACCCTACTGCACGGCGTCGACTCCAGCGCACCCTGCCGAGCGGATCTAATGAAATAAACTGAAAATCAACACGAGTACCCGCGCCGCGCCCTCTTTGAACCGCCGCATGCTCCTCGCGGCCCACTCACGATATAATTAACACCGGAATTTATTATAATACTGTCTCGAAAGTGTCTTACGATGCGTGGACACGCTATTGTTATTTTTAATCAATATCATTAGCAGTTTGTTTTAGCGGAATTGAGATTCCAATATCAATTATTATGTTATTGGCGCAGGCGCACGTTTGTTATTTATTAATAAATATTTAATAAAGTTAATTAAAAAGGCTTTCTTTGAGGGAATGAAGTTATTTTAAGTTTTACCTTAATTTCTGACGAGTAAAACAATAAAATCTTTCTTTAAAGAAGGACTTTCTACTTCGGGTATTATCACAATTGTACAAATCTTCGAAATCATAAACATTATTTCAGAAGAACTTAAGCCTTATTACTGATATTTTTATTACGATTATTAACATTATTACAAGCACAATAGTAGTAGCGTCTGCGCATACTCGTAGTCTGTGTGAGGTTTCGGCTGCGATTACCGAGTTGATTCAAATGTATGTATAATTTACAAATTTTTGTTTTGAAGTTCCAGTATTTTTTATGTATGTATTTACAAACAAAATATGTATTTATATCAGCTGGTTAATAGTATAAGCTCTGCTTGTTTACGACTAGATAGTCAGATGTCCAAAATATTATTAAATATTGTTCAAAATAGGATAATGGGATGGTATGTCGTTTTATGGAGTTAATCAGAACTATAAGTCTTTTTTTTTAATGAAGTTGATATTTTGTGTAATAAAAGTATTTTCAATTTAATACACTTTGATATATTTATTTTTCTTTCTTTTATGAAGCAACGCAAAAAAAACTATTCAAATATAAAAACGCTTTAAAGATAAAGTTTAAAAATTATCTTACACTAACGTTTTTCACAGTATTACTGTTATTACTATATACTTGCATAAAGCAAAGTTGTTTTAAAATGTGGTGGGGTAAATAAATAAAAACATAATTAATAAATAAATATTTCGGACATCTAACACACAATGACATCTAGTTCCAAACTAAGCAGAGCTTGTATTATGGATACCAGACAACTGATATAAACACATAAGACACATATACTTATATACACTTTTTTTTAAATACCAACATATTATACATAGCAAAAACACCCAAACGCCGAGACATTTGCAGATCATACAAACTTTTGGTCCGACCCGTAAATAGAACCCAAGACCTCAAGTAAAGCAGTCGCATACATTACCACTGCATCACCGAAGGATGTTTATTTATTATTAATCGTAAGAAAAGCGATGATATTTTATCCATCTGTTTGGCCCAAAGTTTTAAATAACAATATAAAAAATATAATAACCGCAGCTATTTATTCTAGCAGGCGGTAGAGTGGAAGGCCAACACACAGGAAGGGTCGAGCCCTCATTTAAATGATTGATAAGTCTAATTCAATCAGGTAGAATAGGCTGTAGTAGCCGATTGGCTTCCAAGCGAGTGATGAATTACACTTATTAAGTTATGGAGTTCACTGGAAAAAATACAATTGGAGATTTAAAAAAGAAACGAATGTACTCGTAATATAATCATCGTACCTCTTTCTAAGGGAGTATTGTAAGGAATTATTAGTAAATTTGTACAAAGGGTAATAGATGAGCTTGATGATGCTTTAGATGAGCCTTATTTAGCAAAATCGGCTAATTAATACATTTTGTCTCCCGCTTTGCTAAGGAGGGAAGTGGTCATTTTTTATGGAATAGGTGGCAAACGAGCAGACGTATCACCAGACCAAAGGCGTCACAAGTGCGTTGCCGGCCTTTGGGGGAATGGTAAGAGGGATGAGGGAAGGAATCACTCACTCGTTCGGTTTTATATTCCAACTCTTCCAGTTTTCTTCTGATTAATTTTTTTGCGGGTTCCAAGATATTTTATATTTCCTGTGAGTTCTTGAGTGTCATAACTCGGTCTTTTCGTATATCGCTACTGCTGACCCTGGTGTACAGGAGTTATAATGATGGGCGTGTGGGCGGGATTATTCCCTTTACAAAAATATAATTAAAACATTTTAGCCTATTAGCAATTGAAGCTAAATAGTGCATTGCAAAATACGTTATCATCATCATCATCATCAACGCATTATCATCTACAATCAGTTGCTGAACAAAAGGCTTTTCTCAGGAATGGAGTTGTGGCCTACTCACGATATAATTAACACCGGAATTTATATCAGTCTCGAAAATGTCTTACGATGTGTGGACACGCTATTGTTATTTTTAATCAATATCATTAACAGTTTGTTTTAGAGGGATTGAGATTCCAGTATCAATTAGTTATGTTATTTGCGCAGGCAAATCTATACTGATATTATAAAGCTGAAGAGTTTGTTTGTTTGTTTGTTTGAACGCGCTAATCTCAGGAACCGCTGGTTCGATTTGAAAATTATTTCAGTGTTGGATAGACTATTTATCGAGGAAGGCTATAGGCTACATATCACGCTAATACTAATAGGAGCGGAGCACCAATGAAGAATGTTTAAAAACGGGGGAAAATTTTCACGCTACGGGCAATAGAAGACGCAAACTAGGTTGCGTGGGTCAGCTAGTATTTAATAAAGTTAATTAGAAAGGTTTCTTTAAAGGAATCGTAATCGTAAAGTATACTTGGTACCGCCAGACGAGGTTTGTTTCAAGATTTCCTTCTCTTTGCACTGCTGTTATCCTAAAGAGTTTGCTCCAGTCGTGAATCAGCTCTTACGACACCTATGAGATGAAAAGGGGTGGAGACACTTCATACTTTTAATCCGTTACCACGCGTAGAACCTATTAGATGTTATTAAACATAATAACATCTAATAGGTTCTACGCGTGGTAACGGATTAAAAGTGCAACAGCAATTAGGTGTAGAAAGACTAGAACCAAGTTAAAATCTTAATATATATAAATCTCGTGTCACAATGTTTGTCCTCAATGGACTCCTAAACCACTTAACCGATTATAATAAAATTCGCACACCATGTGCAGTTCGATCCAACTTGAGAGATAGGATAGTTTAAATCTCAAATTATAGTCGCAATTTTAAACCCATACCCCATACGGGGGAAAATTTTTCGCTACGGGCAATAAAAGACGCAAACGAGGTTGCGTCGGTCAGCTAGTAGTGTATAAAGTGATGTGAAAGACCGCTCAACGGTGAAAACTCTCAAGGTTACATCTACCTACGATAGGTGATAGGTAACATGCAACAATGGACCTTGTGAAGCTAGGATTTATAAAATATATGGAAAAGTTTTATTAAACTATCATCAACAACCCATAATGTCCTACTGCTGGGCTCGGGTCTGCTCTCAGGAGAGGGTTAAGGCCATACGTTACGCTGGCCAAGTGCGGGTTGGGGACTGGCAAAGCAACGTTGTGGCTACGTAATCTTGCTGTTGAATGTTTTTAAGCCGCCCGAAGGTCTTCAACTAAGCTTCACGACTGTTATCCTACGATAACAACCGGGACCGACTTCTTAACGAGATCTCCGAATCACAGAGACGCTCATGGTAACATGCCACCAGCGGTCACCCATCCAAGTACTGACCGCGCTGTCGTTGCTTACCCTCGGTAATTGTTTCTAATCACCGAGTGCAAATGAGCGTCCTTATTTATTAAACTATACTTTAGTTAAATTACTTTAAATTATATGGCCTACTATATTTTAAAGAAAAATATTCTGCTTTGGAATAAAAATATTCTAATTTCCGCGGAATGCCGTTGAATGCTGGCAGCATAGGACCGATTATATTGTCGAGAACCTTGGGGGAAGCCTATCTATGTCTAGCAATGGACATCTTTTAACTGAGATGACGATGATTTGGCTTTAAGTATGAACACATATGAACTGCAAAAGCCTTTTTACAAAAAATAAGTACAAACGTAATTTGCCAATTGCGTCTTCTCTTTCCGCCCTTGACCGATTAAGTTCCAGTGCCCCGTAAGATTCAGGTTCACCAATATTTTAACACAAGTTCGTTTTATTTTATTTATGTATTGCTCAAAGGTGATTTAAGCCTTAGCCTTAGGAAAAAAAAAATTTTATAACACCACCATAAATAACATAATGTTTAAACGCCTCGGGCCTTTTAAATTTATTTGATTTGATGTAAGATATAAATTAAAATGTCTCTATTTATTAATAAAGTATGTGTATAAATAAAAACACAAACATAGAATTTTGTTCATAATGTAGGTATTATTTAGAAATATACTAGTAGAAAACGTTATTCATGAATTCAAGTTAAAAAACGCATGGTGATGTTCCATTACCAATACTATATTACCGATGTATCGATTATTAAATTTAACAAAACACAATCCTTGCAACATAACAATAATATTAATAAAGAACCAATATTTTTGTGTAACGGTAGGGGTGCGCATGCGCAGCTTGACGTCTGTCGCTACACATCTAAAGAGATGTGCCCACACGAAATCGATTACGATTTGCAGGTGCAAATAATGATATTTCTATCGACAAAAAATAACAGATGCTTTTCGTCTATATCAAAAACTTAATGATGTTATTAAATATTAATAGACTGGAATGATTATTTTATATGTATAGATAACTAGTTGATGAAATTATAATATCATCGTATGAGATACATCTATTTGAGATATAAATTATTGTCAGCGAGCACAGCTATAAGAACCTAAATCTATCACATTCAATTTAAAGTACTTTTTAGTATAGAATTGGTTAACTTATCTTGTTATTACATCAGTATTAATTCCTTTGGACAATCAATAAATTAGAGCATTTTTAATAACCTCCGTCCGTTTCCTTTTTAATTATAATTAAAAATGTTTACACTGGAATATATTATTTCGACGAATAACTTAATAAAAAAGTTTAATTTACCTCATAGATATAAATTATTTAATATAAATAACCTGACAAAAAATAATTGTCGCTCTAACGGCTCTAAATCAACATTAGAATATATTTAAAAAAACTATTGAGTGAACAACTAATTTGGTTCTTGATGTCACAGAACTTAATAAATATGCAAATAATTAACTTAGTTATTATGATTCAACTATACCTAGAAAGAAAAGACAAAGATTTTGCTCGTTATAAATAAAATAAATCTGTAAGAAATGTATTTAGATGGGTATTATGTATAAAATATATCTAAAGAAAGACCTCGTTGGTCTAGCGGTTAGAGTGTGAAACTGCCAATCAACGGACATGTTCCTAGAGCGGCAGTTGCCTATTTTTAATAAAGGAATACCAGATTCCTTGCCGTTTACTGACCTTCAAATCTAATTTTAAAGTTAACGCCTGTCTACAAATTGTATACAAACGTAAAAATGTTAATAACGTTAAAATAATCCATCACTTACAACATTTAATCATACGAATTAGGATATTACGTGCTACGACTTACTCAACGTATCTTGCAATCTTCGCAGTGAAATATAAACCTGAAATTCTAATAACTACAATTATTAAAAACGTTTTATCGGTTCCTTGCTACCACTTGTGAGAAATAGCTTTAACTATTGTCAACTATAGGTTATTAATATTACAATAAGAAATTACCTCCAGCTTTCTTTCCTTGTATAAAGTTTTCACACCTTAACTGCTGAGCCATTTTTGTGAACATAGGTAGGTTTAGACTTGACTTTGGAGAAGGACACACTAACTACACTTGATATACATAAAATGTGGCATTAAAATTTATTTAAAAAAAATCTATCGAAATAGGTCACATACAAGTGAAGTTAAATATGTGTGATAAATGTGATGTAAAAGTAATATTTCGGATATTACAAGTATTCTTAAATAGACTGATGTATTAAAGGTTGTTTTAATAGCTTAATTTCAGCAAAAACACTCTAACAAGAACATTTCAGAGCCCCTAAATTCAAGAATAATATTGTCACCTGCAGTATTTTCAGGCGTACCTTGAAATTTTTAAAAAGTTAAAAAGTACTATAAAACGACTATTTATAAACTTTTGATACATTTAATATAGCCTATAGGGCTACCCAGGCCATTATAAAGAATCTATTGACATCTCATTCATTGAATTCATTTCAGTAGTTCTGGCGCAACGGAGGAAATAGACTGCCAAATCTTATTACCTTTGGCTTTGCCGTAGTCGGGTAAAAAGAGCGTACTTAGGTATATCAAACTCAAAGATCGAAAGCGCGCTAGTGACTTTACCTAAAATTAGGTGTTCTGTATGATTATGTATGTATACCGATGTGTCTTAAAAATACTTAAGCATATTACACACAAGCCACAATACCCAAACCAAGAGACGGCGGCAAAGATATTCATTTCATTTAACATTGTAATGAGACATGTCAAGCAAACGAAACTGGCGACGATGAAATATTACTTGTCTATGATTTATCGTAACAAATAATCTATTTTTCTCTACTCGGCCTCATCTGTAAATGTAAATAAAGTGTCTGGCATTTGATTTAATAATACTTGGACGGTGTCAGTGATCAATAATTTTGTTTATTTGAATATTTAATGTTATTTAGTTTTATCTACTTCTTTTTAACTTGGATGTTGATGCTGGATTAAAGCGATGTATGATGTTATCAGTTACTTGATAAATGTAAAGTATATAAACCAGAAGTTTATTAATGCAATCACAATTGTTGTTGTATTAAACATAGTTTTAATATCTATTTAAATAAAATTTCTATAAATTTATTTGCCTATATTTTTTCTGTCATATCTATTTGATGGAGGTAATTCCTTTTTTGTTTTGATATACCTATTATAGTTTACGTGTTGCACATCAACGTAGTGTTCAGTCGTCATGATTTTATTTTGACATTTTAAATTAATCTATTTTTTTTTTGACACCCTTTTGAAATCAGTAATTATTTAGAGTTAATTGCATTGATACAGAGCAACAAATACTGAAAGATGCAACGGCTTGTTTGGTTTTCAAGGTTTTATTTGCAATACCTAATAATAGAAAGCCCGAGAAAAAATTCCTCCCTATGCGAATAAGGCGACACTCGTCTGTTGTTTAAAATATGTATTTATTTGGGGCAAGTTATTATTACTAAACAAAAATTTGATAATTAGTGCTATCCAACTAAAACAGTAAAACTCAGAAGTGAGTGATAGCTTGCTCCGGGCATTTGTCCAACCACTCGTACAGACCCCTCCGACGGCATACACCTTGACCTAAAATTACACAAAACTATACTTCCGAAGGATCTGAATAGGTTAGACATGTTAAGTTCTTTGCCCCATTCATTTGCGTTGTTAAAATGATTGACACATTCAATTAGCGAGGTGACCGACGGACCTCCCAGCTCGGTTCTTAGCTATTAAACCCGCCAGCATAACTTGATCTGTTAAACTTTGCAAAGTTTGACCTATTTCATCGTAACATTTAGTAATAGGAGGAAGGGAGTTAGGTCTTTCTTAGCTGGTGGAGTATAAAAGGTAGGGTTATCGAATTGTCTTGTGGTTTAACTGTTGTTTTCTGCAATTAGTGAAGAAATAGCGTGTCTTTGTTTAATAAGCCTTTCAGCGATATGCATCGTAACTCAGCGAGGGATTTGTTTTGACAGTGATCTATTGTTTTTACGTCAATTATGAGTTAGGGAAACAAGGAAATTTTTAATTAATACTTTAGGCTTACGTCACTTATTAAAGAGCGTAGTTTAAAATTGTTATATAATTCAATATTTTTTGGCTTACAGCTATTTTTTTTTTATTTTACGTAATAGCAAATAATTACTATTTAATTAATTTAGGGGTAAACGAGCCCACGAGCCGATGGGTCATTCTATGGATCTGTCGGTGGTAGGCGACTATGAGACAAAGTTACATTGCCGCTTTTTGAGTCCTCCAGCAGAATCAGAGAAATTAAAAGACAGTAAAAGCTCTATAAGTCAACCACATAAAAAAATAAGTAATAACTGAGCAAACCATACGTATAGTCGGATTTAGTAATCTGGATAAAGCTACTAAGCCGAACAACACTAAACAGGTCAATATTACATGTAACTGTATTTGATTTAAATATTTTATCACTGAATCATAAATTAAGTAATGCATAGAGCGATCTTCGTGATCATTCAAAGATCAGAGAGCTCTTTTATCCATTTTAAGACTCATTTCTTAACGTGTCTAAAATAGACAAATATATAACTCTTTATTTGTTACACCGTTATTATAATACTAGTTTTAATGAATAAATATTTTTTCTTCTTTAAAAGACAACTCCCGCACTAGGAATAATTCCTGATCCGCGGGGGACTTTACAAACATACATGAAACGGACACAAAGAACACCCTGACGTAGAACAACAAATTTTGGACCACACAAAGTGTTATTCCATGTGTGATTTGAACCCACAACATTTGGCGAAGTAGGAATGGCGTGGCGACCGCTTAACCACTAGGCTAAACGTACTGTTATAATGGATGTGGGGGAACGGGTATAATGTTCCACCCAACACAAAGGGAGGATCCTCCGACCAGGCGAGGTGATCATGCCTGGCGGGCTACTGCCCAACAGTTGATGTTGGGATGTTGTATATATGATAATCGGCGCGGGAACTTTATTTGCGCGATTCAGGATTGGTAGTTACTCCGTGTAGTGTAGTTTGTAGGTACAGTGCGTTACTTCGTAGTTCAGTGTATCTTCGGTAGATGGCGCTGTATGTGGAGGTCGCCACATCACTCCCCTCCAAGACTGGAGGTCGATATATGTTGAGTCAGCTGTCTGTGCTCTGATGCGGAGCTTGCCAGTGCCAGGAGTGAGTAGTTCCAGTGAGTCGGAACTGAATGCCGCTAGTCTAAAATAGCGTTTGCGCTGTGTTTCACCGAGTGAGGATACCGGAGGCCCATACTCCAACCCCTCCCCCCATCCCCCAAAGGTCGGCAACGCACTTGTGACGCCTTTGGTGTTGCGAGTGTCCATGGGCGGCGGTAATCGCTTACCATCAGGTGATACGTCTGCTCGTTTGCCAACTATTCAATAAAAAAAAAAAAAAAAAAAAAAGTTCCAGTGAGTCGGAACTGAATGCCGCTAGTCCCAGTGAGTCGGGGCTGAAGTCCGCTGATCCCAGTGAGTCGGGATCGCATGCGGTGCGCGGTGCTGCGGTGAGGCACTTCGCTTGTTTTTAAAGTTGATCGTAATCAGAATAGTTTTGATGATATTAACAGATCACTTACACTAGTCCAAGATTGGTTTACAAGCAACAACTTACTATTGAACTCGAATAAAACTAAATGTATAAAGTTCACTTTGCCTAATGTTAAGAAACTCAACACGAACATTATAATAAATAATGAAATGATTGATCTCGTAGAGTCAACTATGTTTCTAGGAATAACCTTGGATCATAAGCTTCAGTGGGGCGCCCATATATCGTATCTAGCAGGGAAACTGAGCTCCGCGGCATTCGCTGTTTGGAAAGTTCGCCAGTTAACTAATATTGAAACTGCGCGAATAGTTTATTTTAGTTATTTTCACAGTGTCATGTCATATGGTATTCTACTATGGGGCAAGGCAGCTGATATTCAAACCATTTTTGTAATTCAAAAACGGGCAATTCGTGCGATTTACAAACTTAAAGTTCGAGATTCTCTGAAAGAACGATTTAAGGAAATAGGTATTTTAACAGTTGCATCTCAATATATATTTGCTAATATTATGTTTGTACGAAGAAACATAGATAAATATAGTTGCAAAAGTGATCATCATTCACTAAACACAAGGAATAAGCACAAATTAGTAGGCCAACATTATCGCCTTAACAAAGTCCACAATTCATTTGAAGGACTTGGTGTGCGTTTTTATAACAAAATTCCTGTCGAAATCTTGAACTTACCCCTACAAAAGTTCAAGAGTGCCGTTAAGAGTCGTCTTGTGGAGAGGGGCTATTATACGATGAACGATTTCTTGACTGATGCAGTGCCTTGGATGTGAGTGAAAGTGAAATAATTTATTGGATTGTAATTAATTCTTGACATCTTATTCTGCATTTATTACCTGACATTTGAACTTTGTTAAGTTGAGGCGATCTGTGTTTACATTGTTGGAGCTTAAATAATTTGTATTTATTATTTTATTACATTTTAAACGTTTTTTTTTCTTTTTCTCTGGGACCAGTATGTATGCACACATTGCTTTTACTCCTTGATGTGTAAGTGATTGCAACCTTATATGCTATGGACTAATTTTTATTATTTTATTAGACAAAAATTTTTTTTTCCTAGCTTTAATATCTTATTAGACCACTTTCTAGCCTTTGTGTTTTGGTTGCCTTAACTTGCACATAGAAATACTGTTGTCAAAAACAAACAAGCTTTGTATGAATTATCTGAAAAGATGGTGCACATGAGTTTCTCACCAGCTCTTCTCATGAATGCAATACCCATCGGAGCTGGTACTTGGATTGATTTCAATTTAAACCTTTGAGTTGAATCGAAATCAATCTAAGCTCCGGTAATTCAAATCATCTCAGTGCATTTAGTATTAGGAGTTTTGTTTTATGTTTTTATGTTTGTATTTTTGACGTGTTCAAGTGCCTTTTGGGGCCTATGGAAATAAATGATTTGAGTTTGAGTTTGAGTTTGAGTTTGAGGTCCCCAGTGAGTCGGGGCGATTGCTGCGTAGTGGCTGGCTGCTGCGTAGACGGGAGAGATGTGCTCTGCTTACATGGACCGTAGGTGCAGTGTGCTGTGCCTAAACGCTGTAGAGGCCGTAGGGGTTACCAGGCTGGAGCGGTCGCGTCCTGCGTGTGGTATATCCCAGTTGAGGCCGAAGTTGCTGGCTGGCTTGAGACTTGCTGTGGGAGTGAACATGATGGTGGCGCGGCTTGAAGGCTGCTTCCAATCACGTCGGGGTCACCACTGTGGGGGAACGGGTATAATGTTCCACCCAACACAAAGGGAGGATCCTCCGACCAGGCGAGGTGATCATGCCTGGCGGGCTACTGCCCAACAGTTGGTGTTGGGATGTTGTATATATGATAATCGGCGCGGGAACTTTATTTGCGCGATTCAGGATTGGTAGTTACTCCGTGTAGTGTAGTTTGTAGGTACAGTGCGTTACTTCGTAGTTCAGTGTATCTTCGGTAGATGGCGCTGTATATGGAGGTCGCCACAATGGATATGAGCTCCACACGCGTATATGTCGGCTATCGCGGTATATAGTATGTATCAATATAGTGTGTAAGCTATATTACTGTAAAGTTTCAGCTAAATCCGTTCAAGAGTTTGTACATTAAATAATTACCATACATGCTCACAAACTTTCTCATTTAAAATATTAGTAGTATATGTATTTGCCTGTTAGATAAAAATGATAAGAAAATAATAAACACTAAACCTGATAGCGCCATATTCATTCACTGTACTGTTGAGACTCAAAGCCATATTCATAATCGTTTTGACAACATTTTTAATTGAGTCGACTGCCTCGGTAGCGCAGTAGTGGTGAATGCTACTGCTGTGCTTGAGGTCTCGCGTTCAAATCCTGGGTCGGACCAAGTGTTTGTGTGATCTACAAATATTTGTTTCGGAATTTGGGTGTTTTCTATGTATCATATTTATGAATTTACAAAAAAAAGTATATATGTATTCATATCAGTTGTCTAGTACCCATAACACAAGCTCTGCTTAGCTTGGGACTAGATGGTGTTGTGTGTTAGATTTCCGAAAAATTTATTATCATTTATTATAAATATTTATGCCCCCCGCAACCTCGTTTGCGCATTATATTGCCCGTGGCGTGAAAATTTTCCCCCGTTTTTGAAACATTCTTTATTGGTGCCCCGCTCCTATAAGTAGTAGCGTGATGATATATAGCCTATAGCCTTCCTCGATAAATGGACTATCCAACACCGAAAGAATTTTTCAAATCGGACTAGTGGTTCCTGAGATTAGCCGGAACAAACAGACAGACAGACAGACAAAAATTTTAAAAATATATATTTTGGTATGTGTACCGTATATACATTCATATGCATGTAGTAGAAAGCGGTTATTTTGATATTACAAACAGACACTCCAATTTTATTTATTTTAATAGATGTTTTGTGAGTATAATAAAATGTAACTAATTAGATAGATCTAGAATGACTGATGTAGAATGTGTGAATAACTGTAGTCATTCAGAGGCATATAACTTACGCATATGTTATAAATGTAACGTAAAAGAAAACCAGTTTGAATTGAATAGTAATCCTAAATAGATATATATCTTTCTAGCCTTCATTATTCTCAAGTTTATTTGGGTTCGGCTACAGGTTCAATCGGTTTTATCTGAATATCAGTTTTTCCACGAAACAACTGGCATTGGACCTGCTCCCTGAGTCTGAACTGAATTCGAAGGTTGATTTGAAATTAGTTTTCAGTATATTTCAATTAGGGACTTCGCTATAACGATTGCTAAAGATGTTCATGACAACCAGGACCAACGGTATACTACAAGCTGAGAATTTCTTGTAAGAAAAATCCAACAACAATTTCGATTTTCATCGGCTGCCTTAAATATAAAAACATTGAATGTTTAATGTCCTTCTCTGTCGTTATAATTATATATTCGAATTATCAAATATACAATTCCATTGCACAGCAAAGTTTATAAAGACATCTTACTTAGATGATTAAACCCATTTTAAGGCTACATAAAGGTGTCATGCGGCGTTCAATCTAGTGCCCCTGACTACTTGTAATGAAGTTGTAACTTGGATGTAAACCTCTTTCTATTTGGCATTCATGTTTTTATACTGTTCGGATAATAATACTAATATATAAATCGTTGACTAGTGCATAGACTATAGGCAATTGTAGAGAGGAGCCAGTTAAGATGGTTGTGTTTCTAGGATAGTTATGTTATTTATAGGACTTTTTAGGATTATGTTAGGAAGATAATAGATCCGGAGATCTTAATACTAACTGGTCTATTATCCATCCTATTCAGGGTCAGAGTGGCAAACCATGTGAGTCTGTTCGATGTCAAGTTCATTCAGTATAAATCTTCAGTATTTCTAGAAAGTTTTTATATTGTCTACAATATGGAAACGAAGGTTTCCATATTGTAGACAATATCCCCTTTCTCATCCCCCAAAGGTCGGCAACGCACTTGTGACGCCTTTGGTGTTGCGGGTGTCCATGGGCGGCGGTAATCGCTTACCATCAGGTGATACGTCTGCTCGTTTGCCCACTATTCAATAAAAAAAAAAAAAAAAAAACCGAAGTCAAAATCATTTTCAACACAGACTGGAACCAAATTTTAATGAGAAGGGTAAATAAATACATTTTGATACTAATTTATTTTTACTATCGACATTGGAACCCGTAAAGCACTTTATTTACAAGATATTCACAGTTTAACTTCACAGACGCAGTTTTAATAAATTTTGGGAAAGAGTTAAATTATATCTTGGTTAAGAATATGGCGCATTATGTCTTTTTCTACAAAAGTCGATTTTGAAGTGAAGATAAAAGTAGTGGGACAGCCGCGCTTCGGCATAAATGGGCCGGCTCGACCGGAGTGATACCACGGCCTCACAGAAAACCGGTGTGAAATAGCGCTTGCGCTGTGTTTCACCGAGTGAGTGAGGATACCGGAGGCCCATACCCCAACCCCTCCCCCATTCCCTCTCCCCATCCCCCAAAGGTCGGCAACGCGCTTGTGACGCTTTTGGTGTTGCAGGTGTCCATGGGCGGCGGTGATGGTGATGCGTCTGCTCGTTTGCCTCCAATTCAATAAAAAAAAAAAAAAAAAAACAAAGTGGAAAATTTGTGAGGACTTTTTTAGTTATAAAGATTGCCCTGGAAAACCAGTCTTATTAAGTAAATTATTTCTCTCTCGTACACAAAGAGTTGCCAAATCAGGTCATAAACTAACTACTACTACAGGACCAAGTAGGAGAATCTGTGTGAGAGACTAATATCTTCACTAGGTGAACCAGTATGACTGATTACCAGCCTCTCCTATCTCTAGATAAGTGAAAGAGAAATTTAACAAACATAAATTGCCTTACTTACTACTTAATATAATTGAAAACTACTAAGGCAAGCTATTAGAATTGATACCATCCATAGCGTTATTCTATGACGGTATAAAGTGAGACGTTGACGGTGTATGCGCGGGCGCATCCCAGCGGGGGCAGATTGCGCGCCCATGACACAGCGCCACCCGACTACACACGAATAGACGATTGTAACCGATTAAACTCGTGCCGTCATTACAGTTCCTCATTTATATTATTATTGGCAATAAACTGGTATTCATTTTACAACCATTATAAAGTGATCTCTGAAAGTGATATAACAAGTTTTCTTTGATGATGATACTTCAAAGGTACCGCCATATCGACGTCAATAGATATAATAAAAACTCATTTAAAAATTACACATGCAAAAATTGGTAAAAGTTTGAGTGAATAAATATGTTTATCAGTAAATTAGGATTTAAATAAAAGAAAATACCGTGGGAGATCCACGCTTCGCCATCAATGGGCCGGCTCGACTGAAGTGATACCACGGCCCCACAGAAAACCGGTTTAAAACAGCGCCTGCGCTGTGTTTCATCGAGTGAATGAGGATACCGGGAACCCATATCCCAACCCCTTTCCTTTCCCTACCCCCCAAAGGCAACGAATTTGTGACACGTCTGGTGTTGCGGGTGTACATGAGCGGTGGTAATCGCTTACCATCAGGCGATACGTCTGCTGCTTTGCCCCTATTCCCTAAAAAAAAAAATACTCAACTACACGAATACCCAATGATGCAGAAGCTACTCAACAAAAATAATGTTTACAGCATCAAAATACTTAACACTGTAAGTGTGTCTTTAAACGCTCAATTTATTTTAGGTTGTCAGAGAGAGACAAACTTCTTAGCACTACATGGATTCACCGTGCGGGTGCCGGGTCCATCGTGTGGCAGAGGGAGAAACTCAAAGCAGTTCCCAGGACTTACGACCTAGGTGTAGGTTTAAGGAGAGGTTCATGTGTTTAATTTGTCTAGAGAAGAGGAATATGTCCGGTCTGGATGACGAAACACCAACATCCTCTAGGATTTTATAGTGCTTATCATACGTATCCATCAAAATAGTCCAGTCAGGTGCAGTACCTAGAATTGAGAAAGGCTTGCTTTCAGATTTGGTAGTTTTCTTAAACAAATCACAATTATAAACGCATCTGTCAATATTCATTCAGATTCAATCTTTCAATCAGAATTAACAAGTTTTAAAGTAATTTATAAAAAAGTATCAGAAGACAAAATCTTGAAATGAATACTGGCTAAATAATAATAAACAGCTCAGACGAACTTCAAAATTTTACTAACATTGTATCAAATCTACTTTGTTGCCGCCACTCAGCATTTACTGAAACAGTTTTAACATTGAAAATGTTTTTACGATCGCTTCACTAATATAATTTAATTTTAATAATTTTCAGACATAATGAAATTTCGCCACTGTTTCGTGAGGTCTAAGGTTACGCGGATGATTAGGGTGTCAAAGGTGCTTTGGCAAGGATTACAAAACGACGAAAAAAAAATTTAAATACTGAACACTTTTTTGGAAAAATTCAAAAAAAGAACAAAAAATGCGACGTTTTCATGGTGTCTTTTGTCGTTAAAACAGCGAAGGTCGTGAGTGGCAAGAGATCTGTAGATTTTTTCAGTAATTAATACAAAGTGACGGGATGGTAGAACTAGAGAGCAACTATTAATTTAATAAAAATAGCTCCTTATTTATTTTACTTTTTGTTATAACTGTGGTCAGGCGTATGAAGTTTTAAAAAGACTGTAAATTAATAAATTGGGCGAGAAGCTCTAAAAAAAAGAGAATTAATAACTTTAAATAAATAAAACACTGTTAATTTTTCTAAAATACTGTTTAATATTCTATCAAACCTAACTATACCTTATACGTCGTTGGCAACCCTAGTCACCACGCTGCATTGTTGTATTGTCTGCATTTGTAATGAGTGTGGTGATTGGATTCTACTCATGGTTTCTATCAGGTAGTGTAAAGTCATTTTGGCAGGCTATTAAAAACATAGTCCTGGTTAGAACATACGCATCAAGTGTGTTTATTTACAATACCTTAACGACATTAAAGTAGCTCAGTGCTAATTTGTTTGCTAGCAACTGCATTCCGACGACAACAGGTGACCGAATGGACTTTTTTTTTTATTTTATTGAATAGGGGCATACGAGCATACGCATCACCTGATGGTAAGCAATTAACGCCGCCCATGGACACCCGCAACACCAAAAGCGTCACAAGTGCGTTGCCGACCTTTGGGGGATGGGGAGAGGGAATGGGGGAGGGGTTGAGGTATGGGCCTCCGGTATCCTCACTCACTCGGTGAAACACAGCGCAAGCGCTATTTCACACCGGTTTTCTGTGAGGCCGTGGTATCACATCGGACTCGTGTGTGTTGATAGTTCATAAAACAACTCCAAGACAACAACGATAACTCGGCTTTTATAAAAACTAAAAAAACCCAGGGGCTGTAGCCCATTGCGCTGGCAGATCAAACGGATTTCACTAAAATTTGCCATGGAGATACTTTGATTCCTGACGAAGGCTACGCTTTATCGCGATAACCGATGTACACGCGGGCAGAGCCGCGCGCTAAAGCTAGTTGGCTCATAAATGACGATTTTCGAGTTAGCACAATTACAATTCAAAATACAACCCAATAATTTGATAACTTTCTATATGAAGGAACCTAATTTTTCTTAAAAACGTAGTGATAATTTCACTTCGTCATCATCACCATCATCAGCCCGTTGCAGTCCACTTACCTAACTCTAATATCTCTGATACAAATAGTACAGAAATCTTTGATTTAACCAATCGTACATTTTTATGGGTTAACGCCGCACTAGAAATAAAAACCTTGTGTCGTAGGGGACTTTACGAACATACATGACACTGACACATGTGGGATTTGAACCCACAACTCTCAACGTAGTAGAAAACGGCATGGCGACTGCTTAAACCACTACGCCACCCGTGCAGTCGAGTTTTAACTAGAATTTCTGACACCAACCCTCCTTGTAATTACTAAAGCGTGTATACCTAATTATTAATAAATATTTTCATTTATTTATTTATCTTCATTGAATACATAATACAAAACAATTCAAAAGTAGCAAAATATATAAATATAACAATTGGCGGTCTTATCCTTCACGGCGGTCTCTTCCAGACAACCAAAACATGGTAATCAAGTATTTAAAAAAAAAAGATAGTTGCCTATTAGGCAACGAAAATTTCTTTCCAATATACAGCAATTAAAAGTTTTCTTTTCGTTGCAATAAAAAGACATTAAATATTTTTCGCAGTATAAAACAAAAAACATACCTCAAATATTTCAACTTTTATTTTTATCACTTGTTAATTAACATAAATCTTATTTTATGCGAGAATGTTATCAATTCATACTTCGTTATTAGATAATGGATCAATTACACCCAATTTTCATGAAAATATCTAATCAACTCTATTATTGTTGCCTAATTAATATTGTACAACAAATGGAAAACACCAATAAAACCCTTTTAGTCATTAAATTGTAGTTAAATTCAAATCAAATGTAAAATGGTTTGTATTTACTGTCAGGGGATGGCGTTACTGTAGTCTGCGTTACTACCCCTGTAGACGCTGTCTTTGTCGCACGCCAATCAATAACCACTTTCTATCTCATATCACTACAGAAAATCCGTATTTTCTCAACAATAGAGTCATTTTGATAATTTGTGTTCAAAATATCGTATATTTAGGTTATAGTACATCAGATAAACTAAGTTTCCTCATCTTTAACAGTCAAAAACGTAACTCGCGATATCAAAATTTCCTTTGTACGTAGTATAAATACAAGTTCGCAGCCATTATGGTCGGGGAGTCCGTTTCTACGCATTTCAGCAGTAAATGGGTGGAGCTGCACTAAATCCACCCCGTTCGTTGATACACATTGAGCATTCTGCCGGTCGGCTCAATTGTGTAAAGCCTAGACGTTTACGTCTGAGCTCAATGAATGTCCGTATCGGAGTTCACCATCTGTTCTCCGACGTACCCAGGCCGGCGTCTCATATGACGTGCCACGAAAGTGATACTGAAAAAGGGATAGCTCACAAAGACCGAGAGGCAATTTGTCTCTCAACACCAGTGCCGTAGAAAATTTGACTCTCCTTTTATTTTCTCAATTGGAAATCTCTATTAAAATATTTCATTCTAAGGGTTTTATTTTTTAAATTTGTGTTACTTTTTCATGAGTCCTGTTTGAAATGAAACAGACACATTATTATTAAGGTTAAGCCACTTTTGAAATTATCACATCATAAACAAACAGACACACAGAGAAACAAACAAAATTCTAAAAACTGTTTGTTTTGAGTTCTGTTACTTTACTAAATATTTTTGGACATCTAACACACAACACCATCTAGTCCCAAGCTAAGCAGAGCTTGTGTTATGGGTACTAGACAACTGATATGAATACATATATACTTTTTTTTGTAAATACATACATATGATACATAGAAAACACCCAAACTCCGAAACGAATATTTGTAGATCACACAAACACTTGGTCCGACCCAGGATTTGAACCCGAGACCTCAAGCACAGCAGTCGCATTCACTACCACTGCGCCACCGAGGCAGTTTCTAAACTAAACTAAAGACTACCCCTACCCCTTCAGTAGATTTTCTTCAATAAATTTAATGTACCGACATCTTTTTGAACTACTCAACGATTACACAAGTTTTACAAATAGTCCGGTCAATTTAGACATTCGAAGTTACATAAAGTCCCAACAAGCTGAATTTTTGTGAAGTTGTTCAAAACATAATTATAAACAATACCTGAAAGTTCCCCATCATTCCCGTGTGAGGAAAAAAAAATATTCAAGGTCAAAGGTCAAAAAATTTAGTTTTTCGCGATTTTCAGCAAAACGGTAAGTTTTATCATAAAAGTACCTTGGACAAAATTGTAGATCATAAAATTATCTATGACAAATGAATCAATACTTTTTTCCTACGAGTCACCGTTTCTGAGATATGACGATTCAAAAAGTTATAAAAGTTGTTATTGTTATAATATGCACACATTTCCACGCCACCTATGAGGTAGTGTACTTAGTGCGTTTTTTAACGTGGTTTCCCCAGTAGACCTACTCCTCCTACTCCACGGGTCAGTTGTGATCAGGACATGAGGAGGACGATGGAAAACTGCTGCTGCCTCGTACATTATTTGTATCATTATAAGAAGCACATAAACCAAAAGCCGAAAAGTTTTGTATAAGTCGTTTAGATTCGAACCTTCGATGAAAAAAAACTGCGAGGCCTAATTGTAATTTAGACTTAAAAGACCATGGTCGAACAGCAGTCATGATACAATGGCAAATATTTGTGCATATTAATTTTAAATGATCTAAATTTGATCGTTTATTTTTTTTAAATCATTCGTTCCATAAGAAATGTCAACGATTCTGGGATTTCATTATTTAAATCTTCAAACATGCGACTTGGTGGAGGGTATATGAATTATATAAAAAAATAGCTGCAGCTGCGTCTAGGACTTTCAATCGTTCTTCAGTTTTATTCATTGTTTTTTTTCGTACCAGGTTTGATTCAAAATATCATGATGATTATCCACTAATCATATGAATGTTGATGCTCCCGATGTCTCAGTGACTCCCTACTGAACAGGCGGACGGGAGTCGGGGAACTCGAAAATGCCACAGCTGACCTGTACTGAGATGCCAATGACACTTTGCAGAAAAGGGACGTTCCCATTGGTTCTGCCAGTACATCGGAATCGACCACGACAAGTTCACAAGATACTCAACATGCACGAAGAAAGTGGTCCAAAGACGAAATTCACGAGTTAATGTTTTGTTATTTTAAAGTTAGAGCACAAGGAATAGGTTTCATAAAACGTCTAGAAAAGTTGTTTACAAAAACAAGCAGCAATACATTCATGCACAATACTCACAAAAGTTTTAGGGGACACTGTATTAGAATTTAGGATAAAAACCGAGAAAAAACTCGAGTAAAAAAAAATAATATATAACAACTCTAGAGATACGTGGCGTACTCATGCATATTATGACGATAACAACTTTTATAACTTTTTGAATCGTTATATCTCAGAAACGGTGGCTCGTAGGAAAAAAGTATTTATCCATATCTTATAGATAATTTTATGATCTACAATTTTGTCTAAGGTACTTTTATGATAAAACTTACCGTTTTGCTGCAAATCGTGAAAATCTCATTTTTTTGACCTTTGACCTTGAATAATTTTTTTTCCTCACACGGGAATGATGGGGAACTTTCAGGTATTGTTTATAATTATGTTTTGAACAATTTCACTAATTTTCAGCTTGTTGGGAATTTATATAGCTTCACTATCATTTTTTGGTCTAAATTGACAGGACTAAAATGCTAATCTTTAATCAAGTAATATTTCTTTGTTTTTATTATGTTATGGATAAGGGGTAAACGAGCAGACGTATCACCTGATGGTAAGCGATTATCGCCGCCCATGGACAACACCAGAAGCGTTACAAGTGCATTTCCTGCCTTTGGGGGAGGGGTTGGGGTGTGACTATGGGTCTCTGATATCCTTGCTCACTCGGTTAAACACAACGCCATACTATTTACCCTTTTTAAACAAATATTTAGCACGAAATTAAGTAAATCATATCTGAAGTAAATTATATTTCCATATATATATAACATGCATACGGAGCATAAACTACAAGTATGTCAAAGGTCAACGGCACGCAGTACTTTAAACATAAAATGGAAAGACAAGATCAGATGTACGAATGTAAGAAAATCAACAAATGTTATAGACGCCTTAAAACATTGTAAAAAACAAAAGTGAAAGTGGGCTGGCACATAACTCGGATGAACAAACAAAAATGGACTAAAAAAGTTACGGTTTGTACTGGAACCGTTGGTAAGAGAAGTAGAGGAAGACCACAAGAAAGATGGATAGATGAAATAAACAAGGCGGCGGGCTTGGACTGGTTTACTAAAGCAAAAGATAGAGAATATTGGAAGGAACTGGAGGAGGCCTTTACTCGTTGAGAGGTCCTTAATCAATAAGTATTTCATTTGAATTAATAATCTGACATAAAAATTATATAATATTTGTAGTTCTAAATTAATAATTTTTTTCAATGTATAATTTTATTTTTGAATTGTATTATATTTCTTTTTTATTTTTGTAATTAAAAGCATTGAATTTATGATGTAGCAAAACTATATTAGGGAAATAAAAGCCTATAATAATAATATTCTGAAGTAAGTACGTATAGTTATTATCTAGAAAACACCTCAAATTGCTTATCAATGCATTAGCATTGATAAGCAATTTGAGCTGTTTTGCACATCAATTAGATGTGAAGGTATGTAAAAACTACTAACTAAGTACCGATGTTCAGTGTATAATTTGTTAACTAGTCATAGTTTTTAAATGTATCCAGTGACAGTTCAAATTATATTAGTAAACGGTGACGATGACGTAAGATAAATCGTTAGAAACAGTTGAAAATCTATAGCCAGAAAGGTTTACTTTAACTTTCAAACATCATTATCAAATTAACTTAAATCCTCTTTAGGTAATCAGGGATTCTCCTTTCTGGTTAGGCTTCCAACACAATGGCAATGGTCGCAGACCTTCATTTCATGCATGGTGAGTGACAGTTCTTACAGAGTAAAGCAAATTTGAAACGGGGGTGACTATTTACGATTTGCGATGTATCCCTCGTACAACAAGATGGCGCTACTGTATTGCATCAAGGTATGTAATTAACTTTTTTTTAAAGTTTTTCTTATGGGGCCAACATCACAATATACACGACAATAACAACACTTAGTTTGAGAATTAAAGTTATAATAGGTACAGTAACACTAAAACAAAACGTATAATCGCGAATCTAATAGTCTAGGCCCACTGATAGAAAACACCCAAACTCCGAAACAATTTTTTGTAGATCACACAAACATTTGGTCCGACTCAGGATTTGAACCCGAGATCTCAAGCACAGCAATCGCATTCACTACCACTGCGCCACCGAGGCAGTTATGGTGGTTGGTATTGGGTTTACTTTTAATCCTCTTTTCAGTGATTTTGTCTGGTGTAGTGTGTTTCCTGAGTCAACTTTTGGACACCCACGTTATGAATAGAAATGTTGACACATATAACAAGATATAAGATAATAAAGAATTACAATATACAAACGTTACAATTGGCGGTCTTGTCGCTCATGGTCATTTCTTATAGACAATCTATATACGGATATTAAAGCAACTGACAATAATTAGGTTAATAGTCGTTGTTAATAGTAAAAAAATATACAAAAATATAACATTCATACACAATCAATATTTATTCGCTTCACAGATACAAACATACGAATACATACATACTCATACATAGACTAATATATATACTATACTATAGTTCGCCGGGTTAGCTAATCCCGGCGAACTACGCATCGCCATACTTTTCTCGTAACTATTTTCTAAATTTCCGGAAAAAATGTTTTAGTATTTATACCCTCCTCAGTCTCCCACGAGGCTTCGAAAATGTAAAACTTTAGTTTTCTTTTAATTTTCTGCTATACAAATCTAGTCCTGACAATAACAATCACATAAACGGAAGAATTATCCAATTTGGTGCATTCGATCGAAAGTTATTCGCGCACATACATTTCGGTGATTAATTTTTTTATACTATACATATTTAGTCTTGGCAACATAGACTTTAACACAGTGTATATTTCACTTTAATTCTTTTATATTTTTGTAATACTGGCTGGCTTGCTAAAATAAAACGATAAATAAAATAGTAATATCGACTGCAGCGGTCGCCACACTGCTTTCTACTGCGCCAAGTGCTGTGGGTTCAAATCCCAAGTGGAACAACACTTTATGTGATCCACAAATTGTTGTCCTGAGTCTGGGTGTTCTTTGTGTCCGTTACATGTATGTTTGTAAAGCCCCGAGACACAGCATGCATATGCGTAATGCGGGAGATGATTTAAAAAAAGAAAAAGATGTCTTTTAAAAAAAAAAAATACCGAATATATATCTTTATATATTCGGTATATTCTTTTTTGTATATTATTTATTTTCCTTGTAGTTATCTAACTACAAGAAAAATAAATAAAATATATTGAACGTACTGCACATTACTAATGAATTAAAAAAAAAATTGACGGTAGTTTGAAAAAATACAAATGTACAAACGAATATAGAAAGAGGATTAAACATTCCCATCCCTATTAACTTTGAATTCCTACTAACCTTTTCATCCCCCAAGCTCCTCTAAGCCTCGATGATCTTTATTCACTGCAATGACATCAAATTTTAACCTGTGTACCAACGAATATTACAATGTTGATTTGTGTTTGTCTACCAATTATTTATATATACAATTAATACATACTTTATTCATTTGTAGTTGTCTATTTGTTTCAGTGCGCTGACCACAACAAAGTATTTATTACGATTGCCATTTATTAAAAGAAAGAAAAAAGAAAAGATGATTGAACATGATAGAAGAGAGTAGTTTAAAATATCATGTCAATAATATTTAACACAATAACTCTCTAATATTATAAATTCGAAAGTAATTTATGTGTCTGTTAAGCTCTCATGCCTAAAACGTAGCAATTTTAATTAAAGGCATGGAAATACTTTGATTCTTGAGGAAGGACATAGGGTAGGTACTTTTTACCGAGATATGCGGGCAAAAGTATGTTTATTTATATATATTGTAAATAATTGTCATTATGTGCACCTACTCCATCTTTTCTCTGCATTGCCTTAGGGTTCGACTGGCAGAGAATGCCTTAAGCATTAAATCCGCCGATGCATGTATTTGTGCATTAAGTAATAAAATAAAATAGAAAGCAATTAGTACTTCAAATAAAAACTTTCTTGACCAATCTTTTATAATCGTTCTTAATTTTTTAAATATACATAATTTCTAATTTAGACTTACGAGTATGTAACCGTGTGGAAGGAGGTAAGAAGGTGTGATTAAATTATCGCTAAGCATTACGAATTGAATCGGTGTTTGGATTTAAGCTTACAAGATGGCGCTACTATAGCAATTACGAACTAACCCATAAAGTATCATCCGTGTTTAGATGATAATTGTGCAATTATTATACTATTTCATCACGTTTTTACTTTAGTGGTGAATAAGATATGGCATCCATTAGTCCTGAAAACTTTAAAATTTGTAATATATTTGGTGAGCTTTAAAAATGATTTATAATAAACATGAAAGAACGAAAATCCTAACTCGCGATGACAAAGTTTTCTTAGCACTCACCTTGTATATGTCTCAAAGTCAATATTAGCCGGGGAGTCCGTTTCTATGCAGGAAAGTAGCAGCATGGAGTGCGGCCACACTTTATTCTTGCCTACTGGTTACATATGAACTCTAAAAGTGTTTCCATATGACCTTAATACGACGCTCTCGCAGGGTTTCATGTTATCAACGTTCCGAGCACTAAGTGTCTCTGCTGAATGGCTGTATCTAAGATGCGTAAGGTAGCTTGGGAAGAACGAGAGGTGGGATATTTGAATCCTCGTCCCCCACTGCCATAGAAGATTTGACTCTCCATTTTTTTATTTAGTGGTATTTTAGGGTAAACTATTTACATTTTTTTTTGTTTCCAATACACACATTTACAGACACACTGATGAAAATTGCACCACGAAGACCTCGCAGGGTCTATCTGGGTGGCAGTGAGTCGCTAAAAGCTATGTAATACCAAATATGTAATTCAATAAAGCTATGTAATTTAATAAAACAAAATAAAATAAAATACAACACAAATCAACACTTACATACTTAATCCATGCAACACAATGTTATTTACCTTCGGCAGATAGTGGTTTTTCAATTTATGTTGGAAGGCATGTTTTGCCTTCTTTATATACAAGGATTGTATCTCCTCTGGCATTTTATTTAGAAGAGTAGGGATTAAGTACTCTTCTACTCTTTCACCGTACAAGTTATTTGTTTTCGGCAGTAGGTATTTGATTTTTAGGTATGATTTTGTTTAGGTTATTTGGATTGGTCCTTTCAATTAACAATTCAGGTTTACAGTTTAGTGACAGTGTGTTATATTCATATTTTTCGAAAACATTCATAACATTACAATATTTAAAAAGCTCATTATCTTTAAACTTCTGTCTAACATGTTTTGGACCTATTATTTTAAGTAATCTTAATTGTAAATTATATAGTTCTACCATTTATGTTTTATATGTTCTCCCGTAACTGTACTGAGCCCGTAACCGACAACCGAATCAGCTAGTGCAACATGTAACATTCTCAGTACTTTATATGGAAGTTTACTTTTTAATATACAAAATTTGCCAATAAGGCTTCTCAATTTATTACATACGTGATCTTTGTGAGGTCGCCAACTAAGTTGGCTGTCAATGACGAGCCCAATGTACCTACATTGAGCATTGGCAATTGCTGGTTGCCCTATGCAGACAGTCGTGTTCGTGTGCAACTACTACAGGTACAGAGCTTACTTTATTGTTTGATGAATGTATGTAAACAATTTTTGATTTTTGGGCATTTATTACTAGACCTGTATCGTGCGCCCACTTACACAGTTGGTCGAAGTCAGACTGTAGTGATTTTTATGCTTCTTCAGTGTTTTTGTGGTACACTCAAACTTTACGACACGAAGTTGTCGAAAAAAGCTAGATCAATCTTTTTTACGAGTTGAACATTCGTTTACTACTGGAGGCAGCTCAGACATACGTTAGCAATAAGTGCTGTTTCAACCGTGTATACAGTATGAACAATTGGTGCACTGTTAAAACTTCAGTCTCCTAGTACAGTAGTGCCGTAGGAAAGCCATATGGCTTACAAAATAAGACCTTCAAGATAACTCTTTGAGCTATCTCAAAGTCATTTAAAGTAGAATTCGATGCTCCACCCCATATAGTAATACAATAAGTGTAAAGTAAATAGATTTCAGAGACAGAGGAAATCTCAACAGCAATCCTACCCGGGAATCGAACTCGAGACCTCTTCATCTGCAATCGCTTACGCTAACCACTAAACCAACGGGGCAGTCAACATTTTAATAAAAAAAACTTGCCAATCAATAATTGCTAAAGAACTACTTACTCGGTGGCACAGTGGTAGCGTAACTATGCATCTGCTGTGCATGAGGTCTCGGGTCCGATTCCAAATGTTTGAATGATCTGCAAATATTTGTTTCAGAGTTTGGGTGTTTTCTATGTATTATATGTATGTATTTACAAAAAAAAAGTTGAGATGTATTTATATCAGTCATCTAGTACCCATAATACAAGCTATGCTTACTTTGAGACCAGCTGACGTTGAGTGTTAGATGTCCGAAATATTTAATAATTACGATTATTTATTTCAAACCAAATACCCACGTATTAAGTATTTTCCTAATTTATTCTCAATTAATATTTATTTTTATTGACCTGCTTTTGTAGGCTTATGTGCAGCAGCGGACTATTGTGATGACGCATATGTAGGTTATAGTTTTGTAGGCCCACAGTATTAGATAGTTTTAGCTTAGACAAACTTTATTAGGTTGGCCACCCGTTTGTGACCGGTGTGCCGGGCGACGCGGCGACGTAACCGAAAAATTGTTCCTAGTGGGAATTTAGCCTCTTATAAAAAACAATATAAGTACAAAAAAAAGGAAGACAAATCTTCTACGGCAACCTCCAAATCCTCATTTATTCCAGCTATCTTGTAGCAGGTATCTTGTGGCACATCAAGAGACGGTCGGAGTGCTTCAATAATGGCTCTGAACGCAAGAAATCATTGAGCTCAGACGCGACTGAATCTAAGACCTTATAAGCTATTTGTGTATCAACATTTAGGGTGGGTTTAGAGCTTGGTTTAAAGTAGCCTCACCGCAAATACTACTTTCCAGCGTAGAAACGGACTCCCCAAGTAACATCAATTCATAAATCGTATATTAAATAAGTGCCACGAAAACTTTAATATCGCAGGCTAGGTTTAGCATTGTTTTTATATGTGTGAGGTGCATCAAAGGCTAGCTGAACATACACAATAATATTGTCAATGCAGAATTGTGAATCATCTACATCAATATATCAGGACCATATATTGATGTACATGAAAGCACACTACGCAATATTATTGGCATGTTTTGGTCATAAAGCCTTATGTAGTCGCTGCACGTTGCATCGTTAAATTCGTTTGTATTCGTTTGTAACCTTCTATAGTATTCGATAAAAATCGTAATATCGAGTATGGCTTAGTTAACATATGCATTATAATGCCGGCTCGACTGTGAGTGGAAGTACTATCCTCAGCCTTTTTTTATGAACCTCGTGAAAGTGGAAAATATGAAAATGATTATACTTCAGAAAAATAGGATTCATATTAATTCAATAATAAAATAAACCAGTTAATCACGAGCCTAGTAGTGGATTTTGGTTAGGCAATGGACAATTGTCCAACTAAAAAGTCTAAAAACACTGATGTGAGCGCTAATGGCTGCGACACAGTTTTAACTATTGCAGCCATTAACGTATTTTCTAATTAACAATTATTACTATTACTGATTGAGCAACTACCCCTACCGAAGGCAGCCTACGGTTACGACCTCAAAATGAGAATATCAACGTACAAGTTGAAACGATTACTATTTACTGTCGTGTGTCCTTCAGTAAGATAGAGTGTCGGAGTGTTTCCCTATCATTTCTCTCTCACTTTCAATGTTAAAGAACCGCAGCCATATATGTTGGCGGCGGTGGTTTAGTATTTGTCAAAAATAGTAACTCATGATAAACATAAACTTCATCGATTTCTTTAGGTTTTGCCAAATGAGTTTGATTTATGAATCTTCTTCAATTCTTTTTGAAAATTTGCTCGGAGTGATTTAACTTTTTTCTTTGCGACTTCTCTTATGCTAATTGGTTTGATTCTTTTATCAAATAATCATTTTTCGAATCCACTGTTTGAAAGATGCGTTCCGCAATCCTCGCAAAGTTGTCCTAGTTTTGTATATATCATACAGACAAATCATTGTTTTTCTTGGGAGTATTATACAATGAGAGTATATTATTGTCAACAGTGTCACCACTGTTATAGGTATGCACAATATTTTCGTCCTCCACTTGAAAAACTATCACGAGTGAAATTCTGCTCAATTTTTTTTTCTAAGTTAACACTCCAACACACCTCAATATTATTGGCAATCTATACCTACCTTCCCCCGATATTGCCGTGACAAAATAAGAATTTCTTAAAATTAACAATAAACGTTATTGTAAATTGTAACAATACCCGTATAGTGTCTGTTTTTTAATATTAAGTTAACAGCTTTTTACTAAATACATATATATGTTTACACTATACATTGAACAAAATAATATTTTTTACAATTTTGGTTTGTCTGTCTGTCCATCTGTAGAGCTATCTGTTTGTTCCGGCTGATATCTGGAATGGCTAAATCGATTTTGACGGAACTTTCACTGGCAAATAGCTGATGATATAAGGAGTAAATTAGCTTTGCCCGCGGCTCAGCTAATTGACAATATAATTGCATGTGTGTGGCTAGACTTAGACGCGTATTTTCAAATAATAATTTTGGGGGTGGTTTGATATTTATTTCATAGAATGACAGTCAGGCAATATTCATACAGTTTCACTTTGTTTTGACGCACATTTGGCAAGTTATAAATTAATTTGTATCAGTTGTTACAAATACTAATATTTTAGAAAAACACGTGGAGTGATAAAGTACCTGTGCCTGAAAATATTAAATCTCGGTGACTGGAAATATATTTGACCTTCAGAAGACGTTGAGCGATATATAGTGCTTTACCTCTATTCTACATTTGCACATTAATTGCTGAATTCAAAAGACGTAACTCGAGCTATCAAGACGATCCGGTCCGCGGCCTACAACCTTCGTTATGGAATAAAATGTCAAAAAGGTCAAGAATTTGATTATGAAAATAGAAGAATAACAATCAAAGGTTTAGCTGAGATGACAAGGTTTTATTTGATACCATCTAATCTTTTTTATCTAACTTACGGTAACTCAGAGTAGTGGTAGTGTTGGCCGAAAACAAAGGAACTTGAAACTTCTTAGCGGAATTTTGAAATATTACAATTACTGCATATCTACAGTGTCATTAAAGTTCATAAGGTATTTATAAGTTTTGATAACATTTTAAAATTGGTATGAAGGAAACTAACAGAATCGGGCAGAGTGACGGGCAATAGAAGATGCCTAGGGCCAGCAGTGGACTGCTATAGGTTGATGATGATGTTTTTTTTTTAATTGTATAGTGGGCAAACTAGCAGACGTATCGCCTTTACAAGCGATTACCGCTACCCATGGACACCCGCAACACCAGAGGCGTTATAAGTGCGTTGCCGGCCTTTTAACAGGAGTACGCTCTTTTCTTGAAGGTTTGAAGATCGTATTGGTCCGGTCCGGAAACACCGCAGGCGACAGCTCATTCCACAGTTTTTTTAGATGATGAAACTAAAAAAAATGATGTAGTGAGTAGGTAGATAGAAAAGGACGTCACCTGTAACCAGCTCCTTACAAGATACTTTCTCGTAGTTTATATATGTAATTAAAAAACAACAAAATAACAATTTTATTTAGTCGGCGGGATAAGCCCTTATTTGTAACATGTTTAAACATATAACAGTGTAAAACTGTAAAGCTAGTCTAAATAAAGAAGCCTAAGTGCTTAAGTTACTCCTCCATCAGCTACCTGCCAGTAAAAGTCTCATCGAAATTCGTCCGTATAGCGATTAGCTGAAAAAAACAGACAATATTGATAAAAAAAATGATTTTTTGATGTATTTACACCAAAAATATATTTTTTACATTACATGAAAGTATCTAGGTACATATTTACAATGGATATTTTCACATGCATTCAGTGAAAATTTGTTATTTTGATCAAAGTGACCGCATTTAAGCAAATGGACTATACATTTTGTCCGAACCAAGTGCTTGATTTTTACTTTTTATCAAACCAGCATACGTTCTCTGACCCTCCTGGAATTGTAGGTATTTTGTACTTGATCTTTACACTGATTATTACAGAAATACTCTAAAACCATGAAGTACTTGACCTTCCTGTGGACTGGGAGAATCTTACATACAAGATATAGTTACAATTTTAACAAGAGGAAAAAACGGCACCCTTATAGGATCATTGATGTCCGCCTGTCTGTCAAGACTCATTTTCTCAGGTACGCATGGAGGTAACAAGCTAAAATTCATATAAAATACTAGGTCTACTGTCTCTTGGAGCTTTGAAAAAACCCAATGCAATCAAAAGATACAGCAGTTTGTGCTGAAAACTTTCGATACTCGCAAAGGAATCAAAACCTATTAGGTACTTACCGTGAACTAAGGATCTTGAAATTTTTAGTTACTACATATAATACAGGTTTGTACGAACCCTAGGTGCGCGAGTCAGACTCGCATTAGCCGATTTTTAGTTTTAGTTTTCCTGCGTACGGGGTACCTTTATAAAACGTAACCTAAACTTGTAATGATAGTTTTAAATATACCTACGGAAGTATGTACTCAGGCCACATACAGTGACTCGGTGAGTTTTGTTTAAAGCACTATTTACGAGATAAATTGCAGTTATGGTTGTTCCTACATCGGTCAGAAAAACGCAAAATAGTGGAATGGATAAAGAAAAATATCGTGGCTGTAAAAAACCGCCAAGTCAGCGATCGCAGAGCATTCGCAGCAGTCAGGACCAAACCAGTGGATAAAACTACAGGAACCACAAGTTCGGAAAGTAACTATTTTTGTAGCTTAATACGTGAACGCCATTGCAATCAAAAGAGATCAATTTTAACCAAGAAGACTGATATCGACTGTAAATATTTTGGAATCCTGTCATTAGCGGTTATTGACCCACCGTAGGGACGAAACTAAATGTGCAAACGTAAGTGTAATGTGTAGAAGTACCGACAATACAAACAATAACGCGAAATAAAATCACAATCCTAGGACTATATTTAAATATAGTCTATGCCTACAATTTAATAATTTATTTAAAAAATACCTTTTATAAATTCATTTATTTGATGAGGTGCTTTTAAAAAACCCGCCCCCCCCTTGCCCATAACCTGGGTACGCCCATGGGCAGAGCAATGGCGAAATAATGTACTTTCTCAGGATTGATTAATATTTCAAAAGAAAAGAACTCTCGCACAATATGGAAATTGTTATAGTTCTACACCTGTAATGCTATGCCTCACTTCATTATATTATATAACATCGTCACACTACTATCATTACATGTACCTAAGTACAAATTGGATGAATTTATTTTTGCATATGTTTCGGTAATCCAGTTTTGACATTTAATTTACATATTCTATATTATTCCGATGATGACAAAATCTCATTATATTATGTTCTTCTTTTCCCAGACATTAGCTACTTCTTTGAGGCAGCAGGAAGAGTTTGTGGAAAACGTTACAATTTTAGTTTAAGACTTATTTGATCACCATGTTCATGTCAGGATTCGATGTAATTGAGAAATAAACGTTCTGACGTGTAAAAGACACTTTCCTAAAATACCAAAAGAACTGAACTGCTGTCACCTCTTATATTTGACGCGACAGCAACTGGAACGTTCTAGTCGATTCCGCGATGACGTAACATAAACAACCCAAACGAAACACAATCAAGCCATATTTATTTTTGTGTAATTTGATGTAAGGTTAATTATTCTGTGCCTCAAGAAATCAACGAGAACTTTCCGATATTTAGACGTTTCGAGCGTTGTTCTGAAATCACTTTTTCTTCAGAACAACATAATCCTATAGAGAAGTATGCTCCACGTCATATCGGTCAGCCCAGTAGCCCTCTCAGAAAACGTTTTGTCAATGATAGCTTGAAAGAGGTTCTTAGCGCAGGACATCATTGAGCTCAGATGCGACTGTATCTGAAGGTGTACAAAATAAGCCGTACACCCATTAGCTATTTGTGTATTATCAACTAATAGGGTGGGTTTAGAGTAGTCCCACCCAAGTACTACCTTACTGCGTAGAAACGGACTCCCCGAATAATGATTTAGAAAAATCTTAGACAAGGTACGTGTCGCGTAAACATTGATATCGCAAGCTAGGTTTGGTGTTGTTCTGTATGAATATTGCGCATAATTTTATGTATCTTACTAAAATTTTGTTGATTTTATTATATTTAATAATATTAACAATCAATATTTGTTGAAAAGGGTTAGGCACTATACATTTATCATCTAAAAAGTGATGATATTTAAAGGGTTTCGATGGTACTTGCTACAGTAGCGCCATCTCGTTACAACAAAAGGGATTTGTGTGACAGTAGTTTGTCACTCAAATCAACAATTCGATGAATCGATGTCGAGCGATAACAGAATTAATGATAATATATTGCTAACCGATATGTTATGACTCTCATGTATGTTATATCTAGTCTCGTGTAGAGAATGGTTCGGTCACTGAGTATGGTACTGTTGTAAAAGTTATTGAGACTGTGTGCGGTTTGTCTTTGTGGTACCGACCGATAAGTGTTTTTTATGTGTGGAATATGTCTGTAATGTGGTTTTATGATTGGATAAGTTATCTGCGACATATTTAGTTTATTACTGTTAAGTGATTTTCATGTAACACGAAACACAAACTTTCTTCAGTATCATTTCAGGCAGGAACACTGAATTACGGAGTACTTAACTATTAATTCTGTGTCAGGCTATCAAAATTATCATATTTAAAAAAATAAATATAATCTTAAGAAGCTTTTAAATCTTAATGTTCTTATGAAATGCTATCATTTATCCCTTAATTTCTGAAAAGTATTACATATTTTCAGCCATTTATTTGAAATCTTTGTATATGAATGTGGTTGTTTTTTATTCAATCATCAATTCCGTACATAATACATTCGTGTACTGTACTTATTATCAAAAACTGTTATGTCTTTGGACAACATACAGGTGCTAAATAAACCTACGATAATCGCAATTGCAAACTTTTTATTGCATTGATCGTTACAGTTCGAATGTTCAGCTTAGAGTTAAAAAAGTGACAAAATTATGACATTAGTCGAGTAAATGACACACATGTTTTCCGTCTAACAACCACAGATTATACAGTTACTTATTGTAATCGTCGGTTGCAGCGGCGCTGGAACAGAAACATTAGAGAAAATCCATTTTAAATTGCCAATTTACCGCAGCCACAAGTGACAATGAAGTTCTTTGGTTTGTTTAATTTATCACAGACAGTTTTCTATTGCATTTTTATTGATTGTATTTTGGGTTAAAAGTTACAATGTTTTCGAGGTAGTCACGGTCGATTTACAGATGTATATTATGGTCAGTTTTGCTAAACTTTTATGATTAAATTGAGATAATTAACTCTAACAAACGAGTAATGAAATGGTTTTTCGAGCTTTTGGGTGTTTCAACTACGTACGAATCAAAGAAATATAAGAATTGGGTGGTTGTTTAACATATGGCATAAAATCCCCAATATGAATAACCCAAAGGTTAATAAATGTATATAATACTAAAGATCGTCCTACAGGGCTCTTTCTGACGTCCCTTTCTAAAGATTCTCAGAAAATACATCAACCACAGAGTTGAGACATTTCTATTGACAAAACAAATTTTATCTCTTGTTGATTCTGCTATCGCTGGACGTCGATATATCGAATTGTTAATTTGAATGATAAGGAACCGTTACATAAATTCCTTTGGTTGCAACGAGATAGTGTTACTAAAGCAGATACTGAGTCCGTGATGTATCATTTTTTTTTTAATATCAATTATACAGTACTTGTTCAAAAAATATTTGTTGCAATATATATCTGACATATTATACAATCAACAAATTGTTAGTAGGTAAGTTATACACAATATTCATAAAAAACAACTCTAAGCCTGGCTTGCAGTATCAAAGTTAATGCTACTCTTATCTGATGTAAGATTTATGAATAGTCATTAGTCGGGAGTCTGTTTTTACGCAGTGAAGTATTACTCGGGGTGTAAATACATAAAACTCACCACACTCGTTCATACACGAATAGCTAATGGGTGTACGGCTATTGTGTACAGTCTCAAGTACAGTTGCATCTGAGCTCAATGATAGCCTGCCTTTATAGCTATTTACGTACTTCCTTAATGTGGTATAGTGACGGCAATGCCTGCTACAAGATGGCTGAAGAAAATAAGAGGTAAGGAGGTTTTTGAAATATTATTCCTTAAATAAAGGTAAGTTATTGTTTATTTTATCTTATTTACATATTGCTATACTATTAAATTTTGATGAAAATAAGTTTTATGAATAATCCCATTTATACACAACATAGTATACATGTAACTATTAGCTTTGTTGCAGAAATATTAATCTTATCGATTGCCACACTGGTATTTGTGCGTCAAAAATTGTTTGTTACAGTGTTTTATTGACCAATTTTGAAAATTGAACGATAACATACCACAACGACAACAACATACCACGACAACTAGAGTGAAGTAAACATAAAAACAGCAATTTCATTAATTACAGCTATCATTGACAGAACGTTTCCTGAGAGCGCTACTGCTGACCGATATAATGTGCCGCAGACTTTTCTATAAGATTATTTAAATGTGTTAAACAAGTCTTAAAGTAAAATTAGTACGTTTTCCACAGACTCTTCCTCCTGACTCAAAGAAACAGCTAACGTCTAGAAAAAGAAGAACATAATTTAATAGGATTTTGACATCATCGCAATAAAATACAGGTGAATAGAGGAATTCAAACTATACTATAGTACTTAGTTAAGAGTAATATGAACATACAAGTGAAAAACAAGAACATTGCATCTGAGCCAAATTTGCAACATGATTTACAGAATTCATAATTTGTGGTGAAGAGATCTATTGAATTAAATGTTAAACAAATGTCAAAACTGGACTAACGAAATATATACAAAAGTAAATCTAACCGATTTGTACTTACACATAATGATGAGAGCAGTGTGACGCTGCTATACACAATGAAGTAAGCAAGCATTACAGCTGTAGAACTATCACAATTTCTAAACTGTGCTATAATTCTGATACATTTCTTTTGAAGTATAAATCAATCCTGAAAAAGTACTTTATTGGCCCACTACTTCGCCGCTAAGGAAAAATAAACTTAAAAAGGAAGTCAAATCTTCTACGGCAGTGGTGTTGAGAAGCGGAGACAAGGTGAACTATATGCCTCAACCTCTCATGTGCTCCAGCTATCGAGTAGCGTAGGATTGTCATCACTGTGGCGCATCAAGGGACGGCCAAGGTACGTCAGAGGTTCTGAGCGCAGGACATCACATTGAGCTCAGATGCAACTGTATTTGAAGCTGTAAACCATAGCTGTACACACTAATTGGCATTGGCGCATCATCAATGAGTAGGGTGGGTTTAGAGTAGTCCCACCCGAGTACTACCTTACTGCGTAGAAACGGACTCCCCGAATAATGATTTGGAAAAATCGTAGACAAGGTACGTGCCTCGTAAACATTGATATCGCAAGCTAGGTTTGGTGTTGTTCTGCATGAATATTGTGTATAATTATATGTATCTGACTAATAATTTGTTGAATTTGTAATATTTTATAATATTAGGAATCAATATTTGTTGAAAAAGTTTAGGCACTATACATTTATCATCTAAAAAGTGATGATATTTAAAGGGTTTCGATGGTACTTGCTACAGTAGCGCCATCTCGTTACAACTAAAGGGATTTGTGTGACAGTAGTTTGTCACTCAAATCAACAATTCGATGAATCTATGTCGAGCGATAACAGAATCAATGAACATGATTCAATTGTTATTTATATTGCTAACCGATGTGTTATGACACTCATGTATATTATATATAGTCTCTTGTAGAGAATGGTTCGGTCACTGTGTATGGTACTATTTGGTCTAGTGCAGTGACTGGTTCGGTCACTGAGTATGGCACTGTTGTAAAAGTTATTGAGACTGCGTGCGGTTTGTCTTTGTGGTAGTGTTTTTTATGTGTGGAATATAGACGTATGTGGTTTTATGATTGGATAAATTATCTGCGACATATGTTATTTATTACTGTTAAGCTATTTTCATGTAACACGAATCACAAACTTTCTTCAGTATCATTTAAGGCAGGCACACTGAATTACGGAGTACCTAACTATTAATTCTGTGTCAGGCTATCAAAATTATCATATTTTAAAAATAAATATAATCTTATGAAATCTTAATGTTTTTATGAAATGCTATCATTTATCCCTTAATTTCTGGAAAAGTATTATATACTTTCTGCCATTTATTTGAAATTATTGTGTATGAATGGGGTTGTTTTTTATTCAATCGTCAATTCCATACATTCGTGTACTTATAATCCAAAAAAATTAGGAAAACAATTATAATTTGCCAATTTAATGCTGCCACAAGTAACAATGAAGTCCCTTGGTTTGTTTAATTTATCTGTCAGTTTTCGTGTTGCGTTTTTATTGATTGTATTTTAGGTTAAAAATTACAATGTTAAATTTAAAACAATTTTTAACGCACAAATACCAATGTGGAAATCGTTAAAAACAATATTTCGCCAACAAAGCTAATAATTATATGTATAACTATGTTGTGAAAGAACGGGATTTTTTATAAAAAAAAAATTCATCAAAATTTAATAGTATAGCAATATGTAAATAAGGAATAGGGGTAACGAAATAATGAAACATAAATATTTCAAAAAAGGAAGCCAAATCTTCTGCGTCAGTGGTGGTGAGAAGCGGAGACAACGCGGACTATGCCTTAACCTCTCATTTGCTCCAGCTATCTAGTAGCGTAGGATTGTCATCACTGTGGCGCATCAAGAGACGGCCGAGGTACGTCAGAGGTTCTGAGCGCAGGACATCATTGAGCTCGGATGCGACTTTACCTGAAACTGTACCTACATCATAGCCGTACACTCATTAGCTATTTGAGTATCATCAACGAATAGGGTGGGTTTAGAGTAGTCCCACTCCGAGTACTACCTTACTGCGTAGAAACGAACTCCTCGATTTTTTTTTTTAAATCTTATATAAGGTATGTGTCGCGTAAACATTGCTATCGCAAGCTAGGCTTAGTGTTTTTCTGCATGAATATTGTGTATAATTTTATGTAACTGACTAATGATTTGTTGCTTTAGTAATATTCCAAGCAATAAATGTTTGTTGATGAAGGTTAGGCACTATTCATTTGTCATCAAAAAAGTGATCATTTTAAAAGGGTTTAGATGCCACTTACTACGGTAACACGTCCGTAAAGCTAGAAAGGTCAAGTAGGCAGAATCACTCTTTTTATATCTCAAAATTTAGTGCTCATTTAGTGCTAATTTAGTGCTGATAACAGATATTTGGTGCTGAGATAGGAGGACTAACAATGAGAACACTACTAACTTTTCATTAAGCTAGCAGTGTACCATTCGTGACTGCGCTATGGTACAGTTGGAGCGAGAGGCACATCAGCTAATAATTTAGTGCTCAATAAGTGCTGACTGTATAAGCAAACAGACTTTTCGAAAAAAAAATTCATACATAACGATACGAGTAATCATAGAGCTGAAAGATGACTTTAAAATCGGTATTGGTGAAATTGAAAAGAGATACTATTTAATACTCAATTAATGCTACCGGTAAACCCAGAGAATTTTTTTGAAAAATCATTTTTCAACTACCTGCTCGAAGATTTTCAAAAATCGAAAAGTTACGGGTTTTATTCTGTTTTCCAAATATCGAGTTTTCACCAGATCTCAACGTTATAAGGTCACAGGAAACTACCCTGACTCCCCTCGCGATGTAGTCGCTGAGAGTGCGTTAAAAAAAAAATTTTTTTCATAGCAACTACTGCTAGTATATCGACTCCAGCAGTCTCAAGAGCGAGGAGAATACTCTAAAACGGAAACTAATGGATTTAAAAAACGTCATCATTTAGTGCTCAATTAGTGCTATATATAGGATTTTTGAATAAAAAAAAACACAAAGCAGTCATACGCACTGCCGACAGAAGTGAAAACTCATAACTATAAACAAACGGTTGTTTTAACTTACCTGAAACGAACACCTATGCTTTTTTTAATAGTGTGCAATAAAAAGAACTAAAAATTATTATAGTCTGGCCACTGAGAGAATGCGTTTCTGACAGGTCGTGATCCAATGGGCGATGTAACTTTGAACTGGTGTACAATTTATGGCAAAATTTTAAATATCTTTTATTAACCTTAATAATGAGTAATAACATTAAAAACTGAATAATCATGCCAACTTACAATAAACGTTTTATTTTGGGCTAAAGTTATTAACAATTAATTAATTAATTAATTTAAGAACAATAATTTTTAAAAGTCTAACGACGTCAAACTGCGGTGTTTCAAGGTTATGTCAACAGTTTGTTTTTGTAGTGATGAGACAAAATAATAGGTAATTGTAACTGAGTATTTTTGTAATCGTAATATATTCTGTCGGTCGATATATTGTTAAATAAAACGTTCTAATTTATAACATATAATTTTATTTTTTTATTTATTAATCTTTATTGAATACACAAAAAAACAGTATAACAAGATGAGTTACAAAGTATGTAAGGATGTCGTACAGTCGAATGTTGTCACCATTTCAGGGAAATGTGCCGAAATGCTTTGGGCATTTATACGAACGACATTAAAGTTCCTGGGGACATCGGAGAAATTATTCGAGAGTGTGTATTTAACACATATTTAATATAGTTTATAATACAATATAAGTACGACCAAACCAAACTTAAGAAAATAATTGTCGTGATATCAGTCAGATGAATTGAAAATAAATGGAAAACTAATTTTATCCCTTTATATTTCTGGTAAAAAATTTGTAATACAAAATAGCGTTGTGAGGACCGTCATTTTGTGACATACACAAACAGTCATCTCTTGTCGTCTTGCGCGCATAGACTACGTTTTCCAGTTTTCTCGTTGTGGGGGGTTTTCTCGTTATTGTTATTGTTGTTTATTTGTACCTCTGCGCTAATTTGTTTAGAATTTTACTGTTTTGTACTTTTGGTGCGTAACAATAATGTCGAAAAGCGGTCATCCATTGAAAAGTGAAACCCGTGAACTAATAATCAAGCAATAATGGAATAATGGATAACGCCCCTTATCATTCGGTGCAAATAAATAAGCAAATAAATAAAGCACCTTCTCAAGCTATTAGAAAAGAGGAATTGGTGGCTTGTAGTATAATGCCATAGAGCTAATCTGGGCTCAAATTAAAGGTTATGCAGCCCGCCATAATACGTCTCCACCATATGGCATAAAAAAGATGAAGACGCTTTTAAAAGAAGCATGCGAAAAAGTCACAAGAGATGACTGGATAAAGGTTGTTGAAAAAACTAAAAAATATATATTTGATAACTTTAACCGCAATATTCGTATAGACACTGATTGAGAATAACATAATAATACAAGTTGGTGAAGATGACAGCGAGTCCTCAAGCGAATCGGAGTCGGATTAAATTTTGATTTGACATTATTGAAATCTTAAAACTATGTATTTCGTAATATATATTTTCCAATAAATGCAGTATTTTTATTTTCTTTCCCTTTGTTTCATTCAGAAATTACGATTAAATTTAATTCATCCATCAACAATTTTGTTAATATTGTGTTTGAAATATAATGAAATATATATAAATTGAATAATTATGCATAACGAATGCTACGAGTATAAATACTGTTACCAAATATTATTAATGTTATTCATGGTACATCACTACTCATGACGAATTTACAAGTGTCAGGAACGCATTCTCTGAGTGGTCGGACTATATGATTGTAAGTAGTAAATGGAAGTAAAGCTTTGATAATTCAATAGATGTCGCTGTTTTCAAAAATATTGTAAACAATCTTTTTGATTTACAAAAGGTTTTGTGTAAGTAGAAAATCGTTATTTTAATTTATTGTAAATCACTTTAAGATACTGAAATATTAACTTTAAGTATATAAAATCATATTGAGAAAGGACCACTATCTAGAAAAACGAATGCTACCAAAGTATATCGGTAGATGGCGCTGTTAACAATAAACATCCGTCTTACGAATTTTTTCGATCAGGACACGTGACCTGACGCGAGTTTATACATTTTTACCCATTCCAAAAAAGTACACAGCGCCGCTAAAGAAGTTTTCACTTCAAAAAATTTTTTTTTTATTCAAAAACTGGTGGTACTGTTGCAAAAGTTATTGAGACTGGATTCGGTTTGTCTTTGTGGTACGGGTTGTAAGTCTTTTGGATGTGAAGAATATGTATGTTATTTGATTTATGGTTGGATAAATTATATTAGCGATATAATATATACAGTTTATTGCAAACATACAAACAAATTCAGTATCATTTAAGGCAGGCACGCTGAATTACGGCGTAACTATAAATTCTGTGACGCGGTATCAAAAATATCATGTATAAAAAATGAAATATAATCTTTCAAGTTTTTAAATCTGAATGTCTTTTTGAAGTGCTATTGTAGCGGTCACGGATTCGATTACATTTTATCTATACAAATAATATTATTATATATTTTTATATTGCGTCGTCACGCTACACCACCTAAAACATGCAACAGAGAGAGATGTCATACGCCTACATCTACGCATGCTACCTGACTCACTCTCTCCTTAATATTAGTATAAATACTGGTGTTGGTTTGTATATAGTTAGTCATCTTTTGAATACAATACTTTTATCTTCATTCTGCTGTCTTATTCAATATACTCCCACGAACACAACAAAATAATTATAATTACACGTTTTCAGCCATTCATTTGTTCCATTGGAGAATAAGAATGAGAATGATGAATTTAACATTCCATGCAATTGGAGAGGCCTATGTCCAGCAGTGGACTGCGATAGGCTGATGATGATGATGATTTGTTATGTATGAATGGGATTGATTGTTTCCAATCATTAATTCCATACATTCGTGTACATTAAGAAGGTACTTGGTCTCTTTTTATTGGAAAGGAAATGTCCTTAACGGTGGCTACATGACAAGGAAACAAGGATCTGATGATGAATACATAATTCTTTGATTAATGTACAGGACTTTCAAGTGGTTGCTGTTTGTGCATTAGCGAGTATAAACTAAGGGCCTTTATTAGTGTGTGATGTGATATTATTGGTCATTTCATAGATAGTTCCTAGACTAATACGAATGCATTTATTTTTGCGGTTAAATTGAAATTAAATAAATCATGCCCCTTAGACACTTGCCGCCGCCTCAAACGCCAGTCGCACCTGAACCTGGTTTATCAGCACCAGGACCCGCACTGATGATGGAACTGCCAAATATGTTGCCCAACCGTATGACTCAGATACTCCTTCTGAACTGAGTGATAACTGCAATGTTGGTGTGCGGAGGAAACGTACACGTGAACTGGATGATGATCATGATTAATTAAAACCTGAAATGACGAGGTTGTATACGACATTAACAGCCACTGTCATACAAAATTATAAGGATTATAAGCAAAATTATGAATTAAAAAACAGTTTGCAAATGATGTCAGACAAATCTAGATTGGTCCCTAAATCTCTTAAAGCCTGGAAGAAGAGAACGAACAAGACAAAAAAATATTCCGAAATTGAAAAAAAAAAAACTTGAAAGTAAAAGTAAGTCGACAAGCCTAGAATTACGTAACGTTCCCCCGCTTTGTTAAATGATATTGCTAGAATTGAGACTAAAGAAGAGATCGGAGAGATTGTTAAATCATTGGCTAAAGCTAAAGCTGTAGAGGTTGAGCTATAGGATTCTGAAATTAGAGACATTTACAGAATAAAAACAAAGACAATATTAAACCTATTATTATTGAGCTTAAAGAGGGCAAAGATATTAACAAAGAATAAAAAATCGAAACAGGAAAATGGCAAAAGAAGATAAATTATGATCTAGTCGTCGAGTTGCGGAAACCCAGCCCGCGAGTTTCAAGTTCAAAAAGATAAACTCAATACTTACTCTTTATATACGTAAATCTGAAGGAGCTGCTGCTGGCTGGTGTCTACCAGCTGCAATTAAAATAGACTCCGATCTTGGTAAACTTCTAAAAAGGAAGTGACTGTGTTTTTTGCCCAGACCTACTAAAGAGGGGTCTTATCTATCTAAATAAATTAAAGTAAAAAAAATAATGAATAAGTATCAGCTACTTAATTAAAACGACAGGATCACTGGTTAGCGATAAAATCCGATTTGTAAATCAAAACGATTAATCTTTACCTCAGCTACGATTAACATGTAACATAGAATGTAACTGTTTTAGGTCACCTTGCAGAAATGAAGAATCACGCGATTATTTATATAAATTGAATCTGAAATATGCCCCAATACGTTCATTCAACTCAGTAGTATAAATTATTACATTTATAAAATTTATTTGACTTAAATTATAATAGTTTTATGGTGAGTTCTAGTAGTGCATGTGCATGGTTGCATTCTATTGTTAAGGAACGTCTGTTTCACCTGTCAAAATCACCTTCTTAGATTGGTCAAACTATATTAAGCAACTATATCTTTCTTCTTTGGCTACTGTAATATCATAGTCATATATATCATAATAAATAATAGTGTAGCATTAATACACACTTACGTCGCAATGCCAATGTGTTAAACCTACCATGCCGAAACGCACGCTACGCCTTTTTTTACTTCGCCAAGTGTTGTGGGTTCAAATCCCACATGGAATAACACTTTGTGTGATCTACAAATTGTTGTTCTAAGTCAGGGTGTTCTTTGTGTCCGTTTCATGTATGTTTGTAAAGTCCCCCGCGACACAGGAATTATACGTAGTGCGAAAGTTGTCTTGAAAAAATGATATTCTTTATTTTATATTATTTTATTCTGTACTAATAGATCCTCATTTCTGTTTATTTACAAAAGTAGTACCTTCATTTAGTTTATAATTTAATATACATATTTCAGACATTAACACACAACGCCATCTAGTCCAAAACTAACCTGAGCGTGTACTATGGATACTAGACAACTGATATACTTACATATATACTTTTTTATTGTAAATAAATACATAATCAACATAGAAAAAATCCTGAAACAAATATTTGTAAAGAAATTAAACAATTGATTTCGTAAACAATAGTAGGTGCTTCTGTGTGTCTCTGTCAGCCATCACATAGCTACTACTATTGCTACTTCTATGTACTGATTTTTCTTTAGTGGAATAGGGCTATAGGGGGGGTTAACGAGCAGACGTATAGTCTGATGGTAAGCGATTACCGCCGCTCATTGCTGGCCTTTAGGGGATGGGAAGAGGGAAGGGGTGGAGGGAGGGGTTGGGGTATGGGCCTCTGGTATCCTCACTCACACAGTGCAAGCGCTATATCAGACCGGTTTTTTGTGAGGCCGTGATATCACTCCGGTCGAGCCGGCCCATTCATGATGAAGCGTGGCTCTTCCACGGTTAAATGGGACAATGAAAATAAATCATGGACTTGAGTTCTTTCTGTTTTTTGAAGATGGTGCAATGACTAGATGTCTTAAGTAGGAAGTGAAGAGTAAAATTTTGGAGGTGACCAGCTATAAAAGACGAGCAATTGTATCATTGGAAGAATGTGCCAACCGACGCCAAAGATAGTTAAAAAGAGAAACTATATTATTGTACAACTAGATGATTTGAAATTGAATGTTTAAGTTTTAAATAAAGCTTGTAAGAGGACTTAAGTATTTTTTCTTATTATAAGTACAAAGTTAAATGATTTAGTTAATTACTAAAATTATGTTAAAACATAGATGTTCTTAGTTGTGATTAAAAAAATCCTTCCCTGACCCTGTCTCTCATTTTGATTCGTCATAAACCTATTTTTTTATTCTGAACAAAAATAAAGAAGACTTACTCGTACGTACATAGTACATATGGACTTTTAATAATTAAATTTTGAATTTCTCTCAAAGATAAATATGAAAAGTTTTTCTTAACACAAAATCTTTCGAAATAATACAAACTGAAATTTTATAATTTGATGAGAAATACATGTCAGTTGTATAGCACCCATAATACTAGCTCTGCTTTGTTTGGGACTAGATGGCGTTGTGTGTTAGATGTCTGAAATATAATAAATTATAAACTAAATGAAGGTACTACTTTTGTAGATAAACAGAATTGAGGATCTATTTGTACAGAATAAAATAATATAAAATAAAGAAAAGGCAACTCCCGCACTAGGTAGGTATAATTCCTGTGTCGCGGGGGACTTACAAACATACATGAAATGGACACAAAGAACACCCTGACTTAACAATTTGTAGATCACACAAAATCGTACCAGGTAAGGATATATTATCATCCTAACAGTTCACAAGTAACTTGATGGACAAGAAAGATACAGCTCCAGCTCTTAGATTGAATAGGAAAATGCAGTCAAAAATAGATTCTCCTTACCTACTAGATAAGTTACACCTAAAAGTTCCTGGTCTGTTAGAATTCCCTATACCCTGCATGTAGCCCGAAGTACCACCAACCTACTACCAACATTTTTGGAAAGGTCTCACCGAGACCCGTCGAACGACACCCCATTTGTCCAGATCGGACCAGTGGAACGGCAAAAAATCGAACTTTTTACTTGGGTATATAGACTAGCTAGCCAGTGGTCCTCAACCGTTGGTCATATTTTCAAAAATTTATATTTTTTATTTTTTGTTTTTTTGTATTTTCTTCCTTATTTAAACCGTTTTTATTTGAAAAGATTTCGTTAGTTATAAGTTAGCATCTAAGTTGATAGAGGAACTTTATTCCTCTTTTTATTGTTTTCTTTTATTTTGTATTTTGTATTTTGACGTTAAAGTACACTTCGCATCTTGAACCTGGTAGGTACCTGTACATACCACCAGCTAATTTGCCTATTGACGCGCACCTCCACAATGACCAGCCCTCCATCCCCCTACGTTTGGGAGGGCCCCCAGCCCTCCTTAATACCGCGCCCCATCTCAACCACAAACCCTGCAATAGAAGATGAGACTCCATCAATATCAGTCAGACGCACCCTCTGGCCTCTGAACACAGCCTCTCTACCTCCTAACCGTAGCTCCGTCGCAACCAGATGTTGCGAAGTCATCCGGGAGCAACTATCCATCTCCCGCAACATCAAAAGGGACATTAAAAAGGAGATAGAGAACAGAGTGGACATACTTGAGAACATATTAAGAGCTTACGAAGAGGACAGGAAGAGGACGTCAAAGGGGAAAAATACAAAGACAACTCAAGATGGAGACACGGAAAACAACTCAATGATATTGAAGAAAATAGAGGCAAACGAGAGGTTGCTGAGGGAAAATGGGAGAATCATAGGGGAGCTCAAAGAAAAGATAGAAAGGCAAGATGAAAGAGAGAAGGAAAAGGAAAGGAAAGGGCTGACAACAACATATGTCGACGCGGTGACGGGCCACTCCAATGCTCCGCTTCCGGTGCGTACGACCTTGCACTCGGTTGTAGTCACGTCCAAGGACGAACAGGATACAGGAGAGGAAATTATAGAGAAGCTAAGAAAAATTGCGAACGAGGATGAAGGCTGGGTGAAGGTGGAAAAGATAAGAAAAGGAAAGGACAGGAAGATAATAATTGGATACAGAACACAAGAAGATAGAAATAAGGCTCAAAAAAGACTGACGGAAAACGGGAAAGATCTCGTGGTGGAAGAGATAAAGAACAAAGATCCTCTTCTGGTCATGTACAGCGTCCTCGAGTGTCAAAAAGATGAGGACCTAGTGAAAGCTGTAAGAAGCAGGAACCGGGAGGTGTTCCAAGACCTGACACCCGACCAAGACCGAATAACAGTCTTGTATAGGAGGACAGCCCGAAACCCACACACGTGTCATGTGGTGCTCAGGGTCTCCCCGGTGGTTTGGACTCGCGCCCTGGACAGAGGGAGGCTGCATCTCGATCTGCAGCCAATCAGGGGGGCGGATCAGTCCCCTCTGGTGCAATGCTCCCTCTGTCTGGGGTACGGGCACGTTAGGAAGCTCTGCACCTCTACTGAACCAAGGTGCAGTCATTGTGGCGGGCCCCACTTGATGGCCGAATGCCCGGACTTCGCCATTGGTGCAGAGCCTAACTGTTGCAACTGCCAAGGGGAGAAACTGAGCAGCACAGGACACAACGCCTTTAGCGATTTGTGCCCGGTAAGAGCGAAGTGGAACGAAATCGCGAGGGCAACGGTGCAGTACCGGTGCTAAGGGCCCTTTGGCGAGCGCAGTCCTCCATCCACCACGCGATCAAAACCGTAAGAGCAAATCGACCTTTCCTCAGCTCACCATGGAACGTCGAACAAAAACTGGTAGACAAAAACACAAACAAGGATCAAACAGAAGAACTAGGATTGTAAACTTAAATTTAGAAACAGTAATTAATAAAGAAAGTAAAAGTTATAAAAATGGACATTGTACAGAAGAGAATAAAGTTAGAAATGAAACAAAGCAAATAATACAGTATGATACCAAAATAATGGTTTATTTTAGTTCATCATATGTAAAACTAGGGGAACAAATTCAATAAGTGGATAGTACAGTAGTGGTTTCGGCACATATACTTTTTAGCATAAATTTAAGAGTGCAATAAAGAATTAGTTTAAAAATAGTATAAAATAAAACGAAGAAAATAAGGATCAGATAGCATGGAAAGATAAATGGAAGAATAGACTAGTAGAACAACAGGAAACAGGAATTGAAATATGAAAGCATGAATGAAAGAATAAAGTAGCATAAGAAAGTATATAAAATTCGGAAACAATAAGTACTAGTGTGAAAGAACGAATGGAAGAATTAGCATAAGAATGAACAAGATCGAAAGGAATAGTGAGTAAAAGGCTCCAATCATGTTGGAGGTGCTAGTATAAGGACCGCTACAGCGGCCCTTACAAAAAAAAAAACCTACTACCAACTACAGAAATCGGTCATTTTGCATAATATCCGCCACCTATTGTCAACGAGTTGTATGAATTGCCTGAATATTATTTAATACTAGTCCAACTGTATTTGGGTGTGTGCTCTAAGCGCTGGATTGAGTCGGTTCTCTGACTGTTCTTTATATTATGTAATCAAATATAATTGCAATCTTTGTTTGTTTTCTGTTCTCTTAAAATCTAGCACTGTTTTAATATCTAAATGTGAAAACGTGTAAATGGTTTATAGTAATTTAATTAGAAGTTAATTAGTCATAAGATACTGTAAGTTTTCCGAATAAAATAAAAATAAAAATAAAATAACAACAAAGTAGGAAAATCATTAATGCTACTAAAAAAAATTCAAAATTTCAATCGAATTTCGATCACAAACGGACATTGCTTCGATGCTCAACTCTGCAAAACAATATTTGTTGCGGAATTAAACTTTGAAGGATATATTCTGATTCCAAAGCATGGAAGAAGAAAGCACGCCACAACAGACATAAGCTCGAATTGCAGTCGCCGGTTCAGTAAATATTCCGCAATGTGGTAGAATAATAGATGGCTTCTACCCCGTATCCACAGAAATCTCAACATGTATATGCATTTATGACTTTATTATAAAAAAAAACCAGCATTAATCCTGGAGAAGATCAAAATAATAGAACTTAATACATATACTACTCATATAATCAAAAATATACATAAAACTTCATTACTTTTAATAGAAACATTAACAAATGAATGTTGCAATATTTCCTTTAATAATCACTAATTTTAACAAAAAAGAAACCGACCGAGAACTGGACCGCACGGGAAGCAACATCATTCAAATAAAAAAAGAATCATCAAAATCGGTTCACGCAGTCGAAAGTTATGAGGTAACAAACATAAACAAAAATACAGTCGAATTGAGCACCTCCTCTCTTTTTGAAGTCAGTTAAAATAGACCAGCATTGATGATAGTGATGAAATTGATGGGTAGTTGACACCTTTCTTTCTTTTTCTTTTTTTTTTTTTTCTTTAAAAAGACAACTCCCACATTAGGAATAAACATCCTGTGTCGTGGGAGACTTTACAAACATACATGAAACGGACACAAAGAACATCCAGACTCGGGACAACAATTCGTGGATCACACAAAGTGTTGTAGGTACCGCGTGGGATTTGAACCCACGACACTTGGCGCAGTAGCAAGCGGCATAGCGACCGCTGACACCACTCGGCCAACCGTGCAGTCTTAGTCAAATTAGTTTACTTTTTTTACCATAATATGTCAAAATGATAACTTTGTGTGAATACGAGCTTGTGACGACACTGTTTTAGACTACACGATCGAGTAATATATATCAAAGTTTATTTAATAAAAAAATGTAATAGAAATTTGATGAGATGTTTTATAATATTCGATTTAAGGTAGGAGACATTGGTATTTATTTATGATACGAGTGAGTGAGGATACCGGAGGCCCATACCCCAACCCCTCCCTCTTTCCCCTCCCCATCGCCCAAAGGTCGGCAACGGATACAAATACTATAAACATTATTTTTCAATAATAAAAAGTTACAAATGACAGTCCTATATTTTCTAAAAAAAATAATACTGACATTGGTAAAATTGCTTAAATTTTGAAAATGGAAGAAAAGGACCTTATATTAATTATTTTAATTAAAGAAGTACAGTATTTATATACATAAAATTATTATTATATACTTACTTACACTAAAAAGGAAGTCAAATTTTCTACGGCAGTAGTGTTGAAAGGTAAATACCTCATCGTTTTCAAGACTATCAGGTAAATTACCTCATCGGTTTTTCAAGGCTTATTTGCTATCTTGTAGCAGAGCTTCGCTGTGGCGCATCATGAGACGGCCGGGGTTGCGTCAGGACGCGAAACATCATTGAGCTCGAGGACGTTTAGTCCGAGGCTTACACATTAGCCGACCACCAAAGCTAAATAGTGTATCAACGAGTAGGGTGGGTTTAGAATAGCCCCATCCCAAGTACTACTTTACTGCGTAGAAACGGACTCCCCAAGAAACTACGATTTATAAATCGTATCCATGGTAAGCGTCACGAAAACTTTAATATCGTGAGTTAGGATTCATATTGTTCTACATGAATATAATGCACTATTATCAAATAAGTTAATATTAGTATATTAATTATATTATAATGAGATGATTGCAACAAAGCCTTGTTCAAAATAGGTAGATATTGTTTGCTTATCATTTAAAATGGAATGAAACCTAAAGGGTAGCTTCGTCCTTGTTACAGTAGCGCCATCTTGTGGTAACAAAAGGGATATATGTAACGGTATTTTTTTTATCCAAATCTACAGTAATGGTATGAATATTATTGGAAAATGTAAAAAAAAATGTGTATGTACATGATTTTGTAAGACGCTAGATTAAAAATAAACTTATGTACTCATAAGTATTGAAGCTCCCTGATTATTCAAAAGATAACAAAAAATAAAGGTATAAAGGATAACAAAAAATTAAAATAATTAATATCTAATAACCGATGTTTGTTGACAATTGTCAACAAACATCGGTTATTAGATATTAATTAATTTATTAAATAGGTTTAACGAAACTGTAGATAAGTTTACAAACACAATATCTTATTCTGTAATTATAAACTGTTGTTAAAAAACGAAATAGAAATCTACTGTAAAACTAGTTATGTGTACAAACAGACGCCAAACACTACATGGAGGCTTTTAACAATCTCATTGAAAATGTTGATTAAAGCGAGAAGACACCTTTAGTTCAAGTTTTATTAATAGCCTCATGATTGCAGCCTCTATTAAAAGTTATCATGTTCGCGCTCGACAGGTTAAATAAGATGAAAGTCGTATGAAAGAAGTATAACCGTGGACTGTAGACTATCACAGTATCTTTCAGATTAATTTGTTTTATTTATTTATTATATCAGTTAAATAACACAATATATATACTATATAATACACAGAGATGATGTCGAGGACACAGGACCACAGTCCAAGGGTAGAAGCCATAACCTTGACCTTTAGAAACTTCTCGAATAGACAAAGATCTGGCGCACATGCATTGTTAAGATTACAGGTATTCGAAGTAGCCTGCTTTGAACTACATTTTTTTAAAGTCACTAGGGAAAGCTTTATTCGTTATAATTAACTGTGATTGACGACGGTAGGTGGCGCTGTTGCCAAAATTCGGAACATTATTGATTTTTCTTCTAAACTTATTGAAAAGTACGTCTTTTAGAGATATTTATGCATGTGTATTGGTGGTTGTTGTTGTACCTTCACAATAACAAGCGCGGGTTATTTCTTATATTATCAAGTATCTACCAGTGAAAGTACCGTCGAAATCGGTCTAGCCATTCCGGAGATTATTCGAAACCAACAGACATACAAAGTCGGACGGATGTACACACAGACGAACGACAATTTTAAAAATAGTTTTTTTGATGGAATAATATTCAACAAATTCAGAATATTCAGCATCTAGTGAAAACGTGGATAAATTTCAAACTGTTGTTTTTCTGTTCATTCATTGAAATATGTACTTACCTCTAGTAATTTAGTGTTCATTTTAACTGTTAGCGAATATTCTTACCTGGTTTAATCTCTTTAGGATTCTTCTTCACAGCAATTGTCCTGTTTTTAATGAATGAGTGTTCTTTCACCGAAACTGTACACCGCAGGTAGGGTGGACAGATGGCCTGCACAATAGATTTATGATGTACAAAAGTAAAGAAGATTCATTTCAATAGCTCTGAATTATTTAAAAAATATAGGTATCATCCAGACCAGCTTTTTTAAATTTTTAATTACGGCTTACAAAAATAATTTTCTACCAAGACTTTTTACAATAATGGCAACTAAAACCCATAGTTTTTTGGTTAATATATACATTGCCGAGCATTTCTAAATGATCGGTTCAGTTACTAGAATGCGATTGTAACGATGCCTTAGAAATGTTCGCCACAAAAATGGATTTTGATAATATTTTCAACAAATGTGATATTTACCTCGCTAGGATTGCTGAACCACCGATTACATTATCCTTAGTGAGTCCTTTGTGTTGGAAGAAATTTATCAAAAAAATAAGTTGTTGAAATACCTAAAATGGATACAAATAAGAAGCACGCGACGTTAATAAATTTGTAACAAAATATAGAGGGAAATTTGAATTTGGAATATTATACTTTTTTATCAATTATTTTTTAAAGTTAAATCTGAGTATTTATATAAAATCTCTTTACATCAACTATTTTTACATCGTATAAATCTAAAACTAACAAGTGAACTATAAGTTAGAAGTACATACTTTGAATATATGCAGGTACTTTTTATTTGTTTCACTTAAATTTCGAAATGTGGTGTCACTTGTTTTGAACTTCATAATTAAGGGTATTTTTTTATTCTTACGCTAAATTTCAACTTGCATATTCTGCTAATGGAGAGGCCTATGTCCAGCAGTGGACTGCGATAGGCTGAGGCTGATTCTGCTAATGACTAATATTTCTACATGTCCTCAAGTGAGAGATACACAGTTTAAACAAAATATCTCTGTTTTGGATGGCCTTTCTGAAAATCCCACTTTGTTATAATTGCCATAGGAACTTAACAAAATTCATTTGTAATCGTCGTTTAATATGGAGATTTTACCTAGTCCGAAAGCATATATGTATCTCTTTATGTATATTTTTTTCTTTAAAATTAAAAAACAAAATCTATTTATTTCAAAGAGTTTATCTGCTCTTAAACATCTCTTTAGAATTGGAGCTTTAATGAAGGACATTTCTTTTTAGCCTACTTTTTTTTATTAATTATAAAAGTCTGTAAAACTGTTTTTAGAAAGGAGATAAATTACTTGATTCAAGCCTAATGTCAAAACAGTTCATTAAAAAAAAAAAAAAATATTTCAAATGATTATCAGTTCGGTAGTTTACACTCTATGGTCCGACGCTCCTCCACAGTGCTTGGATGATTGAATGCGAGAACAAATTATAGGTTGTATGCACACCTTATTACTGCTCTCGGACTGTTAAAGCAATTTATCTGACATTTAAATAATGCGGCACAGAATGGGGGCAGCGGGTAATGATGGTTTACTTACTGTTATCTTCACAACACTGCGCGTTTGGCAGAACTGAAATGACGCGTGTCAAGAAATTTTGTAACTCTTAAATAAGTTCTCTTTCATAATACTATTTGGAACAAACATGACAGTATTTTAAATATAGAACAGATTATTGTTATAGGAGATCGTTTTTTGTTTTTTTGACGATCCCCATTTCATGTCATCCACATTTTATATATTTTTTATCATTAATTTCATCACGACGACGACTTGAAGACCCCAAGACTTGATAATTGAAAACTAGAAATACTTGACATTGGCAGAAATAGCTGATCCAAGTGATCCGGCTGGTTGCCATTTCATCAAAAAAGAAGATTATTGTTATAGATCTGCGGAAGGTCTTAATTTCGAATACGTTCGCAAGTACGTACAGATAAATAAAAACTCAAGACCCTGTGAATGACCGTACCTATTAATTTCATGGTATTTGTCTTGGATGGGAATCGAATCCACGAACTCCGGATCAGTAGTCAAGTTCACAACGATCACCGAAGGTCAGAGCACCTTCAAACATGGCCATTCGTATACCATTATACACGCTTAACTGGACTAACCTAGTTCACCACCTAAACACCAATAAATACAGTTATATTTTACTAAATCCATAGCTTTGTATTACACCCAAACATAGCACAAATGGCTGTAGTTATCACCCAAATATTTAACTTGAATGAGAATCTACCCCAGGACTTCTAGCTTAGCAGTGAAGATTAATCACTAAACAGCAGGTCAGTCCTATCATAGTAACTTATAGATAGTAGATATTATATTCTCTCTTTAACGGCACTCAACACTAAAGCGCCGACACATAATTACCAATTTCCCCTCACTTATCCAATTACATACACTAATCAAAATTTCACAAGCGATTACACAGAATGTCCATCCATCGGTAAAGATCGGTAGCTCTCGGCAGCGATCAGAAGCTCATCAACGATCGATGACTCTCGGGAACCTTCGAAAACATTTCCGTGGGAAAGCCATACTTGAGTACATATGGGTTAATTTATTGGTAGTTTTTCGTTGCGCGTTAACACAATGGACTCGATTGAGTTACGCACGTATGGCGTAATAGTTTTAACGTTCGCCTTGCTGCTTTCTACTGACGAGTTCAAACTCCATATGAGATAACACTTTCTGTGATTCACAAATTATTGTTTTGAGTCCTGGATATCCTTTGTGTTCATTTCATGTACTCGTATGTTTGAATAGTCTTTTTTTCTCAACGTTCTCTTTTTAAAAACAGCTCCCCTTCCCTCCTCCCCAAATTGGAAGGTTCGCAGGGGGAAAGGGTCTCGATTGCAGGTGTAAATGGACGACGATAGTCACTTACTGTCAGGTGACTCGTGTGTTCGTTTGTCCTCTACAGCATAAAATCCCGTTGCAATTACAAACGTCTCCCTTATATTAGCTACAAAATGAACTTGAGCCTAATAATAGTGGTAGTAGCATGTTATGGAAGCCAATTACGAGGTGGGTAGCACAACAAATCCGGTAGTTAATTATCCTAAATTGTATAATGGCGGTGCGGCAGTTCGCGACGAGTAATTGCCGGCCCCGAGGCGTAGTGCCTCCAGACCCCGTCCTAAGAAAGCTGATGGTAATTCTTTGATTTATTAACTAGTTTTTGCTGCAGAGTGTTGCTATTTTTTTATTAATAAATTATACCGAAGTTTTGATTGATGGACAGGCTTTTGCCAATCTTTCACCATATATATATGTTCCTTGCTATAGAGACGTGTTGGTAATGTGACTGCTTGCGGATATGATTCTCGAACAATGCCAATATTTGTGTGCCGGGATGAACCTGTTAGCCTTTGTGTTTAACGAATTTATACATACACTAGCTTTTACCCAATGCTTTAGCCGCATGTATGTCGATTGCCGTGGTAAAATATAGCCCACGTCCTTTCTCAAGAATCAAAGTATTTTCATGCCAAATTTTATTGAAATCAGTGCAGCGGTTTAGCAGTGTAATCATAACAGATAGACTTTCTAATATTAGTATGTGTGGGGGAACGGGTATCATGTTCCACCCAACACAAAGGGAGGATCCTCCGACCAGGCGAGGTGATCATGCCTGGCGGGCTACTGTCCCAACAGTTGATGTTGGGATGTTGTATATATGATAATCGGCGCGGGAACTTTATTAGCGCGATTCAGGATTGGTAGTTACTCCGTGTAGTGTAGTTTGTAGGTACAGTGCGTTACTTCGTAGTTCAGTGTATCTTCGGTAGATGGCGCTGTATGTGGAGGTCGCCACATCACTCCCCTCCAAGACTGGAGGTCGATATATGTTGAGTCAGCTGTCTGTGCTCTGATGCGGAGCTTGCCAGTGCCAGGAGTGAGTAGTTCCAGTGAGTCGGAACTGAATGCCGCAAGTTCCAGTGAGTCGGAACTGAATGCCGCTAGTCCCAGTGAGTCGGGGCTGAAGTCCGCTGATCCCAGTGAGTCGGGATCGCATGCGGTGCGCGGTGCTGCGGTGAGGTCCCCAGTGATTCGGGGCGATTGCTGCGTAGTGGCTGGCTGCTGCGTAGACGAGAGAGATGTGCTCTGCTTACATGGACCGTAGGTGCAGTGTGCTGTGCCTAGACGCTAATGAGGCCGTAGGGGTAACCAGGCTGGAGCGGTCGCATCCTGCGTGTGGTGTATCCCTGTTGAGGCCGAAGTTGCTGGCTGGCTGAGACTTGCTGTGGGAGTGAACATGATGGTGCTGCGGCTTGAAGGCTGCTTCCAATCACGTCGGGGTCACCACTGTGGGGGAACGGATATCATGTTCCACCCAACACAAAGGGAGGATCCTCCGACCAGGCGAGGTGATCATGCCTGGCGGGCTACTGCCCAACAGTTGATGTTGGGATGTTGTATATATGATAATCGGCGCGGGAAATTTATTTGCGCGATTCAGGATTGGTAGTTACTCCGTGTAGTGTAGTTTGTAGGTACAGTGCGTTACTTCGTAGTTCAGTGTATCTTCGGTAGATGGCGCTGTATGTGGAGGTCGCCACAGTATGGATTTTAAATAGTAGAAGAAAACATATCGTAAAAATCACATAATGATACTGCAATTGAAATAGTTATTTGTTATACAAGAGTGCAAAGTTGATTTTTAACCACGTGCTAATTTTGATGACCGAGCAAACGAAGGATTCTGAAATAGAATCCTGAGCGTTAAGCGAGGAAATCTTAGCGTAACTTTTTATCCCACTACAGCGAGGAAATGACTTAATGCAAAAAATCATTTGCAATTACAAGATACTTTTATTTCAGTTTAGATTAAAAGGTATGTTAAATTCATCACCATGGAGGTAGAAGTAAAAAGGTTTAACGACGTTTTGAATACACAAACTTAGTGCACACGATGTTCTAAATTCAATTTAATTTCTCCTCTAGCGGAAAAAAAAGGCTTAATCACTTAGATATCGAAAGGCAAAAACTCTTTCCGAGATAGGGGGATGAAAATGTAATTTTCGTCTTCAGTATACAAACAAATAGGGAGAGGGAACACTGCCATATCATTAGGTCTCTCACTGATTAGTGAGGAATCTTGAAACTTTCTCTTCCTTAATATCGAACTAGATATATCAGTGTAAGTGTAAACCTTGATATTTATTCTATTCCCATTAATTCTTCACATCAAAGTTGCTAAAGACTTGACACCAAAAACCAGTTATACCTCTGTACCCGTCTACATACTCGCATAGGCTATAATTAACTATCAAATCACTCGTCCGACAGCCGATTAATAATGACCGTATGTCTTTCATAATTTATATTACTACCTGATGGTGTGCGGATAAATAAAAACAAAATCATATTATGAACCATTTATATAAACCAATTTGCATAGCAAACTTTAAAGCCGGCGACACAAGAACATTATCTGAGGACAGATTATTTGAGGCTAAGATTGTATAGGTTGGGCCTCAAATATGAATTTGAAAGGACATCAATTGCTTTTAGAGATTCTAACAAATAGTTAAATGCTTACACTGGGTTGTACCGGTTCATTATATGACTGCCTCGGTGGCGTAGTGGTAGCGTATGCGACTGCTAAGTTTGAGGTCTCGGGTTCGATTCCCGGGTCGAACTAAATGTTTGTATGATCTGCAAATATTTGTTTCAGAGTTTTGGTGTTTTCTATGTATAATATGTATGTATTTACAAAAAAAAAGTATATAAGTATTTATATCACTTGTCTAGTACCCATAACACAAGCTCTGCTTAGTTTGGGACTAGATGGCGTTGTGTGTTAGATGTCCGGAATATTTATTTATTTATTATTTTTAATTGATTATGAGTAGCACATGTGCTATTTCGGTGTCAAATTTTCGTACAGTGTCAGCAACCAAACATCCATCCATTCTTAAAATTTATTTTTTAGTTTAACCACTTGCATCTTAAATTCTATTCATCAATAGATAAAATTTTCATTTTGAAGTTTATTATCAATATCCAATAACCATACCCCAAAGGCCGGCAACGCACTTGTGACGCCCCTGGTGTCCATGGGCCGCGGTAATCGCTTACCATCAGGTGATACGTCTACCCGTTTGACCCTATTCCATAAAAAAAACTGGAATTTATGATACAGTGATATCATCCAGACCCAAATCAACTTCACACAATTATATGGACGCCACAATGTTGGGCCTAGTTATTTTAATATTTTCGGAATTAAATATACGAGTATCTACTGGCAACCTTTATTTATAAGATAAAACATCTTGGAGCTTTGATTGTAATGTTACGTATCCTATTTAGACGTAATTACTAAAAAAGTTCGCACTGGGTTCATGTACAGTATGTACACAAATACTTATCTACATTAATATTATAAAGAAGTAAAGTGTGATTTAAAGGGTTGTAGGGTTTTTTGGACCAATTTAGAAAAAAAAATTATTCATAGGCTATATCATTAACCCGAAAAAGTAAGGAAATTTTTCATTTTTAAACTTATAAATACAAAGAAACAATCACTCGAGCGAATCTGTGAACAAAAATTAGTACCTAATATACTCCTTAGAATTTCTCATATTTATAAAGTCGATTTGAACATTGAAAGTGATGAATAATAAACATGATCGGAGAGCTAATAGCTAAAGCGACTAAGAGTAGTGATGTAAATAAAATTAGTCGTACGAATAGATATAGAATTACAATGATTTCTTTTGATTATTATCATGAATACTAAGTGCGCTAGTTGTATTAACAAATTATACCCTAGTACAACTATGTAGACTGACACAGGAGTTTTTCAATAAAGTTCTAAAAAGTATTTTATATATATATTATTGTTACGAGCTGGGTATTAAATAAATTAAAGTACTCGATTAGTTACCAAAAATAACACAATATTTATTAAGAACACTTTTTGCAATAAGAAATCACTAAATCACTCGTTAGTCGCACTAAAGATCTCTTCGATGTTTATCCGCTGTATCGTGAAACAATACTGTCCCTACGGCCAACACGTTCCGCTTTTATATGGCCGTGGAAATTACTCGAAACTACGAAAATATTCGATCGATGTCTCTAGGCTAAATAGATTACTCTAGAGCTGCTTGTAGCGCCATCTAGCGTCGAGTAATCGTCATAATGCACACAGTTGCGCGCTTTCCGACACTAGATGGCGTTGTCCTCGGCAGTTCTCGATTCTTCTAGTGGACACTAGATTCATCTGGTTATGGCGCAACACTGCCCCCTCCTAAGACATGCTCGTCCCGAGCATTATCGGTTCCATAGTATCGCGCCAGTCGATCTACATGAACTATCTTTGGGGCGCCTCTTGGACACTTCTGTATCCGGTAGGTAACATCATTGATTTTAGTGACTACCCGGTATGGCCCATCCCATTTTGCTTGTAGCTTCGGAGATCTCCCTTTACTGCGAACTGGATTATGTAGCCATACTAGCGAACACTCTTCGAAGCCCTTATTATTCGCTTTCCGGTCATAACGGGTTTTCATCTTTTCAGACATTTGTTGGCCCGATTGTCTGACATGCTCATAAATGTCATTCATCTTGTTCCGCAAGTCATTCGCGTACTCCGTTATACTTCGCGGGGTATCAGGGGGTATTCCAGTGATCAAGTCTGCGGGCAACCGTAGTTCTCTTCCGAAGTTTGCAAAAGCTGGTGTTACGGAAGTACATTCGTGGACTGCACTTCGGTATGACAGAAGAAACGGTTGGATGTGTTTGTCCCAATCTTTTTGCTTACTTTCAACTACTTTTGCCAGATACCTCTCTAGTGTTTGGTTAAATCGTTCCACCATTCCGTCCGATTGTGGGTGGTAAGAGGTGGTTCTGGTTTTGTGAGCACCCATCACTCGACACATTTCTTGAAATATTTGAGACTCAAAATTTCTTCCTTGGTCACTGTGGATTTCTAAAGGCACTCCAAAACGACAGAAGACTTCGTGCACTAATTTATCTGCAACTGTTGATGCCTCTTGGTTGGGAATGGCAAAGACTTCTGGCCACTTAGTGAAGTAATCCATTACGACCATGAAGTACTTGTTTCCGCTTTCACTTTCAGGAAACGGTCCTGCCACGTCTATAGCAATTCTTTCCCAGGGTGCACCAACATTATACAATTTCAATGCGCCTCTGCTACGTGTATGAGGTCCCTTCACGGCCGCACAACTGGTACACTTGCGACACCAGTCCTCAACATCATCACGACAATGAATCCAGTAGAATCTTTCCCTTATCTTTAACAATGTCTTCTTAACTCCCATATGACCTCCTGAACATCCATTATGGTAGAGCTGCAGGACCACTGGTATCTTAGCTTTAGGAACAACCATTTGCAGGTGACAGCTGTATCCTCGAGCGTTTTCCCATTTACGGCACAAGACTCCATCCTGGATGACTAGACTATCCCATTGAGCCCAATAACTCTTCGTGGTCGAGCTCAGCGATGCAACTTCGCTCCAGTGTGGCTTAGGAGTCTCAGCTTTAATCCACTCGAGAATTGGTTTGATATCTGCATCCTCTTGCTGTGCTTGCTGCAGGCTTTCCTTCCATTCGTTGCTAAGGTCCGTCTTTATCGTCCTTATAGGAACAGCTTCCTTTACTTCTTGCTTGGCGCAGTGCTTGCAGTCTTCAGGGCAAGGTCTTCTTGATAGTGCGTCTGCGTTACCGTGAGACTTTCCACTGCGATGTTCAATCATGAAGTCATATTCCTGTAATAACTCAATCCATCTCGCGACTTGTCCTTCAGGATTTTTAAATTGTAAGAGCCACTTTAATGCAGCGTGATCAGTTCGGAGGTGGAATTTACGCCCAAGCAAATATTTGCTGAAATGTTGCAGTGTCTTCACTACGGCCAGTAGTTCCCTTCTTGTGACGCAGTAATTCCTTTCCGGCTTCGACAAAGATTTACTGAAATATGCAATAACAACCTCTTGATCACCTTTCCGCTGGGATAACACACCGCCAAGCCCAGTATCACTCGCATCTGTGTCAACTATGAATTCATTTTCGGTATCTGGATACCCTAAGATAGGTGTGTTGCATAGACGTCTTTTTAGCTCTTGAAATGCAGTGTCACAACTTTCATCCCAGCAGAAACGTCTTTTCTCTTCAGTAAGTTTATGAAGGGGTTTAGCAATATCCGCAAAGTTTTTCACGAATCGCCGATAGTAGGAGCACAAGCCTAAAAATGCTCTTACTTGGGTCTTATCTCTTGGAAATGGCCAATCCTTGACGGCAGCGATCTTTTGCGGATCTGTTTGGACACCCTCTTCCGAAACCACATATCCTAAAAAGCTAACCTGCCGTTTGAAAAATGAACATTTCTTAGGACTTAACTTTAGGTTGGCACTTCGGATTTTCGATAATACGCGCTCCAGGTTTCGGATATGTTCTTCAAACGTACGGCCTACGATGACAATGTCATCCAAATAGACCAGGCAGGCATCTCCAGTTAATCCGGTGAGTACTGATTCCATCAGTCTTTCAAAAGTTGCTGGCGCGTTACATAATCCGAAGGGCATTACTTTGAACTGCCACAATCCTTTCCCTGTCGAAAATGCAGTCTTCTCTTTGTCCTTGGGATCAATCTCTACCTGCCAGTATCCACTTTTTAAATCCAAGGTGCTAAACCACTTAACCCCTGTTAGCATGTCCAGAGTGTCGTCTATTCTAGGTAGTGGATAGCTGTCCTTCTTCGTAATGTCGTTTAGACGGCGGTAGTCAACACAAAAACGCATACTGCCATCCTTTTTCTTTACAAGCACTACAGGTGAACACCATGGGCTGGATGAAGGCTCTATAACGCCATCCCTGACCATTCCATCAATCATGGTTTGTACTTCCTGTTCTCGTGCTACTGGTAGTCTTCTTGGTCGCTGACGAATAGGCATCTCACTCCCAGTGTTTATTTTGTGTTGAACCAAACCAGTCTTTCCAATATCAGCGTCATTAGTAGAGAAAATATCAGTGTACTTAACTAACATTCTCTTAGCCTTGTCAATTTCTTCCCTAGACAAGACATCTCGACAGTCTTCTAAAAGTGTTGACACGTTGACTCGTGCATCCGTGCTAATTTTCGAAGTAGTCAAGTCTTGGCATCGACGCATCCAATCCACATCTTCGCAAGTGCCAATCAGTGTGCCCTTATGAATCACATGTTGCTTGTCACTAAGATTTAGCACACGTACTGCAGAGGTGTTAGTGGTACTTACTAGAGTTCGTGCGATCTTCCATGGAAGATCATTATCTACCCCTTCAATAAGGACACACCGATGCATTCGTCCAGAATTATGAGGGAGACTAACTGGCATAATTGTCTCTGATCTGGGAGGAAGAACAGCGTTCTTTAAGCTGTACACTTTGCCTGATGATGCTCCTTCCATGAACAGTTCTTCTTGACTACATCTCATTACACCTTGGTTGATGTCGATCTCACAACAATTGTTCTTCATGAAGTCTAGGCCAAGGATACAATCGTCAACTATATCGGCCACAATGACGTTATGCAGGTAAACTTGGTTGCCCAACTTCAACTCCACCTTCTGTTCGCCTCGGACGGGTATGCGCTGACCAGTGGCTGTTACTAAGTTTATTTGCTCACGGTTACATGCAATGTCCCTCAGGAACCGATTTGCAAGTTGGGAACTGATGACTGTGCGAGAAGCTCCCGTATCAATAGTCAGCTTACACGACGTTCCGTTGATTTCGCCTCTGATGACCAGGCTGTTCCCATCATGAGTTTGCGAGATCGAAATCCTTGGGGCTCTTTGAACACCAGCCAGCACCCGCCCCGCAGTCCTGGCGTTTACTCGTTTCCCTGCTGTTGTTGGGCAGTACTATCAACCGCCCTATTCTCCTGAGACCGCTCGTACTCACTTCCTATGCTTCGCTTAGGGCAGCTGGACCGAAGGTGACCTTTTTCACCACAGGCGTAGCATCTAGGGCTGTACCCCTTAAATCGGTCTCGCACAGGTGATGCCACAACCTCCCGGACCCGATGAGACCGATGGTCTTGTCTCACAGCTTCCACCTCTAAAGCATGGGCCAGAGCGTCCTTGAGAGTTTCATGGTGTCCAAGTCTCACAGCAGCTCTAACTTCGAGGTCACGAATGCCATCGATGAAAGCTTGCACCAGATTCCCGCCAATGAGCGCAGGTGCAAACTGGTATGCCTTACGGACCAGTTTCTCAACTTCTAGAGCCCATTGTTGCAAGTTTTCGCCGATGCGTTGGGCACGATCCTTCAGCTGTGCACGAAACACGTGCTCCAGATGAGCGTCACCATATCTTGCCTCCAATGCCTCCAGCAGTTGCTCATAGGTAACCTCCTTATCGAGGGCTTCGAGGACGGTTAGAGCCTGGTCTCGAAGACCCAAGGTGAGCGCGGTCATAGCCTGATCCTTAGTCCAGCCGTTCACCTTCATAACAGCCTCAAACTGAATCTTGTAGGCTGACCACGAAGATGTTCCATCAAACGGCGGTACTTTGAACCCCCGTACCGAAGGAGCAGCAGTCACTGTAGTCGAGGCTCCCTCTCCAACTTTAAGGTTTCCTAAGGCCTTCTTCACGTCAGCAATCTGAGTTTCGGCCTCAGTGATACGGTTCTCGTGTTGAAGAACCTGATCCTTCACTACCTTGAGTTCTTTGCCGAAAGTCTCATGAATGCCTTTTAACAAGAGCATCTGTTCCTCCTGGCGGCGTGCCTGGTCTTCCTTATCCCGTTGCATCTGTTCTTCCAAACGGTGGGCCTGCTCCTCCTGGCGGCGGGCCTGCTCCTCCTTGTCCCGCTGCAGTTGCTCTTCCAAGCGGCGGGCCTGCTCCTCCTGGCGGCGGGCCTGCTCCTCCTGACGGCGGGCCTGCTCCTCCTGACGGCGGGCCTGCTCCTCCTTGTCCCGCTGCAGTTGCTCTTCCAAGCGGCGGGCCTGCTCCTCCTGGCGGCGGGCCTGCTCCTCCTGGCGGCGGGCCTGCTCCTCCTGGCGGCGGGCCTGCTCCTCCTTGTCCCCCTGCAGCTGCTCTTCTAAGCGGCGGGCCTGCTCCTCCTGGCGGCGGGCCTGCTCCTCCTGGCGGCGGGCCTGCTCTTGGAGCATTGCCATTAGGGCCGTGATATCTGAAGCTGCTGCCGATGTGGACGGCGTGGTTTCCATAGCTGGCTGCTGATCTTCCGATGTAGGCAGTTGTGCACTTCCAAATCGCCTCTGATCAGCCTCTTGCTGGCGCTGACTCCTAGTTCGGATACCTTCCGTGTCTTCCTTTGGTAAAACCGGCATACTTTAATCCCACTTCTGACACCAAATTGTTACGAGCTGGGTATTAAATAAATTAAAGTACTCGATTAGTTACCAAAAATAACACAATATTTATTAAGAACACTTTTTGCAATAAGAAATCACTAAATCACTCGTTAGTCGCACTAAAGATCTCTTCGATGTTTATCCGCTGTATCGTGAAACAATACTGTCCCTACGGCCAACACGTTCCGCTTTTATATGGCCGTGGAAATTACTCGAAACTACGAAAATATTCGATCGATGTCTCTAGGCTAAATAGATTACTCTAGAGCTGCTTGTAGCGCCATCTAGCGTCGAGTAATCGTCATAATGCACACAGTTGCGCGCTTTCCGACACTAGATGGCGTTGTCCTCGGCAGTTCTCGATTCTTCTAGTGGACACTAGATTCATCTGGTTATGGCGCAACATTATCTATGCTCATAGCTAAATGTGAGTCATGTGTCAAAATCAAAAAGTAAAACACGCTGATGTCAGAAATTTCCATTTGTTTCTATCTAAATTGTTGAGTGATTTTCTTAGGACACCTGCTAAAACCCTTACTTTATAACATAAAATATGTAATAAGTATCAATAAAGCTTATCATTTCTCAAAAACATCTACCGTGACAATAAAAAAATAGGTCACTAAGAATCTCTCAAGATCAATGTGACAAAGTAATAAAATGATCTAAATCTAAAGTTATACTCGTAGTTAGAGATTTATTGAGTGTTGCAAGAATAATACAAATATTTTTTTAAATAATTTACACTGTAAAACTGAAACTACTTGTGGACTATTTCGTTGATCTGGTGGCTAGCGTATGCAACTTATGCCAGTCAAGAAGTCTCGGGTTCGATTCCCGAGTCGGCTCAAAGTTAATATGTCGTGTTTTTCGTATGTGAAATTATTATTAACTGGCGCGGAGTATGGAAAACAGCGGTGTTACCCGGCACGAGCCTCGGAGACCACGTTAAGTCATCGGTCCCGGTTGCCATGAACATCTATGGTAATCGTTATTGAGAAGTCAGTGCCTTCAAATATACTGACGCTAGTTTCAACGTTCGAATTCAGTTCACCTTCGGAGTTGCGGAGGTGTGACGTCGGTCGCTTCGTGGAACAACTGATATTCAGGTAAAACAGGTGGAACAAGTAGCCGACCCCAAATAATCTTGGGATAAGGCTAGGAAGAAAAAGACACTGTAAAAGTGACAAAAGTGTCTGTACTGTTTCCTACTTACTAGGACTAGAATAAATGCGTTAGAGTTGCTCAAATTTTAACAATTTTGTTCCTTCTATTACTCGAATAGAGTTTACTTAGAAATCTATGGCAACCACGACACGTAATCGTGATCGCAACCAGTGGTTTAATCGAACGACTATCGCTCGCAGCCATTCGCTTGACATACGACGTGCGAACTCAGCAATTACCGAACTGGCTGATTACAGGCCCTACTGACGATAGCCTGACAACTGACTGACGATAACGGTCTACGACTGACGACTGAGGACTGACAATCGCCAATCATGCGGTAACATGAAAGTAAAAAGTCGTGTGTTCCATTCGATGTGCCTAATAGAATTATTGATGTTTGGATAAGTCATTAACATTAAAAAAGTATTGATTCGATACAGACATTAACAATTAAAATATTTTTATTCTGATAGGAACATCAGTTAATGTTTTAGCTTGTTTTCACTTTTTATTAATGTGATTGTAATTGTCAGTTTGACAACAAAAAAATACCTACCCGAAATTCAAGACGAAATTCGGCTACTGCTACTAGCCCGAGGGCGTGTGTTCGATACCCGCTAATCACACATTCGTGATTAACACAAACATTTATTATGTGTTCAAGTGGAATTTGGCTAAAATTACATAAAAATGATTCCTGTTCCGGCTCGTTTCTGGTAAAAAGATTAATGGGCACCTTTGCACCGGAGGCGATCAGAGATGGGTTAAATGACCTATAAATATTTGTAATGTTCTTTGTAATAATCTATACTAATATTATAAAGCTGCAGAGTTTGTTTGTTTGATTATTTGTTTGTTTGTTTGAACGCGTTAATCTCAGGAACCGCGGGTCCGATTTGAAAAAATATTTCAGTGTTCAATAGTCCATTTATCGAGGAAGGCTATGGGCTATATATCATCACGCTAATACTAATAGGAGCGGAGCACCAATGAAGAATATTTCAAAAACGGGGAATTTTATTCCCGCTACGGGCAATAGAAGACGCAAACGAGGTTGCGTGGCTCAGCTAGTGTATTCTATGTCCTAAAAAATATTAATGAAGATATCACTCGTGCTTACAAAATTATATTTATTTCGTTAAGTGGCTTATACACACTGAATAAGTTATACCTATCGACGTTAAATTTACATTATGACCCGGTGTAAATCAATTTAAAAGTAGTAAGGTCGTGATACCTTTCAAATGCGTGATTTCATTCTAAACTTTCATAAATAATGACTGACGTTTAATTAGATGTAGGTATATTGATTCATTGCTATTAATTATAACATTTTACTGCATCATATTATTGATTTTTTTAGTAGGATCAAGTATTTCCCGCCGCGTGACGTACATTCCGGGATGATCAGGGTCACCCTCGGGACAGGACACTGTCGTGCCTCTCACCGTACTACACAGTAAGGCATATTAACAAATCCCTCACACAAAGCTATGGCTTTATGACTATGATTAGCAAAATAGAAGGAAACTGAATTTGACAATCATTTTGTAACCTTGCTTTATAAATAACATGGCGTTGGTTACATTTATCAGATTGTTTGTGTTTAAAAAACCATCGACGTCCTTTTCCTAACAACAAAACGGTACAAAACACAAAATCGTGATGAATTACGACGTGTTAACACCGAATTACCCACAGAAATGATTACACGCTTAACGCAAAAATAATACCGCCATTCATCCACCATTACATCGATATAACTGTGAGAAATTAGTGAGTCGAATCGCAAAACTGCACTCACCCGTACCTAATAACAATTACCGATATCAATCGATATAAATCGCTAATTTCGCGTCTGTTGTTTAGAATTTAAGGACTTCAGAAGAGGACTTAACAGAAATGCAATCACTTCGAAAACATTACTTATTTACACATATATGGATAAATAACGATACACTACTAAAGTTGAAAACAATCAAATCAATTTTGTATACTATGATATAATATGTTGTATAGCATAAAACAAATGTCTGTTTTTAGAATCCTTACACTAAATCGTGACAAGATGAACGATGACCCCGTTATTGTAATTCGCATGCTGCCTAATTACGTGTCTGCTCGTCCAAAACTCGTCCCCTCCACAATATCGGTGGTTATAATAACATACTATGTACCACTACACAGTTTAAATTAATATATAATGGAGCAGTAGCACTCCTTTAATATTTAGGTGTCTAATAACACACATTCCACACTACACTTTTTGCTGTGCAGAGATATTAAATTGACTGAGGCCTCACATTATATTCAATTAGATTTTGGAACCATAATACTTCACTCAAGGATGGTAATAATACAGTTAGTTATTTAGTTACTAAGTTACTTATTAGCGAAACGATTTAGAAGTATTGTGTGTAACAAAATATGTACGGAGGATATGTCTGGAGTTGCGAAACCCGCCTGGTATAAACTTTACCGACATGAACTTTAAATATTGACATTTTACATGTTAAGAAAACAAAATTATGGGCCACTTGTAATCTGTGTCATTACAATTTTTTTAAGTTATACTTCTTTTGGCGCGGGAGAAAAATGATGAGAGTGAATTTTTACGATGCGCGCGCACACCGACACTTGAATTCTACATCGTGAAGTTAGTTCTAGGTGGCATGAAAATCGATAACTATGCTCAAGTTGTATATTCTAGTATTTTTATATTTAGAACAAGTGTTTCGTAACAGTACAATTAAACACTGTGAATAAATAAATATTATTTATTTAAATTAAATCTTTTTGATTAATTTTAATATTTATCACTCACTACTGCATTTTAGTTTTTTTTTTTCATACGCCAACGAAGTATAACTTCTAACGCGTGTACATAAACTCTTTTTTTTTTAAACATTTAAAACAAAAACCGCTTTCATCTTTGACATCGATTCTAAATTCCATAGCTAAAAGTTTAAAACTGTTAGCTAAAATGAGTTACGGTAATATTAGTATTTATGTAAAATAAATTAGAATACATAATGAGTTAAATAGATATCTACTTTATTTACTATTTATATAATATACACACTATTATTCTGTATAACTGAATAAACTTAAGTTAACAGCATACGAGATTTGAGACCTTTAAATAATACAATACTTACCATTATCTGCGTTGCTGTGTCCAAAAAAGAAAAAACGGAACACTTTTAGGATCATTTTGTTGGTGTGGTCCGTCTGTCTGTCATAATCCTTTTTCTCAGGAACGCGTGGAGGTATCAAGCTGAAATTCATATCTACTGTCCCTGGAAGCTATGAGAAAATCAAACTTCTAAGCCAACGCAATCAAAAGATAGAGCCATTTCTGCAGCAAATTTTCGACACTCGTAAGGGAATCAAAACCTAGAGGGTACTTCCCGTGAACTCAGAACTTTGAAATTTGGTACGAAGCAACGTTTTATAGCACAGATAAAGGAAAAATTGCGACATTACATCATTTAGTTTACCTACAGGTTTGAACGGCACCCTCGGTCCGAGAGTCCGACTCGCTCGACTTGGCCGGTTTTTTATTTAAATACTTGTAAATTCATTACCTATTGTTCAAGGAGATATATCTTTACATTGTTTTAATAAAAATGATGATAATAGCAAAATCAACTCAAGTTATAACCACGCAAAGAATAACATCCACCACCAAAGACAAAAACACAAATGCACTTTGAAACAGGACATAATCAGCAATATAATTTCATTACCTACATCACAGAACCGGTCATTTTTTAACCAACATAGTTACAAAATTGGCGTTGTAATATTGCGAACCATAAAACCTTATAGCATTCTCTTCCATTATCCTTCATAAGATGTGGATCCTTATAAAGACAGCTCCCGAGTTTTGCTTTATTACCACTTAATTTTAAAGTGAGGTTACTTCGGTAAGCACTGGTGATTGCAAAACTAGCCGCACGCCAAATTGCTGTTATTTATAGACTTTATTGATATTAGTTGAAGAGAAAATTAATTTAAGCTTGTAACAAGATACTAATGCAAGAGCGTACTTAACAGTAAAGATGAGTATGTTATGATTGTAAAAATAAATATGGTTGGAGACTTGCGACTTGATGATACAAGTTTTAATGCTTTTTAACAAGGTATGTTACAAGCTAAGCGAAATGTTCGTATTAGACGTGAATCATAAAAGTTTGAAACGTTAATTAAAACTAGTTGTTTATATTAAAATGCGAAACAAGTTTCTTTTCTTGCTTTCACACCGCTCAACTGATCTCAATGAAAAGAAATAGAAACAGCATTAAAAATCACAAAAAATAACAGAGTAAGTAGGGTTTCGTTATGAAACAACAAGGTGTTTCTGAAAGATGGTGAGATAAATGACGCTTTAAACATTTATTTAAAACAATCAATTAAAGTTAGTTAAGTTAAACTTTGATGCCATGATTACAGTATTTCAAAAAGCGTGGAGCGACATTATTAAAATATTTTCAGTTGTCAAAATAATTTTCTACTTTTTAGTTTGGTTTATTAACAGCGCGTTTTCTTTAAATTATTTATTGTATTGTTATCTAAAGTCTAAGTTTGTAACGTTTCTTGTAAATCTCAAATGAGATTGTGATTGCATCAATTGTAAGCAGATTTGTAACTGTCTTAATAAATGAAAAAAATAAAAAATAGTTTGATTAAAATCTTACCGTTAGACGTGGGTCAAAATCAAGTCCAAAGGAGTCGGTTACAAACATTCAGGCGAAGCATACAATTGTTGTTTGTGGAAACTAAGATCAGAACATTTAGAAAAGAAACTTGTTTCTTTTTTGTATATTGAGATACCGTTTACAGTTTAGAGATTATGAAATGTTCATAAGACTCGAGATGGACTTCAAATGTGTCAAACATAAATAGATAGATTGATGACAACACAATAAAAATATGATAAATAGGGAAAAGTATCAAATAGTTTTATAGTCATTCATCAGTGCTCATGTTAGGCATTTTGACGAGTAAGAAGGTACCCATAGAAAGAATAAAATCTGCAAGAAGTACCGGAAGCATGCGTGCATTCTCATTTGCTTCCCGAAAAACACTGATGCGTCTGCAGACGTATGGACAGTCGTCGAGTGCTTGCGCTTGGTATTTTACATCCGCACTCGTTTCACATTGAAACGAGTGCGGATGTAAAATACCTACCAATGACGAACAAATCACCCCTTCTGCACGTAGACAGATGCGTCCGCCGATGACTTCTTTCTACGTGTAGAGTATTCATTAGTAACTTGGTCATGGCCGCCTTTTGGGAGACTGTCACCCAGTGGACTGCTAAAGGCTGTTAATGATAATAACGAAGATAATTAAGTTACGCGTATCGTATTAATTAAAAAAATAACCATCATCATATTGAACAATATCAATAGCGTCACTCCAAAGTATGGTCAACTCGTAAATTAGATAAATAAATTATATCTCACAACTATTTGTTCCACTCAAACTCAACATTTTTTCAGATAATATTATGTCGAATTACATTTTATTCAGCAATTTGTTCTATGACTCCAGTTTTCTGATTGGCCATTTACACATATCGTATCCATTCAAATAAAATCTAAATCTCTGCTGCAAACTAAGATATCTGTGGAGATTACCCTTAATATGCAAACAAATACAAAGTGTGTAGATAAGTGTAGAATTATTACATTAGCTGCACTTACCGTGAAATATGCGCTCGCGCAACGTTATCACTGTCTGAGCGGTGTCATACTAACAAGATTTATCATCTGTTTCTGTTTTCTCTCCATTTGCAATGTATTTTTTTTTCTTGTAAAATTACAATATTTAATGGTGGCAGTTTTAATAGATTATTTTTTAACAGACTATGGCCAACTCAAAATTAATAGTTTTGGCAGTCTATGTATGTTTGAATGTTCCACAGTAGGTCGAGCCTTTACCACTAATTCCATTTTAATGAATGAGGTGCCTATAGATTCGTGTTATGACGTAATAGAATATATTATATTACAAAAATTTGGCGTACTTAGATTATAGCTTTTAAACTTTTTCTTATTTCTTTATTATAATAATGTAATGAATCAGACACTTTTAGATATTCAATAAGTTAATTTTGATAACATGGGTGCTTAATTATATATTTTTCTTCGTTTTCATAACAATAATATCTGTTAACTTGATCGTAGCAACAAAAATGAATGTATATATTTAATATTTACAGTTTTGTTTTGCATAAAAACCGTTTAGGTTCAAATAATATATAGAAATGAAAGCCTAAGAAAGGAAAAATAAATTATATGAAACATGCATTATGCCGTGCCTATTATACGCCAGACTTGGGCCCTAACAGAAGAACTAGAAAACTAAAAAGTCAAAATGAAATAAAAGGAAACATCTAAGGTATAAAAAGAAGGGATAGCCTGAAACTACAAACAATTAAAATTAAAACAAGATTTAAAAATGCATCCACAACCTACAGAGTCAGACAACTAAAATGCAGATGGACGGGGCATAAGCTAAGAGAAAATAAAGAAAAATTGACGAAGGTAATAACAGCAAAGGAATTTATGTAGAGAAATATAAAGATAGGAAAACGACTTCAAGAAGATAGCTGGTCCAGTATGGAACGGTTTAGCTTGAGACAGGAAAACGTGGGCATCTTTGGAGAAGGCCTTTGTCGATAGACAAGCTGCTACCACTGACAAAATATATTTTATATAGTAGTAGTCTAAGTACAATGTCATTGCTGTTACATTCAAAAATGCAGTTGCCGATGATTAAAATAAAGAAGAAAAGAAAAAGAAAACTTAGTAAGTAGGCATATACCTAATATAAATATATTGTAAGAAAGTGAACAGCAATAAAGGCTATTTTAATTTTATTAAATACAAATACCTACCTAATAAGTTAAAAGTTGTACGCTAATCAAATTAATGCTTCTAAATCCATTAAAATATAATTTAGTAGTCATATAAAGTGGCATTAACAGGAATTAACACAATATCTGACGTTGGTATTGTAAACCAAACAAATTTCAACAATAAAATCAAAACCGTTCGATAATCGCTCTCCCATCAACTTTACAACATCTGGGCTCGTAATTTAATTAAAAAATTCAGAGAAAATACGCGCTTGGCGGCGCTCGCGCAATCTCCAAAATTGCTCCTTCGACGGCCGACACCAGCAGCCCTAATTTCCTTAAATATTATTTTTCCATCCTCCTTTATCGCATATTTTGAAATTAAAGCTTCCCCAGTAATAACTGTTATAAAATGATTTTGATTAAATTTACCCAAAAACCAATACTTAAACGTTATCAAACTGTTATCGTTTTCGCGTGGACAATATTTGGAGCTCGCTTATAAACCATTGTGTGAGACAAAATGTCTGAAGGACCTCCTCTTTGGTGTTTAGATAACGAAGTTTTTGTCTAGACTGTTTTTATGGTAAGTATGTAAACCTTTATAAAACAAAATCGTATTTAATTTGACATAAAATAGCAAAGCTATTAAATATAATATTTATTATGTAAATTTATTTAAAAACACTTTGATCTTTTTCAAGTTTTTGCCGTGTTTAAGATTCATGTTTAAAAATGATTGAATTAAAGCTTCATTATATTTTATTAGGTATACACACTTATAATTTTTAATCATTCACGTATCGGGCACAATTTGTCACCAATGGGTCCTAGAAACCTCAATAGGTACCTGCTTAGGAAATTATAAAAGTAAATGGCACGTCGCGTCGCCGGTATATGATGTAAGAATTTAAAAACCACAAACACAATAAATGTGAAAACACCAGTGACAAATGCTGATGTTCAGCGCGGGAAAAACTGTTAATGTTATATGTAGTAGCTAGTATGACTTTATAATGTTATTTTGTATTGCTTTAAGTCCTAGATTGTTCAGTAAGCACAAAGTGAGTTACGGTATTAAAGAGGCGGCCATTTTAAGCTGAACAATTTTCCCGCGGTCTTGTCTCTCGCTAATAGTTTCGAGCGATTATGGCAACACTTTATGCCGCATTTGCATAATAAAATTACGGCGCCGGACCTTGGAACATCGTATTTATAAAAAATAGGTATAACCGTATCATCGTTTACCGCATAAAAGCTAAATCGATTTGATAAGCGGTTATTAATCGAATTTTCCGTATCCAACGGTAATCGAGTGATTATTTAGGTAGTTTTGTACAGTACACCATCGATATTAAGTTAATAATTGTAGCTAATCGGACATGACAACAAGGACTTTTAAAAGAATTTCATTGGCCCAACCAGTCTTAAAATATTTAAAAGTAAGAAAAATAAAGACGGTAATGGAGAAAAACGAAGAAAATGAAAAAGGACGAAAGATTTAGTACGTGGATGGACGTACAGCCCAATATTTTATGATACAACTAAAGAGATTACTAATAGAAGGAATATTAACGTGTCTTCATTCTCAAATAATAATAAGCTCAAACTCATTAGCAACATAATTATATAAGGTAATGAGAGCACCATTTAAACAATCTCTCACATTTCAAACCACTTAAACAAGCCACTTACATTTCTACACATTGCCGTCGGCGATTACTTAATAATATATAGTTCCTACCTACTAGTTCAGTCTTCCCAACGACAAGCAAACTTGCCCTGCACCTGGTAACATTTAAAAACTAAAGTGATAATTTTTATTTTACGTTTTAAAACACACTTTGATAAACAGATAATGTCATAATTATAAATAATACCTATTTTAAGAATTCATTTTGTTTTTTATACAACTGGTACTTTTAGTCCTTGTCACGTAATATTTTAGTGCGTTAGAAATATTATTTATTTAGAAACAAACAAATAAAAAAACATTCAATAAAGGGAAAAAATGTTTTATCATAAAAATGCGTAAGGTGCTTGAAAAATCGGAACTTGAAAATATTTGATGGGGACAGTACGTCCAATTTACTTATTTATATTTTATTATTTGTTGTTACATTATGTTCTATACGTTCTCTAACAGAGTTATTCGGTATGTTGTAAATGTTAATAAATTGAAGCTTGATGGGATGGATGCTACGGAGGCAGCCAGAAGGAAGTGCATCGAGTTAAGTAGTTAGGCATCATTTTAGCATTAATAATATTAGCTAGATTAAGACAACTTGCAACCCGCATTCGGCCATCGTGGGGACGTATGACCTTAACCCTCTCCTGAGAGGAGACCCGAGCCCAGCAGTGGGACATTATGGGTTGTTGATGAAGACAAGATAATATGACCGAGTGACTAAACAAAACAAAACCTCAACCAAATAACATTAACGCTATTAATTATAGTATTTACAACGGAACTGTTAATTACACCTAAAAGTCTGTCATCTATTCACAAAGCGATCTTAAAACTTCATGTGAAAAGTACAATGTTGCATATATGTTAGCTAATGAACACTCACAAATGACACCGAGAATAATTTATTTTTTACTGGCAACACACAATTAGCGGCCGTTTTGCGTCGCAATTACTATTTACAATATAAAATTGATGCTCTGCCGTCTTCGAGTGTAGGTACGTGCTCGCACAATACCCATGTCTACTTTGTGTTAACGATTAATAAATTTAATTGTAATTCATTTACTTTGTAATATTTACTGCGTATTTATTATAAAGTGCTATTAAATATATTATAGTTATAACATTAATTGCAAGTAGGTAATTAAACTATAAAGTCAAGGCGGCATAGTCTTCTGAAATGTGTCTAAATTAATAGTTACAATGTTGACGATTTTTTTAAGGATAATTAAATTCTATAACTCATCATCTTCCTAGGCTTTATTATTCCCAAGAGTATTTGGGGTCGGCTATTAGTTCAACCGGTTTTATCTGAATATCAGTTTTTCCACGGAGCGACTGGCATCGGACCCTGAGTGTGAACTGAATTCGAAGATTAAACTAGTTGTCAGTATATTTGATGGCAATGGCTTCCCAAAAACGATTGCCATTGATGTTCATGACAACCGGGACCGACAGCTTAACGTGGTCTCCGAGGCACGGACGAGAAAAACAGCCATCTTCCACACTCCGGGCTGCTATTAAGAATTTCTTGTAAGAAAATCCTAACAGCAGTCTGACAGCGGAATGAAACACGCAACCTCTTGATCGGCAGTCGCTTTCGCTTACCGCTAGACCAACGAGATAGGTACTGGTGTTATTTATATAACTAGTTGGATGAATTTATGGGTTTAGTCATAGTTATACGATAAATATTATCTAGCACTTTACATAACCCTCAAAAGCCCCTCAGATTTTGCTGGATGGTAATAAAAAATGTAGACAGTAGCCAAAGATTTGCACTAACACAATTTTGATCCTTCATGAACTTGATTTGGTTATAATTACAACTAAAGGAAACAAACGTCACAGAGTCATTAAATCTACCAAACCGCAAAAATTATTTCGAACAAAGTATTTACACGAAAATCATACAAAATTAGTGTACAACTTAGATGTTGCGGTTACGATTAGACGACCACAGGATTATCCATCGAATTACGATCTAATCGCTACCCTAATTTACGTCAAGTTCCCTAAATAAGGAGACATCTTGTTCTAAACATGATGGCTTTATTAAATGTACCACGAAGTTGATCGAAATAACTTAATGATTGAGCCGTTGCACGCGAATACTCAATTTATATAATTTGACTGTGGAAAAATATACATGTAAAATTACGAATGAACATTTTTTTAGAACATTATGTAAGTATGAAAACCTTGTGACAGGACTTGATCAATTAGCTAGACTAAAGTCGGTTAGCATTACATTCATGAAAAATATTTTTAAATAAATTAATGTTATGGGAACTATACAATTGACATAAATTCATTAATATGTATTTTTTTCATAAATCATCGAAACACACACACCAAATTAAATCTTCATGTAGGTACACATATGATGAATGATGAAATGAATTTTGGCGTAGCCGTTCATTAATTACACAAACTGCTACCAGCTGTTGTTCGTGTAAACGAAATGTCGAAAAATACAAAAGTCCATATTTAATATCATAAATTCGAAAGAAACTATTAAATTGCATGGCTAAACCATGAAAGCAGCCATAAAAAAATAAAGAAATTTGGCATGGAGATGCTTTGATTCTTGAGGAAGGATATAGGCTAATATTTACCGCGATATCCTCGGAGCGATAACCGTCATACACGAAGGCGGAGCCGCGGGTAAAAGCTAGTAATTTGTAAATTTCGTTTCATTTGAATAAAAGCAAAGTATCATGGTTGCCTGTACCTATTGCTTTGGAAAGATAAAGCCGCCACTTGTACACACTTTATAATAGTTTTAAATTAACCCTGTGACCACATAAGCTGGTGTACGATAAATTTATTATTACTTTTATAAAAGCTAATTAATAAATATGTATAAATGAAGTACAGTGTAGATGCACATCACTAAAAGTAATCCTAATGGTATCAAAAGCAAGATCTATATATTAATATTGCACATAATTAGTCTATTAAGAAAATTATATTAGTAGTAAGATAGTTGTAAGCCAGGAAATTTGAGAACCCTATGTTGCCATTTTTAAGAAGAAAGTTACAGATTTAAAAAATATAAATTAATAATTTTAATGGCAATGCATAAACCGCTACTTCTAATTACAAATACATGTCCAATAAAAATGTTGACTTACCATGAAACGGAATTTCTCATACAAAGACATCTCAGCTACTACTGCCAATTAAATAAATGTAATTAAAGCTCAATAGGTAAGTAAAATAAAATAACTTACCTAAAATCGATATTCGTTCAGGCGACAATTTCTAGTTTTATTAATTGCACAGAGAAAATAACGAGGTCTACATGAATACTCCTGTTTAAAAATCGTGTCAAGATTAAAAACGGAACTCAGAAATGACAGAGTAATATGTTCATGTAATTAATTTAATTAACTACGGAGAACTTAAACATGGAGACAGACACTCAACTACCAAGGACGAATACGAATGAAGTAATTTGTGGCAATCAGAGACCAATCTCAATTATTATCCTTTGGCGGTTTTTCTTTGACAGGTAATAGCTTGATTGCCCATGTCATGGTAATAAGTTTGTGGTAGATAAATAAGGATAAGTCAACAGATTATTTTTGTAATTGGCCATCTAAAAAGGGGCATCTTCAAATTACGAACAGTGATCACTAGGGCAAAATAAAACACCCTTGGCTTAAAATGGAACAAAAGATACACACATACACAGCTATTAATACATTGATAATGTTATTTAAACCTAAAATTCAAGCTTAGAATAATATATATGACATATAAATCGACTGCACGGTTGGCCGAGTGGTGTCAGCGGTCGCCATGCCGCTTGCTACTGCGCCAAGTGTCGTGGGTTCAAATCCCACGCGGTACCTACAACACTTTGTGTGATCCACGAATTGTTGTCCCGAGTCTGGATGTTCTTTATGTCCGTTTCATGTATGTTTGTAAAGTCCCCCACGACACAGGATGTTATTCCTAATGTGGGAGTTGTCATAAAAAAAAAAAAAAAAAAAAACTAAGCAAAGTCGGAGCGGTTGCTGCGCAGTGGATGGGAGACGGGAGAGAGATGCTCTGCTTACATAGACCGTAGGTGTAATGTGCTGTGCCTAGACGCTGTTGAGGCCGAGGTTGCTGGCTGGCTGAGACTTTCTGTGAGAGTGAATACGATGGTGGCGCTGATCTGCATCCTTGAAGTCTGCTTCCTTAAAGCTGACAAAGTTTCGACTTCACAACTTTGTAGCTGATTTTCTTTTCAAAGGTATGTATTTTATACCAAAGACCAAAGTTACGTTCAGAGATTACGTGTCTTAATTGTCTTCATCTAGTTTTCATGAAACTTACATGACATACCGACACTTCATAAGATATAGTTCCGACTCGTTCGTGAAAATGTTTTTCATCCACCTATATAATCTTATTCTTTTTTAATAAATAATTACTTTCTAACTTTACTTCGACGAGATCGTTTTATTTTTACACTTTTAAATAACATCACGAAGAAGCCGAGGATTGAACTAAGTGGCGTGCAATTGGAGAGGCCTATGTCCAGCAGTGGACTGCGATAGGCTGATAATGATGATGATGATGAAATAACATCAAAACTTACCACTTCCATTTAGTTCAATTTTTTTTTTAAAAGCTATTTTTATTAAATATTGAATTAAAGTTGGTCTAATGTTACAGTACGTCCACACGCTTGGCAAACAATGGCAAACAGTAAACACGCACATTTAGATAGGTGTTTGTATGTGTTTGCCTGTTCTTGTTTGTGTTCGCCACTGTTCGAAGTCGCTGTTGGTACATCGTTCAACGGCCTCTGTTACGCAGTGGTAGCCTAAGCGACCTAATGTGCTTGTGGTCTCGGGTTCGATTCCCGGGTCGGACCAAAATATGATCTAGAGACAAACTTCTTAGCACTCCATGGATTCACCGTGCGGGTGCCGGGTCCATCGTGTGGCAGAGGGAGAAACTCAAAGCAGTTCCCAGGACTTACGACCTGGATGTAGGTTTAAGGAGGCCCCCTTTAAGATGCGCATCAACGCTCACCTTCACTGCTCGAGTTTCCCGCCCTACCTAGCCAAATTTGGTAGGAACCTGTTAGTGCAGCCTTGGATACTCGTTCTAAAATAGAACTTACTGCAGATCTCGACAGGCCAAGGTCTTTCAGAAGGTTATAGAGAGATTTAGCTGGTATACCTCTCGCTCCTACTTCTACCGCGTATAAATTAACCACATAGCCATTTTTGTTAAGTTCAGTTGTTAGATCGTAATATTTATTTAATTTTATTCTATGGTCTTTAGGAATATTACTTTCCCACGGAACAGTAAGCTCTACTAATATTATGTGTTTAATTTGTCTGGAGAAAAGGAATATGTCCGGTCTGGATGACGAAACACCAACATCCTCTGGGATTTTATAGTGCTTATCATACGTATCCATCAAAATAGTAGACTTGAATTTATTTACTTACTAGCCACGCCCCACGGTTCTTGTTTTTAACAGGAACCTTCCTTGTGCCTTCACCATAATAAAGAAATACTGAAATTTTGCGTTTAGCAACACATTTCGCGATTCGTCCTCCTTATTTAAAAATGCGAAAGTTTGTAAGGATGTGTGCGTGTGTGAACACACAAAAACACAATTTTCGCTTTCTTTTTATCTAAACTAATTTTGTCTTTTACACTAAGCAATTCGGACAAATAGTTTAAAAGTTATCTCGATAAGATTGAACTGAATAAAGCCGTAGGCATGGCTGGGGGGCTTTTGGATCTATTTGTTGGTTTAGACGGCTGCACTGATTTTAATGAAATTTGATACGGAGATACTTTGATTGTTAAAAAGGGCTACGGATTACGATTAAATCGCTTTAATTCAATAATGGTAATCGCTAGTAAAGACTGCTATTTTTACTACAAAAATCTTTGTTACTTTGTTGTACCTACCTACCACTTTTTAAACCATTGTGGACGAGAAGCTTTTCTGTTCCGTGTTGAAAGCACGGTAATTTTATTTTTAAACTGTTAATTTAAAATCACAGATACTACAATGTTATTTATCTGTATAAATCTCTGAATTTGTGCAAAAATGCAAGAATTTCTTATATTTGCGAATTTAACCAATTTTCAGGACTATACGAATGATTGAAGCCATCGACTGGTCTAATACTTAATTAGAGAACCTAAAGATTTATAAATATGTATTTTACAAATAAAACAAGCACATAGAGGCATCAGTTTTAATACATTACAAAAACTACTGATTTTGCTTGGACTCCTTCGCATTCTGAAGAGCTTGCGTCAAATACAATTTGGCAAGGCTTTGTGAACAAAACTGGCTTATATGTTGGCTGTACGTGTTGATTTGACCAGCGACAATCATAGGGTTGAGCCTTGGCGGGACTGGATGGGGCTTGAATAGTTTGTTGACATCCTCTTCAGGCAGTGGTGGTTCATCCTTAGCCACTCGAGCCGCGTTCTCTTGCGCCCTCTTAACCAACCAACGGTGCTTGTCCTGTTGTTGGCGGACAACCAATTGTTGATATCTGTTAAACTTGATAGCTTCTTGGTTGAGCTCGTCAACACGCTCCATAAGGCTACGTAGTTGGCCTGTAAGTAGAATTTACTTTTGTTATAAATCTATTGATAAGTATAAGAATAGAAGTAAAATATACCAAAATTAATTTACGTCGTTAACTCTTTAGAAATACTAAGCGTTTTATTGCCATCCACAATGCTGTTGAAGGTAGTCAAGTGGTGGGACCATTTCTCCATCAAAACATGTCTTAAATAAGTTTAAACAATAAATACTTCATAAGGTCGACTGAGTGATCACATTACACAGGACACCAGTACTGCAGTGTGAACATAAGACTTTTAAAAGTTGTTATGAAGAAAATACATTTAATAAAGTGTCTTACTAGAAATCACTCACTTCTAGTAACTATCTGTGCTAGTATAGATATTGCAAAACCGTGTTTGTTGACAGTCAGTAACTATCTCGAATAAGGGAGGAAATTGTGTTATTTATAGTTACACTAGCTAAACCGACAAATATTGTTTGCCATAAAAAATAAAATTTACCCATATCATTTAGGGGTGTGAAAAATAGATTATAAATAATATATACATAAATATTTCGGACATCGTACACACAACGCCATCTAGTCCCAAGCTAAGCAGAGCTTGTGTTATGGGTCCTAGACAACTGATATAAATACATATATACTTTTTTTTTTGTAAATGCATAAATATTATACATAGAAAACACCCAAACTCCGAAACAAATATCTGTAGATTATACACACATTTGGTCCAACACGGGAATCGAACCCGAGACCTCAAGAACAGCAGACGCATACGCTACCACTGCGCCACAGAGGCAGTCATAAGTTTGTAGATCTATAGATATTGGTCGATTCTCAGACCTAACCGATATGCACACAAAATTTCATAAAAATCGGTCCAGCCACTAAGGAGGAGTGTGGTAACAAACACTGCAATACGAGAATTTAATATATTAGATAAGATCATAATTTACCTTCCAATACTGATGCAGTTCCCAAATCTAGGAATTTAGAGCCCTCTTCCTCAGGGATCATTTCAGATAACTCTGACATCATGATGTTGGTAAGTGGAGAGTTGCGGATAACAATTGGGACCTCAATAAACAAACTCTCGTAACCAATTTTCAGATTACGGAGTGCCTCCGGAGTGTAATCACCTTCCTTGTACATGGCAATAGCCTGTAATACAAAATTTTTATTAACATAACATTTAGAGAGTAATGAAAGATCCTTAGATATACAAAATTTATTTAAGGAAGCTGTCAGGCACTATAACATCATCCGCATGGAGTTCTTTGCCATAGTAATGACCTTTTGGACTGTGCAACTCAAAGTGAAATAGTGTTTCAAATGTGTCTGAAAGGGCCTATTTGAAATAAAATCTTTGATTTTTGATTTAAAAATTGTCATTACAAATCTTTTTTTGTGTGTGGGAGATATTACTCACTACTCTTATAAAGTGAGTAATTTTTAATGCATGCAGATACTTTGACTACATCTGTCGAAAATAAACACACATCGGTTTATAAGAAGAGGTAAATGACTCTTCTCATGAATTCATCTTCATCTTTCTAGCCTTTGTTATTCCCAAGAGTATTTGGGGTCAGCTACTAGTTCAACCGGTTTTATCTGAATATCAGTTTCTCCACAGAATGACTGGCATTGGATCTCCGCAACCATAAGGGTGAACTGAATTCGAAGGTTGAACTAGTTGTCAGTATATTTAAGGGCCCTGAGTTCTCATTAACGATTGCCATTGACGTTCATGACAATCGGGACTGACAGCTTAACGTGGTCTCCGAGGCACAAGCGGGAAAATCCGCCACCTTCCATACATAAAAATTCTTTGTATGAAAATCCCAACAGCAGTCCGAACCAGGAATCTAACCTGAGACCTCTGGATCGGCAGTCGATTTCGCTTACCGCTGGACCAACGAGGCAGGTATTGGTGTTATTTATTACAACAATTTACGTCATAAATAATGAAAATTTACCTGAGGTGTCAAACGATATGCCTTCAGTGTCAAAAAGCCTCTTGCAGACTTTTTGGTGTCATAAATAACGACAACACTCTCTTCAATGGAGGTTTGATAATGATACTGAGACTCCAAAAGCGACTGGCTAAGGAAGTTGCCCACATCTGCGCTCTGGTACCTGTAAAATAAATTTTATTATTAATGAACACATAAATGAACATGCTGATGACTTGATGGATAGTTGAGCATAATTTGTAATTAAAGAAAGGTTAAGAGTGCAGATAAGGTACCAGAATAAGTTTCAAGGTTTTTCTTACTAGGGTGTACCTGGTGCCACGGCTCCTAGTACCCATGATGGTGTGCTTTTTTCCAAAATAAAATATAGCCTATGTTACTTGTGGATAATTTCGAATGGTGAAAGAATCTTTTAAATCGGTCCAGTACTTTAGTTTATTCGTTACATACAAAAATACAAATCTTTCCTCTTTATAATATTAGTGTAGATAAGGTCTTAATCCAAAGAATATAGTGTGACCAACCCTATTCATCTCGTGGGTATCGTAAAAGGGGACTAAAGGAGCAAACTAAGTAAGACAAAATCAATGCAAAGAGAAGGAGAACTTGAAGCAAACCCTGAGAAAAACCCATCTGGCCAGTGTGGTATGGGCCATAGTCTCCTTTCAAAGGTGAGGCCTATGTCCAGCAGTGGACTGTTAAATGCTCTTGATGATGAATTTCAGTTACAATCACTTGTGAAGAAATTATACAACTTGTAAGTTACTCACCATCCAACATGAAAATGATCAACATTGACACGACGGAGTCTCCTCATCATGTCCAACTGGTATTCCTCCTCATCCATGGTGTCATCATGTTTGGGGAAAGGAAAACAGTTGGTGATCTCAAGGCGGTTCTCCACAACCAGACCTAGTAAGGCCCCCTGAGCGACCTCCATATTGCTGCATGACTCCTCATGACAATGTTTCACAATTTTCATCACCGCCTGTAATATTTCAGATTGTTTTCATTTATCTAGATTATTTAAGGTCAGCTTGCAACTGCAGAATACAACAGTAGAAAAAAGTAAATGTTGTAAAAGAATTATGGAATTTTAATTCAAACTATAAATTGTATGATTATATGACAATACATTTGCTTAATGATTAGGTTCATCATAACTAAAGAGGATTAAAATTAGTATGTACAGTGACATACACACAACTAAGAACAATAGTTATAAATGTTGCTAAAATCAATTAAAACTGTTGAAAGCACACTCAACTAGCTAGTTAATGTTAATTATACAAAGTTATCCAATGGCACAACAATGAGATCATCTGACAAAAATCTCGGGTCACAGAGGTAATCGTCCTAAGACAACCCATGACTCAGTTCGTATTAATCCACACTTTCACTCTTAAAAAATAAACACTATCTGAATTTCATATCTTTGATACATTTAGCACTTAAGTCATGCAGGTGATATGCAGATATGATTTAATATTTGTCTATGTCGTGAAAAGTTAAAAAGTCTTTAATATCCTGGCTGTGAATTGAAAATTTACATTCACAACATAACCTCTCATCGAAAGGACTTAAACAAATCAAACATTTGTAACACACAATTTAGTCATCTTAACGTTAAAATAAACTGTTTTATAAAGTTTTAGGGCAAAATTGTAAATATAATGCTGATAAAACGTAGAATATAGAAGAATACATGACGTGTCTACAGTGAACAGCATCTACACTAGCACCCTTAGATGAATTTTAAAGCCCTAATGATGAATAAAAATAAATACTACTATTATATGCCTACTTACCAATCCATCACATTGTACGTATGTAATTGTGGCTTCAGTTTCAGGAACGCGTCTAGCAGACGGACCAGCACGATTCGCCATTTTTACAAAAGGTTTTTAGATTTTCTGTGGTCCAACCATTAACTTCAACTTCAATCAATGTGACAGATGCTCAGGGTTACCAATAAGTTCAATACTCTGTGGAATTTCGGAGTTGCAGGAATCACACAAAATCAAAACCTTTCTTTTCTATTATGTTAGTATTTAATTGTACATGAAAATAAACTAAAAATATATCATTGAGATAGTTTAGACAAAACAAAGATAGATAAATTGATTACAGTTGACATTAAATTACACCATTCGGCTGTGTAGGCAAAAATGTTTCAGTTGAATCCACAGTTTTTATTGGATAATTACGTAAATAAATTTTGCAATCATATTTCAAGTCTCAAAATTGACTGTGCTGTAGGCTGGGATAAAATTTATAATAGAATTATTAAGTCTATTACATCATATTGTATTATTCTCTTACTTTTTTGTTAAACCTTTGTTTTGAGAAAGGGGTCTTTCCCGTTGCCCTGAAAAAATCGGTGGTTTTACCAATTCATAAGGGTGGTGATAGAGACCGTATCTATAATTATAGATCAATCTCTCTACCACCAACAATTTCGAAAGTCTTTGAAAAACTTATTAATTCCTACAAGTACTTGAAGTTGAAATTCCTTTGAGGATGGCGCCGTAAGCTTAAATACAGGTTTGTACCTTGTTTGGCAACGCAGACTATCTCTGAATGTTCGTATAACTCAAATTAGTTTTAAGTTGAATATAATGTATATTTTTTGTTTTCGTGCAATAAAAGTTGTTATTATTAATATTAATGAAGTAACAATTTATCTTCAGTTATATTTAATATTACATTACATTGGTATTATTACCTGAAATTATTGAAATTTTACTTCAATAAATGCTGTCTATAGTCCAATCAGCTGTCAAATGTCAAATTAAATTGTCAATCAAATTATCAAACGTCTTCTCGGACAGACAACAGAAGTTGGCCAGAGGTCCTACAATAGGAGGCATATCGAACTGATATGATATAAATAAACATTTGTTTACGGCACAAACGACAATACTTTGGTGTCAATGTATCATACAGTGGATGATTTTCCTCTAATATATACTATGTGTTGTATTGATTTAAGAAAGTGCTACACAGTTCTTCCGCCCTGATTTAAATCAATGATACTCCTCCTTTCGGTGAAGAAAGGAAGTGGTGATTAAATAATGAGTCGTCATAATTTCTGGAGGGGTTTAACACCAATAACAATATCACCGTCACAGCAAGTACCTGATAAAATTGTAAAACTATGTGCAGTGAATGCAGACTTCATTGTCCTAGGCAATGATCATGGTTTGTACCACTGCGAGATAATAGAGGATTGTTTGAACTTAAAGAAGATTACTGGCATTTCAGCAATAGACATATCATATCATAACGATAATCTGTATATCATAGATGTCCATGGACGTCTGTACAAGACAAATATTAGTTTTAAAAATAAAGAAGAAATTATTGTTAAAGAGGACGCCAAATGTTGTCCCCACGGTTTTAAAAGTTCCAGTTATAAAGTGAAGTTTAGAAATGTGGTGACAAGTGATTTTGGGCAGTTGTTTATAAGCAGTGATGGGCAACTATGGGGGTCTGGTGTTATGCCCCAAATAGCACTTGATACTAATAGTATTAAGAAAATTCCATTTTTTGAAGGTAGAACAGTGTATAGTGCATCAGTGGGCCAGAACTTTGCTGCTGTTATTGCTCGTAAAAATGTGAGACGGTCGGGCAACTGTGATACAGAAAGTGATAATGATGATGATGAAGAGGTATTTGCGTCAAACTGCTCTCAGTGTCAGACAATAATAGGCCTAGCGTCACCTGCATCCGTGCCATCTTTATCAGAAACCTGTCCTTTAGGTGTTCAAATTAGTAAGTCAAGTGAAGATTCAAGTAGTACCACAGCTCCACAAACTGATGTTCACATTGATGCTCACAGCCTGACAGAAGACTCTAGTCCCTCATCTGAGGAATCAAAAATTGCCAGAACCAATTGTCAGAAATTAATAGATGAAAACTTCCACGATGCTAATTCTACAGAAGATTATGAAAACCAGACAGATAAGGGAAGTGAAACTGATGAGGCGTCTGAAGAGAAAATAAACAATATTTTTATCAATACTGATGCTGCTAGACAATTTTTGAGCAGACAACTGTCATGGGTTTCAGCAGGTGAAGATTATATAGTGGAGTACACAGAAAAACCAACAAGAATAATAAAGGAAAATGTATCTAATCTCACTAACTTTGTTTATGAAGGTGTGAAGACAGTGGGTGACAAAGTTGCAACACTTTCGCGACATGTAAGTGGCAGCAGTGATAATAATGATGTTGTGGAACTGCAAATGAGACTCCACAATGATGAAATCAATTCTCTTATGTATAGTTGCACTTCTAATTGCAATGTAGATGATTTGCAGTTCTCTACAAGTACAATAAGTAGTGAAAAAGAGTTTGAAGCTGCTAGGAAAAATGAGAATCTAAAAAATATGACTAAACTGGGAAAAAATATTTTAGCCACAGAGTTGTGGACTTGGGGTGACATATCATATGGTCAGTTAGGCATAGGAGATACAGTAAAGAGAATAAAACCAATGGTTGTAATGAGCCTATCAGGATTTGGTCTGCAAAAAGTGTCTTGTGGCAAATGGCATTGTTCAGCCTTGACACTTGATGGGAGACTCTTCATATGGGGTTATAACCAGTTTCATCAGGTTAGTTTTGATTCTAGAGAAGATAAAAGTGGTCCTAACCAATTCAAAGAGAACTCTGATAGTGACAGAGTGAGAGACATGATTGCCACAGACCATCACACTCTAGCATACACACATAATGAAAACATTTTCTATATGGGAAAGCATACTGAGGGATACACAGAGTCTATAGTTAATTTAAATGTTCAGAAAGATGAAGAAGAAAATGAAAAGCACATAGAAAACAATGTGATAAGCAAGGAAGTTCAGAATTTCTCAAGTAAACCTCAAAACATGTGTTACCATTGGAGAATATTATCATCTGGTAACATCAGCTATTGCTCAATAGAAGAGTCCTCTAAATGTCCAGAATTCCAAGATTTATCCATTGCTCAAAGATATCTAGAAGAAATGCTTTTGATATATCATAATCTAGTGAAACCTTTTCTCAAGAAAAGCAAAGCTGTAACTACACATTCCAATATATATGAAACTGTTTGTGATATTTTTGGTGACATATTGAACATAACTTCTTTGAATGTTCTCTCGATGTGGCAATACGCCGAGAAGCATATAAACGAATGTGATATTTCTTTGATAAAAAATTTAGAAGAGTTTATTTATTTGTACAGAAAGTATTATGTAGCTGTAAGTAATTTGATCGTGATCGGCGGTTTCACGCAGATTAACAATGTTGTAGACGTTCCCTCTAGTGTATACAATTTGTTTAGTGATCAACTACCGACCAATAAACAAAAGAACAATAAAAAAACATTAGAAGCCATAGTAGGACTCGCGTTCGTTCAACCTTTAACAAGATTGAGCTCTTACAAATGCATTGCTCAATCACTACTAAGGTATAATAAGACCAAAAGAAAAAGGGTCGATGCGAAAACTAATATAGACGAGAGGTTAAACAAAGTCAAAGCCTCTCTAGATTCATTAATCGATGAGCAGGAAAAGAAACGGAAAGAAGCTGATGTCACAAAATTGTTTTGGGATACAATTGGCAAAAGTCTTGAGCAATACCGTACACCAGAAAGGCGGTTAGTGAGGGAATCAAAGTCTAGGCCACTGAATCTAGTGAATCCTGGACGATTTTCCTCCCATTGGTTTATTTTATTTAACGATCTTTTCGTTCATGTCATTGGCAGTACTCCTAGCATTCATCCTTTGGAGACATTATGGGTGGAGCCTGTGCCGAACAGTGATTCACTTCAAAACGTGATTCAGCTCACGACACCTGAAGAAATTATATCAGTTTCAACGAGCACCGAACAAGAAAAGACAGAGTGGATTCACGCTTTAAACAATTCCATAAGACTGCTGTTAAACAAAGAGAACTTTAAACCACCTGCTGTACGAACAGCTAGTTATACGTTTTCAAACAAAAATATTTTTTACAAAGATGCGAAATACACTGGAAGATGGTTGGACGGAAAAATCCATGGGCACGGAAGAGTAGAATGGCCCGACGGCAAATTTTACGTTGGACAATTCCAGCTCAACTCGTTATGTGGACATGGAAAAATGGAGATCCCTGGAGTAGGTAAGATGTTCTGTTAATTATACTTTTGTTATTGTAATAATTACTAAGTTTCTTATTAATCCACAAACCACAGACATGCACAAGACTTTAAGAATCTAACACATTTTTATAATTGTCTATCAATCTTCAAGAAAATCGAAACACAAGTAAAAATTTGAATATGTATTCGCTTATGTCACTAAACAAATATAAGTCATAAGAGATCACAAACCGCATACTATTTACGTTGATAATCTTAGGCCAATCACCAGTTGTTACTGAATCTAAGAGCAAACAATATCAATAATACTATAAGAGGATACTTTTCAGCCGGTAACGGGTAAAACTCAATGAAATTAGCGCCGAACATATTAAAAATAATTCAATGCGAACGTTATCGATCATTTTTTTTTTTTTTTCTATGATTCTAAATTATTATATTATGAATTCAGCAACATTCTTGTTGGATCTAGTTATCAAACATTATTATAATGAACCTTTAGACCTTAGACGGTTTTGCACTATCCGAACCGATTGCTTAGATAAGGATCAGAGATCGCAATAGTGCGTAAACTATACAAATTCAGTCAGTCACCCTTGCGAATTCGCTTATTCACGTATCTGAACTCTAAGATAGTACGAAGACCAATATGCGAATTCAGACCAAGATGTCTAAATACGTCATTTCGCGAGTTTTAAATGCAGTGTAGTGCGAAATCACTTTTATTGGTCCTCGTCACAATATATATAGCCTTTTATACTTTACAGAGAGAATTAAAATATAGAGTAGGGATCACTTTTCAATCAAACACATTACTATAGTCCTCAAAAAAGTCATTATTAGTTTAAAAATGATTTTAATGAGTCACGTGACGGAGTTTGAACTTTATTATTTCCATATCATAATGTATGTATCTATAACTGTAATGTGCGTAAATACACATATCAATTTACTACGCCAACGGGGGTTTAAAGAAATCGATTTATTTTCTGTTTATGTTGATAGCTATTTTATAATAAGTTCTAATGAAACATAGTTAGCGGTTATTTATTATGTGTCATAACAACATAGTCATACATACGCTTGCAGACTGATGCAATGAAAATTCTCTAGTAAATGACTTATGTACCCACTTTTTATTTAGTAAATGACGTAGCGTAGGTTCTTGATAGTGAGTATAAGATTGATGATCGGTAAACATATTTGTGGTGTGAGTCATCCAGTAGTATACGAATATCGGTATTGTTATGTAAGTGGGCAAGATATGAACGAGTTAATGCTCTTCTGGGGTCAATGTTACGCGTTCCGAATGTATAAACAATGTATAATTCTGAATTAACTGCTTGTTATTGTTTAGTGACCTAAAAGAAGAATTAATTAGACTTAAAACGGTACTTGGTTTTTCTTCCTCTTTCCGTGTTCTATATTTTCACGAGGCCGTTGGACAAGGACTTAGGTGTATTGTCTTTGTTAGTATAAAAAGCCTATACACTATGGTTGTACATTTATGTATCTTACTTTCGTGCGAAGGGCAATGGACAAACTTGTTTTCGGCTTTAATCACAAATAATTATTTAGGCGACCTTGAAATTACTAACCTTATAATTTAGTAATTTTTCTCGTATTCCTCGTAAAGTTACTAGGTACTTTCTTTTTTAACTTGAACGCAACTGTTGTGTATCGCTTCAAACCACAAGAAATGATCCAAGTAGCGTTATATAGAAAATCAAATATTGACCTGTAAATTATTCATCTAAATCATTAAATACACTAACAATATTCCTATTAAAAAAAAATAAAAAGATTAAAAAGTTAAAATATAAATGTCATTAAATTACAAAAAAAAAAACAAAAGCATCCATTGTCCGACTTGAATTATAAAGTTGTTAAAAGTAATTTTCCTTATTTGAAACTGCATGTTGGTTTAGAATTTAGACAATAATTGGCATCGGATTCTCAATGTCAAATAATATGAGCGAAACACAATACATATCTAGTGTATCATTTCGTGAAATCGTGACTGTCTCTATACAAATAGATGTTTTAAATAGGTATTAATATAATTACATCATTATGTGAATATTATCCGTAGGTACTAAGTTATTTTTAGTTAAACATACCGGTAAATCTTTGAATAAAATTTTATTGTACTAACGAATCGAAAATAAATTAGTAGTATTAACATTACAATACATATAAAGGACAACGTCTCTTGTATGTGGAACATATTATGGCAACATTGCACAAATACTGTACGTTTACGGTCAAATTTATTTATGTCAAGGTAGCATTACGAAACATTTGTAAACCTTGAATATTTCTTGAGTTTCTATATGTAAATGGAAGGAAGATGATGTACTTAGATTTGTTTGTATGGATATCTTTAACTTTTACTGCAACCTACAAATTAGTAAATCCACGTTCGCAGCACGAACGGGCCGGTGGTAGTACCGGTCCTCACAAAAGTCCAACATTAAATGACAAGATTCATGCTGTCGTGTTTCGTTGACGAGTGTGAGACCGGAGGCCCAATGATACAGAAGCACCTCAATAGGCCGCCATAGTGTTGCATTGTCTGCATTCACTATAAATATCTCAGTAAAAACTGAGATATTTTTTTTCTACACGTTTAAGTTTTAATAGATATCTACAGTTAATATTCTTACTATTTTACAAAGATAAGAAACTTGCGGAATCACAATGTAACTCAGCTTAGCACCATCATTCATCCATTAAAGATGATTATAATGGTGATATTTGAATCTGCAACCTGCATTTGTGCCGTTATATCCTTACTAGCTGACCCACGCAACCTCGTTTGCGTCTTCTATTGCATGTAGCGTGAAAATTTTCCCCCGTTTTTGAAACATTCTTCATTGGTGCTCCGCTCCTATTAGTATTAGCATTATGATATATAGCTTATAGCCTTCCTCGATAAATGGACTATCCAACAAAGAATTATTTTTCAAATAGGACCAGCGGTTCCTGAGATTAGCGCTTTCAAACAAACAAACAAACTCTTCGGCTTTATAATATTAGTATAGATTTAGCAAATTTAAACTTGTGGGTACATATCTCACAATGACGGAAAAATCTACTCTTTACGCAAACCTAGTATAAGCATATATTGCTTATCGGGACATTTAATAATAGTAATAGATAAATCCTGGACGTTTTTATATGTTGGACACGGGATTTTACCCGAATCCAGATATCCTGTTCTAAATAATACCATAATGGTCTATTATAGTAATATTATTTGTAATATAATTTTTTATTCGATCAAGTTTATTATTCATTGAACTCCTGCAAAAGTAATGTTCCGGCAGACTTGCAGATGACACCGGCAATGTCTTTGTACATATTTGTCGTGTTGAAGTTCCGATAAAACCTATTCTATCTTTAGATTATTAGGTAATTACTAGTGGATTACAATAGATCTTTCTTGCTGAAGATTTTACGAAAGAATGATATAAATAGGTCCGGTGGTTATAAACACTTAAGCATGTTGTCGTGGTTGTCGTGTCTTATAAGTCGCTATAGAGACAAACTTCTTAGCACTCCATGGATTCACCGTGCGGGTGCCGGGTCCATCGTGTGGCAGAGGGAGAAACTCAAAGCAGTTCCCAGGACTTACGACCTGGATGTAGGTTTAAGGAGGCCCCCTTTAAGATGCGCATCAACGCTCACCTTCACTGCTCGAGTTTCCCGCCCTACCTAGCCAAATTTGGTAGGAACCTGTTAGTGCAGCCTTGGATACTCGTTCTAAAATAGAACTTACTGCAGATCTCGACAGGCCAAGGTCTTTCAGAAGGTTATAGAGAGATTTAGCTGGTATACCTCTCGCTCCTACTTCTACCGCGTATAAATTAACCACATAGCCATTTTATCGATATATATATATATCGATTCTTTAATTACGTATTAAAAGTTGGCTAGTACGTCCTACACGTGTATCTGTGTCGAGACAGTTTCATAAGATAATTTTCGAAACTACCCGAAGTTCTGTATAAAGTACAGCGCAAATATATCTAAGCATTATTTTTCCAGGAATCTATGAGGGTCAATGGAAAGACAACCTCCAGAACGGGTACGGAGTCATGAAATTCACCACGGGAGATATCTATGAAGGTTACTTCAAGGACGGCCAGTCCCATGGCCATGGGATAAAAAAGCAAGGGGACTTCACGTCATCTTCAGCTACGATATATACTGGGGAATGGAGTAATGGGGTCAAGCAAGGGTATGGGGTCATGGACGATATAGGAAAAGGGGAAAAATATTTAGGCAATTGGAGCGATAATAAGAAGCATGGATGTGGGCTGATTGTCACATTGGATGGAATTTACTATGAAGGGCTATTTATGCAGGATATATTAACGGTAAGTAACCAAAAGGCCAAGTGCGAACTAAACTCGGAAGAAAAGAGTTCTGTCAAAATCTATTATAAAAATAATCCTACAAATATTATTAATTATATATATTAGTTTTTGCGTGAAAGAGTAGAGACTCTTTCACGCAAAAACTACTGAATGTATTTTGATAAAACTTTACGATAATATAGCTTATACATCAGAATAACACATAGGCTATAATTTATAAAGATATAGCTTCGCCTCGCGGCGTTGCCTGCGGTTATTGTCGTACCGCGGGTAGCATCGCGGGGCTTGTCTAATATATAGACGATAATCTAAGGCTCTAAGCGGTCATGCCGCGGTTTTCTACTGCGTTGCATTGTGGGTTCAAACCCCACATTGGACAACATTTTGCGTGATCCAACCATTGTCGTTACATTGTGTGATCCGCACAGTCTGGGTGTCCTTTGTCTCCTTTTATGTATGTTTCTAAAGTCCCCCACAACACAGAAATATTTGTATAAGGGAGTAAAGAAAAATTGTATACAAAGATTGATTGAGAAGCTTCGAGTTTTTTTTTCTTTTTTGATATGTAGATGGCAAACGAGCAGACGTATCGCCTGATGGTAAGCGATTACCGCCGCCCATGGACACCCGCAACACCAGAGGCGTTATAAGTGCGTTGCCGGCCTTTTAGGAAGGAGTACGCTCTTTTCTTAAAGGTTTGAAGGTCGTATTGGTCCGGGAACACAGCAGGCGACAGCTCATTCCACAGTTTTGCTGTGCGCGGCAGAAAGTTTAGGGAAAATCGTACTTTACAACTCTAAAGAACCGTAGACATAATTATTTTCATACGCTTAAATTATTGAAGAGGAGGTTGATACACAAAACTTAATTCGTTCGTACCGCTAACTTGAGGAAAGGTAAATTAGTATTGATACTACATAATTTATTTTTCCTTCTACTTCAACTTAATAGTGGTCACGCTTTGTACTAAATAACCTTAAACAATATCTCTGACTGATTCATTATCGACCATCACTATAAAAATGTACTTATTAGTAAGGTTATTTACTTTTTACAATATAGAAGTTAAAAATACTAGCGATCGTTTGAGTCTTGAACAATTTTTTTTTTGTCATTTGGCCTATGGGATACTTATGTATCGATGCAAGTGTTCCGCGTCTATTCTCTTTCTACAATCGTTAATGTGTATATTCTTCTACTATTAGTTAATATTATCTGTGTCTATAACAGTTTATACTATCACTAGCTGACCCACGCAACCTCGTTTGCGTTTTATATTGCCCGTAGTGTGAGACTTTCCCCCGTTTTTGAAACATTATTCATTGGTGCTCTGCTCCTATTAGTAGTAGCGTGATGATATATAGCCTATAGTCTTCCTCGATAAATGGACTATCCAACACTGAAATAATTTTTCAAATCGGACCAGCGGTTCCTGAGATTAGCGCGTTCAAACAAACAAACAAACTCTTCAGCTTTATTATTAGTATAGATGCGGTATGACTGAGATAGAAACATTATGTATGGCTTTTTATTAATAAACTATTTATTTATTTAGTTTTGACCACGTGGTTTAAAGTTGAGAGATGTCATTTCCAAAAATTTTTACAGTTTTCTATTAACATTTACGTTTGTAGAATACACTTGGCTAAGGAGGCTATTAGCTTCACTCTAAAGCACATGTTAATTAAAAATTTATCTTTCGGCATTTCCTCTACACGCTTTAAATTACAAATGTCTCATCCTTATAAAATGCATTCATCTCACGTATTAATAAATATTATTCACAATTTTACCATATACTTTTGTATATATAAATATTTGCTTAACAGACGTATAATCTACAAGTTTTTTTTCAAAAAATCATCTACATATTACTTTTAATTGGTATTTTAAAAATTGTAGTTAATATTGCACGAATTATTGTTGAACTTCCTACTTTCAAATTGTTTGTAGCGAACATTACGAAAACCTTCAGTCACCTTTTATCTCTTTCTTTGTTGATCACGCTACTTCTGTATTAATGTAATGTGCATCTGACTGCCTCTGTCGCGCAGTGGTAGCGGATACGACTGCTGTTCTTGAGGTCTCGTATTCCCGAGTCGGACCAAATATTTGTATGATCTACAAATATTTGTTTCAGAGTTTGGGTGTTTTCTATGTATGTATTTACAAAAAAAAGTATATATGTATTAATATCAGTTGTCTAGTACCCATAGATGGCGTTGTGTGTTAGATTTCCGAAATATTTATTTATTATTTATCTCCTCGATATGAGACTATCCAACAACTGTTACAGAGAATTTACAGTGAAAGGATCATCTGTTAAATATTTAACAACATTAATCTTTTTACCCCCTTTTAAGAGAATTATGCGAACGGCAGAGTATAAAATTTAGCATAATTAAATTTATTTATTTATTTATTCAAACTTGATGCACAGTTTGCACAAAGGCGGACTTAATGCCATAGGGCATTCTCTGCCAGTCAACCTCAAGGTGATGTAAAAATATGATGAGGTTATGACTTCAAATTAGTAGTAGTAAATTTACATGTAGGAGCAGTGCAGAAAGCAAAAACAAAAAGTTATTAAATTAATTATTGTATAGTTCCGAGCACTGGGCGACCACTTGTTTAACTGAATATGTGATGTAAACTCTTTTGTTTCTTTATTCATATCCAAGTGTAAAGTATGGCTGGGTCCCAAATACAGGCATGCCTAACATATGGACCCAGTACTGATGTAATGCTACTGTAGACATATGTATACCAGCTGACGCGACTGGGAGTATGCTTCCATGGAGAAATCCCTCTGCTTGTAACACAGGTTTACTCCTAGCACGAGTGAGTTGTGTGGCCGACCATAATGATTGATTACACCAGTGAAAAATGTATTAGTGCAATAATTGTATTCATATATTTACACTGATTACAACTTGTTAATGAACTACTGCAAGTATTGCATAGTGGTTTAAACGGCCACTACGCCGCCGCTTCCTACTTCACCAAGCGTTGGGTTCAAATCGCGCATGGGATAACACTTTGTGTGATCCACAAATGCTTGTTTTGAATCTGGTTGTTTTTTGTACCCGGTACATGTATTTTTCTAAAGTCATCAACGACAATGGATATCTTCCTAATGCGGGAGTTGTTTTAAGCAAAAGAATATTATTATTACCAACTCTGTATTTTCTACAGTAATTATTTATTTCTTCCAGGGCCACGGTGTAATGGTATTCGAAGATGGCACTCACTACGAGGGAGAGTTCAGATCAGCTGGTGTATTCTCAGGCAAAGGAATATTAACCTTTTCCAGTGGAGATAAGATCGAAGGTTCTTTAAGCGGTGCGTGGACGGAAGGAGTCAAGATATCGAATGCGACCATGCATTTAAACGTTTCTAATCCAGTCCTGCCAAGCAATTCGAAACCTACGTGAGTAGTATTTAGAGTTGTTTTTTATTAATGCCATTGAGGATACTTTTAGTTATGATAATTATCTGTCAAACTAAGCTTACATAATCTAACAAATCTAGGGGCTTTGTTAATCTAAAAACGACATGTTTGAAAAGTCATTTTAAATAAAGTATTTTCAAGAAGCCATAAATAAATAGTTGATTTACATACCTACTCCCTGATTCATATAAGTTATTTAATTTAAAGCACCTGTTCTATTTTATTTTCAACGTTATACTTACAGCCTTAAAGTTGAAGCTAATAAATGTACACAATAACACGTTTATAAATAAGGGGATAAATTAATAATAGATAAATATAATAGACGTACGTAACGATGAATTCTTTATTTTACAGCTCCTTTGGCAAGTTAAGCGTAGCTCCCAATCAAAAATGGAACGCCCTATTCCGCCAATGCTTTCATTGTTTAGGGGTCTCAGAATCCATACTCACACCTACCGGAAACCACTTTGCTAACGGACCCACCGGCAATGTCATAGATAATGTTAAAATTTGGCAAAATGTTGCCGTGGCTATATCCTGCTCACACAAAGAAAGAAATAAAATGTCCTTGAAGAGAAAAGGCAGCGATTTTGAGAAGTCTTTTGACCTCTTAGAAGTGATACCAGAGTTTGGTCAGAAGACATTGAATTTGGAAAGTTATTCGGAGGTGAAACAGTATCTGTACAATGTAAGTGTTATGTTTTATTATATATACAAAATTATAATTTGATTGTATAATTAACGACAGATGGTGGCAAGGTATGGAGCATGACCGATTGTTATAGCATATTAAATATTTAAAGTTGTCAGGTAATACCGAATAAGATAAAGTGAAAGCAAAAAAAAATTCAATATAAATATACTTGAAATTTAAATATCTTTGGTAATTATTTTGTGTTAAATGTGATACTGAATTCCACAAGCGCAAAGTACCACAATATAATAATCTTATAATATAAAAATGAATCGCTTAATGTGTTTTTAAGCGCATAACTCAACAACGCCTGGACCAATTTGACCAATTCTTTTTTTTAAATGTTCGTTGAAGTTCAACGATGGTTTTTACGGCGAGAAAAATACGAGTAATGGCCGGAAAAGCCCTAAAAACAGCCCTTTTCTTTTTCCCATACAAACGTTTTCTAACTTCAACATAAAGTCGATTTGAGCTTTATTGCTATTGTATAAAGTTCATATATTACAAGCACTCACTGTTGTCTAAGCAATGTAGGTGTGTTCCTAACGTCAATGAGTCAATATGCACTTTATTACCGCTAAACAAAGTTCAAATTCAATCATATCTATCAAAACAGTGTGCGTATGTGCGTTGTAGCAGATAATCGTTGGAAAGTCCAATTATCGAGAAAAGCTGTATGTCATCACGCTAATACTAATAGGATCGGAGCACTAATAAAGAATGTATCAAAAACGGGGAAAAATTTTCACGCTACGGGCAATATTTGTAGAATACAAAAACAATAATCAATTCTAAATTAGTTAGGAATGTCAATATTTTAACAATAACTCTATAATCCACAGGCTTGTGAATCCACCCACCATCCCTTAGGTCAACTCGTCTTAGGTGTTACCAACGCGTTTAACACTACCTATGGGGGCGTGCGAGTCCATCCCTTGCTCCTCAGTCATGCTGTAAAGGAACTTAAGAGTATCACAACCCGGCTGTATCAGGTCGTGAGGCTGTTGTTTCCAGCTCTTCCTCCAGAGGGAGCTGATGCTGTACTGTCGTTAACTGACGGGGAAATTGAGGAAACTAATCCTATTGACGGGTGAGTAACATTCTACTAATATTATAACTCGAAAGTTTGTGAGTATGTTTGTTGCTCTTTCACGCAAAAACTACAGAATGGATTTTATAGCTTATACATCAGAATAACACGTAGGCTAAAATTTATAAAGATACTAGCTTTGACTCACGGCGTTGCCTGTGGTTATTGTCGTACCGCGGGTAGCACCGCGGGGTTCAGCTACTTAGTTATAAAGTTGTATGAAACTGTATGACTTGAAGAGGAAAGCTCTTTCGTTTGTCAGAATTATAGTGAAAGCAATAAAAAGCTCGGGTAATATGAAAACTTATTTATTATACTTATTATGAAGGTTTTTAGAGGCATTTACACAGCAACGTTTCATAAAGATAATAATAATAATAAATAAATATTTCGGACATCTAAACACACAACGCCATCTAGTCCCAAGCTAAGCAGAGCTTGTGTTATGGGTACTAGACAACTGATATGAATACATATTCGAGTGTACTTTTTTTTTAAATACATGCATATTATACATAGAAAACACCCAAACTCCGAAACAAATATTTGTAGATTCCACAAACATTTGGTCCGACCCAGGATATCTCGTCTATGAGTTCACACACCTCAAAAATGACTGTATTCAAATATTGATCGATTAGATTTAGCTATTATCAATTATGTGATAAGATGTAAATTATGTTTGTTTAGATAGATGACTCTTAAATGCTTTTAATGTGTTTGACAATATTTAGGGGTAATTATATCGTGTTTGCAATGAGCCTCTCGATTACGGCTCTATCATAAATTTAAATTAATTTATAACTGAATGATTTATCTCGGGGATTATATATAGCAAAGAGTATATAAGAAACGAAGAAAATATATGCTAGTTAATATTATTATAGGAATTTTGTAATGCCACCTGAAGGGAAAGTACTCTTAATTTTATTATATATAATTACTAGCGACCCGCCCCGGCTTCGCACGGGTGCAATGCTGATACTAAATTAAATACACTACAGAAAAACTATGAACGTTGTATATAAAAACATAGCGGCCCGCTCCGACTTTGCACGGGCATAAAATAGAAACCTCTAAAATTAGCAATGTTGCCTTAGTATATGATGCATGTATTATACATATAAACCTTCCTCTTGAATCACTCTATCTATTGGAAAAAACCGCATCAAAATCCGTTGCGTAGTTTTAAAGATTTAAGCGCACATAGGGATATAGGGACAGAAAAGGCGACTTTGTTTTATACTATGTAGTGATATATAATTAATATATATAATATATAATTAAAATATATAATATGTAATAAATATTATAAATAATTACCATGGTAGAGCTATGCTTCTTGAATGGGTCGGCTCGACCGGAGTGATACCATGCCCTCACAGAAAACCGGTGTGAAACAGCGTTTGCGCTGTGTTTCACCGAGTGAGTGAGGATACCGGAGGCTCATACCCAAACCCCTCCCCCATTCCTTTTCCCATCCCCCAAAGGTCGGCAACGCACTTGTGACGCCTTTAGTGTTGCGGGTGTCCATGGGCGGCGGTAATCGCTTACCATCAGGTGATACGTCTGCTCGTTTGCCCACTATTCAATAAAAAAAATAATAATAATATTGTATTTCATTCTAGAGATTTCATTCTTACACTTGACCCTAACGATCGATGCAATAAAAGTACAGGGTGTAATTTTTAAAGATTTAGTCGGTTCGATAGTCCGGGATCCCCGGAACCAATTTCACAAGCTATTACTATCAAGCTATTTTTTCGTAAGTGGCTTCATTTTGATGAGTTACAAAACATAATATGTATTTAGTAAATCATATACATTTTTAGGTTATGTGCAAGATCCAAATATTTAAATTGCAGTAGCAACGATAGTCACGATTGTGTAGTTTTTAACGTATCTTCCTAATGACCATGTCATTGTCCTATTTCAGTGAGGTGGTATCAGCAGCGTCCTTACTTCAACCGACCTTACTTCCTCGAGTCCATCCAGCGCTGTTCGTGTTGTATGCCTTACACAACAAGAGGGAAGATGATATGTATTGGAGACGACTCCTCAAATGGAACAGACAGCCTGATCTGACTCTCATGGCGTTCTTGGGCATCGATCAGTAAGTTTATGTTTAAAGCAAAAGTTTAATAACTATTAAAGTTACTTATTATTTAAAACAATAACTTTAAGCCCATTCATTTGATACTCATATTGGATGGGTTGTTCAGAAATATGTACACCGCCATTTTGTTACGGCGGCCATTTTGAATTAATAATAAAAATAAGATATATTTCTAATTTTAGCTCAATCGGAAATTGGGATATTGATCAAATTTAACTTGTAAGATTTGATTAAAGACAAACATCGGGACAGATGAAACTAAATAAAAGCTTGTAATATAATAATCAATCATTTAGCTGCCTTAAACAGTCCACTGCTAGACGTAGGCCTCTCTTAGAAAGGAGGTTTTAGCCTACTATACCTACCACGCTGGCCAGACGGGTTGGTATAGGGTTTGTAGTTTCGCTGCGCTGGGAGGGGTCCGGTTGTGTTAATAACTGCAGTTCCCGGACCCCTCCCTTCTCAGGCGCAGAGTTGGCACACCGTGTGGTTTTAGTCGGTTCGATTCCGACACACCGCCCCGCTGCAAACCCCGGTGACGGCCTGAGCGGGATTCCACACGTTAAAAAAAAAAAGAAGGGTTTGTAATTTCCATCTATATGCAGTGATGTTGCCCTGCGTAGCTTGCTTCCTTAATCGCCTAAAACCCATGAGATGAAGAGGGGTGCTGACACGGCCTATTCTTCACCCGTCACCTCTTGTACAATACGGACAATAATAATAATACTAATTAATTAATTGGCGCAAACCTGTGGTACTTAGTACTAATGATCGCAGGGAGGTATGGAAAGGCAAGGAACTCCATGGTCGGTTTTATCAGGCCCTTCATGGACCCGATATAGATTTCAAAACATCTACGTCCTGGCTACGGTATGGTGATCTCTTCGGAGAAACCGAAGGTTTTGTTTGTGCGATTATGGACGAAGTTATCATGACGAATAACTATCGGAAGTATATCCTGAAAGATGGTACGATCGACATCTGTCGGGCATGTCACCGTCCTGGAGAATCTATCAGGCATATTATTTCTGGTTGTTCTCGTATTGCTAACGGCGAGTATTTGCATAGGCACAACCAAGTAGCTAGGATCGTACATCAGCAACTTGCCCTTAAATACCATCTTGTGAACTCAGAGGTGCCATACTACAGGTATGTGCCCGACCCAGTTCTCGAGAATGGTCGTGCTACATTATATTGGGATCGATCTATTATTACAGACAGGACTATTGTTGCCAATAAGCCTGATATTGTGCTGATAGATCGATTAGAGCGCCGCGCAATTATTATCGATATCGCCGTTCCTCATGACGAGAATCTCGTGAAAGTCGAAAAAGAAAAGCAAATAAAATATTTGGATTTATCTCACGAGATTGTCGATATGTGGAATGTGGATTCGGTAATAATTGTTCCGATAGTCGTATCTACTCACGGATTGATAGCCAAGAGCCTCGACCAACACCTTAAGAGGCTCACGTTAGAAGGGTGGATCAAGGGTCTGATACAGAAGGCAGTCCTTCTTGACACGGCACGTATTGTGAGGAGGTTCCTGTCTTTGGAGCCCTAACCACCGGTTTCTTGGTCCCTGTACCCGAAGTCGGTGGTCTACTGTTTTTTATATTTTTAAATGTATTTATTTTTATATGTATATTTAAAAATGTAATTTATATGTGTATTTAAATGTAATAAAGAAAATAATAGTAATAAAAACACGACAACACGAACGCTGTGATTTTACGTTGATTTTCTGTGAGAGGGTAATACCGCCCCGGACTGACTTTCTAATATTCTATTAAATAACCTGTGATCTATTACAAATGTACGTTTGGTTTTTAGAAAATTCTGGGTTGGCTACACTTGCCCGCCCAACCAGCTGTCTCCAACATCACCCTTGAAAGAGCAACTGTTCCAAGAGGCAGTTGAGACTTTACAGCAACTAAAGACTACGTTCTCCCCCATCGAGAAGTTATTAGTTATAAGAAGTACGTTCCAGAAGATGACTGTCGCTGTACAACAGGAACTAGGTATGATTGGATGGTGCTTGTTTTTGGCTAAAACTATTATGAAGATTGTCCGTGCGAGTAATCTTTAATAAACAGCACTGAAATAGATAGATGGACTTTTATTAGTAGCTAGTTACTAAAATTTAATAGATATACTGAGATTTATAGATCAGTTTCTGTAAGAAAGACAAAATAAAAAAATAAAACGTGTGCGTCTCGGGACGCCCTTAAACTTAGTTGAATTATTAAATATTGAAATTGTTTAACTTGAGAAAAGCTTAGGTTATTACTTAAATTTTATGTATATTCGATAATGTAAGGAAAGGATATTTAATAATAAAAACTTTTATTTATTATAAAATAAATAAATAGAGTATCTTTTTTATTCGTTGTGAGTTAGAGTGAGAGGAGTCTGCCTGAAGGGCCAGACAAACTGGCGCCGTAACGCGTTACGTAACGAAGTAGTTGACCCTCCCGTATGTTATCATATCAGTAAAAATATTTTTCTTAACGATAAAATTAGACTCTTACTGCAACTTCACTCGCTTAACAGTTTAACAGCCCTGAGAAACAAAATAAACATAATTTTGCGACTAAAAGGGTATTTAGGGTACCCTTTCACAAAAACCTTCGGTCCTCTGTATACGATTAAGACGGTATTCATCAAATGCGAAACTTTAACCCTTATGTATATATTGTTCAGGACAAAACTACCTTTGGAGTATGGATGAGCTGTTTCCAGTGTTTCACTTTGTGGTGGTTCGAGCGAGGATACTGCAGCTCGGCTCTGAGATACATTTCATAGAAGACTTCTTGGAGCCCGGCATGCAACATGGGGAGCTCGGACTTATGTTCACAACGCTCAAGGTAAATTGTACTTTATCACTAACAGGTTAAAGTTGTGTTTGTAAATTAAGTATATACTTTTTTTTTCTCGAACTTGCTGACTTATTAAGAAGAACATATTATCTCGGTAATTGATGAATTATAATTTTAAATATAGACTATATAAGTTTTTTTATAGTATCCATATTATGCGCTTCACGCTAGGTAGAAAAAATTTAAGCAATAAGCTAAAAATATTACCCTTCCTTTTGGCTTCGCTATAGTAGGTAAAAATATCCTACTAGGTATCTATAGGTTGCACTTATAATTTCGTTGCTTAGTTTTATTTAAACACTGTTTTTATGCAATTATTCTACTCTTGTGACCTATCATCAACATGATGTATTAGCATTACGAAATTTATCCAATAACCCAGTGTCTTCTAATTCGGCTCGAAGGACCACCACACAAACATTGTGCTCAAGGGTACCTGTAGAAAATGAAATGAGTTATTTAAATGTTCAAATAAATACTCAATAATTACAAGTGTAGTGTTTATTTGCGTTATTTAAAGTAGTGTAAGTAGATATTTATTAATTGATTCATTTTTTTCAGGCATGTTACTTCCAAATCCTACAAGAGAAGATGTCTATGAACTCTTAATGTTATTTGTTACAATAACAAACTATATAATAATAATAATAATGATCTCGCAATACGTATGGTGCGTCGTGTAACGTTTAGTTTTAGCTTCCACAATAATTTGCTCTGTAAGTTGAGGCTAGACGTTAGCCAGTAGTTGATCGAGGACGTATATCTGTTACTATCACTTTTTGTGATAATGCAGTGATGATGATGACCAAAAAAATACAAGAATAAAATGAAAATGGTGATGAGAAATTTGTTTTATATTCGTTTGTTTTCCCCCGTTTTTGTTAAAACTATCTGATATTATAAATGTGGAAATAAGTTTGTTTGTTTATTTGCATGTCACGCTATTACCGCTTTTAAAAAAAAAAATTCCAGTGCACATGGTTTTATTTAAAAATAATGAATTGATAGAAATAACATTAACGCAACTGAAACGGCGGTCAAAAAGCTAGTCATTAATAATTTTAAGTGTATTCTTATGTTTCTAACTTCGTTCTCAAAAACTTTTAGACATTAGTCCTATAATATACTAATTTCAAAGCTCTCCAAGTGTCATTGATTTGGGATCAGCTTTCATTTGTTATATTAAATTTATTTGTTATTTATTTTAGTAAGAAATGGTTCGTTATTAGACAAAAATCATTTTAGTCGATTGTGACATCCTACTTTCTCCTTGTCTTTGTCTTTTATCTCATACATAATAGAGTAGTTGAATGTATCGTATATAAATACCGATTTCTATTTCATTAAAACGAATATTACAAAACAGTAAAATATAATTATTACAGCTTTCATTTTTACAAATTTTTAATCAAATAAATAAGGTAAAACAGTGACGTCACAAGTTTGTATTTAGTAAATTTTTCAAACAAAGTTATCGTTTTGACAGATGATAAAAAGTAACTAATTAGGCTAAGGTGTCAACTATCCTATTGCGACGGTAGATTTCAACAAGCCTTTTTTAAAATTTCTTTTAAAATATAATTTATATCATGATTTCAGCTAGATAACAATTTACGCTCATATTGTTGACAAATGTTACCAGAACTTGATTGAAATAAAACAATGAACTATAGTAGAATATAATGTACTAAAAACATGTTTTATAACTTAGTGTAAAGATAAAAGTCTTGCCATAATAATAAAACGGTATACGTCCTTGAAATGAATTGTTATGATATTCTAATTGTTAAATAATTGTTACATGTCTATTGTGTATTAAAAGGGGTTAGGGCAACTTACAAAGAAAAATATAAATATTTTAAAAGCAATATGAAATGTTTGTATGTATGTTGGACTGTAAGCATAGCAGGTAGGTAAAAATGTAACTTCAATTATAATAATGTTGTTTTTAAAAAATCTCACAAATACCTCTACCACAAGATTTCCACGATCTCTTCCATACCTTTAGTAAATGAAATAGATGTTAATTTTTAATCAAAATGTTTACAAATTAATCGCCTACAATTTACACTATGTTTTTTATTCTACAAAGTTAGTATTAGTACTGGAAATTTGTATTATATTGAAAAAATCTGATGATATGGAATTAGTTACAACCTTAAACGATTATTAATTTTAACAACTAGTAGCCAATATTGACCCGGTGCTTAAATTCAACCATTTCTGTATTGCTTCCATAAATAACAACTTAAGCGATACACTGGCAACATAACAGAAACACTCGCGACACTGCTACGTGCGCTTCTTTTATGTTGCTAGTGTTAAAAATTGTGTCGCTTTGGTAGAAATTCAGAAGTGCTCCAAGAGCGCCTGTTCAATATTAGTTACTGTGCCTTACCTTATAAATTCTCATTAATTAGCAATACTTTTCTTCTCTTAATTGAAATATTTTTTATTTGTTGTCTTCTAATTATATTATTATCTATTAGCATCCGGGGTTGCTTTTCACGTCTATTATCAACCAAAAAGAACCCCAACTTAACTATTAATACTCTAGGCTTTATTTTTAATCCGTAAAACAATCGAATTTATTTTTAATCTGAGTATTTATTTTATTATATTAAGTATTACAACTGGTATTATTAAAAATATCTATCATCTCTTTGTAGTCTCCTAATTCTAATTAAGATCAGTGATGTACCCAAGGGCCAAGGGGTACCTGGTCTAATCTAATCGCGGTTCATGATACCTGCCTGGTTATAAAACACTAACTAGTTTATAGAAATCCATTTTTTTTAAGATTACAAATGATTTTGTGAGGATATTCTATTCCATATCTAGAATATTTAACGCTTCTGTATAATTTGAATCATATTTAGACAACTAGTAAAATTTTGTACTGTAAAGCTTGTTTATATTATGGTTTTACGTTTTTTAGCTTCATTTAAACATTTGTATTAGTCCAATTCATTATGAAAAACATAAATCTTTTATTAACTCATTTATTTTTAAATATGTAAAGCTAGTCATAAAAGTTTTATTGTTCGGCATGTTTTGTTTTAGTTGCGTGCCAAATCATGAATATACTTATCTATAGTCTATAGGAAATAAAATGTTATGCGTTGAGAAATTGTGACAGAATACATAATTCAAAATATATTTTCGTACAGCGTTTATAATCACGTGTAGATTATATAAGATGTATTTGGCCCCATTATAAAATAAACGATAGATCTTCTAGTAGTTTTTGTTTAAACTTAACATTTAGGATGTTCTACGACATTGTGTATAGTACACTAGTATCAATATTCCTTGTTATCCTCTTCCTTCTATACTTAGTCATAATTCGTTTTTAAATTAAGTAGCAAAATATTAAGCAATAATCCAAAGTCGGTAGTACAAAACAATGTATAGTCGAACAATTTGTTATTTTTCTAACTGTAATAGTGTTGCTAGGTTATGTTCTGATTTTTTCTCTCATCGATAATATAAAATAAATAGAGGTTGAGTTTACTTTTGCATAAATATTTAAAAATAGTAACAGAAGTGTCGTTACAACCACGTCGATTGTTATAAAAACGTTTATCAAATGTGTTGTCTCAATGCAACTGAATACCATATCATTAATGTTATATAACATGTTAATTACTATATTTATATCTTTGTCCTATGTGAAGTGTTTCAATATTCATAAAATATATATTTAACTTTAATAAAAATGGTAATAAAACCTGGGCTTTGATTTGATGTAGTTACACAAACGTCAACCCGTCGCTTTGTGTGACTTGTATTAAAGAAGTAATGGAACTTATGCCGACCGGGCGAGGTGATCATGTCTGGAGGGCCACTGCCTAACAGTTAATGTTGGGATGTTGTATATATAATAATCAGCGCGAGAATTTCTACTGCGCGTTTCAGGATTGGTAGTTTCTTCGTGTTGTACGTTGCTCCGTAGTTCAGTGTATCTGCGGTAGATGGCGCTGTAGTATGTTGCTGTTGCGTTGTAAGTGGAAGTCGCCACAGGCCTTCTAAGTTCGTATAAAATGGAAAGTCAGAAAATATAGATTTTCATCGAAATGTGTATTGGATGACATTTTTCATTTAAATTGCTATTCTGTGATTACATTCACGTTTTTTTACAGTAACATACCTTTATGTTTAATAACTTTTTTAAATGAGTAGGTATTAATATACCATCAAGACCGGAGTAGTTGGCACTCCTTGAGGGAAACCTTCATTCAGCAGTAGACGGCGATAGGTTGGTTTGATACGTCACGCTAATTTTATCGGTTGATGCTAAAAATGTGTGTGAAAGTGTGCATATACGTTTTATACCACGCAGGATCAATTTATAAATTATTTACCATTTCACTGATCATCTACTTCCACACATAAGTGGTAGTGGTGGTGGCTTGATATGCAGAAATCGATTAATCATATCTTAGACCAAATATTAGCCAATAACACGAGAATTTAGGCGTTAACGATTGCAGAAAGAAAAACGCTTGAAACTTGACTAAGGGGGCAATTCGAACAATTCCTCAGAGTACTCTCCATAGTAAAAGCGATAAAGATGCAGAACGAAAAACATCTTTTTGGTTTAAGATTATTGTAGAGAGGTGGTATTGGCTGCACCATAAAGTTTTTTTTCTAATAGACTATATTTCTATGATACGTATAATTAATTACTATGACAAGTCCCAACTCAAGTGTTATAATTTGCCAGTAACATGTACCACCAAAATGCATAGTTGATTAATTCATAATAATAGTTCCTTATTTATTTTCGAATAAATAAATAACAATATGCTTACTTTATTTTCTAAATCACTTGTAGTTTGATAATACCATCGTCTGCTTAACTATAATAAAGGTATAAATAAAAGACGAACATTATTTATTAAGGCTATTTATTTCATTCCTATAAAATAACATACCAAATGTCTCTTTTGTACAACGTCATATCAAAAATGTACACCATTATATAAATTTCGTCTCAGGTAAATGTTACCTAGCTACTCTCATGTCTCTTTCTATTTATTTTCGTGGCTATTATTACATAAATATAATTATAGTCCTCTCACGTGCCTAGTCTCTGATAGGTACAAAATGTTCTTTACAACGACTTGGACGCAACAATATAAAAATACACAACACCAAGAAAATAATCGCTTGTATTTCTATAGGGTGTGTCAACGTAATGCTGTACATTATATCTACAATATGCCAACTGCTAGTTATTGTTTAAGTTCATTGTTAAGTAAAATTGAATATTAATACAAATAAAGCTTTGATTTCAGAATATATTTAGAATTTACACATAATTTTTAAAAAGAATATTGCACATGTTTTCTTTCAAAAGCACGGGTCCTATTAAAATATTTTTTCTTTAAAGTACACATCTATTATTTTACTGGTTATGAGCGATAACACTACTCTTTAAAAACACAAAGATTGCTAGAAAACCTCAGATCAGTATCTTCTCTTATTACAGATCCAGGATAAATCGCGTCAGCAAGTAATATTTGATACTAAGTTACAAAACACACGCTTTTTTTTACTTGAACGGAAAAGATGAAAATCCACGAAGTTCTTTCATAAATTTTCACATACAGGAAGACTAAATACTTATAAATTACAAGGAATTCACCAACATCAGGTTGCGTCCAAAAAAAACAAAGATCCTTTAATTAATTGCTTTGAGGTGCAATCACACCGTTTCACTCAGTTCACATTCGGGAGTACAAGCTGTGAAAGGATCTTATGCATATGTGTGATAGAGTAAAAAAACAACTTGAAGAATCCAGCGAAAAAGAAAGAATGACAGTTCGTTCAAACCTTTAAAAAGTTGAAAATATTTTGCATTTGGCATTTCAATAGTAACACAACTATCGCGATTTATTCATATACTACGTTTTCTTACCGCTCTTAACCAGAAAATAGTATTTGGGGCATCATCATATAAGGCTGTACGATACTGAATAGTTAATTGTTATTTATTGCAAGTTAAAACTTATTGAGTATTTATAACATTTATATTCTAAAGGCAAGAACAACTGATAATCATCGCCCAGAATACAAAAGATATGTGGTACAGCAAAAGCACAACCTTAATATTATTATATAATCGCATGATCAATCACAATTTGTTTGCAGCGACGTAGAACCAGAAACATGTATTTGCACTCTATTTATCAGTTGAGAGAATTACAGTAGAGAGGCTTACAATTTGTTTCATAACGAATTACGCTTACTATAAAGAGCTCGCCTGAGACAGCTGCGCGATCGTCATAAGTAATTTGTATAATTTATATGTAATATTAATAAAGAGATAGAACACGACATCAAACGTGACGTATATCGCTGGTTATATTTACAGCTAATCGCTAGAAACGTTCGGCTATTAGTCTTACTGCTACACATTGCAATGTTACGTACAAATTATTTACGTTTTTATTCTTCTATGGTCATTTAATACGATCCCAGTTAGCAAAATCTCATTGACGCTTTAAAACACGAGTAAGCACCGCGATAGAACGACCTTTCATACGATTTCATCAACAAATAAGCTCATTCAGATAGTTAAAAAATAAAACAAATTATTGCATATTCCATTTTAAGTCCTTATACATCAATGTTAAATTACAATAAAAAAAATCCAAATTAATGATACAACAATACCAAATCTCGATATAATGGTAGACATAAAGAATATTTTATATAATTTTTATTAAATTAGTTCATACCCATTAATAGACAATACGATATTAATAGCAAAATATCAATCGAATTTTATTGCATGCATTTTACAATAACGTTAACAAATTATGATCCTAAATAACTTTGTTGGACGATAAAAAATACAATAGTAAATCGATTAAGTATAAATTACATGGTCACAGGGAGATGTTCTTATTTATCTTAACACACAATTATAAGAAAACGCGTCATTTAAAACAACAGAATTCTTAAGTCTATAGAAATCAACATATATATTACTATAACAATCTAATCTATATGTTAATGCTTATAAATAAATGCTGTCTACATGGGCCTATGGCTGGTGATTGTGGGTCGGACATGTTAGAAATGGAGTCAGCCGCGCTAGCTACTTCAAGCTGACAAGTTGTTCTGTTTTAAAGGTTACTTTTGTTGAGTTAAGTAATATACTCTCTTTTAAACATCAACCTTAAGTTAGAGAACAGTATTTAATGTAAATGTTAATGTGTACATACTTGCAGGTACGGTACTGGTACAGATAGACAACAGTCAGTTACCTGTTAACTGGTCTAATCTCAGTCAATTCGCATGTTATATCTATTCTCGTACATGCTTGCATGCATAGCTTCTACTACTAAATTCTGTTTAAAAGCGACCTCAAAAACTCAGCTTTTTAGAGTTGCAAAAATATTTGGGACCAATAAAACTGTTGCAAATTAGGTACTACTACTATAATGAGACTAACTGTCCTGTCCGAGTTAACATTTCAAATAACAAAGACTTGCAATAAAAAGAATGTCTATCCTATTGGCTCCTTTACTTGTTAGTCACTATGGCGAATATTAAACTGCACCGCGGTTCATGAGAGGCTGTAGATTTTAAAGTACATACGTACGCCAACGCGTCGCGAGTGTGTTATTCTTGCTTATATATACTTGCTTACAACGTTATAATCTGTTTCCCCAGCAGTGCAGTGTAAAAACCGCCTATTTGTAGTATTACCGCTCAAGGCGGGTTTTCCAAATAATAGGTGAGTACGACAGTAAATCTCTACCAAGGAAAAGGGATTTTAGTTTAAACATTTAAAAGGGCGCACATTGTATTTATGTATTGTATTTACATTTAGACATGACGAGTACAAACGATTTCGTTGTCCAATTTAGGCGTGACGACTCAAATAGGACGCAAATATGTAACTAACATATACCAGTGTTCTTGTACAACCATAAGCATATGCATTAATATCAAATGCATTAAAATTTGTAACATTCACTATATATTTACATGCATTTTAGCAAAATAACCAAAGAACTAAACTGGTAGTCTGGTTGTGTTTGGGATTTAGATGTTATAGAACAATGTGCGCCAGTACGAAAAACATTTGGAGTATTATAAAATCGCCTTATGGCGTAACAATTCTTGAATCTATAGCTGTCTAACTTATATGGCCTCTGATGAGAATGGTTTACAAGCTGTGTCTGTCTATAACAAGGATACATCTAGTATTAAGCGTACATATATCTAAATGTATGTTTAATAATATTTACATACACCTGTGTAGTCACTAAATAACAAACTAACGCGTATATTAAGAAAAAGAAATGATCATCTATATTGATATTAAAATAAAACATCAACTTGCAATCAGTTAAGTTAATAAAAATCTTATTTACAAGCTTCTTTAAAACAATAATAGTTCGACATCATAAGATAATACAAAAAAAAACAATTAAACCTTTTCTTGCTAAGCAATTAAAACAATAAATAGATGGCGTTAATATGCCGAGGAATTTGAGTGATTTGTTTTTTATTCATGTTTCAGTACGGCCCTTTTTATATACCAATCGTATATATAGATCCTTAAGTGGCAAACCAGCTAACTCTTGTAATAAAAACCATCACATATCACTGCTATTATAATATAGATGTATGACACACCGCTAAGTATCAGATTGTTGCGATGCGTTCTTCTTAGAAAAATATACAAAGTTTTAGGTAGTCATTAAAATAAATACCGTACCGGAGTTAACGGATTTGTCAATTAAGATATCGATATGTCAAATGTGCGTAATTCCGTAACAGTCACAATTTAGAGCTGCTTAATCAAATAATACTGAAAGCACCATTTTGTATTACCTAATTTTATCAACTTTTAAGTTCGTTACAATTTTGAATTTAGAAGCGGTCACTATATTCTACGCGAAGATATGCGATAAATTATCTTTTAATACAATGTTAGACGGAATATTGGGCTGAAGACTCAAGTTTAATGCCAAATAAATGCATTTAAATAGACATTATTATATTTTGTACATCTATTACATAAGTTTGGCTTGTTTATGATAATATCGCTTTCTATTCGCACGTGTAGCCGTCACCGTACTGTAATACTTGACAATGAATGGTAAAAATATTGACATCATAAAAAACATTTTGTTCAAAATTAATTTTAAAAATATCATCATATGTTACAAAAAGCTAGTTAATACTGAGATGATGTAATTCATAATTAACTTTTCATGTTTTAAATAATCTCTGCTCGTGTAGAGGAGTAAATTATGTACATACATATAACCCCCGCGCGTTGACATTGGGATTGAACCTTGTCATAATAAGAGCCGCGTGACGTCATCCATCGCAAAATAGTAACGCTAGTAACACAATCTAAAAGTTTATATTTAAGAAATTTAATTTGATAGTTTGATTGATTGATTTCAGTTGATAATTCTTGTAAATTTCACATGTACTGGCGGTTCACTGACGTCACCGCTCTTAGCTGTCAATCCCAATATCAACGCGCGGAGATAATAAATTGTATTTTAATTCAATATCAGATATAATGTAATAAAGGTCAAATGGCTGTCACCATCTAATCACAATATACAGGTTAGAGAGCGCTTTGAAGAAAGATATTGGGATCCAAACCAAAAGTTATTTTATTTATTTTTTCTTTGCCATTCTTTTACTAAAACTTTTTCTTGATACATTGAACATTTTTACTCAATTAATCTGCCTATCAAACCTATATTTTTATGCTAAAAAGTAAAGGTTTATTATTTATATCCAGTTTTTCAGAGTTTATTTTAGCGCCAGCCAAATTATATCGGTGTCGCTCATTGTATCATTTAGCAATGGAAAATCCTAAAATATTTCTGAATTGATAGTGTTTATTTCGTATATCAATTATCAAAAAAAAGCTACATGAGCAGAAACAATAGAAATAATGTTTCGTTGCCAAGTTGATCTGTCGTTAACATACACCTGTGCTTAGCGTACAATTAAAAGTATTTTAATTAACATTACGATTAAAAAAACACTCATATGACACTGACACGATTGACTTCTTATTGTCACCAATAATTAATAAAAGGGAAGTTTACTGTTCACCATAAAAACAAAGGTATATATATATATATACACACTATCGTTTATATGGTACAATGAATAATATATGCGGAGATTATGGAGTGACAAAATACACGATCGCTCTAGTAAGAATAAACCTTACAGTGACCCGTATTACATCACTTCATAATTAGACAACATATATTTCATTTTAATCACGAATCTAAAAATTAATATACTCATAATAAATAGTTAAGTTTATTCACTTACAAATTAGATATAAAATGTATTTTTGTATAAAATAATATATTTATTTATTAAATAAACTGCTACCTAAAGTAACCCTCTGGGTAGATAACCTCATGTGAATATTACAACCACGAATGTAATCCGAGCCACAGATGAGTGCGACCCAATTCACCTTAAGTGCTATCGTTCTGCCACGACCACGACCCGAACTACACATAAATGTCTGTACATTAATCATATAAATTCTAAACCATGATCAAGCGGCAACCATTACTTACCTTTCTTATAAAAATATTTACACATTTCACTAGTGTCCAATACTAATATGCATACCCCAGTCGAATTTTAGAATCCGTTGATTATGTCACAAGTCTATTAATTTACAGTTAAACATTCATTTCCGTAGTCAATGTTGAGAGGGACATAATAAAACATAAGTTGTAGTAGCATCGAAGACTGCTGCGACATAAACCCCACAGGTTCAAAAATATCCTAACTTATCAGTATTTGATCCCAAGCACGATATAACGTTATTGAATTGTTATGAAAATGAATTTCGATGAACGATAACTGCGTATATGTACTTGTTTAATTACGTTAGTCAGCCGGCAAATATCGATAGAAGAACGTTTAGTCGAAATATATGCGAACACTTTTGTAGCAAGCTCACCAGTGGGAAACGTTAAATAAAAAACATCACAAATTCATCATACAGACCACTTACGCACTAAGAAATACCTAAAATGTAAAATAGGTATAAATAATGTCCTTACTATCCAGAAGGCAAAATTGGCACTTAAGACGAAGTTCGCTCCTTTCTTGATGAGTGTCTCGAGGAAGGTTGCAATCGGGTTCGACGGAGGTCCCGTACGGATACGGAGCGGCCCGGCGTCGAATTTGTCGGAGTCGTCGGACCATGTATCGTGTCCGTCGGACCATGTACCGGGTCCGTTGGACCATGTACCGGGTTCGTTGGACCATGTACCAGGTCCATTGGACCACGTACACGATACATCCGACAATGGACCGGGCCCTACGACGGGTATGTCCCACACCCACTCCGGCTATGTGGTCGGTGAGTTCTGTGTAGGGTTATACGGATGGTTCGAGTTGCGTAACACTGTGTACACACTGTCCACCTTGCTTAGTTTTTCAAAAAACGGTATCAAGTCCAAAAGTTCTGAATCTGTCATATCGTCGAACCATGACGCGACAGGCACCTGAAATAATTACAACTCATTAAAAAACAGAAATAGTTTAAAAATAGTTTTGATTTGTTCGTTTTCTTGCAATGATTGCGCCGACGCCGCGAAGTAAAAGATTTTTTGTAAAATTGTTATCAGTGCTTTTACTGTTACTGTTGTAAGTTTTTTTAGCCATATGGGGTATCAATGAATTAATAATCACAGTCGTTCTGAATAAGGGATTCTATTTTTGTTTTCTAACCATAACCAATGTGCAACATAAGCTTCTTATTTTTTTGGAACAATTATTTAACATATCATATACAATAAGTGAGCAAATTTTTCATCCTCGCATTTCAGAGACTAAAAATATGGAAGTAATCGGTGTACCCCTTTTTTAAAGCAAGTCTTTTTTTATTAATGTTACATAGATGTACTCGTATAAAAGAAAATACTTGAGAATAAAAGCTTTTTCTAAATGCCTTCATTGATAATGATAACTTGTAGAATTTGTGAATACTGACAGTAGAAAAAGTAAATTCATCATAATTATTTAAGGCGTGGCGTTGCAGAAAACTTACAAGAAAATGATAATAATATACCGAAGAGGGTATCTATCAGTATTGCCAGACGTCCCACCAAAATCGGAACGTCCCGGTTTTTGAATAATAATTATAGTGTCCCACGCGGGAAAAGCTCAGTTCCGCTTTTCGGGAAAAACTATCGTCAATAAAATAATTAAAATTTAAAAACACTATTACCACCATTCCACGGAAGTAGTACCAGCGCTTTCAACGATATCAGGAGTTACGAATGGTGGTGAGAAGAAAAACAAAAAAGTTAAGAGAATAAAAAAAAACCTTTTTTTTAATCCCTCACTCATAATGTCGTAATTTAAAAGTCAAATTAAAGGATATATAATTAAAACTTCTGATTATATACGTTTTTTTTTACTTTAATCCCCCTTTCGACGAAAGAATCCCTCTTTCGACGAAAGAATCCCTCTTTTAATTTCACTAAAAAAATCTTGCAACCCTGGTATCTATCGATAGTGAGTCGAGTGGAGAAATATGAGTGTTGATTAGGCGAAACGAGGAACAAACAGCAATAGCCCATAGTAAGCGATATCTTGTAATGCAGTGACAAAATAGTCCAGAATTCAGGTGTACTTACAGCGTTGTCCGGATGGAATATATATGAGGCGGGTGAGTTGTCTACGATGACGACCCGGCGCAGATCACGACCGAGACTGTTCAAGTCTTTGACGTAGTTGCCGCGGTGGAAGACACAACTGTCGCGGAACAACCGTGCGCGGAACACGCCCCATCTGAAACATTTATTTACGGTTCAGATATTAATACACATTATATATATTGGAGCCAAAGGCCGCAGACAATTAGGTAGACCAAGTTTGAAGACCTACAATGCCCTACAGATCGCTCAAGACAGGAACTGGTGGCGATCTTTCAGTCGCAAAATACGAGTAGCTCCATGTAAGGGTCACGATCTCAGAAAATGGGGATAACGACAGGAACGTCAATGATCTCTATCTGTAAAATGTCCCTTAAAAAGTACAGTCTGCAACGAAACCTTATTCGCGTATCAATAATATTTTTAAAGGTTTTTTCGAGGGACAATGTGTTTAAATAATGTTTTTTCAAGGGACATTTGACAGACAGAGGTGATTGACACTCCTATTCTCATTCGAGTCGCATTGTATGTCTAGCGGTCGTTCGCCAGACGCATTAATTCGTAATTTGTTTAGATTAAATAAAAAATCCAATTACAATATTGCATCAATGTTTATATTTACAAAACAATTCCCGTCCGATATTTTCATAATTATTGGATATTTAAAAGTATAAATTATACTTTAAAAATACATAATTTATTTAACGAATGGGCATTAATAACTGCCTGATATTAATACAATATAATAATATGACGTAATGAATCATTGAGAGTTATGCTTTACGATATTTGTTTGGAGCAACATTACGTACGGGTTAATGACTCCTTCTTAAGCAAGGTCAGCTGTTTACAGTATATTGCGACTACTAATTTTATTTCTAAAGAAAAGAGGGCAAAGCAGTTATTTAATAAAATTGGTTAACCGTAGATTTTTTGGCTATTCTTTTTAGATTGTCGAAAACTATTGTTACACAAACTTTAAGAAACATCAACTTATTTTGTTCTCAGACTTTAGAACATTATTTAAATCATTAGAAAAAAAAACTTCATTTTATATATGTAGGCTTAACAATCATTGTTCTAGCATAGAATATTTGTGATGGTCCTTCGAGCCGATCTTAATACAACGACCTGTGATTGTATTAAATAAAGAGAATACTTGATTTTGATGGTCTTACTTGTGTGCAAAACTATTGTTTCGTAGCAAGTTTCAAAAATATAATACAATTCAATTTATTTTGCATAAATAAATTTCAGCAGAACTGTAACTAAAACTTAAACAATCATTTATTAAAGTTTCATTAACGGTTTGCGTACTCATATCTAACGTGGTTCATAGCAGAACAAAAGGTCAAGTAAATAATTTAGCATGTTTTTTTTAAAGACATTTACGAATTACTCACTTACATATAAGAAACTCAACGGGTCCTAAATTACAAACACTTTATGTAGTTAACATATGTATTCGGAACATAAAACAACCAGTGACATCATATTCAAGTACCTAAATCCTAAGCGTTGAACTATTCGCAATCACTTCGGGATCAGATCTGTAAGTTTCGGCCGTTCGTCATTAAAATCAATATAACAAATAAAATACTACACAGAATAATGAACCGTTGCCATTATGAGAACTTAAGCAATTCGCAATATGGTCTAGGTACAATAATCCTAATTACTCATGTACGAGTATTTAGGATAATTGTGAGAACAAAAGCAAGACACTTGTTGCGTGTTTAGCGCACAAAACTGCCGAACGTAGGATAATTTCCGACCTCCATATGCGCTGGCCTGGAGTAGCGAATTGAGCTGACCCATATCGAGATGACGGAGATGTCTTCACTATTTCGTACCTTTTTTAGATGCGTCTAACGAAACCGTAAAATTTCAATCTTCGTCCTGACCCTAGTGGGTACATTCCACTGGGGCCAGGACGAAGAGAATTCCCTGAATTGAAAATATTCTAATTTAAGATAACAAATTTGTGACAATGGCGTACTTTCACTCTCTTTTGAAAAGCAATTGCAGGTGACTGACTACGAAGAGTCACCATCCTTATTCATTCCGTGGAAATCATCACTGGAAATAGAAGGAAAACTTGAACCTTGAACCTATCTGGCCAGCGTAGTATCGTAGGTCAAAACCACCTTTCGAAGAAGAGAACTATTAAAGTGAAAGGTCGTCGAAGATAATGTGATATGTATATAAGCAAATAGTTTCAAGGATTATCTCTCACCGGTCTAGTAGATCAGCAACAGGATCCGCGTACTTAGCCAGTGAGGCTGTGAAAAGGACGCACTCGTACAATTCGCCGCATCTTCGTAAAAACTCGTCGACATGCGGCCGTTTTAATACATACACTTGATGGACTGCGCCGTCTATCTCCACAGGGACCACGAAGTCTGCATTATTTATGGGCTGGAACAATACAGTTATATTGAAAACCTGTTTAAAAATAACAGAAATAGTAGTAGGTCAGTCCATGATGATAAGAATATCAAATTTGATGTTCCAAATTCAAACTATTTACGCAATTTAAGAATTAGCATGGAATCTTTATGTTATAATTAGATTTTTTTCGATGAGGTTTCTCTTTAGGTAAAGCGATGAAGGCATATTTAAGGCTGTACTTCCAATCGTAGGTAACGACGTGTTTTTGTTACGTGACCGTGGCATTGAATCCCAAGTTTTTGCCTAACCATGTAACACAGAAGAAACCGCAAACTTTTTTATATATCAATCGTTTACATATACAATTCATGTACTAGGCAAATAGCTCGTATAGGACTTTGGATGGATCGAGTGTCGAGATCTAGTAAGGTGTATTGACGTTAAATGTTGGATCATTTTACACATGCCAAAGTTGCGATCAATTGTCCTAGACACAAAAAATTGTGCATGATTGTAAGGTAATGATTGCGATAAATACCTGAATGCCACTACGTCCACAAGTAATTATCTTATCACAAGAGAATGCTAAAACAAAGAAGATACGCCCCTTTATAAAAAAAAAATATTTTGATAAGGGAATGAAACATTTCTCACGCTTCTAAAACACCTGAGATAGATCACTCCAGGATTTATACGAAGACCACACAGCGACTTTTAGATATTAGTATGACTCATTCAAAGTCAATTTGATCACAATGTACATTCAACTTAAACTAAATGTTACAAGCCCAGCAATAAATGTTCATACCTATCTCTCATATAATAAAAACAAACTTAAGTGAATAAAAGCTCATACGAAAGAAGTTCTTAGACATATAAAAATAAAATTACGTTGAAGTTGAAAGAGTAAAAGTTAAATGTTTTTCAATGTTCGTTAGCAATCTGTGCATTCAATAAAAAACATCTAGTAATAACGTAGAATTAATTCGATAACATGGTACGTAATATTATAGTTTATTTCATAATTCTGCAATAACAGACAAAATAACCTAACAAACACTTTTTTATTACAAAAATAGTATTCCCCATCATGACATTAGATTCAAACTACAGGGACTTCAATGATTTAATATTCATTTATAAATATGTATAAATCAAAGAATTCATTTATGAAACATTATCTGCTATTTGATAATGTTATCAATTCTGATATCAGATTCGGGTAGGATCTATGGTAGATTTTCCTGGGTGTTGAGTATAGTATCGATTATAATCATACGGTGTTCTATTACAAAGGTGTCAGTTCAAGAGTTAGGAGTTAGGCACGTACGAGGGTCAAACTTTGAACTGGGTTAACGGGCATCTACAGGTGCTATCAGTTGAACCATCCTATTGTTATTATTAGTTGTTAATATCCAATGCAGAACAGAGTAAATAGTAAAAATCGTATAGGAGTGATTTGAAGGCTATGTCAGGCCTCAAGATCGACTGCTTGGATGTCTAGACAGTAAATATTCCAGGTTAAAAACCAATAAGTGTGCAAATTTCATCCAGATATGTTTAAGTGTGATTGAGTAACAATCAATTATCGAACCAAACTTTTATAGTACCACGGAGGGAAATAAGATCATACCAAATTCTACCGTATTAAAACAAAGTAGGTCACATTTAAAAGTTAATATGCAATAAGAGTAATATTAAGTCTCACAATAAGTTTCGGCAATTGGCTGTCGAAAACTGATACGTAACATAAGCAGGGTTATCTCAATATGGTAATCGAAAACGATTTCGTTCATCATTTTGATGTCTCGAATTTCAAATGCAACCGAATTTGGTAACAGTGTTAGTTACTTCGTTCTGTCGATGAAGAATGGCACTTTGTTTCACCGTACAGAGAAACATCGGAAATGAAAGCTGTAATTAAATATATTACTACATTGCTGAACAGTTCCAATTGAAAAGAAATCATACCTTGTACTTTTACCATTATAAAACGTTATTTTGTTACTATCTTTTTAGAAAGATGCCAGACATACATGTTTTTGTATCAATTATATTCTTCAATAACGCTGTGACTTTGGGCATACAAATACAAAACAAGCATTCATTATTTATGAGTTTCATGAGGTACCTACTATGTATTTGTTATTAAGTCATCCATATATGGAGGACAATTCTCTGTAATCGTTTATTTAATTGTTAGTGCTATTGTTTTGAGACCACGAGTGGTGAGAAATATATGTATCCATATTTACACATTAAGGCCTATTGAATAGTCCCCGTGCTTCACCCAGTTGGAAAACCCAAGAGAAGCACGAGTTTGTCCCATCAATCAATAAACTTTTTTTAACACATAGAACATTTTGAGGACTTTCACTTCTTATACGAGGAGTAACGAGTAGAAGTTTTATTGTAAGGTACCTATTTTCAATCGATGGATATTTTCTTTCAAAATCGATTGCGCAAAGAGGAGTTTATAAGAAATTAAATGGACATAAAAAACATTAGCTTTACAAATTTAAAAAACTCAATATCAGCTTCATTATAATTCGAGTAGATAATTGACATCGCTATCGGTAACCTGAAGGGGGTTGGATTTGTTCTTCGATAGGAGGTTCAAGATTTATTATCTACTTATCTAGGTCAAGGTACGACGGTGAGCACCTCGTTTGCGTATTACTTTCACAATAAGAGTAAACGAGAACCATGATATTTATACATTTCAAATACCTATAATACTCGTAAATTTCAGAGAATAAATAAACACAAAATATGGTACCACGAAATTTACGAATACGTAAACGTGATTGCATTTAATTAAACAGAGCAACATACGAGTATAGCTATGTACTTTACTTTTTTACTTTACTTAAACTACATAATACCAGTACTACTATTTTACATATATACTGCACATTTATTTTTATTACATAGGGTTATTAGATAAATAATATTCAAATGCAAAAATTACTGGAGTTATAATTGTTATCTAGTGTTTAATTTTAATAAAATACATTTGGTACTCTGAGAATGCTATGAACGATGTTGCTAAATAACAATAGGTAAAGATAAAATAAGAATTTCGAAAAAAGGAACTAACATTGCTAAAACGCATTAAATGCAAATAAATGTCACAATAAATATTTCAAACCATAAAAACGTACCTGTGTACGTATTAATTATTAATTTGCATAAATCTAATACGTAGTAAGGCGTAGAAGTCGCCGCTATGATTTGCGTGACACGAGGCAACTTTACCATATTTACGTTTCTTAAAAAAGGTTCAGAAAGGCAAAACTATAGCAATTTTAGCATACCGATGTTTTCTTTCAGTCGTTTTCATAAAAATATAACGTGACCGACATTTATGTTTAGGAAACACGTCGTTATCTAAGAACTCGTTAAAGGGGTAATTTTTAAATAAACTATGTAGCATAGCTTAAAATAGTTAACACTACTTTTTATTTTGGAAAACTCTTTATAAACACGAACTCTTCTAACATAGTAGCACCGAATAATTAAATTTGTTAAATTAAAACATTAATCTCTTTAAATATAGAAAATAAGGGCAACAAAGTGATTAAGACTATGGGAATATTTGCCAAATCGTTCTACAAAGAATAGGAGATAAGAAATGCTAGAGATAGCTAAGTTGGTATTTTAATTACGGCTATTACTGAGATATGAATGCATATATCGATGTACATCAGAAATAGACCTATTGCAAAGAAACAATGCGATTAACATGTAATTATTAGTAATTTATTTTAACGAACTACTGCATCAGAACAGCAAAAGATAAATAAGAATTTATTGCAATTATAATCTAATCCAGAACAGTATAATATGAGATCATAATACTAAACTACGGTAGCAAATATATCAATATTACCAATATACTACTAAATTACTTCGATGAGTGATCTCACCGAGTCGTATAAATCTAAATGATGTTTTTCCAAGCACGTAACATTAACTAGACCTTCTACTAACACATTACTTGCGATAATATACGAGCAACAGACCTAGTTAATGTTCTCTAGGATGAGTGTTTCTTTTAAGTTCCTTGTTTCAAATAATTCACTTTAGAACAGTGACGTTTATGCAGACAAGACGCATGCTTTGGATAATTGAGATAGGATTTCAGAAAAATCTAATGAAGTAAGGTATATACGTACATGAATGTACGGCTCTTAGTCAGACTTAGAAGGTCTCGGTTTCGAATCAAGAAGTTCTGCGACGCGTCAACCAGAAACGGCAAGATGGTGTGGAAGAAGGGTTGATCGTGAAACAAATTCGTGGCTACGTAACATTCGGTAATGGATGGAAATCGCGAGTAATACTGATCTCTTTCACCTGGCGAAAAACAAGAAAGAATGCACAGCCCTTTAAGCTTACTTCCAACCTTCACTAGTCGGCAAGGCATTTGAAGAAGAGGATGGTTTAACAAAAAACAATATCGTACTGTGTTATTATACCTACTGACCAAGAAACTTCTTTATCTAAACCTTGTGACTTAAGTGTGCCAGCTGTCGTCAATTACCTACACTAATTTATTTGACTACTCACCGAGGGGACTGTCAATTTCACTAACCCAATTCAAATTATGGTATGGTTTTAGGAAGGTCAAAATATACTTATTTTTATACACAGTTCATGGAACTATTATAACCGTTGTTAACAAAAGGTCGTAACCTAAGGGGCATCTAATCTTGTGACCTTTAACTTTGCACCAAAATCTGCTTGCTAATGCTTTATTTATTCTATAAATATCTATTAACCCTTAATTCTTAATAGCCTTTTTTATTTTCTAAAGATTATTTGAAGTAGTCTATTAGTCTAACCGGTTTTAACTGAATATCAGTTTTTTCACGGAGCGACTGGCATGGAACCTCCGCAAGCCTGAGGGCGAATTCAATGCTTGAACTAGTAGTCAGTAAATTTGAGGGCACTGACTTCTCTCTCATAGATGTTCATGACAACCAGGACCGAAGTCTTAACGTGCTCTCATATAACTAAAATAAACATATTAAAAAACCTTTTCACTTTGAACCCCTTGACATTTTCACAATTCACATTCATAAATTCGTCAATAGATAGAGTCGGTCTATTAGGATTAGTATATTTTTCGTATCAACATCATTGACACAAAGCAAGTACCAGGTCCACGTATCAATCATAGCAACACTAATTTACATAAAGTTTTGTACATCAAGTGACAGTACTTCACACATAATAATATTGGTTTCTATCGCCTGTATAGCTAAAACAATCAAATAACTTTCTGTTATTACCCGTTAGTTGGCGATCGAAGAGAGGTGGCGTTAGCTACATTGTTTATGATACTCGTATTTGCGAGTTGATTTAGTCTCGAGGCTTAAATCACTTTTATTGCGATTTATGATAATACAAGGTATAGTCACTCTTATTACAAACGTGAAAGTAACTCTGTATGTAACAAATCTACAGCTAAATCGCTATACCGATTTCAATGAAATTTGGCATGAGAATGCTTTGATTTCTGAGGAAGGACTTAGGCTACTTTGATGGGTAATAGCCACTTTTTCATATTCTACGTCTTACGAGAATAGACAGCTGTCGGAATGGAGTGACTGCAACGAAATAATGCATGTTGACATTTTACGAAATAATTTATTGCTTGGTCTATTAGTAAGTATTCTTACAAGTAAGTTAGATCACAACTCTTGGACTAATTTTCAATTTTTTGTTATTTGACCCAGCTTTTCCCGGCGAAAGTATACATCACGATTATAAAAATGTTTGCACGTGTTTCTATTGGTTGTGAGTATTTGGTCACAACGTCGGCACGATTGCAACGCCCACATTCGTACTTCATGCTTATTCTCAATTTTGTGGTTACGAAATTATGTGGTTTTGAACTCATAAACGTCATATGCCCTGAATTTTTTTTAAAATACACAATCCAGTAATTGAATGTTAAAACAAATTTGTCCCTAGGGTTTAACGAATGTAGCTCACGAAACCTAGAATTATATAACTAAATTGAGGCGTAATTGAATACTATTACAAGATCATTTAAATAATAAATAACAGAGGACTATAATCGTGTATACATATTAGAATTGATGCAGGATTGTATGTCCAAACAAATCCAAGGCTCCAACCTTGACACAAGCTAACCAAATGCTAACTTACAATGCTCACTGACACACTGTATATTTATGTATGGTAACACGCTGTATAACAGTCGATACAACATTTTCGGGCTACATTAACTGTTGTATCAGTTGGTGAGCATTTAACCTTGCAACCTCACGACAAATCGTAATTTAAATTGGCGATAAGGGGGAACTACGATATTAGTTTTCTTTTGTCAGTTATTTAGCCGCATCATGATTTAGCATTTCAAACTTGAATTAGGTTGGATTACGAACCTATTCAGATTTAGTAATGATCGAGTAATACTTCCTCTATTGTTTGTCTGTCCTTGATAAATACTAAATAGTGTTATACGAGTTCTATCCAGAAACAGAGTCAGAAATTTAAAACTTAAGTTGATTAAAAAAATGGGCACTTCATTTTATACTGAACGCGAAATTCTTGTTTGCTTCAAACTTTAATTTGCAGTAAAGCAATTTACTTGTAGCAGCAGTTACCTCAGAAATCCGTCGTTTCTAATTTAGCCCCCTTCAAATATGAAGGAAAAAGGCAAGAATAGAATCTATTAAAATGCTATCAATATCGTCGATTCTTTCCTAAACGTAAACTATTGCCTATCACTTAAAATCTGTCCACATAGACGTCCAAATAGTAACAGTAAAAAAAGTTACAATTACAGCACTAGTCATGCAAAATGTCAGTCATTCGTGTACTTATTTAAAAGCAAGTGGCATTTAAATTTAAACACCACTAACAGTTAAGCGGGAACGTCCATGACCGAGAAGCAGAATTGGGGAGTGGCACCTACGTCGACACTTGCCTCAAGATTTGTAGTTCTTAATAGGGCAACGACTGTGCCTATCGCATAAGAGCTATAACGTGCTTTAGATTCTATCGTTTTAAACGTACTACTCGATATTATAATATTACCTTAAATTTAGTTAAAGTACCACTGATTATTATATTGTAATTTAATTAATTGAACGTGGCGTACAATGGGAGAAGCCTATGCCCAACGGTGGACTGCGAGAGGCAGATAGATGATGAGTACGATACAATAGTCTTTCATCCTTAGTCTTCCGTTTTCCAAAGAGTGCAGTATTTTATACTCAGATTGGAAGGGAACTGGAATGTATCCATAAATTTAATACGACCAAGATTGCATTTATAAGGAAACGTTCATGTTTTTGCATTTTATAGGCACGTTTAATATCGAGTGCTCCATTAGGAATCGGAAGTGAAGGGGACACCTCATTTTCTATACCAAGTCTGTCGCAGTCTCTCGCATAGTAATCTACGCAATTAAATATCATATATACATGAATTTAGCTTAGGTTGGATTAAACCTTTAAAATAATCGAATTTAACTTACGAGGGTCCAGCCAATTGCAAATTCCTGTTTATCCAAACAACAAACCTATTATTCTAATTTGTCTTTGTATGAGGTCTCAAACGGCAATTTGCGTACGGAAATTTAGTCCATAAGCCAATTTGGCCTGGTTCATTGATTAAATTCCCGAGTCTATTTTAGTTGTAATGTTAGAGAATTCACTACGAAGGTTAATTCATACATTCGTTATGTATCAATCACTTCAATTTATGAACATTAAAAATATATTGCCGTAGTGTTTGTTAATCGAAGCAATGAATCTATTTTCGTAGTGTGTCAAAGTTCAGCGTACATACCTTAGGAAGATTTTGTTTAAAAATAGATCAGATTCAAAATTATATAAATTATGTCCCCTAATCGCCTCTTACGACACCAAAGAAATTAATAGGGGTGGTGATACTCCATATTACTAATCCTTCACCACGTGTTTATTAGATTAACAAAATGAATCTATTTCTATGGAAATAAGGAATTTCTTCGCTCAGAATCAAAATATGAAGCTAACAAAATAGCACCTACAAATACAAAGTCCTAACGAGGCAAGGCACCCTGGGCACTTCGAACAACCATTGTAGTTCTACATCTTATTACTGTTTGCGGTTAAAGATTTCTATTTTTTTTTTTTTGATGATGAATGGCAACTAGCCGGATCACTCGGATCAGCTATTTCTGCCAATGACAAGTATTTATCGTCTTCAATTATCAAGTCTTCAAGTCTTCAAGTCGTCGTCGTGATGAAATTAATGATAAAAAATATATAAAATGTGGATGACATGAAATGGGGACCGTCTTCCGAAAACGATTTCTATTTTATAGTTCTTCTTCTTCTTCTTAATAAATGGCAAACTGTGCCGATGTCGACAATTCTGCCAATGTCAAGTGGGATGGAGATACGTGGGTTTTATGGAAAGAAAAAATAGAGCATAGTAATAATAAAATTGCAACTATCCAAATTTTCCAAAGTTAGCAGTTAACTGAATGTGGGGCTTTTGGTGAGGTTATTACACTGAAACATCGTTCGTATGTACACAGGTCAAAGTTTGATATCATTGCATCGAATGAATATCATCAAGGCTTGAAGTATTTTATAGTTGTTCATTTACAGTGTCTTTTAGAGGTGACAATTGTAAGTCAAAAGGTTTACATGCACTCGTATCTTCTTGACGTAACGAGGTTTTATGTTGAGGTTAATCTTAATATTTATAATTCTTCTGTACGTGTTTTTGACACCTAACTCTTCCTAAACGGTTGGGTCGATTGGGATGAAATTTTGTGTATTTCATAAATAGAATCCTGGATGGTTTGAAAACAAAATTGAACCCGGTGCGCTGCTGTCCGTAAATCACCATTAGCTAATAACTAAACACAACATTTATCAATTCTGAGGCGGTACAAAATTAGCCGGGTTATTATAGATTTAAAAATAGAAGACAAAAAAAACATAAGAATATACATATTAGAAATTGTATTTATATTTCATTGTTATTATATCGTTATAAGGATATTAAGATGTAGCTTAATAGGCATGTGTTTGAAGGGAAAACAAATTTAAAACTGATAAACAATAGGTCTGATATGTAACAAAGGTAGGCATGTTATTATATTATTATTGAAAAAACAGACTTCGCTGCGCATAACAGATTTAATCCCAAATACATATAGTCGTTTTAACTAGTCGTAGTAAAGAAATCTATCTACAGAATAACTATTTTTGAACTAAAGAACTATGAGAACTAAATCGTATTTTTAAAGAAACGAATTTTAATATACAACTAGAGTTGCTATATTAACTTTGCATTTCCCCCGAGAGTAAGCCAAGGACATTCAAAACTCTTAAACTTCGAGCAAAAATAAAAACATTCTGCTTGTGTAAAAAAATGTTTGTTCCACTCATATGAAATAGGAGAATATTTAAAAGATGGTATTATCAAATTGTCTGTACTGATTCAAACAATCGATAGTTAAATGTATGTTATATGATACCGATGTATGTTGGTACAAATAAATCGTAAAATAAAGCCGCATTTTGCCTTTGCGACGGAGTAGTGATGTGTACACTCGATATGACTCGGTAAATGCTAATGAAAAAACATACGAGAACTGTGATGTAGCATTACCATAGCCGTCGGTCATTACAACACTAAAATTCAGCTTGATTAGATAATAGACTTCGATGGTCATATGTACAAATTCACTAACCGCATCTGAAATATCGTTTATTCTAAGACCTGATTCCGTATGGGTGGGATAAAAAAGTAGTTTACCGAAACCGTCATTGAAATAGAACAGCCCAATAATAAATAAACAAGACAGTCAATTCAAGACACAATTAGCTATATTTATTACTGGACGTTGCTGATGAACTATGTGTATATAGTTTATTTAAAAAAATACGTTTAAATTACACCGTAAAAGGTTTATATTCAAAATTATACCTTGCGGTTGTCAGTGTTCGTGAAGCCTTTGAAATGTAAGCGCGCTACTAAAAATACACTTACATACAACTCATATACTCGAGGTACCGATACACGCCATACGATGGTATGGAACGTCTATTTCTGATATCACTACCATAATTATAGACGTTTAACCTATTATTCTTGTACTATTTGAAAACATTATAAGGGTATATAAAATATGTATAAAGGAAGAGACAACATCTTTGTAGGCTAAGGCTTTGCTTATTAAAGCAAATCGTTACAAATAAGTTTACCGTTAATGTCAACTAAAGTAGAGGTGAAACCTTTTTTCAATAATTTGAATAAAATAAGACTACAAATCATTGTTACGGGTTCAGTAGAAGACTGATCGAAAAAGACGAACATAACACTAATTTACCAGAGAGTATAAAAATTTACAAACCAAAAAATAAAATATTCAAAATTTATCTATGGGTTAGATTTTGGATTTACTACTGTTTGGAGGAATCAGATCAAACTAAGATATTTAGCAATTAGTTTCACAATATAAGACACTAGGTGTCTATGTACGATAAAAACCAAATCAATATATTTAAATAGAATATATTTGCCCTAAAAGATTGCATTCAAATTAAATGTTTCAGAATATAGTCTGTCTCGCAATAGTAATGTTGCACAACGGCAGTAATCGATAGATCTGCGCAGAATACATCACAGGCCTCTTTAACACTAGCCTGCTTCACATGAACCGATTACAACACATTAGCAATCGAGTTTGATAAAATTTGCCAACAATAACTAATCTAGTAACATTGCTGCTTACATTTCATTTCACCTTAATGTTCACATTCAATGTTGCATTGATGACCGTTTTTATCACGCACCCGAGATTGGCGAACCTTTGAATTTAATCACGTTTCAAAAGTGAAATGGAGTCGAAACTTTCACAATATAATATGTACCTACGCTGTTTTATATTATAGATAATTTCCCTTCGTTTTACGTAGCTTGGGCAGTAGCACGGGCTCATGGCTACACGGTCTAGTTAATAAACTGAAATGTTAAAAAGAACAAGTCTTTGGAACGGGAACGGGCGACACACAAATGTGGATCAAAGGCGCGGTTTGAATATTTCAAACAAACTAGATAATAAATAAAACATTAAATAATCCACTAAACTAAAAGGCAATTATGTAACCAAATTGGATGCCAATATCTTCATCTATTTAATGGTATGTTACCTTCAAGTAAACCTCCTTTCTAAGGATAGGCCTAAGTTCACCAATGGACTATTAAGAGTCGTTGACGTACCTTCAAAGTGACTATTCATCACATTCGACTCGTCGATGAGCTTGTAACCCTCAACAGCCAACCACAGAACTTATCTGTGATAACCTATTTACAGCAAATATGTTTGCGATTGTCACCGCATACAAGTCGTTGTATGCGGTGACAATAGCAAACATGCTTGCATTACACTTAACATCAATTTGTTGTCTATACGTCATTTTGACATGGAAATGCGTCTTAGGATTATTCTATTGTCATAAAACTTAACCGACGAAAAACGGACGAAGTTGAAACGTAGGTATTCCGATTATGGAAGATCAAAGTGATAAACGCTTAGGGCCTGTACCACATTACTAGCAGCACACGTCATACAAACTTCGTTTTCCTGTGTTGTACGTGCACTCAAACGAAACCTCGCGACTGATGTTATTTTATAGGAACTGAAAATACGTGTAGGAACACAGTACACGATTATGACAAATCAATGAATTCATTTTATCAATAACGAGAGTGTGAATGATTTGAAGGCTATTATGCAAACTAAAAAAGTTTCGTAGGTGCGAGGTAGCGCCCTTGATGAGATCTATGAATGTTAGATCATATATATATCTCGTCTCAAGTTAGTCAAGTGTCACAGATTTAGCAATACCATCTTCATTTAATACGCGGGAACTAAGCTATGGCTAAACAAGGAACTTTATTGATAGGTCTAGTATCTGTTGATAAATTGTTCAGGTAAAATTTAAGGTGAATTTTATTATTTTTTTTGGTTTTATCGCGTTCTAAGTACTTGTAGAAGCCGTCAGTTGTCTGTTTGGCTTATAATTAGCAGAAAATTGTATAAAAAAATATCAAAGACATTCCAGTGTAATTCAGAGAAAAAAAATTAAAGTTCTAATATAATCTTATTGCGCAAAAACGTACCTATATTAAGCTACCTATTAGAAAATGGAATTACTTTTGTTATTACATGCACGTTTATTTACATACATTACAATACATATTATTTACTTACTTTATTTATTTATTTGTAGGATTCAGGTAGCCATTTCCTACAAATTAATTTATCTATTGTTAGTTTGTAAGGACCGACGTGATATCTGTCAAATAAATTGTGTTGCAGTTTTTTTATTACTTGTTGATATAAACATGACTAAGACAACACAAATTATGTACTTATATTATATCGTCGATGTAAAGAAGTTAAAGTAGGGGAAGAAACAGGAAAGTAGGGAGACAAAATGAGTGAATAAAGTTATGCTGGAAAAATGACGACACTGTACAAACAAAAACAAGGTTTTGAATTTAACAATAACAAGTAATGTTAACTTATAGGTTAAATAAACAACGAACATCGTTCCAAAAAACACAAATCAATCCGATTTGTGTTAAAATTTTTTCTTCAAGATCAACAACAAGATCGGGTCTTGATCGTTAGTTTTATTTTTATAGTTGAAGTCAATTATTTATTTAATCAATACAATTAATATCACTACAATATTATTAAAATTCGAATGAATAAATATTGGTACGTAATTACGTGTAGGATATGATGCATCGTTTAAGGCCTCATTAAAAGGCGGGAAGACCAAATACCTAAGATTTCCATGAACTAAATTTATGTTTACAGAATTAATGGTATTTCTATGGTATTTCCCAACTGCATGTAGTAAATAGGCACTTAATTTTCAAGCCTTATAAAGTGAATTTCTTTGTCTTAAAGCAAAATAAACCATTGCAACTCCCAAGGTTATCATTATTATCACATGATATGAATGAATTAGACATGATAAGAGATACATTATCTGCAATGTTGGGACCAAACACGTGACCGCGTCGCAATAGTACAATTAGGTATACCAATAAAATGATGTGGTATGAAAAAAAATCAATGTCATCTAATTTTCAGTTGAATATGTTTTATTAAACAGTATTTATTCGATAAATATAAGGAGATTAATACTCATTATGACAGTCAAAGGAATTAATTGTTGTTTTATACATAAATATAGATTATTATCCAATCTGTACGTCTATTAAAACGTGAAGAGAATATTACGAATGTAGGAATATTTAAAGTTTCTGTTTGGAATAAATAAATGCATTCAGACTTAAAAACTTGTATTAGAAAGGTTTTAAAAAGCTACGCGCTTCTACATGTACCCATTGTAATGAAATTTTAAGTTATACAGGTCAATGAAATAAAATAAATTAGAATTATGGTCGAAACTATGTCACCAGATGATGATGGTGTATGTATTAAATAAACACTGGTTCAGTGATTGAAAAACCCATAAAAATATCGTATGTGAGTAGTCATAAAATTATTTTTATACGAGTGAATCTGTGAGCGAATTAAAAAATCTAAAGTTCCAGTTCAAATTGTACGATACTGATCGGTGTATACACCATAAATTAAAATAGAGTATTAATAAATATCTTTATTGCTTATGAAAAAGACGAACTTGTAAAATTTGGCGCGAAACTGTAATTGAGTTACTTAAATCATGTGATTAAATTATAAATACAAAAATACTCAAACTAGCTATGGAATCGCAACAAATGAACCATCATGCTGTATAACATTAGTTAAATGTAGGTTATGAGAACTTGTTTATGATTATTTCTAAAGCGTTGTAACCGCAGCCAAAATTATAGGCAGCCACGACGATTTTGAACATAACTTTCACTTTATGATTAAAATGACATTTCGTAAGTGTAGAAAAATTGGGCACTTTAAAACACAATTAATAACTTAATTTTCTTTCTTTTAAAAAGACAACTCCCACATTAGGAATAACATCCTGTGTCGTGGGGGACTTTACAAACATACACGAAACGGACACAAAGAACATCCAGACTCGGGACAACAATTCGTGGATCACACAAACTGTTGTAGGTACCGCGTGGGATTTGAACCCACGACACTTGGCGCAGTAGCAAGCGGCATGGCGACCGCTGACACCACTCGGCCTACCGTGCAGTCAGATATTTTGATAATTCATTGGCAGAAGCCCCCGATAAATGTCTATTTAGAAGGCTCTTTGTGCATAATATATAGAATAGATATCTATTTTAAAATATGATGTACAATTGCAAATAGAACAAACCAGCCCTAGTTTGATTTTGTGGAGCACCTGGACCTCCTATTTTAATGTGAGCAATATTAAACAAACTTGGCAAGTAGTGGCGAGTTTTCTATATTTTATTAGACGGAAAGGCAGTAATTTTGGGGTAAAGAAGAAAAGAAAGAAAGAAAAGAAAAAATGTTTATTACCTATTTATAAATCATTTTACATTCTATTTTACTTCTGCCAAACTGCAGGACAGTTTGTTGGCAGCCGTAGCTCCTTATTAAATTCACATGAAAGTTGTACACAATTCGTATAACATTATTTCCTCTATATTACAAAAAATAAATTTACACAAAACGCTTCTCATCAATTAAGAAATACTCGTATCAATATTACACTGAAGATTCTCAAGTAGAAACTTTACTAACCTCGATTTGAACATTACTCTTACATGAGAGCTGTTGCTATTACATATATCACAAATATCCTCTGGCAGACTATTAAAAAGTACTGGCACTAAATATTTACTGGCCCTTTGACCATAGTAGTTATTACAAACAGGTACTTCAAATTTCCGTTTACCCATCCTTTGAGATCTTTCCCGCGTTATTGTACGTTTATATTCATCCCCTATACAATGTTCCAATGCCAACAGCAGCACCGACTTCTCATGTACTGGCAGCACTTTACATTCACAAAATAGTTGTTCATAATTACTATTTCTGCAACGCACCTTAGTATGTTTATCAACTAACACTTTTAGAAATCTGATTTGTAGCAACTTTATTTGTTCTAAGTATGTTTTAAAAGTGCGTCCATAGCATACCAGTCCATAAGAAATCAGCGATTCCACTAGCGCATAGTAGACAGTATACAAGGTAGCCCTATTTAGTACAAAACTGAGGTGATGGAATTTCACAAGTACGGATCGCAGTTTTTCGCATAGTTGTGTTATGTGCGTTTTCCATGAGAATTTGCAATCGACAGTCATACCCAAGTACTTGTACTCCACCACCACCTCAATACTTGCACACGTACACTCCACAGCATTTATGTCAATGTCGCAGGTTCTGTGCAAGCACTCAAAACTATGACCCACTATACGCGGCGGCCTATCTTTGTTCCGTGCGTATGGCGATTGTATATGCATACACTTAGTCTTGTCTATATTAATAACAATGCCGTTGTCATGTGACCATTTTATAACATTATTTAAATCCGCCTGTACCTTACATTCTATGTCACATAAGTTTTTGTCTGCATATACCAGGCAGGTGTCGTCAGCATACATATATATACGGCAGTTATGTACTACATTGCTCATACTGTTAACATGCATGATGAATCCGACAGGCCCAAACACGGAACCGGTGGGTACTCCACAGGTTATCTGCCGCGGTTCGCCGACGATACCATTCACCATGGTTCGCAGTGTTCTACCCGTGAGATAGGCTCGTAGCCACTTATTGACCGGTCCGGCGATCCCACACTCTTCCATAGCTTGAAGCAGCTGGTGGTGCTCCAAAGTATCAAATGCTTTTTTGAAATCAATGTAGACCACCACCACCTGCTTCCGCTGGTCTAAGCAACTATTTACGTCGTCTGAGAACCGCGACAAAGCCGAAGCCGTGTTCCGGCCCCGTCGGAAACCATGCTGAGCAGTCGATAGTATACTGTGACACTCCAGGAATGAGCTTATTTGAGTGACTATGTACTTTTCTACAATTTTATTAATGACTGACAGTATTGCTATTGGTCTATAGTTTGAATAATCGGTGTGGGTGCCCTGTTTAAAAATAGGTCTTATTATAGCTGCTTTTAAGTGGTCAGGATATAATCCTGACTCCACAGATAAATTAATAAACAGAGCTATTACAGGACCAAGTTTATATTTTAAATATTTTACATCTCTCACCCGTATTTTGTCTATCCCTTCAGCTTTGTAACAGCTTAACGAATCTATAATATTGATTATATTTTCTGGAGTAGCTTTTTGATACCTTAGTGACACTTGACTGCTGTTCACATAACTATCTCTATTCATAAATTTATGAGCACAAATATGTTTTACATCTAAAATGTCTTTCGTAAATGTAGTGGAAAAATTGTTACATATATTTATAGTGCTATCTGTTTTGCCCAAATACTTTAAAATGCCAGTATCTAAGCTTTTCCTCTCTCTCCCCACCCATTCATTAATTTTACCCCATATCTTTCTAATATTTTTGTTACATTTTTTAATCTCTTCTTGACGGTAAGTATTTTTGGCTTTATTTATATATTTATTTACTCTATTTCTATACGTGTTATACTGTATTCTTAAATTCATATCATTTGGGTTCCCTTTCCAATTATGAAAGAGTTTGTCCCTAATTATAATCATATTTTGGAGTGTTTTTGTTATCCAAGGTTTATTTTTTCTTTTATGAGGCAGAGGAACTCGTATTTTAGCACTTTCGTATACACTAGAGAAGTTATAACACAATTTATCATATAAAGAAAGTGGGCACTTACAGTTTAGTATTTCGGTCCATATTATATTTTCCAATCCCTCTGTTACCTTTTTATTATTTAAAATATTTAAACAAAGCTGCTCACTAGTAGGCGGAAGCACTGACGACCTACTTTCTATACATACACCGATCAAATAATGGTCCGATAATTTACACACTAACACATAGGATGATACCTTACAGTGGGTTCGAATCCATACATGATCTATGCACGTTCGCGTCACAGTACCATTGTACACCTCCTCTCGCGTAAAGTCATTAATTGCACATTCCAGTCCTACCTCACACATATTATTTATGTACTGATTAGTCGCACCAACAGTTCTGTCCATTAGATCCAAGTTAGTATCACCCATCATGATTATTTCACAACCTCGAGAGATTTTTAGTATCAAGTCTTGTATTTCTTGCACAAAACCGTGTTTATTCGATTTAGGTGGCCTATAGACAATCAATATGTGAATGACTTTCCTTCCGTAAAGGTGTGTGTATAGGTGTATTGGGCATAACCCATCTGTACTATCTCAAAATTGTTCAGAAAGTTTGCTTAAGACACGCAGAATAACAAAAACAGATCTTAAAATAAATACTACATGCATACAATGCTTCTGTTTGCTTTACATACTCCTGCAATTTACTTTTCAAAATGATAAATACAACAGTGATCTAATTTTACTTGAGTTTCCTGTTTAAATAAGATATCACCTAAAGCAATGTTATTATCACTAAAACATTGATAATAGCAACACTCCAGTGCATATCTACATCCTTTCTATCTGTTGTTATGTAATGTTTACAATTGAACCACACAACTCTGATCTCAAATTGTACAAAGTACTACTAAGTAGTAAACACATTCCAATAGTAGTAACAACATAGACAGATGTATTACACCCACACAGGGACAGAATAAATGATTATACTCATCACTCAAATAATTTTGGGCGGGAACTGAAGCCATGAAAAACTGAACCGTCAAGATCAACCGAAAAACGCAGCAGGTTTACAGCCATATGCGTTATGGTATATCTGACAGTTTTGCCTGTACAATTTAACTTTGTATGGTGCAAAACAGTGCAGGTATGTTTGCTACTCAGCTCAAGCTTACCTGACAGGTGTAACTATGCAGGTAAACCTATCGAGTACACCCTAACAATCAAAAATATTATGGTGAAAAACAAAATAAATCTTAATAAAGCCCAGAATTAAACTTGATGATATTAGTTAGATTTTATATAACGTGTTTACCTGCTTGCCGTCATCTTTAACGATAAGGAAAAGAGTCTATTAGTGTGATAAAAATCAATGTTTTAAACAATAGCATGTAGGTTACATTAAAACCTGCAAGCTAACATCCAATCATACTAAGATTAAAGTCCTAAGGAATACAGATTGGCTAAACAGAGATATATGACATTGACAAAGCTACTAGTTAGAAAAGAGCACAATTATATTTTTTACAATCATTCGACTTCTATAACAAGCCCAAACGCTTTAATTGAAGTTATAAAAAGAGTGAAGCGTTTGAGCCTCATATTTAATCACACAATAATTATAATTGGTGTATTGTCTAACTACTTAAACCAGTTATATGACTCACAGATTAGATTCACAGCTAGGAGGCTATCATTGTAGAGTACAATGATAATATTGAGATTTTTTTTTTGTGTAGAAAAATAATAGCAAAATGATGAACTTGTAGTCAGATACTAGACTAGATTTGGACACTGCCTGTAGAATTAGTCTATAAACTTAAAATCAATCAACCAGCTATAGAAAGAGCTATGCTCCGAGTCTCTGAAGGACAAATTAGGAACTATGTGATCCATCAGAGAACCAAGGTAACCAACATAGGTCTGTATAGTAGGTTGAAGTAGTAATGGAATGGTCATATATGTCGCAAAACCGATATCCGCTGGAAAATTTGTTTTTTTAAAGTAGAAGTCGCATCTTAGCAAACATAGTGTGGGGCGCACTCCGTTCAAATGGCGGGAAACTTGCGTAGGAGGGCTGGAGGCAACTGGAGGCAAAAAGTAGCAGACCGAGCTCTGTGGTGTGCATATGTACAATAGTGGAATGTAACAGGCTGTTGTTGATGATGATGTACTTTAAAATTTAAGTAAAAGAAAGTGTCTTCTTAATAGAGTCAAAGCATAACATGATCTGATGAGTATTTAATTTCAAATTACCACCTAATCATGTTTAAAAGAATTCTAGTACTGTAAATATTTCCATAATCAATTATTGAGATTACTTTATTATGTTATAGCCTACTAAATTAAGGCCATATTTGGTTAATTACTTCAATTAATCACCACTTGAGTTAATATGTTTTCCAATCAGGTATTTAATGATATAATTTTTAAGATCTATACAAGATAGTATGTAACTCAAAGGAATTGTATGTGTTGTTTAAAAAATTTATATAATGTTTATTGCAAGATTTAAAGCTGGTAATAGTAAAATTATATTTCTATTATAATTTATTATCCATACTTATATTTGACTGCCTCATTGGCGCAGTGGTAGTGTATGCAACTACTGTGCTTGAGGTCTCTGGTCTTCAGGAATATTTGTATGATCTGCAAATATTTGTTTCGAAGTTTGGGTGTTTTCTATGTATAAGATGTATTTATTTACAAAAAAAGTTTATATATGTATTCATATCAATTGTCTAGTACCCATAACCAAAGCTCTGCTTAGCTTGGGACTATGGATGGTATTGTGTGTAGATGATGTAGATGTCCGGAATATTATAAACACGAAAGTAAGTGTCCGCTGCCCTGATTTTAATGAAATTTAGCATGGAGATACTATAGTTCTTCAGAAAGGACATAGACTACTCTTTGCTGCGATAACCGATAAACATGCGGAGCCGCGGGCAAAACCTAGTTTACAATATTCACAATTATAATAAGAATGTGTCAATGTGCAGGCGTTACAAGTCCATTGCTGGCCTTTCAGGAAGGAGTAGGTACACTCTTTTCTTGAAGGTTTGAAAATCGTATTGGTCCGGGAACACCGCAGGCGACAGCTCATTTCACAGTTTTGTTGTGCGCGGCAGAAACTTTCGGGAAAATCGCATAGTTGTGGACTGTCAACCATCTAGCTAGTTGATGGGGATGAAATTTCTGTCGCGTAGGACGATGGCGGAAAAATGCGGCAGGGATCAATCTAAACAATTCCTCGGAGTGCTCCCCATGGTAAATGCGGTAGAAAATACACTGTGAAGCTACATCTCTACGCAGCGCCAGAGAGTCTAGCTGAATTGGAAGTTCTTGGCAATCGACGATATGAGTCACCCTCCGCTGAATGCGGTCCAGACGGAGGAGCTGGTATTGGAGTGCCCCTGCCCAAAGATGAGGTCAGTATTCCATGTGAGGCGGAACCTGCGCCTTATAAAGCCGAAGGCGGTGGGCCGGAGTATTTAGATATTTTGTTATATGTACTACGTACACATAGAAATGCACTTAGTAAAAAGTGGTTACATTAATATTATTACAAACAGACACTTCAATTTTATTTATCTGTATAGATTTGTTTTGATGTATGTTATAAGCTATTTGCCACTCTTGGGATTACAGTTATTAACAGTTATCGTAGACACAGTTCAAACTGCTGTGAATTGTAAATGATTACATCAATAATTACAGAATTCATGCATTGTGATAACGTCTGATTAATTATAATTATATGAACTATGAATATGTACAACCCATGCACAATAATTTAAAAGAGGCACATTTGTCAATCACATTATGATTACTTTTATATCAAACTAGCGACCCGCCCCGGCTTCGCACGGATGCAATGCTGATACTAAATACACATATATAAAACATAGCTGACCCACGCAACCTCGTTTGCGTCTTATATAGCCCGTAGCATGAAAATTTTCGCAAAATAAGTAACTTTTCTGGTTGATTTTTACACCTTGTGTCCGAAAAACCCAAATATCTTATGGAACCCTATTTTTTTCCAAAATAAAATATAGCCTATGTTACTCGTGGATAATGTAGCTTTCGAATGATGAAAGAATTTTTAAAATCGGTCCAGTAGTTTTTGAGCCTATTCATTACAAACATACAAAAATAGGTACAAATCTTTCCTCTTTATAATATTAGTATAGATAAATTTTGAAGGTATTTTTGATATGTTACAAATGGTACTTAGTCAGTTAATTTTTAAAATAATTTTAATGTATTGCGTAAACATTCAACTCTCCATCTTGTATATACATATTTAATGTTGTCATCATAACTATATTTGTATAAGTATAATTTGTAATAACGCAAAACTTGATATTACAAATGATAACACATACATTAATCTAAATTCCTGTTTTTCAAATAGTTAAAGATAAGATTGAGAAAATATTTATTTTGGTATGAATCTGAAAATTTCCAATTCTTTTAAACCTCAGCTCTTAAACTAATAAGAATCTTACTGAGAAACATCAAAAATTTTGACTTACCTTGAAGGAGCTGTGAACTAGTGTTTCATCAAGATCAATGACCATACACTTTTTATGCATATCCTGATGTCTTACGGGTGGCAACAATGGTCGGGGTTGATGCTCCGACATGACCAGGAGCGGAGGCGAAGCCCTGCCATCCATGCTGTTCGCGCCATTGCTACCGGGTGGGCCTTTGCCGCGCCCTCCACGCCAACAACATAATAGGGATCGGAGGAAACCGCCGCTTCCGCTGGACTTTTTACTGCCCAACGGAGTAGACCCAGACACTGGCGTACCATCTCCTTCATTATGTTGGCCGACAGGGGGTGACCCTAAAACAACCATTGCACATCAGAACACTAAACACAATAGCACACTCACGGAGGCCCAAGATATTGATATCCCAAGCGGGACCAGGAAAGAGAAGTTCTCAAGGTTGCCGTTTATGTTATCGCGTCCACACGAACCAATTGTTTACCTCAAAGCACACGCACACGGAACGAAACCAATAAGTACTAATCAGTCACTAATCCGTTAATTTAACATCGGTCACGAATAGCAAATATTTACGAGTGGTAAGAAGGTAACACTATACGCTCTAATTTGATACCAGTAGGTAACAGGTGTAATTCGGTTGGGATTTACCTCTGTCGGATCCATAATTGTTTAATTGCTCGTCATCCCGTGACACCTGAGTTATAATGGACGATGCGTCCATTTAAACATTTGTTTTTGGCCCTAAGACAAATGGCAACGGAGTTTTCGTAAAATTTTAACACCATAAAACTATTTTTTATCTCCCTTCTATCTTACAAAATGGCAGGCTCTTGGCAAATACCAACTTCAAATGTGGCCAACACATAAAAGTTTTAAAATCGTGTTACTACTCTTTCTATCACTCATTTTTTAACCAAGGAAGAATGAAATAACAATACCGCCTGCACTGTACATTTCGTATTCCGTATTTTCGTCAAGTTGCTACTTCTGTCAACAGACAAAAATAGTTTAAGTAACGTTCAGAAAAACTTCTGTGAGAAAAACCAATACTGACAATTTAAAAATATGTAACTAATAAATTAATACTACTTTTCTTAATATTTGTATGCCATAGAATTTAGTAGCTAGAAAGCAAATAATTTTCTGTTTGATGGTTTGTGGTATTACATTTCAGTTCAGATTTTTTTGTTTGTTCTGTAACTCATTTTTTATTTTTTACTCTGTATTTCATTGTCTTTCCTTTAGTGATGCACAATGTGTTTTAGTTTCTATTGCGATCGATGTAAATAAAAATGAATAACCATTTGTATCGATTTTTAAACTAAATTATTATTATTTCAAATCAGTATGAGTTAAGTTCGTTAGTTCTTAGTGATTTAAAACAATATGACGAGGTCATATGTAAGGAACCGGTAATGGAAGCGGTTACTGACACGATACTCAGGCAATTTGTCTTCGACAAGAAGTATAAAATACAACTGTGCGAGGAACCCAAGAAGGAATCAACCCAAGAGAGTTAAGAATCTTTACGGACGGATCCAAAGCAAGGTCAGACACTGACTCGGGAGTATTTTCTGAGGACCTAAACATACACTTCTCGGCACCATTAGGAGACCATAACGCAGTCTCCCAGGTAGAGTGCATATATAGGCATAATAATAGCAGTACATGCAATCACATCCAGGAAGGTAACGGAATACCCCATCCGCATACTTTCCGACATACGATCAGTCTTACAAGCGTTATGTGACAACTTCAGGGCTAATTTACGACCTACCACAGAGCCGTGACTGAGGTATGTACCACAAACAGTATGACTCTCCAGTGGATTAAGGGGCTTAGCAAATCACGCGGGAGCGACGCAGCCGATGCACTGACAAGAGGTGGATCAGAGAAAAGGGTACTAGGCCCACAACCAATACTACCCTTGGCAACTGCTTGGATGCGGCGGATACTGCAACAAAACTCCAAAGTGACCAAAAATATTGGTCCAACCTTTGTACCTGTAGGTAGACCAAGGAGATCAAGAAATCTGGATTGTCATGGAAGCTGATGCCGTTGCTTCAAATCTTAACTGGAGCAATAACTAGTCATGTCCTTTAAGACAAACATCATTTCACTCTAGATGTCACAGACAGGACAGCCCTCTATGCAGAGCATGCATGCCTGATGATTTCGTAAAAATATTATGGTTTAATCGATTACCTAATAATTAACAAACAGTTTTAGCATCGCAGCCCGAACTTTCCTTTTATATACCGTACATGACATAGCTCAGCAGCTAGCGAGTATTTCAGCAACGAGTCAGCCGTTACTCATACAGGAGATGGCGTGTCCCAGATGCAAGGCATCTAAAAAAACATTGATTAGAACTACCAAATTTCAAGAACTGCTGCAAGAGTTCCCGGAGCTGACCCGTCCTGCAGGTAGCATTTTGTGTATAATGAATAGGGGGCAGGGGCAAACGAGCAGACGTATCGCCTGTTAGTAAGTGATTACTACCACCCATGGACACCCGCAATACCAGAAGTGTCACAAGTAAGTTGCCGACTTTTACCTTTGAACCTAGTTCAAAACATACTCCTTCTACCTATTAAACACTCTACCGTACACTATATTAAGACTACACCTGGACCAGTGGTAGCCTGTAGACCTAGACTTTCAGATCCCAAGCGTCTTAAGATAGCTGAGACGGAGTTTGACGAAATGGTGGCCAACGACACAGCTGGGAAATTTGAGAGTCCATGGTCATCAGCCCTGCACCTGGTGAAGAATAAGGACCATGGTTGGTGACCAAGCGGTGACTACCATGCTCACAACGCCCGTACTATACCCGATAGATATTCAATTCGACACATACAGGACTCTCCCCATCAGCTCACTGAATGCATTTTATAAAATTGACTTGGTGAAAGTAAATATTGGTTTATCCGTTTTATATATCCAAAACTATCGCAGATTTAGATATATCAAACGGATAAACCGAGAGGTGTGAAAAATCAAACGATCAACGCAATCAAAAGATACAGCCGTTTATGCTGCAAATTTATGCTACATCATATGAAATACCTACAGGTTTGAACGGAACTCTCGGAGCACGAGTTCAACTCGCATTTGGCGGGTTTTTTTGTAAATACTACAGCTAACACTACAAGTCATATTTAAACCTAAGTAAAGTACCTACTTATTTATTTAGCGTACTGATTTATATACTTCTTTGTCGTGAAATATATACAAAATATTTACCCTTTTCTTAGGAATCTGACTATTCTCATTTCAATTAAATTAAATTTTATTTTATAACTATTCTTGACAAAATTGTACTGTCAAGCATATAACTTGTGATTAAAATACACAGACATCTCGATGCCAATCGATTCTGAAGATTTCGTGTGCCCATGTCATCCATCACTAGTGTCTTGACTTGATCTGTGAAGTGAAGTGCGAAAGTGTTCTGTGGTGAAGTGTGAGGGAAGAGAAAAATGCTGATTGCTTTGTCGACTTGTCAAAGAGTGTGATATTGTATTTGTTTCATTATCTTGAAAATAAAGCTTTTAGTCTGTCCGCACCAATGTGAATATTTAGTTTACACTATTGTTTACTTCACAAATTATTTTACACTAAAATGGCGCACAGAGATCCAGGCCCTATACCTAATAGGTGGCTGAGATGTCCACGCAAGGCGAATGGACTGGTGGCAGACAAGTTTTTAGCTTTCAAAACGCCTTTGGGACCTCAGTTTAATGAACAAGTACCTGAAGAAAACCGTTTCACACCAGCCATGTTAATGGCATACACGAAGAGCATGAAAGTAAGCGTTATTTTTGTGATCAGCTGTTTTATGTTCATCATAAGCAAATATTTTGAATATTGCCCTTGGCTAGGGTTGACTGTATGAATCTATAAATACTAAGTCTTTTAATTAAAAGAAAGTCATACGAATAATTGTTACATATGCCAAGCTTTTAGATGTTCTATTCTATTTATAGTTTATGAATTGTCAAATATATCACATGGTTTTTGGTGTACACCAACAATTTTTTTATGTATTTTCGTAAATACTCTTATACAAGGTGCTTCTTACTTGTTACAAAAGCTGCAATACCTCTCATATTATGAGAACAGTAAATAAGACAAACAAGAAATAAAAAGACCTCACTACCCTGTCAGCTGATTTAGTTGCTATATTGTCCTTATGGTGACATTATTCTATGTATCAATGAATGCTCGCTGCTCATGACCTGTAGACATACAGAGGCAAGGTGGTGGCCATTTCTAACCTATTAAATAATGTGCCCTATTAAGCAAATATAAATAAATGTTTGGAATAAAATAGGGCATGATTTAAAACCTCTTAGATTCACTCTTCTTTCCTTGCCATTTCCCATTATTTGGGGTTGACTCTCCTTGTTCTATGGCGCCAAGACAATCTAACCTGGGTGGTCGAAACATTTGTATGGGCAAGCTCTTAAGTCTTTGGCCACCGTGGATCGGCAGGTTGCTAGTGGGTTCCACTACCTTCCCTAATATTTGGTAGAGCTAGGGCCTGTTTCACAACATGGTCTTCAGGGTGTCTCGTGACATAACCGAACCATCGTAGGCGGCTTTCGGTGAGTTTTTCCACTATGGGCGCGATCTTGAGACATCCTCTGATGCGCTTGTTTTGCAGTTTATCGATCCCTGTTGCACCTGTGATGGGCCAAATGGGCCATCTTAGCATCTTCATCTTGTTTATGTGCATTTTCTGTTCGTGTGTTATCTTTATAGCACAGCACTCGGCACAGTATGTTGTGACTGGTCTGACTTCGGTTTTGTAGATTTTGGCTTTGGTTGTATGTAATAGGCATTCTTGTTGTCACATAAAAAAAAACCCCTTTGTTGTTTCTGTTGAGCTGAATTTGGGTGTACTTTGTGTCCGTTTCATTTATTTATGTAAAGTCTCCCGCGACACAGGATGTATATATACAAGCTCTGCTTAATTTGGGTCTAGGAGTCATTGTGTGACTGTAGTAGAATATTATTATTATTTATGATGGTATAAAAAAGAGTGGAGTAACGGAAAGACAATCTTGATTACTTATAATTTGTAATAATATCTTCTTTAAACCATTTAAACCATTTATTTATGCTACAAAATACAATTTACAAATAAAATGTTGGAAACAATTGCACTGTGTAGCAAAGGCAACCAGCTCAGTTTACGCTGTACTGAAGCACAGCACTGGTTTTCAGCTGGCCCCTGACATTTCCACCAACAGTTGCAGACATTACTGCATCAGTTACAAAAAAAGAAAAAGAAAAACAAGCAAAAAAGCACCTACTTCAAAATAAAATAAAATATGACAACAACAAAAATCAAAAAGAAAGAAACAAACAAAGTAACAACAAAGCATACACTCTTTTTATATTTAAGAAGACCATGATAAGAAATCAATTTTAAATCATGCTTCATAAGAAAATGAATGAAAAGTACACAAAATCACAGTAAGAAGAAGTAAAAAAAGTACAGTAATTGATTTATTCTCTAATTCATACATAGTTTGTTATAGCGGGCCTAAGCCTTGCGCTCTGTTGAAAGCTGTGACAACAAAGTCAAATCATGTCTTTAAAAAATACTGGTGCTTTTTATTCTCCGTCACTCATTCGTAACTTCTGGGGGGAGATAGCACTTAAAACCTCTGTGAGACTGCTATTTCTTGAGATGTAGTGTAGTTACATAAAGAAGGAAGACTTGCTTTTATAATTTTTATATAGTGTAACCATTATATGAATAAGTCTAAAACATGTTATATTTTAAAAGTTAAATTTGATGCATTGTTTCAACTCTTATAGATAAAACTTGGTCTATGGATAGATCTGACAAATACAAGTCGATTTTATGACAAGAAAATGGTAGAAGAAGCTGGATGTAAGTATGTGAAGATGCAGTGCCGAGGTCATGGAGAAACACCATCACCTGAACAAACCAGGTTATTATAAAGATAGTGAATCTATCCTTATTTTTGTAATATTGACTAGTTGCCCCACGCAACTTCATCGCCATCTCTTTTTAATAATGCTCAGCTCTTATTGGTCTAAGTGTAATGTTAACTATTGTTAATGTTAGCTGGTCTAGTGGTTAGTGACCCTGACTGCTTAGCCAGAGGTTCTGGGTTCGTTTCCCACAAATTAATGTGTGAAGAGTGACAATGGGCACAAATATTAGTTCTCTGTCTGGTTGTAGTGTATTTATGAAATAACAGAGGCTCTGCCTAGTTCAGAATCAAGTCAATGTAGTGAGATGTATTAAAGTATTATCAATATAGATAAAACTATTTGTTTATGTTATAAAATAGATAGTTTAAACTAAAAAGTGATCAGGTAAGCTTTGTGATTACGCTAAATTTAGTGAGAACCTGATTCTAATCAATCTTGTATTATTACTACTGTAAAGACAAACACTTTCGTTTTTTCAATTGGTCTATTACAGTCAAATACTCATTTAATAAATATTGTTTCCAGGGAATTCATTGCTGTTGTAAGTAAATTTGTACATCAGAAGCCATTAGAGATGATTGGTGTACACTGTACACACGGTTTCAATAGAACAGGATTTCTACTTGTGTCATATATGGTGGAGCAACTGGACTGCAGTGTTGATGCAGCTATAATTGAGTTCGCTCGGATGAGGTAATTATGATATCGTATCTATAGTCAGTTCGCGGTAAATAAAAATGATAGAATATCGATCAAGCACGCACTCGACCTTAAGTTCCAAGCTTCTGTACAGTAACCTATCGTCACCCACCGATTGACGAAAGTCTCCCTCCCTCAAAAAACGCCAACCATCTCGATCTTGGGCAGTCCTGTTTGCGTAATCGTGGTCTCCACTCTAGCACGTTTCGGCGTTTGTGTTAATTGGCGGGCGATAATTGATATATAATTTCTTAGAACTTGATTGGACGTTAATTTCATTTATCGTTCATACCAGAAAGGTTCTAGAAGGTTCCTTAAAAAGTGGAATTAACTACTTAGCAAAACACAATTGTTCACAGACCTCCTGGTATATACAAGCAAGATTATTTAGAAGAGTTGTGCCGACGGTACAGCGAGGTTGAGTTCACTCCACCTGCCCCAGAGTTACCTGATTGGTGTAACGGTAAGAAACTCAATGCATTAATGCATTCCTTACTAGCTTTTGCCTGCGGTTTCGTCCCGCTCGTATGTCGGTTGTCGCGATAAATAGTAGCCTGTGACCTTCTGAAATCAAAGCATCTCCATTGTCAATTTCATCCAAATCGATTCAGGTGTGGGGGGAACGTGTATCATGTTCCACCCAACACAAAGAGATGATCCTCCGACCAGGCGAGGTGATCATGCCTGGCGGGCTACTGCCCAACAGTTGATGTTGGGATGTTGTATATATGCTAATCGGCGCGAGAACTATTTATTTCGCGATTCAGGATTTGTGGTTACTCCGTGTAGTGCGTTACTTCTTAGTTCAGTGTATCTTCGGTAGATAGCGCTGTAGTATGTTATGTGGAAGTCGCCACACAGGCATGAAATCTTAACAGACAGTTACTTTTGAATTTATAATATTAGTATGGATTGTTACAAGGGACAAATTAATACCTGAAGATTTTGTACAATATTTGCAAATATACGTGCATAATGCGTATGTATATACTGAAACTAAACTTTGCCAGTTATAAAATCTAACATTTATTATTTTACTTGCCTGATTGTTTATAAATCAAGATTGTTTACAAGTAGTCTTAATTCCTTTCACATAAATGATATGTTAAATAAATAAATATTCCGGACATTCCGGACATTCCGGACATCTTACACACAACGCCATCTAGTCCCAAGCTAAGCAGAGCTTGTGTTATGGGTACTAGACAACTGATATAAATACTTATATACTTTTTTTTTGTAAATACATACATATTATACATAGAAAACACCCAAACTCCGAAACAAATATTTGCAGATCATACAAACATTTGGTCCGACCCGGGAATCGAACCCGAGACCTCCAGCTTAGCAGTCGCATACGCTACCACTACGCCACCGAGGCAGTCAATGTTTCAAATACGTAAAAACAGTACAGTAAAGTGAATTCGTGGGATGATTTAGTTATCTATCTGACTTCTCGATCACAAATTGCAATACATGTTCGCGACAAATGGGACCAACAGCTTAACATACATTTGATGTATGATTTAAATTGTCTATAAATAAATGTAATTCTGTTTACAGAGGAAGAAGAAGTAGATGACGATGTACCTGGTAACAGCAGCAGTACACAAAGTTCGGCACAATCACATTCTTCAGCGTCCGGGTAAGTACTTTACATTTTAAAATAAACAAAATCCTACAAAAAGTAAATTAATATTTCGTACATTTAACACACAACGCTATCTAGTCCCAAACTAGGCAGAGCTTGTATTATGGAAATGAGACATCTTATGAACCTTCTCTGAATATTCTTTATTCGATCAACATATTTTTGGTAGTTAGGGTTTCAAACTTCACATGCATACTCTAAATGGCTTCTAACAAATTTATAATAGAGAATTTTGAAAGTTTCATATTATACATAGAAAACACCCAAACTCCGAAACAAATGTTTGCAGATCATACAAACGGTTGGTCTGATCTGAGCATCGAACCCGAGACCTCAAACACAGCAGTCGTATATATTACCTGCACCACCAAGGCAGTCGAAAAATAAATGAATGATTTCAGGATATGGTTCTTTAATTATATGTTATTATATCTTATAATTAAAAAGTAATAATAATAAAATATACATATAAATATATATTCGTTACTGCTACTTGCGGACACCTCTCACTTCACCTCAAGTTTAAATAAATCATCCTGTCTTTATTACAGTCGTCAGAAGAGAGGTAGAGGAAGAAAAGAGACAACTCACAAAAAGGAGATTTTCATGCCAGAAGTGGAAGGTGTTAAGCCGTTTGACACTCAACCACGGTTCAGTGAGATTCAAAAGAAAACGCAGCTATACTGCAGATGGAATACCACAGGGTTCCCGGGTTCACAGCCTGTGTCAATGCAGAAAGCGAATCTGTGGAAGTTGCACGAGAAGCCTTACAGAGTGTCATGGAAAGCAGATGGAGTTAGGTATGGAAAAAAATTAGACTTAAGAAGTTTTGAATTGTTTTAAAAAAAAAAAATGTTACACCCTTTATAGTACTCTTTTTCACTCTTCTATTAATAATAATAATAATAAATTAAATGCTATGGCCCGTGAAATCAGCAAATCTTACCCCATAAAGGGAGTTTAAAATTTTTTCTCACGAGATTGTCGATATGTGGAATGTGGATTCGGTAATAATTGTTCCGATAGTCGTATCTGCTCACGGATTGATAGCCAAGAGCCTCGACCAACACCTTAAGAGGCTCACGTTAGAAGGGTGGATCAAGGGTCTGATACAGAAGGCAGTCCTTCTTGACACGGCACGTATAGTGAGGAGCCTGTCTTTGGAGCCCTAACCACCGGTTTCTTGGTCCCTGTACCCGAAGTCGGTGGTCTACTATTTTTTATATTTAAAATATATGTTATTGTTTATCTTTTTTATGTATTTACAAATGTAATTAATATGTATATATAATGAAATAAAGAGAATAATAATAAGTCTCTTTATTGTACACCAGTAGTGGTGTGATTACGTGGTAAACTTAAAACTATTATAAAGTATGTACAAGTGGCGGCCTTATCGCTCCATGCCAATATCTTACAGGCAACCATGGGATGGACTATTAAATTATATATTACTAGCGACCCGCCCCGGCTTCGCACGTGTGCAATGCTGATACTAAATACACGTTGTATATAAAACATAGCTGACCCACGCAACCTCGTTTGCGTCTTATATAGCCCGTAGCTTGAAAATTTTCGCAAAATAAGTAACTTTTCTGGTTGATTTTTACACCTTGTGTCCGAAAAAACCAAATATCTTACGGAACCCTATTTTTTTCCAAAATAAAATATAGCCTATGTTACTCGTGGATAATGTAGCTTTCGAATGGTGAAAGAATTTTTAAAATCGGTCCAGTAGTTTTTGAGCCTATTCATTACAAACATACAAACATACAAAAATAGGTACAAATCTTTCCTCTTTATAATATTAGTATAGATGTACAAGTGGCGGCCTTATCGCTCCATGCCAATATCTTACAGGCAACCATGGGATGGACTATTAAATTATATATTATTCTGTTAAAATTTTCTGTTTATTTTTACACAGATTTATGATGCTAATAGACGGAGAAGACGAAGTGTATATGCTGGACAGAGACAACTGTGCCTTCAAGGTGCCCAACCTCAAGTTCTTTCACAGGAGCGACCAAAGGAAACATCTCACAAACACTTTACTTGATGGTGTAAGTTTAATATGCAATCATTTTAAAGATACTTTTTTAGATTGACAATATTATAAAACTAGCCACCCACACAACCTCGTTTGTCTCTTATTGCCCGTAGCGTGATAATTTTCTCTCGTTTTTGTAACATTCTTCAAACACGGAGTTATATAGGGGTAAACGAGCAGACGTATCGCCTGATGGTAAGCGATTACCGCCGCCCATGGACACCCGCAACACCAGAGGCGTTACAAGTGCGTTACCGGCCATTTAGGAAGGGGTACGCTCTTTTCTTGAAGGTATAAATAAAGGTCGTATTGGTCCGGGAACACCGCAGGTGAAGTGTGCGGTAGAAAGTTTCGGGATAATCACATAGTTGTGGACTTATTCTATTATACATCTACCTTACAGGAAATGGTTATAGATGAGCTGGACGGGAAAAAGATACCCCGTTATTTGTGCTACGACATCATATGTTTGGACGGAAATGATGTCAGCAAAATGGCGTTCTACCCGACGAGGTTGAACATCATTGAAAAAGAAATTGTAAATCCAAGGTGAGTGGTTTCTTATTCTGTGATTGACTTTTTTGATGGAAGTGGGGATATTTTCTAATAGTATATCGGTTCTCAACCTTTGGTAATTCATATATCAATTTTTTTTTAAAGACATCTCACTTATTAGGAATATACATCATGTGTCGCGAGGGACTTCACGAATATACATGAAACGGACAATTTCAACAATTTCTGGATCACACAAATAGTTGTCCCATGTGGGTTTTGAACCGACGACACTTGGCACAGTAGAAAGCGACTTGACGACCACTTAAATCACTAGGCTATCCGTGCAGTTAAATTTATATATTACATTAGTTATCGTTTACCTAAGATTAGTTTTTTAGCCCGCAATAGGAATAATTCCTGTGTCGCGGGAGACATTACAAACATATATGAAACGAACACAAAGAACACCCTGACTTGAACAACAATTTGTGGATCACACAAAGTGTTATTCCATGTGGGATTAGAACCCACAACACTTGGCGAAGTAGGGAACGGCGTGGCGACTGCTTTACCACTAGGCCAAAAGTGCAGTTGTTCCCGTCTTAAAAACAAATGTGGTAGAATATACACTAACAATACACTACGATCCATAGAAGCAGATGAGAGAAGTTATTTAAATCAACAAATCTAAATACCGTGGGAGAGCTATGCTTCGGCGTGAATGGGTCGGCTCGACCGGAGTGATACCACGGCCTCACAGAAAACCGGTGTGAAATAGCGCTTGCGCTGTGTTTCAGCGAGTGAGTGAGGATACCGGAGGCCCATACCACAACCCCTCCCCCCATCCCCTTTCCCATCCCCCCAAAAGTCGGCAACGCACTAGTGACGCCTTTGGTGTTGCGGGTGTCCATGGGCGGCGGTAATCGCTTACCATCAGGTGATACGTCTGCTCGTTTGCCCACTATTCAATAAAAAAAAAAAAAAAAAATCTTTTCTTTGTCAATTAATTTTATTAACTAGATTTGTGTTTTTTTTTTATTTGTAGACTGAAAGCGATGGAAGCGGGCGTTATAATAAAACACCACGAGCCATTCAGTGTGAGACTTAAACAGTTTTGGGAGTTACCTATGGCTCGACAGCTCTTAGGGGAGAAGTTCGCCAAACAATTACTGCATGAACCCGATGGCCTTATATTCCAGCCGGCTAAAGAGGTAAATACTCAAAGATTTTTTTTTATTATATCGGTATCCTTGATTTTCCGATTTGGAAAATTCAGTGTTGGATACTCCATTTATCGAGGAAGGCTATACGCTATATATCATCTCGCTAAGACCAATAGGAGCGGAGCACCAATGAAGAAAACGGGGCAAATTTGATTCTACGGGCAATAAAAGACGCAAACGAGATTGCGTGGGTCGGCTAGTGTATCTTATGTATAAAAATCTCGTGTCACAATGTTAGTTACCATACTCCTCCGAAAAGGCTGGACCGATTTTCATAAAATTTTATGTGCATATCGGGTAGGTCCGAGAATCGGCCTACATCTATTTATCATACCCGTAAATGATAAGGGTGACCCACCCCTTTTTTTTTTTTTTGTACTGAAATTCCCTCGGATACCACTTGTGGTTATGTCGGACTCGAACCGACTAAAAACCGCACACCGTCTGGGGTACTAGAAGCCGGGGAACCAGGTGCACCCTCGGAAGGAAATCCCTGGAAGGGGGGTGACCCACCCCTAAACTTTTCTTTTTAATTTCTGGATTATTTTTATTTTTTTTATTTATATTACATACCATACAGCATTAGAAAATACATAAAACCCTGAATTTTCAACCCTCTACGATCAACCCCAATTTTTTAATGCGATTTTATTGACCTACCCCTAAAATATATATTCCTTTTTATGACAAAGCAACGTTTGTCGGGTCAGCTAGTTATAAATATAAATCTTCGTCTTGAATTACTTTATCTATTGCTAAAAGGTGTAAGCGAACAGACAGTAGAAGATTAAGATGATATATAAATACCTCGGTGGCGTAGTGGTAGCGTATGCGACTGCTAAGCTTGAGGTCTCGGGTTCGATTCCCGGGTCGGACCAAATGTTTGTATGATCTGCAAATATTTGTTTCGAAGTTTGGGTGTTTTATATGTATAATATGTATGTATTTACAAAAAAGTATATACTAAGTATTTATATCAGTTGTCTAGTACCCATACTACAAGCTCTGCTTAGCTTGGGACTAGATGGCGTTGTGTGTTACATGTCCGGAATATTTATTTTATTTTTATTTTTCAGCCTTATGTACCAGGGCCGTGTGAAGATGTTCTTAAATGGAAACCGTGTAATATGAACAGTGTGGACTTTAGATTAAGAATTGTTACTGAAAGTGGCATGGGGTAAGTTCCAAAATGTTATCTACTTTATGTACTGCCTCGGTGGCGCAGAGGTAGCGTATGCGATTGCTGTACTTGAGGGTTCGATTCCCGGGTCGGACCAAATGTTTGTATACCTACAAATATTTGTTTCGGTGTTTGGCCGTTTTCTATGTATAATATTGTTACGAGCTGGGTATTAAATAAATTAAAGTAGTCGATTAACCTCTGGGGTGCGGCATCGCGGATCCACGATTGTCCCGTCGGTGCGGCATCGCGGATCCGCGATAACCGCAGTTAACTTGCATTTTAATTAATTTTGGGTATTAAAGTTATTATAATGAAGTCTAGAAAGGTTTGTTATGCATTTGCTTTATACGAACAACATTTTAAAACATTCGTTTGTCAAGTGCGCTTCAAGAGCCGTAAAAAAAACGAGTTCCAATTTCAAAGTTGACGATGACGCAACGCGATCTGTCAAGTGCCTCTTAAAACTGATTTTTTGCCGATAAGGTGGTTTTGAAGGTAGTTTGTTATTATATTTTACTTATTATACTTATTTTAGGAACCACTATCAATACGAATTGAGGCATAAATCATGCGTAATTTTGAATAGTGTTACTCAAAAAGTTACCGAGTCTATTACCTATTGAAAAGGGCTTACTCATTTGAAGGTTTTTACGCATTTATTCTTATGTTTTATTGATAAAATGATATAATTGCGATGAGAATCTTATATAGAATATAGAATAGCAACAAAAATGTGTTAGAAAAGCTAAATATTTAAATAAACACTAATTTTTTGCCTGACTAGCGAAATTAGACGCACACATACACAGGGCTCCCACGCCATTACTGTTCTACATCATCATCAGCCTACCGCAGTCCACTGCTGGACATAGGCCTCTCCAATAGCACGCCACTTAAAATTGTATATCGCCGTTGATTCGTGTTTGCACGCAGCCTAGCGGGAAGTCCCGGAACTATTAACACCCACACATACACAGTAGTGACGGACAATGAACAAGACGTAAACTGATCTTTGTTTATGTTTTACTAAATTATTTTGTATTGACCATAGACTTTGTGTGTCACATAATGGAACGATCAGTTTGTTCTCTTTAGCATTCAGTCATTTTCATAGAGTTTAGAGAATTCTCAGAACTTAAAAATAATAAATGAAAACTGGTCTAGCAAACGAGTCCTTTTTTTAAATAACTTGATAAATAGGTTGTTTTTTTTATGTATTGTTCCTGTCTTTTGCACTAGTTAACTAAAAAAATAAATTATTTAACTAAAAAACACTATTTCTTCATATAAATACTACGTAATTTGTTTTTTGGCGCAAATAATAGTTTGATTGTAAAGTGACAAAATGGCGAATATCTCGACAGCGAAATGTGATTTTTACAAATATGTTTCTCAATGAATTTTTACTGCAGTTATAGTGTTTTTTATATCAGTAGATAGCTTAGTTATCGAACTTTATGAGGGTAATAAGTAAAATGAATAATAAACCACATAAAATATTAAAATCATGTTTATTAACACAATAGGTGCGTAAATTAATACTTGGCTCAATTGTGAGTAAATAATAAAGCGATAACATTAGTTTAGTAATAAAATATGGCATAACCATGTACGCTTGTTATCCATCTTTTGAAAAATAATCACTTTTATAACCACCGAGCATTGTTTTTGAAAATATTTGATCATTTTCGTACACCATGCACCGTGTTGCAAAATTTTGCACTTTCGCCGCACGGTGCATGGAACCGGAAGTACCCGTTCCCGCATTCGAAAGATTAATTACCAAAAATAACACAATATTTTTTAACAATACTTTTTACAATAGGATATCACTAAATCACTCGTTAGTCGCACAAGAAGATATCTTCGATGTTTATTCGCTGTATCGTGAAACAATACTGCCCCTACGGCCAACACGTTCCGCTTTTATATGGCCGTGGAAATAACTCGAATGTACGAAAATATTCGATCGATGTTTCTAGGCTAAATAGATTACTCTAGAGCTACTTGTAGCGCCATCTAGCGTCGAGTAATCGTCATAATGCCCACAGTTGCGCGCTTTCCGACACTAGATGGCGTTGTCCTCAATAGTTCTCTATTGTTCTCGTACAAATGAGATCCATCTGGTTATGGCGCAACAATATGTATGTACATATTTACAAAAAAAAAGTATTTCAGTTGTTTATTACCTATATACAAGCTCTGCTTAGTTCAGGACTAGATTACGTTGTGTGTTAAATGCCTGAAATTTATTATTATTATTACTTTATATTTAGCTTGACTCTGATTGTTATCTTGAACCAACACCAATAACTAATCACAAGACTGGATACCACAGTATCCAGACTGTTAATAAGAAAACTTTAATATTTCTAAATACTTACATATGTTATTTAAACACATATAGACGCAACAAATGATTTTGATTAGCACTTGTCGTGGAAGAACCTCAAAGAATTACCTTAGCCAACTGGAACGAGCAATACCAAAATCGCACAGAAAACTGATTTTAAACAGTTTCTATTGCTTTTCACTAGTAAGGTTTTCAAACCTAAACCTCCCCTCTTCGTGATCCTAATCTACAATACGAATCGAAATCATAGTGATAACCATAAACAACCAAGTCTTATTCAATATTGTTTCGTAAATGTTTTCGTCTTGTACTTGTCAAAACAGCTTGTGTTTTACTTTCAGGTTGTTACCTACAAAAAAAGGTAATTTATTCGTGGGCAAACCAGAGAAACTCTTTACTACAATGAAAGTGTCTAAGAATATGAAAAATCTTGATAATAAGATAATCGAGTGCACATATCAAGACGGTCAATGGCAATTCATGAGGGAACGTACTGACAAATCCTTCCCCAACGGTTATGAGACTGCGAGATGTAAGTATTCACTAATTCATTCTATTTTTATTTAGTACCAGCAGACTAACAGACAGACTTTCAGTAATTTCTTCGTAGTAGTTTTCATTTATTGGGTTTTGTTCCCGCGTAATGATGATAAGTATGGCATATGAAACACTATGACACAGTGTCAACTAAGGCAACCAGATCAAAATGTCACGCAATTCAAAGATATGTAAATTGTCCTGGAAGAAAATCGAACTCACGGCTTCTGTCAAGATCAATAACCAACAACATCATGTCACATCGACAGCATTTAACAGTCCACTCTTAGACACAGGTCTCTCCTTAGTGAGTAAGTAGGTTGGTAAAGAGATTGTATCAAGTTTTCCTTCACTTTACCATGAAATTATACCTGCAAAACTTTCTCTCGTAGTCGCGTGTTACGACACCATTGAAACGAAAACGAGTCGTGACACTATTGTATCCAATCAATCAATCGTCAATAGTCAATCTAATTAATATTAATTTAGAACAAATATGTAAAATAAAATATTATTTTCAGCTGTCTGCCATAGTATACAAGAGCCAGTAACAAAAGAGATCCTATTAGACTTCATAGACAATCACCGGTTCCACGACGACTCGGACGTGATGCCTCCGCCCAAGCGCATGCGACGATAACCTCGTGACGTCACTGTACATAGTTATAGATATTCTCAGTGTCGATATTGCTTGTGAATCGTTTTTCTGGTACCTCAATCTTATCTCCTGTGTACACTATACTATTAATCGTAATCAATATTATTTAAGAAGCTGTTAAAAATAATCGTTTATAAAATATTTGGAGTTATTTATTTAAAATACTTTTGATTAATTGTGTTTACAGCAGCTTCCGAATGTAACTATTACATTGTGAATAAAATAAATCATTGGAATATGGATTCGGGTCGATGTTCAAACGCACGCTTTTTTTTCAACGAGCCTGAAAAGCGTATAATCAGTTATAACCCATAAATAGAAGCATTGCATACATATACAATCTCTTCAATTTTTTTCTATTTTCGTGTACCTTACACAAGATCGTATAATACTAATCTCCATCTATGAAGTACAGTACTTATGTACGTATTATTAAATTAATATTTTCATATTTTCGTAGATACCTCTAGTTTATGTCTTATATACCTTACACACACCTTCTCTCTTTTCTCACTTACTTCTTCTTTTTTGAAGAAATGCTATTTTCACTCTACAATGTATGCAACCATCGCACACCCATCAACCCAGTAACAAACCCACCCACACCCTAAGCAACTGTTGTCAATGTAACAATTACACTACTTTAAATGTGAATGTAAGTATGTTTGTTACGCTTTCATGCGAAAACTACTTAACCGATCATCATGAAACTTTGAACACATATTCTTGGAGGTATTAAAAGTAACATAGGACACTTTTTAATAAATACAAGCGTAACCGCGGACGGAAGCTAGTATAATACAAACATTTTAAATAGAATTTTCCTTCTATTGACACTGCTCGATATATTTTTTTCCGCGACATTGATCAGTTTTGTTCCTGAGTATTCACATGTAAGTAACTCATAAATGTAATACGTAGATTGGGATTGAATAGATATTTTTGTACAATTGCTTTTTTAATTAATCATCTTCCTAGCCTTTATTATTCCCAATATTTGGGGTCGGCTACCAGTTCAACCGGTTTTACCTGAATATCAGTTTTTACACAGAGCGACTGGCATCTGACCTCCGCAACCCTGAGGGCGAACTGAATTCGAAGGTTGAACTAGTTGTCAGTATATTTGAGGGCACTGACTTCCCAATAACGATTGCCATAGCTGTTCATGACAACCGGGACCGACGGCTTAACGTGCCCTCCGAAGCACGGGCAGGAAACACCGCCATCTTCCATACTCCGGGCTGCTATTAGGAATTTCTTGTAGGAAAAGCCCAACAGCAGTCCGACCCGGGAATTGAACCCGAGACCTCTTGATTTGCAGTCGCTTACCCTAACCACTAGACCAACGAGGCACTTATAATGTGCTTCTTTAATTAATGCCAGTGTAAAATTAAAATCAAATGAGATAGTAGAAAACTCACAGGCTATATCGACATTAAAAGTCGTGGCTTAAGAATCGCTTGTTCTATGTATTTATCGAGATGTTGATACTAAATATATAAGTCGTTTGTGTTGTAATCATAAGATCATAATAAATACTATTATGTACTCGTTTTATTGAATATTACTTTTATTTCATAGAAATCACATTATAATACATACCACACGCGGCCAAACTAGGCAAAGTCTCTACTAAGGTAACCTGACTTTTTTTTAATATGTAATGGGCAAACGAGCAGACTTATCGCCTGATGGTAAGCAATTACCGCCGCCCACAACACGTAGAGACGTTACATGTGCGTTGCCGGCCTTTGGGGGATGAGGAAGGGGGAAGGGGTTGGGGTAGGACCTCCTGTATCCTGGGGTCCGGTCGTGTTAATATCAGCAGTTCCCGGACCCCTCCCTTCTCAGGCGCAGAGTTGGCACACCGTGTGGTTTTAGTCGGTTCGATTCCGACACACCGCCCCGCCGCAAACCCCGGTGGGGTGACGGCCCGAGGGGGTTTCCACAGGTTAAAAAAAAAAGTACCTGTATCCTCACTCACTCGATGAAACACAGCGCATGTGCTGTTTCACGCCGGTTTTCTGTGAGGCCGTGGTATCACTCCGGTCGAGCCGGCCCAAGCATGCCGAAGCGTGGCTCTCCCACATTTAACTGTTACTGTTGGTAAACATACTTATATATTTCTAAATACATAGTATAGTTAATTTGCATAGTTTGGCACCAGACAGTCGTATGTAAATGTTTCAATAAAGATAAATCACACCTGGAACAATAAATCATCGTGCTCATCACACAAGTATTTGTTCTGGGTGGGAATTGAACCCACGACCTTCGGCTTAGCAGTCAGGGTCACTAACCACTACACAAACAGACCCATTTTCCTTTTACAGTAAGTTAAAATTACTAATTATTATTATTTGTTATTATTAATTATTTTAGGTAATTTTCAATTCAGAATTTAAGACCGGTCACCTCACATATAAGTGATCCTTTATTCCTGGATTCTAATAATATGAGCGTCAATATTCAGTTGTCAGATATGAGCGCGGCGCCTACTCCGTAAATATATAAGTAAGCACAAACTGGGTCCATATATTTTTTAACTATTGAAATCCACTCGTGACGTCATCCTACCGGAATTTGCGGCAGGGTAGTGGCGGATCCAACCGACTAAAATCACACGGTGTACTACTCTGAGCCTGAAATCGAAGGGATCCGAGAATAGAGGATATTACATCTAGACGGTGTATATGCGGTGTTCATGTAACCGTGAAAATTATGAAATATTTCTGCAGTAAAAAGTTATCTATACAAATAAATAAAATTTACTATTTGTAATATTAAACAAACACGGTCATGTATCAAAATATGTTTTTTTACATTTTTGTATGTTCCGGCTAATCTCTGGAACTGTTGGACCGATTTTGGCGGGACTTTCACTGGTGGTTAACTGATGATGTAAGGAGTAAGTTAGGCTGGTTTTTTAGACTAGTTTTGATCCACGTTACCCGCGAATATTGTTGTACCGCAGGTAACACCACGGGACGAAGCTCAACTAGTTATATATAAATTTATTGCGAACACAGTGGAACCGAAAAGAACTCTAAAAAAATATAAGATACATTTAACGCAGATTAATTTATGATCATCTACGGTGTATCAAGGCTAATTTGAGAGTTGTATTTGCTTTTATTCAGATTTTACGCAATTTACAAAAAGGTGTGTGTGCGATTCACACTATAGAAGTGAAACTTCAGTAAATCGTCAAAAGAATGAGACCGACATTTCACTCTCACTCAGCTCTGGCTCACTAATTACAGGCGACTTTTTGTATTTGTCTCTTACCTGTCGTTTTTTCCGTTGCATCCGGTTTGAAATCACATCATCAATCAATGTCCCTCCGACACAAAGGGAGGATCCTCCGACCAGGCGAGGTGATCATGCCTGGCGGGCTACTGCCCAACAGTTGATGTTGGGATGTTGTATATATGATAACCGGCGCGAGAACTATTTGTTGTGTGATTCAGGATTTGTAGTTACTCCGTGTAGTGCGTTACTTCGTAGTTCAGTGTATCTTCGGTAGATGGCGCTGTAGTAGGTTATTGTTGTTATATGTGAAAGTCGCCACAAAAAATAATAAGTGACTAGGCGTGTGAGCAGGAGATGGGATGGGAAATAAAATAATTTTGTACCTAAATAGTGCCCCTAGGTTTTTGAAATATATTTTTGTCAGAAATGGTATCCAAATTTATGAAAGATTTAAAAATACTTTATTTACCAAATTGAAGAGTAGTACATTGGTTTGTCTTACCATCTAGTTAGCATAGGTACTTAATTAACCTAGTGACTGAATTCATTATTTAAGCTGGATGATCAAATAACGTGTATTAGAGAGTGTCATCCTATTTACCTTTTATAAAAAATGAAGTGTTAGGTATAGATCATAGTACAATATCGTTAATCTAAAGAACTGGCGTGTATATAATTGTCGTGTGTCTATGCATGTGTGCGTGTCTGTCTATGTATGTGTGCGTGTCTGTCTATCAATGTGTGCGTATGTCTGTCTATGTGTGTATGGCGACAGCGCCCCCGCGCCTTCACGTCGCGCCAGCCGCCCCGCCAGTCACGAAATATGCGCCTGACCGATCGTCGCGAGAGCTAAGAAATTATGAACAGATTCTCAGCGTGCGCCCATATTTACGTAAGCTTCATATGTGCCGATTGGTCGAGGTTTTCTCGACTCGAATGTGCGGTCTAGTAAGCTCGCTAAACCCACCGCGGGTTGTCTGTCAAAAATGAATTATAAGGAAATGCATTTTATAAAATAAACAAGATAAGTTGTAACCTCCTCCGAGTTTCACTACTATTCTAACTACGGTACGAAGGCTAACAGCTGGGCCGGCCTATACACCTATCCCAGTATCTGCTGTATTCAAGCCAGCTGGCATAGTGTAGGGCCGGGCTAGCACACAACCCGACAGGTCAGCAAGCCTAACAGCTGTCCCGAAATGTGTATATAAAATTGTGTCTTTGAACATATGACTAGTTTGAGGTTTGACTATGACTTAGAACATATAGGTAAATAATGTAAATCTAAAAAACTTGTAAATGTACATGTGTGCTTGTCTGTGTATGAGTGTGTGTAATAAGTATGTCTTTGAACATGTAACTAGTCAGATGATTAAATAGTCTGTATTAAGGATAGCAATCCCTTTCCTTCTTATAATAAAGGTCAAATGTATAGTAGCTACCTATACGATCTACCTAATAAAATTAATCGATTACCATACTTCATCAAAGTATCGTAAATTTTAAAAAACCGTTGTGTGTACGTGTCTGTCTGTCTACGTATGTGTGCCGTCTGTTTATGTATGTCTTTGAATATTTGTAGACCTAGCTAGAAGATTAAATAGTTAATGGTAATACTTACTTATATGCATGTATACCTTGTGTGTACCTTTCCATCCTATAATAAAGGTGATCTGTTTTTAATTCAAATAAAACTAACTCAAGTATAGTGTCCTCTTAAGTTTTCTTCTAAAGAATTGAAAGTACCGCTCTTTTATAATAGTACTGCGACAGCTCATGATTTGAACACATAGAACGTTACAGTTAATTCAGTATTGGGTACAGAATGGGTCGAAGGGTAGCTACTTTTAGAACTGTGTGCAATTTGACTGCAAGGTAGGAGTGATGATTAAAGCGGTCACCACGCCGTTTCCTTTTGGGGTTCGACCCCTACGTGGAATGACACTTTAAGCGATCCACAAGTTTGAGTATTTTTTCTGATCATTTCATTGCCCGTAAGTCCCCCGTAACAAAGGACATATCCCTATTACTGGCTTTAATAAAAAAAAAAACAAGCAGTTTCAAGTTTGATCCACCCCAGATTATAAAAGGTTTTACTCTTGTGAGCAATTAGACAAAACTCTTAACTTTACTCATTGACAAAGGTCCTCCACTACAATACATACAATTCCAAAACACCATATATTTTTATAAACAAAAACACAACAAACTAAAAATAGAATATCCAACTTTCTTGAAAAGAAAAATAATGAATGAAAGAAAAAATGTTAAAAAATAAATAATAAATTTTATTAAAAACAACCAATAATATCTAAATAAAATTAATTAATGACTAAAACAAAGGCATTAATGGATATGTAACTACAAAATACCTCAAGACCATAAAAATATAAGAAATTGAATATTGTTTAAGTTACCCTTCGGTGTTCATCAGTCTTTTGGTCCGTTTATAATATAGCTTGAAACTTTTAGTTATAAAAAGCTATTATTAGATATGTATATAAAATACAAATTTTAGGGGCATTATTTGTAGCCGACTACATTCATTACAATCGATTTGAATAACGTTCTTGATAACAAAAAAAAATTCTTACAAATCCAAAAAAGGTATTTGGATACACATGTAATTTGTTTAAAACTGGCCGTAATAATAACGCATGGTATAAAGTATGACTTAGTACAATTGAGTAAACTAAGATATCGATAGAAGATTACGAAATTATTAGACAGGTACAAATGAACAAAGCAAGCCAGAATAGGCACTCCTAGAAATTTAAAAACAGTAATGTCAATTTCTATACTTAATAAAAATATCATGAAAATTTTCCAGCACTTCCAGTAATATCAAAAATTCATTGTGCTCTTCACAAAGTTTACAAGTTGCTTGACATTGGAGTTATGTATTGCCATTTATTTTCTCCATCAATAGTGCTGCACTTTATTTTGTTCTCTTTGGCCAACTTTGTCAAATGATGACTCACATTGTATGCTGCTGCAGGCCTTAAATGGTCTGGCACCGTAGTATATATCAATTTTACTAGGTCCAATGCATTTAGTGGTTTTTCAGGATACTGCTTTAAAGTTTCGTATATCTGTTTTTCCCGTTGGTTTCTGTGTTCAATATAGTATCTTATATGCTTCTCTGGGTCCTGAAATAACATAATATTTGAATCAAACTACCAAAAATCACAATTGAATTGACAACAGCTTTCATTCAAGTTCCTAGGGCTTGTGGCGACTTCCACATATAACACAACAATAACCTACTACAGCGCCATCTACCGAAGATACACTGAACTACGAAGTAACGCACTACACGGAGTAACTACAAATCCTGAATCGCGCAATAAATAGTTCTCGCGCCGATTATCATATATACAACATCCCAACATCAACTGTTGGGCAGTAGCCCGCAACGCATGATCACCTCAATTGGTCGGAGGATCCTCCCTTTGTGTTGGAGGGACATGATACCCGTTCCTCCACAGGCTTTATGTGCCTGATGCAATAGGTTGTTGCAAACAGGGATTTCTAACATGCAGCTTTCTTGTGCTATACATATTTCAATACATTTGCCTCAGAGTAATTTTACAGGATATTTAAATAGAAAACATTTAAGTAATTAATTTATACCACCACCCGATCAGCTTCCATTCGCTGTACCTGTTTTCGAGTAGGTATATTCCTCTTAATATAATTTTCTATTTACATATTTAAAATACATACCTGTACAATATTTCCATGCCCTGGATAAATTGCTGCTGGCTTCAAATCTAATATTTTATGCAAACTTTTCATATATGTACTCAAGTCTTCAAAGACAGCTGTTCCTTCACCCAATATACAATCTCCACTAAAAAGTATATTATCTTCTAACAATGTAAGAACCACATGATCTGTTGTGTGGCCAGGAGTGTGGTGGATCTTGACAGTGGCACCTTCTACTTTAATTTCTTGACCATCGGAGAGGGGCTTTAATGGTATGGATATAACTGGTAGTTCTGGATCATCATCTTCATTTCTTTTATGCTTCCATACATTTGGCTGTTCTGTACATAATATCACAAATCAATTAAAGTTAATGTAAGTTGATCGGATCCCTTAATCTACTAATTAAAGATCTGGATCATGTCAGCTTTCAGAGAGTAAGGGACAACAACATTGATAAATAATGATATAGTCAAGCTGGCCTTGATGACCAAGCTTTGCTTGGTATTGTTTTTTGAAGAATTGTTTAAGATATTCAATTACGAAGCATAAAATAAAAATTACTATCATTATACAACTATAGTAAGGCCTTTATAGCCTTTCAGGTAGATAACACTAATGTTTCAGAGCACATGTCAGATATGAACGCAATTAAGATAATAAAACATAATGTGTGTGGCATATCAGCATTTATAATGATTAAGGATATAATTTTTTGTACAAATGAATCATCTTCATCAAAACCCTTTCATTTCAACTGTTAGACACTTCTCTTCGCTTATCCTTAGAAGAATTTGGTATTATTATTATTAGTATCTCGCTGTAGAAGTTGCTCCTGTAGTTTACCCTTACTATACCCACTGGATGAACAGGGGTGATCAAATCTGTCACAATACGGACAGTAAAATATATCTATACTAATATTATAAAGCTGAAGAGTTTGTTTGTTTGTTTGAGACACTGGTCCGATTTGAAAAATTATTCAGTGTTGGACAGTCCTATTATGGAGCAAGGCTATAATATATCATCACAGTAAGACCAAAAGGAGCGGAGCCCCAATAAAGAATATTTAAAAAAACGCTATGGGCAATAGTAGACATAAACGAGGTTGCGAGGATCAGCTAGTAACAATTAAATTATACTTACTAGCAATCTTCCCGTACAGATCTTCCACTCCGCCAATGTGATCTTTATGCCAATGTGTAATGACTATGTGTTCTATATTAACTTGTTCAGACTGCACAACTTCTGCCAATTGCTTTTGGTACTCTGGTACATTATTTTCACCAGTATCAATGAGTATACGGCTGAAAAACAGGTGTTACTTAAAAAGAAGACCATTGAAACATGTCATAGTCCTTCAAGCCTTTTTATGACTATGTTGGAGTTAGCTTCGAGTCCTATGAAAAGACTGAACTCCAATTTTGACATAGAGCAACTGCCATCATACCTCCACAACCTAAGTACTATGCACTTGTCTGTATATAGTTATGTTATGAGTGTAACATGTTAATTTGTTTATAACAATCTATTTAATCAACCTATCACAGTCCACTGCTGAACAATCGTCTCCACCAAGGGGCACCACCTATCATGGTCTTGGTCAGTAAGCATCCATCCCCTACCAGCCACTTTAATCAATCCAGGGAATATAATCTCGTAAGAAAAGGTGGATTTATTCTATTCCCCATGGCTCCAACTTCTTATTAATTGCCTTTTAAACACCAAGATAGCTCTTGTAAACACACACATAAATTATTTAATAAACATTTGAACCGACTTGGGAGTCACACCCAAGACCTCACTACAGCAGTTGCATACATTGCCAATGTGCCACCAAGACAGTAAAAAGTGATTTTCGGGGTCACTGCTGTTTCTTCTTCAAACTTAAGGTCAACTTAGCTGCTGCTAACTTCCATGTATAGATTGCATATTGAAATAGAATGATACATCATAGATAGCATATGAATTTTGTTAGTTACAGAGATTTACATCATCATCAACAACCATTAGTGGTTTCTTGCTAGACATAGGCCTCTCCTTAAAAAGGCTTTTTCTTTATTTAATAAAATATATGACACATATACAATATTTTAAGGCTTAATATAATAATACGAAAACTCTGTCCTCTGAACACTTACTTTCGTCCCGTACCCAGCAAATATGTATTAGTGCCTTGTAGGGTCATAACGCCCGCATTACATCCTAGAATCCTTATTATACGACTAGTAAGCTTTGTAACGTTTGGGATAGCTGCCAATTGCATTATGATCCCAATGTATATAGGTATTTAAATCACTGAATAATATAAAATGACAACTTTGAAAAAGGCTTTACTGGGCAAATTAAAATATTTCGTAAATTAGTTGACTAAGATTTCATTTAAATAATCTTGACACAAGTGAATACAGTGCGATTTATGCACTTTTATAGAACAAAGTGCTACGTAGCACTTTACATGAAAGTACTTTGATACTGATTCAAAATATCATCGAATCAATCAATGCTTTCGTATCAATCGATCTTTTGACTTTGACTTACCTGACACCAGTGTTAGCATTCTTAAAATTGATTCCTTGTTTTAGCATGATGCTTGTAACTTTAACTTGACAGACTGTTATTGAAGCCTTTATTAAGTACTAGCTGAACCCCGCGGTGCTACCCGCGGTACGATGATAACTGCGGGCAACGCCGCGAGGCGAAGCTATATCTTTATAAATAGTAGCCTATGTGTTATTCTGATGTATAAGCTATATTGTGGTAAAGTTTCATTCAAATCCATTCAGTAGTTTTTACGTGAAAGAGTAACAAACATCCATACATACATACATCCATACTTACAAACTTTCGCCTTTATAATAGTAGTAGGATAAAAACCTTTTGAAAATGATCAAAAACATATAAAAAACATTTTTTTAAATATCTTAGCAATCAAGTTATTTCAAAAACATATTAGTTCTAATGTCAGGGGCTCAGAGCACTTTCGGTTTAAGAGTTTCAAAATTTAAAGGGGAAAGCCAAATGCGTAAAGTTTAGAGAAAAGCGAAAGGTACCAAACCCTATTCAAGGCCTTGACATGCATTGAAGCCAATGGGCCTCACTCCAAAGGTGTGTGACGGACGCTAAAAGATCACCCACGAAGCCGTAGGTATTTGGACTTGTAAAGCTCTGTTAATGATTAATTACTACACAAGAATTAAAGCTACACAAGAATTAAATTAAAATATTTTTACAGATTCATGGATTTATCACTTATTATATTGGTAAATGTTAAATGCGGCAATTGCTTAGTGACTTAGGCTTCGGACTTTCGTTCAGTGAACTCGGTTTCAAATCTAACCTATTATTTTATGGACATGAGCCCACTGCTAACAAGCAGTTTCTTCTTTCTTTATCTTAACTGAAGGGTTTTAACATTAGCTTTATGAAAAGCTACAATAGGCGGAATGATACCCAGATATTGCTTGCTTATTACCCGGAACAGAACTTTTTGGATAATAACTTTTTTTTACAGCATTAACTCTAAACATCGAACTTATTTAACAATAATAGCAATCTTTATTATTACAGGCTGTATTTGGGTAGTTAGTCAAAACAAACAAACAAATAATTTGGTTCTAAGCGTGCGGTTTGAATGTTACATTTATGTGACTATTTTTTTCAGCGCATTTAAATAATAGCTTCCTTTCAAAATAGTTTTTAAAATAAAAATATTTCTTACCTTTAGCTATCGCTAGATAGGTTCGTCTCATTCAACGCTTCAATACTGCAACTTATCAAGACAAATGAAAGTTACTTCGATTAAATACATTCATTGAAGTTGAACACCTTTCTATTTTATCATCAAATCCTGGTTACCATATAGAATTAAGCACTCGTCAAGACGAATCAGACGATTCTAAACTCGAGGATGTTGCATCGCTTCATTTATTAGAAAGTTTCTATGACCACATTCCGGCTCCATTATTAGACCTTGGATACTATCAAAACATAAAGTACCCGTCAAGACAAACCAACGAGTCCAAACTCGATGGTGTTTCGTCTTTCCGTTACAGAGTTCTTATGACCACCTTCCGGCTACACTATCAGACCCTGGATGCCTTCAAATATAAAGCACTCATCGAGACCAATCAAATGATTCCAAACTAGATGTGTGTTGCGTTGCGTATTAACAATTAAGCATTTAATAAATTTAATATACGTATAATCAAAAAAACTTGCGTTTGGGATTAAATCCCGTGACTATCTTGGAAAAAAAATTTTAACCAACACGGAATCACAAACATTTCGTCACGTATTTCAATACAAAATAAGTTATTACCAGACACTATGACTGTTTTTTTGGAAAAATATTTTTAATGGAATTGGAATAAAAACACGTTTTAGTAGCTTGCAATAAAACAAATTGTTTAAAAGAGCATTTTATTGTTATCATTTTGTAGGATCTTCCACGTTACGCGAATTCGATGGACTGGTTTGATACGATGTTTTTTTCATATACTGCCTGAAAAATTACTTTACAATGGTAGGTATTTATTTTTATAGTTAAATCAATAACATATAATTGAATATTCTTAATGGATATTATTAGATATACCAAGTTTGAAGCATTTAAAGTTGATTAGTATAGTGTTGGACATAGCAAATTTGGGTAGTTAGCAATTTAAAAATGAATATTTTGTCTAAAAAACTAAAGATAATACATATTTTTGTCACATTTTCATTCAAAAAAACTTTAACTTGTCGCATATAAAAACATTTGCGTTAAATGCTTCAAACATGGCATTGCTTTTCTAAAGGTAGTGGGCACTCATATAAGTCCACTTGCAACATTTCGCAAAAATACCTACGTACACGATCGGTCATTAGGTCATCGAAATTGGACTACCACATTAATCACAGGCAATGTTATCAACCCAACTGTTTTAACAGGAGATGGTCCCTGTTTTCTATTTTATTTTTATTGTTGTATTAATGTTAAAGAGTAACCTATTGCACTACACTACCTTCATAGCTACGAACTTTCGACTGCACGGTTGGCCGAGTGGTGTCAGCGGTCGCCATGCCACTTGCTACTGCGCCAAGTGTCGTGGGTTCAAGTCCCACGCGGCACCTACAACACTTTGTGTGATCCACGAATTGTTGTCCCGAGTCTTGATGTTCTTTGTGTCCGTTTTATGTATGTTTGTAAAGTCCCCCACGACACAGGATGTTTATTCCTAATGTGGGAGTTGTCTTTTTTAAAGAAAGAAAAAAAAAAAAAGAAAGCTACAATTATAATAGGTACATGACACTAAATTAAAAAACTGATTGATATAATTCATTTCAAACTACAGAAAAGTACATGAGCAAAGGATGAAAGTGGATTTGGGATGGCGGCTCTGTGGTGCGGATTCGTTAACATAAATTATATCTGTGCATTCATGTCATAGTCATATTGTTGTCAAGACTGTCATTGTGATTGACATATTCAGAAAAATGGCTGGTGCTCTGGCAAGAGTAATTCAGGGAACGAAGTCTCATTTAGGTATATATTTGATTGTCTATGAAAGTTCTTACTCACAAATTTTGCATTATGATGATTTCTGCTTATCAAGATATATAGGAAGAAAGTTTGTGTTTTTCAACAATTTCTTAGTAAGACTTACATAATTTTGACGTCTCGTTTTAGGCATTGTTGGCCCGTTGGCGAACATCAACAATGCGCCAAAACGCTTCCAAAACACCGAGGCTCCTCCAGCAAAGACGCAGTACGGTCCTTTATCCGATTGCGACCGAGTCTTCACTAACTTGTATGGAAGACATGACTGGCGGTTGGCGGGTGCCCTCAAGAGAGGCGACTGGTACAAGACTAAGGAAATTCTCAACATGGGTTCGGACTGGATTGTCGGTGCGTATCATATCAACTATAGAGTCTCAAATCAACTACCACTAACTTAATCAGAAGAAGACCTAAACATTGAAAACTTGATTAAGTACGAATAGAACATCTACATTAATGATATAAACATTAAAGTAAATAATGTATTTATTTCAATATAATTTACAACATTACATATTGTTGAAGTACAGAAAGAAATAAACATATAAAAGAAAACTGAATAATACATAGTAATACCAATAATATTTTGGCAGCACAGTTGGCCTAGTATTGTGGGTTCACTTTGTATTATGCACAAATTGTTGTTGTGAATCTGGGTGTTCTTTATCTCTGTTTCATAAATCACATATATGTTTGTAAAATCCTGTGCAATGTTGGAATTGTTACCACAAATATGGAAAGACAAATTCTGTTTACCCTTTCAGTTATGACATGACATTAGATAACTGATAAAAATACATATATGTATACTATATATATACTTTTTCTTTGTAAATACAAATATATTATACATAGAAAACACCCAAACTCTGAAACAAATGTTTACAAATACAAATATTTAGTCTGACCTGGGAATCGAATCAGAGACCTCAAGCTCAGCAGTTGCATATGCTACCACTACGTCACCGAGGCAGTTGAACAAATAATATAGAAACAAAATTTATCCTATTGTTTTTCTATGTCGTTTCAAAATAGCCTAGTACTAGGTTTATGGAGGTCTGATTGCATTTGCTCCATTTAAAAAATCAAAGTTCAGTTCTATCGTAGTAGTTTATATTATTCCGTGGCAGAGCCGCGTTCGGCATGAATGGGCCGGCTCGACCGGAGTGATACCACAGCCTCACAGAAAACCGGTGTGAAATAGCGCTTGCGCTGTGTTTCACCGAGTGAGTGAGGATACCAGTGGCCCATACCCCAACCCCTCCCCCATTCCCTCTCCCCATCCCCCAAAGGTCGGCAACGCACTTGTGACGCTTTTGGTGTTGCAGGTGTCCATGGGCGGCGGTAATCGCTTACCATCAGGTGATGCGTCTGCTTGTTTACCTCCTATTCCTATAAAAAAAAAAAAAAGTAGTAACCTAGTTTGGGCTTGGTTATGTTATTAAAATTGGCTTTCTTGGCAATACTGAAGGTTAATGGCATTTAACATTGAAAAATGAAAAATTGTTCTACATTATCCTTATCTGTTTAAAAAACTTAACATTAATAATTTATTTTGCAGGAGAACTAAAAACTTCAGGTCTCCGTGGTCGCGGTGGAGCTGGTTTCCCAACAGGAATGAAATGGTCCTTCATGAACAAACCGGCTGACGGTCGTCCGAAATACCTTGTCGTTAATGCTGATGAGGGAGAGCCAGGTACTTGCAAGGACCGTGAAATCATGAGACATGACCCCCATAAGCTCATTGAAGGATGTCTGATCGCTGGACGAGCGATCGGAGCTCGGGCAGCTTACATCTACATTAGAGGAGAGTTCTATAACGAAGCTAGTAACTTGCAAGTTGCAATTGCTGAGGTAAGAGTCAAAAACTCATTTCTTTTTTATTGCAATTGATTTGCGCTCAAGCTTTTGCCCTCGGCTCCACCAACATATATGGCAATTATCTCGACAAAAAGTATAAGTATGAGCCTACTTCTCCGAGGTCCAATCTGTCTATATACCGAAATTCATCCAAATAGATTCTGCGACTTAGCCGTGAAAGCGTAATGGATAGAGTTTACGATACGAATTTATGATATAAGTGTGGATTTCATTTTAATCTATCTACCACACGGAGTAAATATAATTTCGAAAACTACAGCCAAATTATCTAATTTTAGTTTTGATTCTTTTACAGGCATATCAAGCTGGTCTGCTCGGTAAAAACGCATGCTCGTCCGGCTACGATTTCGATGTATTCGTACATCGCGGTGCCGGTGCTTACATTTGTGGTGAAGAAACCGCCCTCATCGAGTCTATCGAGGGTAAGCAGGGCAAGCCACGACTAAAGCCTCCATTCCCTGCTGATATCGGACTTTTCGGATGTCCCACTACCGTCAATAATGTGGAGACTATTGCTGTGGCACCGGTAATTATACATTATTCATATTATTTGGAATAAATTAAAACCAATTAGGTACAAATCGTTTTCTTCTAAATGTTTATAAAATACCGAATAAGGTTTAAATGACAGAAAAATCTTTAAATATATAAGTATACTATTAATACAATTTAAAATTTCATCTTTAAATAGTTAATTTCCAGAATAAATCCATGAAGACCGTGATATTAAAAATAATAAATAAAATATTTCAGACCATAGCTCGTCGCGGTGGCAGTTGGTTCGTTTCGTTCGGCCGAGCCCGTAACTCCGGCACCAAACTGTTCAACATCTCCGGCCACGTGAACACGCCCTGCACAGTCGAGGAGGAGATGAGCATACCGCTCAAGGAGCTCATTGAACGTCACGCCGGAGGAGTCATTGGAGGCTGGGACAACCTACTCGCTATCATACCGGGAGGATCCTCCACACCACTGATACCTAAACAGTACGTAATTTATAAATTGATATGTTAAATAAAAACTTTGTACGCATTTTACGAAAATTGTACGGACACAGGAGTGCGAATTTTGGCCCTATCAAAGTTTTCAAGTTTACTACCTGACCCACCCAACCTCGTTTACGACTCGTAGCCTAATAATTTACCCCAGTTTTTGCAACATTCTTCCCACCTACCACAAGCGGTTATCATACAACTGTCGCCTGCGGTATTTCCGGACCATTACGACTTTCAAACCTTCAAGAAAAGATCGTACTCCTTCAAATGTCGGCAACGCACTTGTGACGCCTCTGGTGTTGCCCATCTGGTGGACACCCATGGGCGGCGGTAATCGCTTACCATCAGGCGATACGTCTGCTCGTTTGGCTAGGGCCATAAACAAAAAAAAACATTTTTAATAGCACAAGTGAGCAAATGATCACTTTATAGTAAGTGACTACTACTGCCACCTTTGAACACTAGCCTCTCCAGAGTAATGAGAGTAATATCGCGTTTTGACCCATTGCACCCTAGAATCTTCGAGAAGGGGAAATTTGGGGTCCGGTATAACCATATTTTGACTGCCTCGGTGGCGTAGTAGTAGCGTATGCGACTGCTAAGCAAGAGGTCTCGGGTTCGATTCCCGGGTCGGACCAAATGTTTGTATGATCTGCAAATATTTGTTTCGGAGTTTGGGTGTTTTCTATGTATAATATGTATGTATTTACAAAAAAAAAGTATATAAGTATTTATATCAGTTGTCTAGTACCCATAACACAAGCTCTGCTTAGCTTGGGACTAGATGGCGTTGTGAGTTAGATGTCCGGAATATTTATTTATTTATTTATTATTTATTTACAATCTTCTGGTGACGGCACTGTGTTACAAAATTCAAATCAGTTTTATTCACAATAAACTATTATAACCTTTAATAAACGAATTTTGTTCTTAATTGGCAGTGTGTGCGACACAGCCATAATGGACTTCGACGGTCTGGTCGCGTGCCAGACCTCCCTGGGTACAGCGGCTATCATCGTTATGGACAAATCTACTGACATCGTTAAGGCTATCGCTCGTCTCATTATGTTCTACAAGCACGAGTCGTGTGGACAGTGCACACCTTGCCGTGAAGGTGTCTCGTGGATGAACAAGATTATGTACAGGTGAGTTCAAATACTGTCTAATGAATCAGGTTATAAAAAAAAATTAAAAAAAAAAACCAGAATTAAAGGCCATAAAAATATAATTAAGATGATAAAATACTTATTTATTTGCGCTTTTTGGACAGTGTTTAAATATATTAATGTGTGTGATTTTATTGTAATGTAATTGGAAATATATACATACCTACAGCTTTTTTTAGAATAATTGTGAAAGTTTTAACCATCCATACTTAATATTATAAATTGATAAGTTAATCTCGTCTGTGTGTTTGTTACTCTTTTACGACTAAACCAGTGCACCTATTTCAAGAAAAGGCATAAAGGTTTTGATTCTCGAGGAAAGACAGGCGGGTGGAGCCGCGGGAAAACGCTAGTTATATATATTTGCATATTTATGTATTCACTTTATGTAATGAAAATTACATTTTAAATTGTTAAAGTTGGCAGGTATACGATTAAAACTATTATATAAATTTGAATTCCTTGCGAAATATATTAAGTAGTTATTAGTAAGTCGTTTAAATTGTACAGTTATAATCAATAACCATATTTAAACAAAACTCCAATAATTATTACTAGGCTTATGTTTTGTTATTACTACACAATAATTATTATTTAATTTGTTTACATTATAGAAATGTTACAAAATATTGTTCAATGGATTGCATCCTGTGCAATAAAATGTTGCCTTCACCTCGTTGCGATTTCACACGTTGCTATGCTTTAAATAGAATGTCCTCAATAGTAATTGAAGGTCATAACATGTGCTGTACAATAGACACTGATATTGATCTCGAAACATTAAACACTTCAATTACCTATACAAATATGATTATATTGTAGTCAAAGTGGTGCATACATGAGATTTATGTGGTTTTAATTGAGTCTTAATAGCCTTATTATAAGACATGTGAAGTTGATGTGTATCCAGTAATGTAATTAGATTAATTGCAATGTATCTGTTCTGTTACAATCACAAATTATTACATAATAATTGTTAGATAAATAAATATTCATCATACACACAACGCCATCTAGTCCCAAGCTAAGCAGAGCTTGTATTATAGGTACTAGACAACTGATATAAATACTTATATACTTTTGTTTAGTAAATACATAGGGAGCGTTCAAGTATTACGTAACGCAACTTTTGAAGATTTTTGAACCCCCCTCCCACCTGTAACGCATCGTAACGTTTTTCTGTTCGACCCCCCCTATCTAAACGCTACGTAACACTCAAGTGTCATGTTTATATTTTATAAATTGTTGGCTTACAATACACACAATTGTTTTTCTCCTTAGTTTTTGCTAATTAACTCTTAAAATAACCGCCCCTGTAACGCGTTGTAACGTTTTACGAGAAAACCCCTTCCCCCCCAAATTGCGTTACGTAATACTTGAACGCTCCCATACATATTATTCATAGAAAACATCCAAACTCCGAATCAAATATTTGCAGATCATACAAACATTTGGTCCGACCCGGGAATCGAACCCGAGACCTCAAGCTTAGCAGTCGCATACTCTACCACTACGCCACTACTATAGATGATCCAAATATAATTACCGAGTTAAATTAAAGGGACATTTGTATTATTGTGTGTAGTGTTATAATATCATAATGGCAAACGGAAAAAAAATGCAATCAATTTAACCGTGGGAGAGCTATGCTTCGGCATGAATGGGTCGGCTCGACCGGAGTGATACCACAGCCTCACAGAAAACCGGTGTGAAATAGCGTTTGCGCTGTGTTTCACCGAGTGAGTGAGGATACCGGAGGCCCATACCCCAACCCCTCCCCCATCCCCCAAAGGTGGGCAACGCACTTGTGACGCCTTTGGTGTTGCGAGTGTCCATGGGCGGCGGTAATCGCTTACCATCATAGGTGATACGTCTGCTCGTTTGCCCACTATCAAATAAAAAAAAAAAAAAAACCGACTTGAAAAAAAGGAGGAGGTTCTCAATTCGACTGTATTTTTTTAAATTGTTTGTTACCTCATAACTTTCGACTGGGTGAACCGATTTTGATGATTCATTTTTTATTTGAAAGCTAGTGCTTCCCGTGTGGTCCTATTTCAATTTGGTCCAGTTCATAAAGTAGGTTGTTTCTTTTGTAAAAAAAAATCGATTCCGGGAGTGCCGGCAGAAGTGAAAACTTGAATATTAACGTTGTGCATTTTTGATATTTTGGAATGGTTAGAGAATAATTTTGTACGAATTGCTTTCATTATCAGTATAAAAGTACTATTATTTATGTGGTGGAATACAATATTCATTTATTGTGCTATCGTACACAAACATGACAATTTATATTACATACACACACGAACATTCGCGCAAGCGCCCTGCGCCGCCTGTCCTCTCTCCATCCGTCTTACGAATTTTCGATCAGGTCACGTGACCTGACGCGAGTTTATACATTTTTACCCATTCCAAAAAAGTACACAGCGCCGCTAAAGAAGTTTTCACTTCAAAAATTGTGATTATCATATATTGTATTGTATAATTTGTCGTTCTATCTAAGTGTAGACTAATCAAATTTTCTTTCAATAATGTGTTGTGTAATACAGGCGATACTTCTGCGAGAGTCGGTCGTTTGCCTATCGGCACCTAAGAAAGGCGTCTAATAAAATTTGAACACGTAATGAGTGTTTTATTAGAAGGTCTAGCTACAGTATTACACATGTTTTACATCTCTAGCATTTTCAATTATCTTTTTTTTTTAATTATAATTCACAAAACTGATGTGAAATCTCACTTACATACATAGATAATGTTAACATCACATTGTTGCTTTCGATTTACATCTACTAGATGTGAATCTAACATGCATTTAAGAACTAAATCTAATAAACGTACAATGTAGTTAAAAGACGCATTTAAACCTTAAAATTAGACAAAAATAAAAATTACAAAAATCATTCCATCAATTCTCCTAATTTGCATGCATGCCTCGCCCATGACGCGTATGCAAAAGGCATACGCGTCATGGGCGAGGATTGACCTATGTTGGTGCGGTAGTGGGGCACAGCAAATGTCGTCCGGTTGACCAAACGACTGCCAACGCGAGGAATGCAAATGTAATCTGGAATATACTTTACTTACTGGTTATACATATAATGTTGCGAGTCGATTAAAAGGAACATAAAACGTGTATTTTTATACTCTATTTTATTTTAATGTAAAATGTTTTTGGTTTCAGATTTGTGGAAGGAAATGCGTCTGTTAAGGAGATTGACATGTTGTGGGAGATTTCCAAACAAATTGAAGGTGTGTATGTTATTTTATTTTACTGTATGTGATTGCTGTGCGTGAGGTCTCGAGTTCGATTCCCGAGACGTAAATGTTCAGTATGATCAGATATTTGTATGTATTTATTAAAAAAGTAGTCTAGTACCCATAACACAAGCTCTGCTTAGCTCGGTACTAAAAGGCGTTGTGTGTTAGATATCCGTTTTTTATTGTGTGAAAATGAGTAAGTGTCGTGTTGTCCCCCCCCAGGCCACACGATCTGCGCGCTGGGGGACGGCGCGGCGTGGCCCGTGCAGGGGCTGATCCGCCACTTCCGGCCCGAGCTGGAGCGGCGCATGCACGCCTACGCCAGCAGCTACGGGCCCAGCCGCGCCGAGAGGCTCTACTAGCTACTATACTTGCGCACACACCACCGCCAACAACAACAACAGTCGAACAACACGGAGAGGGGGGGGAGCCACTGCGTCTATTACCGATTTTCTGCAGACAATATTCACACATTTTAGACTTGCATACAAGTACTAGTGACGTATTTGAAGAAGCGAAGCTTTATACTATAAAGCGTAGGAACTAAGCGTTCAAAATAATGAAAAAAAAGTGACTTTACACTCGGTATACTTACAAATATAGTAGCCAGGTTTTAGTTTTGGGTCAAGATAATGAAATAACTATGTCCCTTTGGGGGGGGGGGGTTTAGAAGGCCATTTTAAACCCAAACCTCTCACCACCCTCTAGCTACGCCCATGTAACGGTAACATTTTACATTTTTTTCATTTTACGAACGCTTAACACGAATACAGTGACCGACGAACGCCTATATACGAGCGGCTTCAAATCAATCGTCTGTCACTACATACTCACACATAACGATTAAAACAGAATATTCAGAATTTGACTTCATTTAACTCATTGTCTGCCATAACAATGTAACGTGTAGGCCCATTTGGGCTTATACTTTGACAGAAGGGAACGCCTGCGTGTGGCTACTCCCTACCGTGTTGCTCTATGCCAACACCACAGTCAACGAGTAGCAGATACATATTCCTTTTGTAACCTCACCGTCACACTAGTTTAATAAAGAATTTTCCAATGTGTATGGGTTCCACACATTTCTATCGTATGAATAAACGAAATCAATATATATGTGACCCATGTAAATGTTCTTTTTTTAATGTTTTTAAAATTATTTTCTTTTGTTTTTTAATCGATAAAAAATCTGGAATTAAATTGTTTAATTTCTCAAATCTGTTAAATCGACTTGTCTTTATAATCTGTGACACGTACCGACGTATGTAATGCGTTCGCATATGGGTGATGACCTATTTTATAGTTTATTTTGTAATATATTGTAATTAGTCAATAAAAATGCTGATAACTATTTTCTTTGTTTTTTAACCTACATTAAAATCCTTTGTACTCTACACTATCTTGAGTTTACTCGAAATAATTAAACTTGCTTTTTATCCCAATATTCAAGGAACAGAACACCTTATATCGTTCGAGTTATTGTAACATATTTCTGTTGTAAACCTAACTTCTAAGCCAAAGGACTTCGATTCCCATCCAGAACAGATAATTGTGTGATGACCTCAATCATTGAGTCTGGATATATTTTATCTATACCAAATACAAACCACCAAACCCAAGAAGCGCCAACTATCCCGATCTTGTACAGTCCGCTTTCCATCCGTCAGCCGCTTATCTATATGTAAGTTTTTAGAAAAACATTACCCTCCTTCTGACGCAGTCGGGTAAATGTATAAGCACTGAATAAACTCAAACTCGACCAGAACCAGTGTAAGGGTCATGGCACACTAAGAAAGCACGACAGCACCGCTCCAACTCAGTGATTAACTTGTCATTTGAATTTGACCCTTAAATCGTAGGTCGTATTATATGTTTCATAACGTCAGTATGATAACCTAACAGCAGCGGCGCTTACTGCTACCTAACAACTCATATGCGGTACAGCATGCTTAAAGCGCGCCGCCCGCCCGGCGCAAGCGAGCGAAATTGGGACGCCGCTTCATCTTCGCCCCTTCACAAGTATTCTCCTTCTGCTAACGATAACAAGATACTTCCATCTCGCGGACGGCGCGCGGACTGCGAGCTTGCAACTCGCGATTGGCGTGCGGACTGCGAGCTTGCAACTCGCGGACAACGCGTGGTTAGCGTGCTGGCGGCTAGCGGTAGCCAAAATTCGAGACAGCCGTACTGCAACTGTACCGTTACAGTGTGCGATGACCTTTAAGCAATAAATTCGTTGCTTTGCACTCAAAAAACAAAACTCTTGATTGTTGGGTGGCTGCCGGTCTTCACTATTAGATTACCCGTGTGCTACTTAGTCTTTCTATGTCACGCAAAAATACGGAATACACACTAACAAACACACTAAAATACACAAATTTATTTTTCTGACCTACAATTAATTTGGTCCCACCTGCTGCAATTGCATTAGAGCCGGACTAGATGTGACTGGGCATAGTGCATTTAGCGCGGATTGCCCCGTCCGGCGAAAGTGGGATGCGTTGGCCAGAGCAAAAATAGCGTATTGCTAAGGGCCCCACCGCAGAAACCACGAGCTCTCAGCCCACCGGAACTAAAGCGTATCCGATTTTGCAGGCCAATCTGCAACGGAAGGAACTAGCGACCACCGAGTTGTTTGCAGTTGCCGAAGAAAAAAGAGCGATAATGGCTCTAATACAGGAGCCGTATGTGGGTAGCATTCGTAGGATGCGGAACTACCGCGGGGCGCGTATATTCCAGGCGTCGGAAGACGGAAGCGGAACTGTGAAGGCCGCAATAGCGGTCTTCGACCCAGATCTGGATATCGAGCATTATCCAGAACTCACCACACACAACACCGTAGTGGTGAGGATCCGAACCCGCGCCTGGGACCTCGTGGTGGTCTCCGTATATTATGAGCCCGATAAACCCATAGACGGCTACCTCGAACAGCTTCGAGGAATTCGGCGGAAGTTAGGATCCCGTGGCCTGCTAATCGGAGGCGATGTAAACGCCAAAAGTTCCTGGTGGGGCAGCACCACCGAGGATAAACGAGGCGAAGAAATATGTGGCACACTAGAGGAATGGGATCTGCAGGTGCTCAACAGCGGCACGACGCCCACGTTTTACACCATCAGGGGCGGCAAAACGTTCAGCAGCCACGTTGACCTAACAGAAAGCGAGATGTGCCCAGATCGAAAGCTAGAAGAGCTTCTGCACCAGGCAGGATAGGGAGGGGGTCTGGGAGGGTATTTACCGAGTAATCGGTAGAACTGCCCAGAGGCAGGAGGACGTAGCCCTAGTCAAGAACGGCGTGCCGCTTAATTCCGCCGAATCCGCATCGCACCTGGCAGAAACCTTTTATCCGGAGGATCTTGCTGAAACGGACAACCAACATCACATGGACACCCGGGATCTCGCAATGCGGGTAAACGACCGGGTCCATGATGAGGTGCATGACCCGCCGTTTACTTCGCGCGAGATGATCGCCGCGGTGTCTAGTTTTAACCCGAAAAAGGCGCCGGGTGCGGATGGCTTCACTGCGGACATCTGTCGTCACGCCATTCTCCAGGACCCTGATGCGTTCCTTGCCCTGGCCAACAGGTGCCTCACCCTGGGCCACTTCCCCACGAAGTGGAAGGAGGCCACGGTCGTTGTGTTGAGGAAGCCGGGCAAGGACAACTATCAGAGCGCCAAATCTTACAGGCCAATTGGTCTGTTGCCTGTATTGGGAAAAGTCCTGGAGAAGATGGTCGTAGCTAGGCTCCAGTGGCACCTAGTACCGAGGCTCAGTACTCGCCAGTACGGATTCATGCCCCAGAAAAGCACCGAAGACGCCCTCTATAACCTAGTGAACCGGATCAAAGCGGAAATACAGCAGAAAAAGCTGGTCACGCTAGTATCACTGGATATAGAGGGCGCCTTCGATAGCGCATGGTGGCCCGCCATCAAAGTCCGACTGGCTGCGGAAGGTTGCCCGGTCAATATCAGGCGCCTAATGGACAGTTACCTCGACGACAGATGTGTGAAGCTGCGGTACGCCGGGGTGGAACACCGCCGAAACACCCAAAAGGGCTGCGTCCAGGGGTCCATCGGTGGACCCATTTTATGGAATACCCTCCTAGACCCCCTTCTGAAGGGTCTACAGGAACGGGGCGTCACCTGCCAAGCATTCGCGGATGACGTGGTTCTGCTGTTCGCGGAGTATACCGCGTCTGAGGTGCAGCGACATGCCAATGCCGCCCTTGAATTTGTTCAGGGGTGGGGCGTCAGCAATAAACTCAAGTTTGCGCCACATAAAACCTGCGCCATGCTGCTGACAAACAAGCTCAAGCATGACACCCCGCTCCTGAGCATGGGCGGGGTCGACATTGGCATGTCTCGAGAGCTGAAGATCCTGGGGCTTACTATAGACGACAAACGGACCTTTAACACCCATGTCGGTGTCGTCTGTAGGAAGGCCCTAAACATCTACAAACAGCTCTCGAGAGCAGCAAAAATAAGCTGGGGGCTGCACCCCGAGGTCGTACAGACCATTTACACCGCAGCAGCAGAACCGGTCATCACGTATGCGGCAGCCGCGTTTGCTCCCGCTGTCGAGAAGCTGGGTGTTCGTAAGCTCCTCGACACTGTGCAAAGAGGATTCGCTCAAAGGATCTGCAAATCGTACCGCACTGTCTCCCTCAACTCGGCCCTACTACTGGCCGGGTTACTACCTCTGGACCTTCGCATAAAGGAGGCAGCCGCTCTTTATGAAGCGCGCAGAGGGTCGACCCGGCTAGTGCTGGGAGACCGGGAGGTAGAGCGTGTGGTGCGATTTGCGGAGCTTCCGCATCCGGCTCTGCGTATGGACATGGGGTTCCAGAGCCTGGAGGGCCAAAGCCTAGTAGACCAGCACAACGTGCAGTCGCTCCGTATTTTCACCGACGGAAGCAAGCTTCAGGGCAAGGTCGGCGCCGCGCTGTCCATATGGGACAGTCGGGCTGAACTGCGGAGCCGAAAACTGAGCTTGCCAGCGTACTGCACAGTCTACCAGGCCGAGCTCTTGGCCATATTCAGAGCCACGAGCGAAATCCTCGAGAGCAGCGCTGGAGACAGTGACAAACCCCGGGACCCTGCATCCTCTCGCGGTCAAGGCGCGCCGCAACCTCAGCGGGGCCTTGACCCAAGGCAAACGTGTGGCTTTGTACTGGATCAAGGCCCACGCCGGTATCGATGGAAACGAGCGCGCCGACCAGTTGGCGAAGGAGGCGGCACTTTCGTGTCGGAGGAGGCCCGACTACGACCTGTGTCCGGTTTCATTCGTCAAGCGCCAGATTCGTGGCGAGTCACTTGACGAATGGAACCGTCGATACCAGTCGGGCCACACCGCCTCCGTCACGAAAGTGTTCTTTCCGGACGCAAGAGATGCGTACTGCCTGGTGCAGAAAATCCGCCCCCAAGGCGTTGTCACGCAGATATTCACGGGACATGGGGGGTTCTCCCAATACTTGTATCGCTTCAAGTGTCGGGAGAGCCCGTCATGTATCTGCGACCCAGCCCAGGAGGAGACCGTCCTGCACGTGATCTTTCAGTGTCCCGTATTCGGGGCTCTGCGACACGAGGCTGAGCAACGTCTTGGGGTACAGCTGGTTAAGGAAGAGGCACACCTCCTGATAAAGGACCCGGAAATCAGAAAGGTATTTTTGAAATTTGCACAAAAAATCTGCACTACAATTATTAACAAAAACAAATAACATACTAAAGAAAAGGAACATTAAAACTAAAAAAGGACAACAATGAAAAAATGAAAACAAAGACTCTTGTCATGTAAGAGGTAGACGGTATATAAAAATAAAGAAAAAAAAAAAAAAAAAAAAAAACTTGGTAAGGAGGCCCAGGCCCATTGTCAAGTTGATATTCTACAAACGTAAACGTTAATATAAAAAAAAAATGGGTATGACGTCATCTCAACACTAAATCACGTGATCAAAGTATTCACCAAGAATAAAAGAGAAAAGATCACGCAAAGCGGCTCTTCAAGTCAGTATACTAAGTTTACAACTTTAATAAAATAAAATCATTAAAAATAATACCGATAATTATATTTACTACGTCTAAATATGAACGCATTTCTTTGTGATAGACAATGACAGCTGTGCTGTAAAGTTTATCAATCGAAGGAGGTAGGTCAAGTCAATTGTACGTATATAAAGTCTTATCGTATGCACAATAACTTTATAGACTTTAAATCGTTATTTATATGTAGGTAATCCTTACCATTTACAATCATATTTTTTTTGAGCAAGCCTCATATATATAAGTACCTATTAGTAAATCGTGAAACAACTTCAAAGTGTAAACTACGAGTGAACAAATAAAAACAGCCAATAGACAATAAAGATTACTTATTATTATTTATTTACACAAAACGCCATCTAGTCCCAAACTAAGCAGAGCTTGTACTATGGGGGCGTCCCTAGCCGAGTCGCGGTGAGCATTCTGTCCCGTTGCTCGGTCTTGGGTGATGAAGTACAACGTGGGGTTTAGTGGGTAGTCTGGCCTCCTCTCTTGGAGGCCAGGAGTCCCACACGAAGCGAACCCACCGCGGTGGTCTAGCGAAGTGCCTAAATGCACTACCCACGGAAAAAAAAGAAAAGAGCTTATACTATGGGTACTACTGTTGGAAATACATTTACTTATCCTTTTTTTTGGTAAATACACACATAGAAAACACTCAAAACTGCGAAACAAAAATTTACCCATGAAAACATTTAATCCCTTACACCTTGATAGGAAATAACCTATCCACTCGCCATACCAATATTATAAATTCAAAAGTGCATTTTGTTCGTCTGTCAAACCGCTTAACCAATTTGGATGTATTTCGGTGTAGAAATAGATTGAACCCTGGAGAGGGACATGCAACTTTTGTAGCGATAACAGAGATACTCGCTGGTAAAGTCGCGGAAAAAGCTATTTACATGATACATCTGTGAGATTGTTATATACATATTTCATTTTTGTTAGTAAGATTACAAGTTACATTTTACGTAGGCTTTAAATAATGTTATAAACATGTTCTCCTCTGTTCCTCCTTGTTCCATGAACTTCCTCCGTTCATGAAATTTTCTTTAAAAAATAAATAGTACGTTAATTTTAGCGAACAATTATTTAAAACTCTCTTAAACGATACAATATATGTTGAATCGTGTCGGTTTAATAAATCGGTCGATTTTTAAAATATGAGTAGGTATACTAGGTATGTTGAACCTACTTATTATAAATGGATGAATTGATATCGACACCTTATTGAATTTGATTAAGTACTTATTACGTAGTCAAAGTTACTTTAACGACTTGTCAAGTAGGCACCTATTATATTTCAATCAATTATGAAGAGACAATTGATGGTCACAACAGGAGCGGGCGTAATGAAACATGGAGGGGGAGTGGGGTCCTAATAATATCAGATTTATAGATGAAACGAATAAAATTAAATCACGCCTGTTTACCAAAAGGGTTAGGTAGAGATATATTAAACGCCTGCTCTTTGCCAGTGTTTTGATCTCACGTAATAGGTGGTGAGCCTATTGCCGCCAATCGGGATATTTTGTTTGCCAGAGCCTCTGACCTCGTCTGTCCATCTGCAGGTTGGCTTGGAGTCCTATGTTCTTATGCCCAGTTCCTATATTTGAAAAACGATCCGTTCTAGGTACGAATAGTAGTATATTATACGGGGCGCAAGCTAAAATCGTTCCTATAAAAAATAAATTGAGGAACGGTATTTACGACTCGTAGTCGGTTGTAGAAAATTTTTACACGATGACGATTCTTTAAATATAGGAACCGGGCATTAGTGGGCACCCTATGCAGCCCGATAGTCATTGAGATATACATATCGATATTTAATTTTCTTGGGCAATCTTGAAACTTTAAAACCGAGAACCCGTCAACACACTTGTACGATTTTGGGAGGTTCATGAGGTTCTTAGACCCTTATAAAATCTACTGCACGGATGGTGTACTGCGTTGGGGGTAGTGGATTGAGACCCCACATGGGACAACTCTTTGTATGAACCACAAATTGTTGTTTTGAGTCTGGGTGTTCCTTATGTCCGTTGATTATATTACATATATATTTACAAAAGTCCTCACGACACAGATAATCCTAATGCGGAAGTAATCTATACTAATATAATAAAGCTGAAGAGTTTGTTTGTTTGTTTAATCTCAGAAACCGCTGGTCAGATTCGAAAGATTCTTTCAGTGTTGGAAAGTCCATTTATCGAGAAAAGCTATAGGCTCATCATTATATCATCACGCAAAGACCAATAGGAGCGGTGCCTAAATGAAGAATGTTTAAAAAACGGGGGAAAATTATTATGCTACGGACGTAGACGTAAACGAGGTTGCGAGAGTAGTCTCTTATAAACAGAAATGTAAAGCAATAAAGAAATGTATGTAGGTAATGTAAAGTTAGTTCTAAAGAGATACATGTAAGAAAATGAAAATAGACGTTAAAAACAAACCCTAGTTTTTACTTATGAAAACAATATTATCTACTTTGACATCATGTGATAAACTAACGATATGCGTAGATAGCGGCACGAGGCGTTGATAAAAAAATATACCGTCATCTTTGCGATTTAAAGTCGGGTGCAATCATACTCATAGGTATGGCAAAAAATACAACGCAGTAAGTATAGTTAGTAGGTTCTCAAATATCACGTGTGTGATACAACATAATCGGCATTAATGAATATATTTTAATTCTCTTTATCCCCCATCCCCCTCCCCATCCCCCAAAGGCCGGCAACGCACTTGTGACGCCTCTGATGTTTCGGGTGTCCATGGGCGGCGGTAATTGCTAACCATCAGGCGATACGTCTGCTCGTTTGCCCCATACTCAATAAAAAAAAAAGTTTGTTGACAAGATATTCCACCTCTAATAGTGGAAAATGAAGAAATGAAGTGCTAGTACAATGTTACATAATCATAAATCACACAATAAATATTGAAGTTGGGGGTTTTACTATTTACTATGGGGAGTGCTCCGAGGAATTTTTCGGACTGATTCATGCCGCCTCCTTCCGCCGTCGTCCTACGCGACAGCAGTTCCATCACTTAGATGGCTGGCAGTCCACAACTGTGCAGTTTTCTAGGAACTTTCTGACTCGCACAACAAAACTGTGGAATAAACTGTCGCCTGCGGTATTCCCGGACCAATGCCTTTCAATGCAATTCCCAAAAAATCTATTGTATGTAAAATCTTATATATAAAATTCTCGTGTCACAATGTTAGTTACCATACTCCCAACGGCTGGACCGATTTTCATGAAATTTTGTGAGCATTTTAGGTAGGTCTGAGAATCGGCCAACGTCTATTTTTCATCCCCCTAAATGTTAAGGGTAGTCCACGCCTGAATTTATTTTTTTAGTTTTTAGATATTTTTTTTTATGATACAGCATTAGAAAATACATACAACCCTGAATTTTCAACCCTCTACGATCAATCCCTATTTTTCCATCGCGATTTTTGTTGACCCACCTCTAAAACATATATGTATTCCTTTTCATGGCAAAGCAACGTTTGTCGGGTCAGCGGTCAGTATATTATATATTTGATTAATGGAATAGTTACTGCAGTATTTGCCACGCAGAATATAGTTGAGACTCGTTTCTATATCAAACCGGGAAAGAAACCAGTTCAATGTTATATAAATACGGCCATTTATTTTCATGTCCAAAGCACTAGTCAACTGGGAACTGGCTCGGGCTGTTTTTGATAATAAATCGTGAACCAGAACCTTTTATTAATCTCTGAAGTACTTGTATTCTTGCCTTGTAATATATAAGAACCTTTTCGATCGAGCTGAAATTTTAGAATGATAAATAATCCGCATCAAGGATTGTTTTTATCTAATTTTTGAATCAGTCACATATCCGCGACCGCGAATCAACACGAAAAAATCGACATAAATGCGGGCGTATCCTACTACTATTATAAAGGCGAAAGTTTGTAAGTATGGATGTATGTATGTATGGATGTTTGTTACTCTTTCACGTAAAAACTACTGAATGGATTTGAATGAAACTTTACCACAATATAGCTTATACATCAGAATAACACATAGGCTACTATTTATAAAGATATAGCTTCGCCTCGCGGCGTTGCCCGCAGTTATCATCGTACCGCGGGTAGCACCGCGGGGTTCAGCTAGTATAATATATTTCGTACTAGCTGAACCCCGCGGTGCTACCCGCGGTTCAACAATAACAGTGGCGAACGCCGCGAGGCGAAGCTAGTATCTTTATAAATTGTAGCCTATGTGTTATTCTGATGTATAAGCTATATTATTGTAAAATTTCATCAAAATACATTCAGTAGTTTTTGCGTGAAAGCGTAACAAACATCCATCCATCCATCCATACTTACAAACTTTCGCGTTTATAATATTAAGTAGGATTCATGTGAAAAATTTATATCATTATTTTAGGTATAAATGATCCATTATCATATATCTCGTAGGAATGTATGTTATCTCAGGTACAAAGTGTATAGCTATATGTGTGTATATTATATACTTATACGATCCAGCTCATTCTCACATAATCTTTGAAGTCTTATTAGAAATAAAAAAATATTTTATTGATTTTGAAGTTTAGTAGCCTTTCTTTTTTATTTCGTAACTTACATTGTTAATTTACATATTTAATTTCTAGTATCTAAGCAAATTTATTTAAGTTATCTGAGGTCAATATTACCTTTATCCTAATAAGATCATAAATGTGAAAGTTTATGAGGATATAGTCGCTCATAGCATAGCACTCGGTGATTAGAAGCAATCACCGAGGGTAAGCAACGACGGCGCGGTCAATACCTGGTGGGTGACCGTTGGTGGCATGTTACCATGAGCGTCTCCGTGATTCAGAGATCACGTTAAGCAGTCGGTCCCGATTGTTATCGTAGGATAACAGTCGTTAAGCTTTATTGCCTTTGGGCGACTTAATTACATCCAACGGCAAAATTTCGTAGCCACAACGTTGTCTTGCCAGTCTCCAACCTGCACTCGTCCAGCGTGGGGACGTATGGCCTTAACCCTCTCCTGAGAGGAGACCCCAGTCCAGCAGTGGGACGTTATGGGTTGTTGATTGATAAGAATATATGTTTTTTACTCTTTAACGCAAAGACTATTGAATGGATATAGCTTATACGCGGGAGAGGTAACATTTTGTGAACAATAAAATGAAAAAATCTGTACCCAGTGACCTTATGTATAAAATATACCCTAATCATTGTTCACCAAACATTCGTTGAAATAGTTCACAAACCTAATAAAGCTAAACTTTAATGTGTAATTATTTCATAAGAGTTTAATCAACCCCATCTCTCCTACTGATCAGATCATGCAATAAAACACAATACATCAATAGAAAAATAATTACTCCTACTGGTTTATTTATAGGGCAAATTCAACGAAACTTGTCGATAAGTGTAGGTATTATAAATTATTATATTTAAGCGTCTTCACACCGATAGTTTTTATAAGAACACAAACATTACACATAATTACGATAAATGATTTAGTACTTACTGATACAATTTTGAAGAATTGATAATTTAATTATTTAATTACTTTCGAGAAACAATTTAATTAATTTAAGATTGTCATGATAGTCATCTTTAGCTACTGTGTTCAATGTATTTCGCGCTTGAAGATTCTTTTATACAAGCGTAGACCATCGCTGGTGATAAAAAATTCTTACATATCGGTGCAATTCGATAGAAACATCTAGTGTTAACAAAAAATATCATAACTCATAAACTATATACCTACTAGTAAAAAATTCATTATTTCATAAAAGAAAAGGAAAAAAGTACCTGATAATGAATAATGTCAAAGTTGTCATTAAAACCTATAAATAAAACGAATAGGTACGTCTTGTAGTTCAAGAATAAAAAAGGATTATTACCGTGATATTTTTTACCATGGGAGCCACTCTTCGGCATGAATGGGCCGGTTTGACCAGAGAGATACCACGGCTTCACAGAAAACAGGTGCGAAATAGCGCTTGCGCTGTGTTTCACCGAGTGAGTGAGGATACCGGAGGCCCATATCCCAAACCCTCCCCCCATCCCCTTTCCCATCCCCCCAAAGGTCGGCAACGCACTTGTGACGCCTTTGGTGTTGCGGGTGTCCATGGGCGGCGGTAATCGCTTACCATCAGGTGATACGTCTGCTCGTTTGCCCACTATTCAATAAAAAAAAAAAAAAAAAAAAATAGCGCTTGCGCTGTGTTTTACCGGGTGAGTAAGAAAAATGGAGGTCCATACCCCAACTCCTCCACTATCCCCCTCCCCATTCCTCCAAAGGCCGGCAACGCACTTGTGACGCCTCTGGTGTTACGAATGTCAATGGGTGGCGGTAATCGCTTACCATCAGGTGATACGTCTGCTCGTTTGCCACTTAATTCATAAAAAGAAATATGTAAAACTATATCTACCCATCATATTAACTCTCATCTTTAATCCTGAGAATAAAACAAAAATTGCTTAAAGTTTATTACCGTTTATGAATAAGGGAATTAAATTATAATTAAATGGTTGCCTGTAAGATATTGCCATGGAGCGATAAGGCCGCCACTTGTACATACTTCATAATGATTTTAAGTTTACCATGTAATTATATAAGCTGGTGTACAATAAAGAGATTTATTATTATTATTATACCTTAGCAAAAATTTAAATCAACACAACTTTTCTTACCTAATAGTTTCCTAGGATAGCTTAGGAAAAGTTTAATGTGATCGTGTGTCCACATTCACAATAAACCGTAACTCGAAAACAGTTTTATGAATTTCCAATATTTCCCTCCCTGCCGTGACATAATCACGTTACATCATATGTTTACGTGAATTAGAACTGAGCCCGATGATCAGGTGTTACGCATAGGCAACTATTGTTAACAAACCATATTAATGCAAGCGAACGTAACTATTAACTAGAAAATTAGTTTTCAAATGACCTTACATTACGACAACACACCTTATGTAAGTGGAATTAGGTGTTTGTTTTTTGTTTTCCATCCCTATTTGAAAACAATGCTTAAGGTTAGTACAAGCGGGTGCATAATTCAGTGCAGGCAGGCGCCGGGTTGGTCCGGTCGTGTTAATAACAGCAGTTCCAGGATCCCTCCCTTCTCAGGCGCAGAGTTGGCACACCGTGTGGTTTTAGTCGGTACGATTCCGACACACCACCCCGCCGCAAACCCCGATGACGGCCCGTGGGGTTGCCACACGTTAAAAAGTGGCGGGTATATAACTCTGCTAATTGTATGTAGGATGTCTTTGCCAGAAGCAAAAAATGTGCATGAATATATGTTTGATTTGGTCTTACCTAATGTTTTGCGTATAGGTAATATGTACCTACTTACATATATAAAAAATATTTACATATCTGTCTATATCAGCATAATATCCCGTAGTGCTAGTTCTGCTTATTCTGGAACTAGATGGCGTTGTGTGAATGTGGTAGAATATTAATATGATCATAAATTGAAATTATTTTAAGTAGCTCTTTATCACCAGCTATGAAACATCTTGTTCTGGTTGCCGTTATTAATATTTTTTTTTTGTGAAGTATGCATTTTTATAAATTATATTTCATTGTATTAATGATTTACGCATAGGGGCCGTCTATCAAACACATGAGGCTTGATAGGGGGAAAGAGGTTTGGTAATAATCACTAAATATCACAAGGAGGAGGGAGGGTGTAGTAAGAAATCACGTGTATTTATTTGTTATATTTCTTTCGAGAGAGATTTTCTGCGTAGTATACTATGTACTAGTATAATATTTGTATCTCGCATGATTACAGATTTCCTTTAACAATTATTTTTACACCAGTCAAAAATAACCTGCAACATTTCTGTCTAAAGTACCTAAACATTTTCATCATGATTCTTAATTTCAGAATACATTTAGATTATACTTTATACTTGTACTTGAAGATAATATTAAAAAACGTATTTTTTATAAATCTTAAACTCACCATGGGAGGGGAGGGGTAAAAAAATTCTTAAAAACAACATCACGTGATTAATAGACGGCCCCACATCAAAGTTTAAAGTTTATATTTACTTATTATGTATATAGAGTCGAATACAGAACTCATTAACATACATATCTATAGACAAAGTAACTAATACGGCAATTGATAAGATATGATTATTTGATATCGGTTGGTCCCCCACTGTCACACATCTAGATTCATAGTCTTTATTCCGTTATCGCAGTTCACGTGTGCGATAGTAAAGTGGACATAATAGAATTTTATTTCACGTATGCGTATGAGACCTAAACGACTGTGGCAAATGCATCTTCTACCGCATTTATCATGGGGAGTGCTCCGAGGAATTGTTCGTGTTGATCCCTATCGCATCTTTCCGCCATCGTCCTACGCGACAGAAATTTCAACCCCATCTAGGTGATTGGCAGTCTACAACTGTGCGATTTTCCCAAAACTTTCTGCCGCGTACAGTAAAACTGTGGAATGAGCTGTCGCCTGCGGTGTTCCCGGACCAATACGACCTTCAAACCTTCAAGAAAAGAGCGTACTCCTTTTTAAAAGGCCGCAACGCACTTGTAACGCCTCTGGTGTTGCGGATGTCCATGGGCGGTGGTAACCGCTTACCATCAGGCGATACGTCTGTTCGTTTGCCCCCTATATAATAAAACAAAAAAATAGAAATATAACCCTTATAAGTTATAAGATATATGTATTTTGGATTTAGTCCGATTTTTTTGTTCTTATAGATGTTATCCACAACTAGGGGTGGAAACTATTTATATTATATCTTTGCACTCAGGGCTACTATTGTTTATAAATTTAATAGATATTTAATTGACTGTTATCACATTGTACATATCATATTTATAAACCTGTCACAATCTATACAGGATACCGTAACGACATTAAATTATAAAAGTACTCAATAACATCTGATAACTGATGAGAAGAGCACATTTATAATTATGTATTACTTATAAAACATAGGTATTATCTGTTTATTGAATTTTCTTAAGTTGTTCCTAAGTCTCTTATCTTAAACTGCACATCTCATTCACTAATTATACTTTTCAGTTAGCATATCATTTGTTAATAGCACACGATTAAGTGTCCTATATATATTAATATTTTGTACTTTATTGAAGTTTTTTTAGGAAAAGTAAGAATTTGTTATATACTTTGCCCGCATATCCACCCGCGCGTGTGTGTTGGTTATTGCAATTGCAAATCAAAGCGTTTTTCATGTCAAATTTCATTCGAATTCGATAAAATCGATGCAACGGTTTAGTAGCGAAAGCGTAACAAACAGACAAAGTTACTTTCGAATTTATATAGATAGATGTAGGATATTTTATGTGATGTAACAGTGTATATATACTTACATATTTCTTTCTAATAATGTACATACTCACCTACCGCTTGACTAACCGACGAGTCAATTTACAGAAACAATCGCAGGACGAATCATTTGCTGAGCCTCGACTCTATGTTTAATACCATATTTTAACTGCCTCATTGGTCTAGCAGTTGACGTATGCAACTGACAATCAAGAGGTCTCGGGTTCGAAGCCCGGGTAGGGTCAAAAGTATTATTGAGTTTTTCTGATTACAGAAAAACTTTATAACAGCTCGGAGTTTGGAAGTTGGGGTCTGAACCCCCGTGCCTCAGAGAGCACGTAAAGCTGTCGGTCCCTGCACCTGATCTCTCCCCGGTCGTGTCGGTTAACCGTCCCATCAGATTATGAGAGAGAGGGAACAGAGAGTGCACCTGTGTTTGCGCATACACTTGTGCACTCAAATATCTCGCCGTGGCCGTAATCGGCTAGGAAAACATCAATACGAAATTTAAATAAGTTTTGTTTAAATTTGATAGATGCAAAATACATAATAACAGTTACCTATGTCTGCTATGTAGAATAGTATTAAGGGAAGTCTAGCTTATCCAATATATAAAAATCTAAGTCTTTGAACTTTAAGCAACAACATCAAATTTAAATATAACACAATATTGTATGTTAAAGTTAAATAACATTTGTGAATAAAGGGGAGTTAGTATTTCAATGTCTATTAAAAACACATATCTACGTTCAATCTTCACAATAATCCTTACCTTAGTACTTTAACTTACCTCACAGACGAGACTTGATTACCTAATCGGACTTATTGTTATCGTAAGGCATTCGGGCAATCGATAATCCGAAGAGTGGGATAGTTGGAATGTGATTACTTTACAATGATATTTGTTATGACTCTAAAAATATAAGTTGTCGTTATTATCTCTGAAAAGTTTATTCCAATAACAATAAGTAATTAAACTTATAAGCTAAGACACATGTTTATTAAGAGATAAGAGGTACATTATTGTGAGTGCGAATGTACTCACTGATGCATACGTACGTTAGTATGTACCTAAAGATATACCTAAATAAAATTGCAATCTTGAGAAATATATACTAATTATAATTAAAAAGTAACTTTGTCTGTCTGATACGCTTTCATGGCTAAACCGCTGCACTTTGAGTAAGGACATGGGTTACTCCGTGAAAATCGACACCGACAAAAAGGAACCGAGGGCAAAGGCTTACTTACCATTATTTAATTTGATTGAAATTACAGTAGATATTTAGTGATTAGCGTAGATATTTTTATACTGATTTCAAAATAGGAAGAGATGCTATATTCTATTGTTTGGAAACGGCACCAACGATTTTCATGAAATTTAGTATGCGGGGCGATTCGGGGACGATAAACCGATCTAGCTTGAATACATTTTTCGAAAAAAAGATACCATAGCATTTATGATAATACATATAAATAATAAATGCTAATCCTAATATTTATGCCAATAATAATCTGTCGGATTTACTAGATCGCAATAAAGTTCGAACGATGTTAATGAAGTTTTAATATGGTTACATAATCACAACAACTAGAAAACAGTTGGAGGGAGGTATAGTTGTCAATGTCATGAGCAGAAACGCACACGTAAGTTTCTAAGTATTTATGTAAGTAATTAATATACCACATAACATGGTTTCGCCTGGAATCATTTATTTGTATCATTTTTTGATGAACCTATTATGCACAAATTGATAAACCTGACACAAACCCAATGTCAACTTGTCTGGCTAGTGGCATATAATACTTAGATCGCAGAACGATCTCCGTCCTCTATAAGCGCTGGCTGGCTTCTGCTAGGGTGACAGATGAGGTCATCTGTCACCCTAGCAGAAGCAGGCGCGTACGCTACAAGGCGTGCGCGCCCTGTGGGACAGTAACGGGAACATCGGCGTTCCCACACAGGAGGGGGCCATCTACAAACCGTAGGAACGTCGGGGTTCCAGGGTTTAGCTTTCTAGGGTGCACCCGGTTCCCCGGCATCTAGTACCCGAGACGGCGTGCGGTTTTAGACGATAATGATACATACATTAATGCATCGACGGATATTAGTGCTTAAAGAATTCTCTACCTTTTAACCAATAAAAAACTATTTGCAAAATTGTCCTTCTAGGTAAACTTAGAGGGTTTTCGAATACCCATTTTAAAGTTTAAATGTAATACGCATGACACCGACTTTTTTCAATTGAGGAAATTCTTTCGGATATAACACGGTGGTGGTTATGCTGGACTAAAACCGACTAAAAATCGCACGCTGTCTCGGATAATAGTAAACTGGGAACTAGGTGCACCCTAGAAAGGAAAACCTTGGAGCCCAAGGTACATCACACGGAGGTTATGGACCCTGCTCCCCTACATGACAACGACTGATATTTTGATACGTTACATTAAGAGACGCACTTATATTACTTTTGGCTAATCAATATATTATTCTGGATTATGATGTTCAATATCAGTTCCTAATTTAATAACTGTCATTATATAAAATCGTATAATGTAAACTTTCTGCCTCGCACGACAAAACTGTGGAATGAAAAGTCGCCTGCGGTATTCCCGGAACAATACGACCTTCAAACCTTCAAGAAAAGAGCGTAGGTACTCCTTCTTAAAAGGTCGGCAACGCGCTTGTGACGCCTCTGGTGTTGCGAATGTGCATGGGCTGCGGTAATCGTTTACCATTAGGCGATACGTCAGCTCGGTTGCCCCCATTCAGTAAAAAATATATATTCACCGACATTGTTCTGTAGTACCGTTTTTGAAATTAACTTTGCCAAACATAATAAATACTCCGTTCGCATATTTTTCGTAAAAATTGATACAGAGTTTTTGCTTCACGCATTAATATAATAACACTAGCTGAACCCCGCGGTGCTACCCGCGGTACGATGATAACTGCGGGCAACGCCGCGAGGCGAAGCTATATCTTTATAAATAGTAGCCTATGTGTTATTCTGATGTATAAGCTATATTGTGGTAAAGTTTCATTCAAATCCATTCAGTAGTTTTTACGTGAAAGAGTAACAAACATCCATACATACATACATCCATACTTACAAACTTTCGCCTTTATAATAGTAGTAGGATTCTTAAGTTACGAGGGTTTAAAAAAACATAAATTATGGCCTTTTTTTGAATTTGATAACCCTGTGCTTTTTTAGTTTAGGTATTTCTGTTATTTGTAAATACAGGTAACATTGACAGTTACTTTAATTTACTAATATCTGTGGTTAATATTAAAGTATTAATAAATATTTGCAATATAACGGATGTATTCAAATTATGCGTATTTGTAACCGGTAAGGTCATTTAAAAATAAATATTTTTGTAACCTCCGTTGAATTATTTCGTTTTAGCAGAAAACGTTTTTTCAACATACTTATTTTATTTCGGAGAGAAAAAGGATAGGTATTTCAATTTTTTTTTATGTGTATGAATGAAAATGTAGATATATTGGATTATGAAATGTAGGACAGGGCAGCATTCGTGCTATCGTATTTCGTTAGTGTGTACGAGACCTGAGGCCCAATGATGCAAAAGCATCTCAAGAAGCCACCATAGTAAGGGTCCCCATGCTGCATAGTCTGCATTCTCAGTAAGTATAGTGACGACTACTCTTAGATTCTGCTCATGCTTTACATCAGTCTTATAAGAGTCACTTTGGCAGACTCATATAAAAGTACACGCGTAATAAAAAAAAAAAATTACAGTATCAACATGACATGTCACTGATGTCACCAAATATACTGTGGAAAAATTAAACTGTCTTGGAACCCGCAACGAAATTAATCAGAAGAAAACTGGAGCAGTTGGAAACGTTTTGTGATCATTTTGTTAAGTTTTCTTGAAGAATTTTCGTGAAAATCTATTAAAAAGTTTTTTTTTATATGACTGAAAGAAATGCAAACGTGCGATTTTATGGAATAAAGTGTGAAGACCTGCACTTTACATAATATGTAAAAATAACATATACTATCAAGTGTTGTGGGTTGATATCACACATAGGAAAACAGTTTGTGCGATCCACAAATTGTTGTTCTCAGTCTGGGTATTCTTTGTGTCCGTTTCATGTATGTTTGTAAAGTCCCTCGCGACATAGGATGTATGTTCCTAATGCGGGAGTTGTCTTTTGAATAAAAAACCGTCCTTCAGCCAACACTGAAAGTATCGTATAAATGTCTTCATTCGTTATTTCATTTCAATGTTGGGCCTTAATTCTATACATCACAAAACGTTAAGTAAAAAAGTAAATAAACCAGAAACTCTATTAAAGTCGTCTTATTTCGATCTATGGTATGTCATTGTATGTTTTTCGTATAGTTCTAAAGGATACATCGAATGTCTGCGTATGTACACTGCCACGACACTTATTTGCAGATGTAGTGACGGTGTTGCTCTAGTCAACTCTAGTGTCTACTGTCTATGTCGACGCCGTGTAGACAAGACGTGCGCGCTTGCCGACACAAGTGTCGCTAATTTCGAACCTGTGCGAAATTTTAGCTAGACTAATGACGTCACGCGCGTGGTCTGCAGAGGAATTAAAATCTTTGACTATATTTTATGAAGCGCTGCTGAAACTATGGCATATATCAAACCCCGATTATAAAAATCGTTCAAAGAAATCAGCAGCGGTATAAAGTTTGGCTGAACAATTTAATAATTCTGCGTCGAACGAAAATAACGAACTGAGAAAACTTGAAAGTCTTCGTGTTTCATTCGCATAAAGTTTTTTTAACTTTCTGGATCTTCTTGTTTCAACTCAGATAACAATTGATTATATGCCTCTAGCTGTTCTCTTCTTTTAATCCAATCTTTAGCTCATATAATCTTTTTTTACGACGACGTATTTTAATAGAAACACATATGGCGACAATCGCGGCAGCAGCACGTCGATTCATGGCGATGGAATGTATGATGAATACCACACTGAATTACAGTACCATTAACCACTAACCCACCAAATTAACCACTAGGCCAAACGTGCAGTTTGGCCTAGTGCTTAAGCGGTCGCCACGCCGTTCCCCACTTCGCCAAGTGTTGTGGGTTCAAATCCCACATGGAATAACACTTCGTGTGATCCACAAACTGTTGTTTTAAGTCAGGGTGTTCTTTGTGTAAGTTTCATGTATGTTTGTAAAGTCCCCCGCGACACAGAAATCATTACTAGGGCGGGAAATGTTTAAAAAAAAAAAAAAACAGTCAGTGTCAGATATGTTGATTCAGGTAGACGGCAAATACACTTGAATCGGTACACTAGATGTCTACACCAAGGTAAAATATTGCTTACCGTGTAGACGCAATCGACACTGGTGATGACATTTCTGTCGAGTGTCAGTACCGTCGTGTATACTTTACTTGCCATAATTATTATTCGATTTTAAAACAAAAGATTATTACATTATACAAATAAAATTATGTCTCTAACTGTGGATAATTTACCTAACTTAAATTGTCAGTTTGTAACTTCTAATTTACATGATTTCACGAAACGCATATTATTATGAAAGATTAGGCGGTAGGTATTACAATACCTATCATTATTTGTCCTAAGTTGAACTCACGACATCTGGTTTAGCGGTCAAGTTTATTAAGAGGCCAATCTAATTCAGAATTGGTTATCTATACAAATCACTAAAATTGGAGTGTCTGTTTGTAATATTAAAATAACCGCTTTCTACTACATGCATATGAATGTATATACGGTACACATACCAAAATATATATTTTTAAAATTTTTGTCTCTCTGTCTGTTTGTTCCGGCTAATCTCAGGAACCACTGGTCCGATTTGAAAAATTCTTTCGGTGTTGGATAGTCCATTTATCGAGGAAGGCTATAGGCTATATATCATCACGCTACTACTAATAGGAGCGGAGCACCAATGAAGAATGTTTAAAAAAAACGGGGGAAAATTTTCACGCCACGGGCAATATAAGACGCAAACGAGGTTGCGTGGGTCAGCTAGTCAAATATATATTCTCCATTAGATAGATAGATACCTTTCTAGTAGATGTATTCTTATCATTAGGAATCGTAATTATTTATTTTACGTCTGAGGAGCATACTTGCTTTATCAGCCAGGACATACGTGTCTATCGTTTTGTCAGATAAGCCAGTTTGTTGTTGTTTTGCTTTGTACATTAGGTGTATATAGACAAATACATAGTCTCAGAAGTTATTAACTAACGCTTATTAGACTGTGTGCAGGTTCCTATACTAAAGGTTGTAAATAAAAGTGTGGTATGTTTCTATATTATTTTATTCCCTCTATCTCTTTCTTTTTTTGATAATTCTTATTATACCTTAGTGCTATTTACAGTTTGTATAAATTAAAGTAGTGATAGTTTATTTTACATAGTAGGCTACTATTGTACAACGCTTTCATTGATAATGAAAGACTTGACTACTTCAACTGTACGATTCACAAAAATCCCGAACGAAAAATAAAACAAAAATGATTAATGATAAATAAAAAAACTGATTGATGAAACTCAACAAATTTTGATATGGTAACACTACTGATTGATTCCAAAACAAATGAGTTACAACTAAAAATTGATCTCAAAAATGTCGATCAAAATAACTCAACACCATGTACCAAACGGAAAAATGATTTAGTTTTAAGAAGAAAGTGCCGCCATCACACCGTCAATTATAACAACAATAAATAACGTTAAATTAAATAAATGGCACGAACCAAATTCTACGACCCTTTTCGGTACAAGGTGGTGCGTATACATCTTATTTTCCAAACATAATTTCGGTTGAATATAATAACAAAATAATAATTTCGTATGTTGATTAGCCGAAAGATCACGATTTAATAACCAAAATTTAATAATCACAATAATTCTATGATGGAAGCAACTGAACGTTGTGAACGAAAGAAATATATCACTTCTGCGTAACAACATAATGGCAATCAAGTAATCGCTAAATAACATCGGTGGAGATCACAATTACACGACATAACATTATATAAATACAAAATATACATAGGTTCATTTACCTAACGCTATAGTAACAACTTCAATGCAATATACCATCTATATTGATGTGAAATTGATATGATTATATTAGGCTTATGAGGAATTAACGTAATAGTTAACAGAATGTTTCATAAATAAACTCATTCCAGACTTAAGTTGGACGGGGTCGGACGACGACGCGTCGAGGATAGGTCCGGAGCGGTCACATTCACAACTAGATGGATCGCTTATCAATTGCATAGTTAGATCACATGAACGCGATATCAGTCTCACTTATTCTGTCATTATGAACGTTACGACTATACCACAGCTCGTAAAAGCCTCAACCAAATGCTGACAACAAGAGTCCCATAAACCTTCAGTGACGCTGGTGGATTTATGCGATTCTCATCGTTGTTCAGTTTCAGCTTCTACTTTTATAAATTAGTTCGCGTGTCCGGGATGGGCCAGCCGCCCCGGCCGCTTGATCCCCTTTGGATCCTAATCACTAAATTAAAATCTCGACAGAGACATATATTTGGCTTGGGTACTTCTTACTGAAAATTGAACGATCGATGAACAGGTAGGACTATTTCAGTGAGCGCAACCGCAAGCCTAAAGGCCGGAATAACTTAGGGTAAATTCATAAATAAATTTAAAATAACGGGCGTGTGGTGCGCGCGCTCGATCTGTTGCAGGAGCGATGCGATAATGGAGATTTTTCATCCCGATGCCAGCACCGGGCGACCAGGCTCAGAGGAGCCGAGGAGAAGCTAGACGCAATCTTCGTCCATGTCGATGTCAGGGACCAGACGATCGTGGCAAGCTGCAGCCCGAGGAGGTAGTTCATTCCGCGGGTCGCGTGCCAGCCACGGGTGCCTTAGCACATCCCGTGCGCTCAGTCGCTCACACGCTTCTCGCCGCAGTAACGATCGTATCAAGCATTTTCCTCTCGATGACAGGCACTCGGGCACTACGAAGTACCCACGTGATATCTTCGCGAACAGTGATGCATGCTCTGAATCATTGAATGGATACCTAAAACAAAAGAAAAATATTGTTAAAATCTTTGATTCTAATAAAGAAAGCTTATATTTATTATGATTTTTAAAGTAGTCAAGCTATTTTAAAGAAACATCGATTAAAACTTTTTTGTCTTGTTTAAAAAAGATAAAAGGGTCATTAAAAGCTACTGAGAGTCGAGGACTAAATTGTTGCGTTTTTTAATGTTCGGTCCTAATTAATAGCGATCCGATTGTCATTTAGAATAGGCAGCTGCGCGCCAAAACAAAAACCCAGGTAAATGGAACCCTTCCGGCGACAGGTGATGGCGGCGATTTCGGACAAATCTCGAATTTCGTATTATAAATAATGGGTGCGAGTCCAAAAAAAGTAGAAAACAAAGGTTCTTGCTAACGGCAGGTGCGTCGGAGGTGGGGGAGCAACGTCTTCGCCACATGACCGCGGCAGGTGCGGCGAAGATTTCACGAGCCTCATTTATATGTGGGTGATATAATTGTTAACCGTTGGCGCGTAACGGCCGACAGGTGATCATCCCTATATATGCGTCGCCAACGGTCGTGGTGACCCCTTTGTGATCTCTAAAAACGGTAAGTCCCACGGTTTGCGGTCGCAGGTGAAGACACCCGCGCCGTCCCCTAACATTAATTATGTGCAATTAATTCCTGCTACCAAAATTTTATTTTTGGACAGGTAGATATAATTAAGTAGCTTCTATTAGTATTCATTTTGGTAAAGATACGCACCTTCCAACGAGCATGGTGTACAATATTACTCCGAGTGACCACATATCGGCCGCTCTGCCGGAGTACGTCCGATGCGCCCTCAGGATTTCCGGTGACACGTATGCGGGACAACCTCGCTTATCCTGTAGTAAATCTTCTTCAGGATCATCGAGTACAACTGCGTCTTCTAACGACTCGAGTTTTAACGTCGTTCTGTAACAAATGAAAAAAATATTAAAAATTATGCTGATGTACATACATGTATATTTATTATGTCATAGATACAACACCTCGCATCGCAATTGAGAGCTCATTGAGCCGGCCACGTTGTCAGATATAGTGTGTTTGACGTGCATGATCAGTGACCCATATAAATCGCGATCGTTTGCCTATTATATACAAGCAAGATACGCACTCGTCCGAAATGGATCCTTTTGTTGTGCACAAAGCTTTGTCGCTTTGTCGATGCGCTCTGCTAATTACTATTAAAGCGGCATATATTAAATGTGCTTTCACGTTAACGTAGCTACATTATTCAGAGTTCGGTGGCCCTGTATCAGTGCATATGCAACTGTAATGTCATGTTAATAATTACATAGCGGACCATAAAGCTGTTCAGTGATGCAATAGGTTTTGTTTCATCACATCGCGGGCTTTAGGCGCACCGTTCGCGACCTCGTATTTCACAGAGCGGCCGCATCGTTTCGAAATGCATTATTAAATGCACAGTTGGAAACATTACACCGGCAGCGTCATGTATGATTGAATGTAAACCAACTCCGATCGGGCGACAAACGGAATTTGTCTATCGATGGTAACATGGGAATTATCTAGCCTTCTATACTGGTTTTACAGAACAGCAGAGATATGTACCGAATTTAACAATGCTAAGTCTAATTAATTCAAAATACGTTTTCCTTAAAAAGCGCAGACGTTAAGTTAAGACAAGCAGAACAGGTGCGTAGTCGGCGGTTCGATGGCAGCAGCAGCATGTTTAAATAGACACATACATATATGATATTTTTAGCCGATTTAGTAATATACGAGAGATCGGTGAGTTTAACCGATTCGAAGACGGGCTCCTGTTCTATTTATACATACGTCGCAAACCTTTCGAGTGTCGTGAGATTCGACATTTCGACACTGTTAGTGAAGAAACGTGTAAGTTTCATTTGGCTATGCGTATTCCGAAAGCTGAAGGTAATAAATATCAAGTTTGCTCAGAGCGCTGTTACAAAACCTGCAAGTTGCGGTCTCAGCTGTTTGACAAATAGTCTGTGGACGTACGCAAGACTCGACTCAAGAGATCTCACTCGCAACTAACACCGCGGATATTAGACCGTAGCGAGATATTAATAACGAGGTTGCGATACTTGTTGATGCCAGATAAACGATGGCTATTTATCATGAACACATTTTAAGAAGTAATCGTGTCGTGACAATATGGAGCGGTTGGCTCCCGCTAAAGGTTACTCTTGTTAAGACTGTCGCAAGAGCGGTCGGTTATTGAATTAAATGTTACATTGAGAAAAGTGAATCAGATTTTTATCAAAAGATCACAAGCACCAGCATTGAAATAGGCAAGGATGCGCCGAGACACTTGAATCGTGCGTGATGAATGAAGCACGTGCGGTAGGTCTTTGGCGTTTATTTATTGTGTAGCAACAGCTTTGCTGTGGGAACTAGTTGACGAAATATGTGACGTCATCCAACAACTGCGCTCTCCGGACCTTTCTTGTAATCCATCAGTAAGCGGAGCCGAGTCTGGAAGGCGTCCTCGTATCCGTTTAGGTCTCGTAACTGCGCAACTGATCCTAATTAAATCCCTACAACGGCAAGGCTAAAGTGCGATGTCTGCAGTTGCAATCGATTCAAATTTCGCAACGTGTAAATAAGTTATACGGTGTTGTAACGCGGTCGGAAGGTTGGCCGGATTTCCGAGCGTGTTCCGAGCGGTGGCCTCCAAGGATTCTCGCGGTGTCTCGGACGCCAACCGCTTGTACGCTGCAGGCGAAAGGACAACTGTTGAATTTACGCAATTCAATTCCACGCAAAGCCTACAGGATAGTGACAGTAGTATTGCACTGTCAGCCTCTCACCCTTATACATAACGCGTTCGTGAATCGTGACGTACTTATATCAAAAACTTATTACTAAACTGACTCACGTTTACTACTTCGCAACTATGTTAACGAAATATTTCGTTAAAATTACGCATTTGCAAGTGGGTAACGTTCTCCTTAACATTTTCTTGGTCAAGTTTGACGAGAGGACTTTTTAGTTATAATAATCTCTTGTAGAAAATAATGACAATATCATATGATTGTAAAAAAACTGTATTTAATATTAGGGTTGTCGGTTACTAATTCACATAAATAGTTGTGCGAAACATAACTAACATTTAACAAATTAGCGGGATGCGGTGGTACTTGTTTCGCAATCGTCGCAATTGCTCAATTCAACCCTGACAGTTTCGTAACAAACAATGGCAGTGATCGAGCCGCAGATGCACCACACATGCATGCACTTCCTGCTCGACTTTGTATCGCCGGCCGCTGTATGACGAATACTTGCGCAACCGAGGAAACGCTTCACACGCCAGTCGCCACTGTACACAAAACGGAGCAGATATGTAACTTGCGCTTATTGCGAAAGGCTATGTTTTAATAGCCGCGTCGACAATATATAATTCAATGTTGCTCGATATTAGCCGTTTCCGAACCCTACGTTGCGCTGGCGCAGTGGTTAGTCACAGGTTTTCGTAACCCGCATTGTAGGGTCATGTGATGTCGTAAGTGACGCCAGTTGCCACACCGCAGAGATGCCGTCGGGATAGGTTGGGAAACCATCCCAACCATGCCCAATTATATGTCGGCTACGATTGCGACACTACGAATGTTTCATAAAAACCCGATTGATAACAGTTTTGGAATCATATTAGGTTAAAGCTTTACTTTTTATGTCGTTTTGACGTTGTAATGGGCCGAACTTATAATTTTTTTGATTTATTTATTACACAGCAGACTATTATCGTACTACGACTATGTACATTCCAGAATTTAGGTTTTATAACCACGTTGGTAGCGGCCCCATTCGCTTTATCGGAACTCCGATAACGTAAGTCGAACTCAGTTTTGAAACCGAGTGCTGGGCCGCTTGCGAAAACACTAATGTGAACATCGGTTGCAAAATTGTTTTAGTTTAAAAATCGAATGCAGTGACAATTGTTTTAACTATCTAGCAGAGCGTTGTCTGTTCGAAGTCAGAAGTCTTGATGCCGAGTTGTCACATCGCTGACATTTTATCGACACGCAAAATGGATCAAGCGACTCCTCGATGAAGTAAGGAGATCGAGTAGCTCGGTTGCGTTGCGGCCGTATTTGGCAGGCGGGCAGCGTCCGCGCCCGGGCCGCGTGTCACAATGGCGTGGATTATGAGCCGCGTTGCGATATGGCATGTTGCAAGTTCGGGCGGCGGTCCAAGCGCCTCTGCCGAAATAATCCCGTGTTGCAACGTACGGACTGCGGAACGGGCGCCTCTCCAGAGTCCATTGCGCAAACGCACTGCCGTACACAATTGGCCAATTGCACATCATCACAGAGCACTAAGCGATGTGACGTTTGCTAAAAGTACGATAGCGTTCGATGACCTGTGCGCCTTCATTACGTGATGGTTGTGTAACGGAAGAAAGTGGATGAAATTGCGTGTGCTAAAAGTATCTGAAATCTCATTGAATCCGTCTCGAATCGTTGCAATTACACCGTTACGAGACGTCGTGTTAAATCCGGTGAACGGTCGACTTTCTAACACGGGGTCGGTGTACGCGCGCCGTGTCGCAACAATTTCTCCGAGCGGGCCGCGCGAACGAAGAAAGCGCGACCTCAACGGCGTTTTGCAATCGCCCGCACCGCCACTGACGGCAACGGAGAAAGACGTTGTCGCAACTTAGAAAGCGTACGTCGACCCGTCGAGTGCCACCACTATAGTAAACTGCACAACCTTACTTGCACAACATTCCTTAACAAGATTCCTGCAGATTTTAATAACCGCAGAACCACGAGTCTCTTCATATAATAGACAACGGTAGAGTTGCACTTGTAGCTCGATTGGGTAAGTGGGCCCACTGTTACGCAATTCGTGATAAAGCGCGCCGCATGTCACACTCGTGAAACACTTCCGTTCATTGACTCTTTCCCGATATAGAAGCGTGTCTTCGTTTCATTTCGAAATATTATTAGCGGATTAGCAAATACTGTAGCACAAAAGGGAGGAAGTATTGTTAACGAAAATTATTGATCAACAAAAGCACCTTCACCTACTTCACTGTGTCACTGCAACTTGGCGTCACTCAATATTATCAAATGCTATTCAAAACTAATTTTGCAGCATATCGTCATATCTAATTTACAAATCTGTCATGTAGGATACTACACGCAGAATCATCAAATAACCGGCTCACTAGAACGTTTGCGTATTCATTTTCATAACTCGTTGTTACGTTGAAATCGACTTTTCCAAGTATTGCGAAATGCGCTAGTAAAAAGCTGGTGCTCCCACATCGCGGACGAGTAATCATCGTCATTACAGCATTATTACGTATACAAAGAAAAAATAAGATTATCGTGCGACAGGTTGTGATTAGTAACAATGATAGCTTTCACGCTAACGACGCACGTAACAGCACAAAAACTAATATCTACTAGCGGTTTACAATCAAACGAAGCTCTCAGCAATCACGTGTGGCACCTGTCGCCAGGTGCGCGTGCCCACCGCGTACCCACTTCGGAGGCTGTATAACGACGATAACCATAAAGGGCAGCTGTACGATATATTATCGCGGCTGACAGATGCGGTCTAGATCGACCGATAAATAAAAAGAACAAATTCACATCCGTATACGGCCGCGCAGTTTCCGCCGTGGCATACGCAGCCGGAATCCACGATTGTTTCACTCTACAATCGTTTCCTCCTTATTATTCTGAGGCGAACATGCGAATGGTGCGAGATGAATGCTCATATAAGAGCAGTTGGCACATTCTGAGGGTTGCAATACAGGCACTAGAAATTAGAACGATGACTACTAATGAAAGCTATGCCAGCTGGTTAGCCGACGCAAGAGCTTGCGATATGTAGCGAATGGAGTGGACGATTGCGAGGTAAAACCAGCCGCATTACTGAAACAGTTTGTTAACTATTGGATCTGGCGAGTGTCGCAAATGTATGGAAAAGTTAATCGAAACAATGCTCTGTCGATTACACGGTTGATTTATATGCGTAAGGCGATGAATCCTAAACCTTTGGTTTTGTAATACAGAACCGTCTAGAGCAGTATAACGATTTGTATTGTTGTCGTAATGTATAAAACTGCTGATCTGTAATGCATTTCATAACGTAGTTTGCACAATATTCGAAACAAGCTTGTGTTTGTCTCTTATACTAGCAAGACCTTAATTTACTTGGTTAAAATAATATTTACTCGGAAGACAGCATTCAGAGTATTATGGGTATAAATGAAATACTAGTTTTGACCGATTAATTAAGTTGTTAATAGGCATCAAAAGCTTTGACCTGACATTGGATAAGATATAACATAGGATAAGGTACGATGGGACTAACATATTACGATGTAATAAAAGTCTCTAAATTAAAAAAGATAAAAAAAAAAAATGTTGTTAATAAGTCTCGTCGACTCATTGAAATTTAGTAATGATGCGTTCTACCATGCGATGCGACGTTTAAAAACCAATAAAATATTTTAAGATTTAATATAAAGATCACAAACATAATGTATGTAAGCACAAAGGCAGGAATGAATGACGCAGGATGATTTCGAAAACATAAAATAAGCAATGTTGCGATTTCGCCTTGTGAAATACATTTACCTCGTGATTGCAGAAACGCGTGGGACGACAAATAGGCTTAATCTTTGTTGATTCCTAACTATTACGACGCAAATTGTCTGTTTACTATACATCATAATACTGAGTCACAGACAGTCAAAACTAATAAGGAAAACGTATCAGAAACATAAACATTATTGACGGTCAGTCAAATAGTCATCTTCGTTACCCAATATTAAGTGTTAAAGTTTACACAGAGTTCGTTATCGCAATTTCTATCAGCATTTCACTCGTATCTTATCAGAAAAAAAAGTAAAAAAATACCACTTGTTTATTTACTTAGTTGGGTACGTGAGTGATAAGCAAATATTTTGTAACATAATGACTGAAAGTATGTGTTGCGTTACACAATTTAGTCTAACTTATTTATTGGTGGGCCGTTGCGAAAATTCGTTACATATACCATGCACTTAGTGTAATTCTATTGGTATGGAAATTAGTTGCGTCGTAGGTACGACAACGCAAGTCGTGGCACGAATATACCATAACACAAAATGTAATGTATAAATAAAATTATATTACGAGCTGCGTACGAATAGTGTTTGAAAACTAAATAGGTCTATAAATATTATGATTATTAAAATGTCAACAAAAAATGATTTCAGACACAATTAAAGCTATAGTAGGTACCTGTGTACCGCTAAACCTCTCAATATGGGCACTTCTACATCTCGCGATCATTATCTGAACTCCGAACAGGAACAATGGTTTTGATATAACAGGGGTCTGTACGACCCCAATATCGTCGCGAGTACTGTCGGCTCGTATCGGTAAGACACATAGAAGTTCCCCATTTGATGTAATGTGTACGCCAAACGGTATCAAAGAATTGCTTGCATAGGGTTTACATCGTCGCGTGAGCCTTAGTTTGCTGTATGTTAATTGTACGGATATATGGCAATGTACAGTTAACTATTAAATTGCTCGACATTAATCTAGGTAACAAAGGTTGCGCTCGTGCTTAGAGCTTATAAATGCTTTGATACAACAACAAATGAGTGGTAAAACGTGCTGGACGTAAGCAATACAAGGAAATACGAAATATTTATCAACTGCACTCTAAATGCAACAAAATTGTTTTAGTCAAAAGTTTGTATACATAATACAGATACTTAATATTGGGGATATTCGTGAGAGGAAAACTCGTAACTACCGTTAAGCCTCGCTGAAAACGATGCGTAAACATCTCTAACGAGGACCAGTCCACAACTGGTTTCGATTTATTGATTACAGAGATTAAGGTGCGAACTCGAGAGTCCAAAATTTATTCGAGTAAAAATCGAATAACAACAAACATGATGTTGACTAGTCTTAACCATAAAAGAACGCAGTGCTATACTTAGTAGAATTTCAAATACCGTACGATTGTGTGAATCGAGAACGTGGTTCGAATACGTTCGAATGATAGTGGTTGATAAATAAACAGATTTGTAGCATTCGCGAACAATGACCTTTTTATTTTCAAAGTTATTGAAATATGATTCGATTCATGGTGATGTTGGTGTGGCCTATCGATAGTATCTATCTCATCTTTACAGCTACAGTACTTAGGTATGTGTACCAAACAGCGGTACTTTCTGATTATACTATTGGCTTGTTCGAAACTAGTGAGCCAACGAAAGTATCGATGCTGTGGTTAATAACCAGTGTACCTACGAGTATCACTACATACAACTATATCTGCATTAATAAGTGCTGATGCCTTTTCTTGTTCAGTATCATTTAACAAAAATCAATGTTACCTGAATAAAAAATATAAACTAATAACTACGCACTATTTCGCACATTTTGAAAGTACTATTTGTTCGTGGTTATAGGCACATCGAACGATGAGATCATAAAGGATCAACGCTCCCTCGAATGCCGAAGCAATGATCAACAACGTTAAATTAAGATGGCCGATCTATTCGGCCGTTCACCCCGCTATTTCTTTTTTCTAGACGCAATGATGTAACATGGAAAGTGCAGAAATGATCATTTCTAAACATCAAAAGAATTACATAGCCACTTGTTATATCACTATTCCGGGCATCTCGCTGTACTCGGATGCAATGCGGGGCGGAGGAGGTCAGTGAACTTGCGAAATTTCACCTGTCATATCGGGGAAAGAAACAAAAGCTGGTGATGTAATTGAAGAAAGCACGGTGTAATTTTCATTATTAATGAATTATGCGCATAGACGAATGGAACGACTTGAATTTGTAATTAGAATTCAAAAAGAAGTGAAGTGAGTATCGCGTTGCACAAGACTGTTTGTCGATGGCGCAGCGGAAGAGAGGGTGGCGAAACAGCACACTTTGATGATGCAATAAAGAAAGTACGGAACTGAAGTAGGTTTTCTAACGCGGTGAATGTACTCTGGCTATTAGCATTTTATCATTCGCGTCCGCAGGCTGCGCGGCTGAAGCTCGCCGGGCGACGACCTCAGGTGATGTCAGAGGAGGCGATGTGTTATTCGCGGTCCGCGAGTTGTTCCTTGTAGCATTATGTGTAATACCTTTGGAATTGGAAAACTACGATGCGAAATAGCGTCAGCCCACAGCGAGCAGTTACACAAAAAGTTACATCAAACTCTTGTTGTATTGGAGACTGCAATAAGTTAAGTAACTAATGTTGTCACACTTGTTTGTTGCAATTAAGCTGATGTAATGCATGCAAGAGGAGGGCACATGGATTAGATAGAACATTTTTATGTACCTAAATGTCTACGATACATGAAAACAAATTCTAAGAAATTTTAACATTTCAATCTTATCACGTTTACTTTTAAACAATGTAAATTGTAACAAAAGATCTGAAGTTTTAAATAACCTACTTATTTTTAACACTGACATGAATAATTAGCAAAAAAAACTATGTTAAGAAGTGATATGTCAAGTTCAGCAGGTACGAGGCCGATGCGCGAGCGCAGTCGCGATGCTGTTCAGTGGAGGGGGTGCCGAGCGGGTCGTAGAGCGGAGGGGAGTAACGGTGTGCGGCGGTGACAATGAATGGCAAAGCACCGTTGTACTTGACCTAGTATTCCGGCCGTCACGCCCGGCCGGTGCAGCGCTGACGTTCGATTGATGACATGCGTGAGACCAGACCACGGCACAACAAACGGCTAACATTTCTCACATTAAAACTATAATTAACCGGTATGTAGCACAACGATAGTTTTATGATAACTCCGACATTGACGCACTGACCCACTTGGCACCGGCCCGCAGAAATTTTATTCTAAATCAAGGAAGATTTCCATCTAGTCGGACTCCGCAATTCATGACGGTACCGATTCGAGTGCCGATCGATATGATGATGACATCCGTTCGGAACGTATAAATTAGTTCAACAATAGAATAATTCCATTATCGATATTATTAAGCATTCTATCTCAACACGTTTAAGGTGTAATGAAACACAAACAAAGTTGATTTCGAAATGCATACAAAATATCTCGCAAGCGGTTTCCGATATACATTTGTTGGCCGCTAGATATGTAACCGAGTATATGTGCCATTGCGCAAGGTCGCAAGCGCACCTGCGTGCTTGCCGGTTACTGCAGCGACAGTTGCAGGTCCCATGACATATACAGCATTAATTATTTCCAGAATTTAAAAGGGTGAATTTAAGAATGCCATCTTATCTGCACCTGCTTATATACCTTTTGCGTTTTAAGAAGATTAACGACTCAAGTCAGTTAGTACACGAGAAAGTGTGTATTTGAAAACATGCACCACACAAAATTACCAAAAAGCGTTTACAGCGCTTTTGGCCGCGTCCGGCGAGCGCTGCGCACTCGTAATCATCCAAGTGGGTTAAGGTTTCATCAAGGATTTATTGCGGCAAGTCTCCGCTCCAAAACACCGAGCGTTTGTTACTATGAGCTAACTGCATGCCGGTTCCGCTGCATTTGTCCATTACAACCTTTTGTATTCCACAGTTTACATGTTCAGTCTCAATTAAAGCCCATGGTCTATTGATGCCTACGTGATGAACAAGGACACTTTTTACAAAATACATTATTTGAAATAAGCTCACATACTATTTTATTCACTTGTCAACGGCAGTTACTAACAAGGACCAGACAAAAAAAGAGTCTGGACATGTTTTGTTTAATTAGTGTCGAACAAACATAGTAGGTAACTTGATCGTTAGGGGCGTCCCTTTGTACAGTACTCAGAGAGCGTAACTGTAGGAATAATGAAAACGTGCTTTGAGAGGCTTTTGAAACTTCTTGTGTAGTACAATTGAACGTAAAACAAACAGGTTAATAAGTTTCAAAACGATCCAGATGTATTACAAAATTTCAAAAGCGGTAGCATATAACTGTTTAGCAACTGCATGGTCGATTCTTTCGCAACTTACGTCGCAGCGTCCGGACCACTCGATTAATTGTTTCTGTCCTACAATATCGAATTTTAACGCTTTTGTTTAGTAAATACTACCATTGTTATATTCCGAGGGCGTTTTAAACAACGAATAATTGTAAAACACTTTTGAATTACTTGGGCACATTGTAAACTTCAATTTTATTTAGTGGCCCTTTCTACTCATAAACAATGTAAGGGAATTTTGCAGTTTTTACGCTGCGCTGCCTTATATTACGTACCACGGCATATGAGAAGTCGATCACCAATGTACCAAACTAACTAATATTTATAGTTAAAATAATTACAAAGAAGTTTGTAAGAACATAATTTAATTGCCGAGTAAACGTAAGGCCTCGAAATTTTGTAGGCTTAACCAACTATTTATAAAGCTATCTGCCGATTAACGTTTCACTATTGCACTAATATGTAACCTTAATATTATTTCACTGAACTTTATTGTACACTTTATTAAGTATGTATATGGAATTAAATTAAAAAATATATATCGACCATTCGATATAATCGTAATATATAAAAAATGTGATGAATAATAGAATTTTAAGTAAGCACGGGCACAATGATAGAGTACCTACAGATCGATGCGCAGGCGGCTCCGGCAGATGTGCACGAGCATTGTCCCGGGAACAAAGGCAGGTAGAAAATCTACGCGACGTTTACGTGCCATGTGCTCGGTGTCACTTTTTCATATTGATAAGTTTTACTTAAAAATCAAAAAAGTTTTTAATCTGACCTAACAGATGGCCGGGCACATGTCGATACAAAAAAATAGATTCAAGATTATAACCACACTGATGCTACAACACAACAAAATCGATCAATGGCAATACACGAACACGTATTACTCGTTTTACTTACAACTACTTAAAATTTAATTTCGATGCCAATTGTACTCGATTTGTTTTGCTGCGTAATTTTATTAAATTAATTGCGATGGTTTCCCTTTGTTACAAAAGAGAGAAACGAATTGAATCCCAGTTATCAAAATTAATAACGGCAAAACCAATTTACTCTGATCGCGTAATAATATCCTGCCTGGCGCGTTTCAGCTCTGCAGAGTTTGCATTGAAATTATTTTCCGAGAAAATGTTGAAAATCATTTATTAGTAGAAGCCCTCAGCTGTCATTTGTTATGGACGTCTAAAATAAAGGGTAGCTATGAAAAGACCAATCAAGGGGATATTGAAAGGCTTGAGAAATAATTGTTCGAAAAACAGCAAATATTGACCTTGTGGCAGATGTCGAAATTCAAAGTTGGTTTTAAAAGTGCATTTGAATAAACATATCACCTTTCCACTGTAACTAAACTCTGTTGACCTTCCGTTGTACCGTGTATCGGTTCGTATCTATCTATGGGGTTCTATACATAGATGGACTTGTCATCAGGTGTACAAATAAGATATTCAGAACTATTGTCTTTTCAACTTTTTTTTGGAGAAGGGATAGCAGAGGTACGATTAGTATATAATTAACTTAGCTTTTGAAATAACTATCACAATGCTAAAATACTTTAAGCTATACTAGCTGAGGAGATTAAGATAAAACGCGTCGAGTACATATCCATATAAGAATAGACGGCTTGAAGTCGAGAAATTGTAGGCTATTAAAACCTTATACAAGATGTCGGATTTGCAGAGTTGGCACTTTCTTGTAAAGTAATAGCAACCTTGCCACCGATTGAATGGGGTTCTATTTAGAATGGCAGGTCAGAGAGAAAAGTAATTCATTATTGTTTGTGCAGAATGCGAATATCGAACACGTGCGTGGCAGGTAAAGAAGTCGCATGTGCAACACATTGTCTGATCCAAAAGGTGTTTTCTTAAGGTTGAATAGGACGAATCTTTGCACAACGGTCGGTAGTTCTTTGTCATTCAATCATTGATTCAGCGAAGGTATTGAACGAATAAATCATGCGTAAGAGAGAATATCATGCTTTATTTGTTTACAGAAACATCTGTTCGTGTTGCATCTGTGACAAGGGTAGAATTGGCAAAGTCCAAAAAAAGTTGGTATTGTATCCTCGAACCAATTGTTGAAAGATTAACCCGATACGAGGTACAACAATACAATTTAGAACACCTTGTTTTTTTTTCTGATACATTGAATGAACGTCACTTAAACAGTATATTGCGGCACACCGCGACCTTACTCGTCCTTATCCGAGGTGATAACAGATTGCTGTGACCTTTAAAATGATTAGGTGTCTCGTAAGGCGATAACGTTGAAGTACAATGACCGTGTAAAAATCCCAGTATTAAACATATAAAATTAAACTACTGTTACTTTGTCGTACCGGTTCCCAAGGTACTTGAAACTTTTTTAAAAGGGGCACAAACAGGAGTTTGATTCTTAAGGACTCTTGAGTACCGGAAGTAACGGGACCGGAAACGGTCTTTAAATAAATGGAACTACAGTTTATAGAACAGATGGTCAGCATAATATAAAAAGACAAACAGAAATATTATTAAACATACACATGACGAAACTATTTTAATGTTGATTTCAGAAAATAAAAACAAGCAGGAAGAAAATAATTAACTTTATTGATTGGTTTGTGATTTTGAATAATAATACATATATACATACAGTTTATTTCGAATATTTAACTTAAGCTTTTTAATTTTATATTGACTAATGATAACTAATTAATCAATCAAAGATTTTATTAGCCCGTACAATATAGAATACGTAAGAACGTGATGTTTACACCCGCGGAACTGCTTCATCTTCAAATTAATTCGCACTTTCCAATATATCACGTTGTAGATGTCGTATCTAAAAGCAGAATCTTGGACACGTGTAACAAATATACGCACGTAGGTATGAGTAAATTAGCATTAAAGTCGTTTTAGATACCGAAATAATGCGATCATATATTATCTCTTTGTATGAATCATGAAACGGTTATAATTTGAATTCAGAACGTCTGTTGTTTCGTACCTAGTTGGGCCGCACGACCGAATGGAAGGCGGAAGAGAGGCGCTTGCGCAACTGACATTGAATCGAGCGGTCTTCGATTGGAGGTCAGCCGGCATACGTATATGTAGTTTAATGATAATAATTTAATCACTATTTGATCACTGAACGTATTAAATCCTAATGTTTTTCTTGTTTGTCATATAGCAAATCACTGAGAAATGCGTAAGAGGAAAACCGCAAATCATTCTCATAAACATTCCAATATACGAAAGAGATTTCTCGGTAACAGGATGTGAGGTACAACAACAGCGTTCAGCCGCACGCGGAAGTTATACGAGAGTATATTGTGAGTGCGATACGTTTCGTTTGTTTTGATGTGTGTTTTCCGCCATCCGGTTCATAATTATAGCCGTGTCGTCACCAGCCTTGTTTACTCGGTACCTTACCGAGATAACATCCGACCCGATCCGTTCATAAAGAACTTAGCTAACGCGTCACTCGTATACAAATCAGTATTTTTTTGAATGAAGGTTGCAAAAACCGTGACTGTTGACGTCATCTGCAAAGTTAGCTGGAGTTGGTCGATAAACGTACTAATTTCATCAGCTGGCAATGTCACCTTCGTGTCATTCATTAGCTCACAAAGGTGAGTAAAGTCAACAAATCTGTAAAAATTCCCCTGCAAAATGTCGTATCAGCATAATAAGATGATAATAACTGTCTTGTGTTATATCGCATAAACACTTAATGTGAATAAATAAGTATCCGTTCACATACGTCTATGAGGAGTGGAAGAAATACAGTGAATGTGCGTGACGTGTTGGCGTGGTGCATCGGTGCCGCATCGTTATCGGGTTTCGCAAGAGCGCGTTGGCCGTGTCCGGGGTCCACCGTCCTTGGCCACGGTTCCAGCAGTGGCCGGCTCGTTGGCCGCGGCCGCGGTGCGACCGTGCGCAACCGCTTCCGCGTGTTCTTACGTCACAAACAAACAATTCGGAATTCATACCATTACGCGTCTAATCAATACCGCCGAGAAATTATTAGCTGCGTCACAACGTCGTGCTCACCCTAGGACAATTTCACCGCTATGACGTCAACCGGTCGCTACGGGTCACGTGCTATGGCGTACAAACCCCCCCGCAATCCTGGCGTGGGAAGCTCGGTGCGTCAAAAATGTATAGAACTAGAAGTGGGCGCTCACGTTTCGTGAACTTTGAAACAATTTTCTTTGTAAAATAAATAGAATTTTGTACAGCTTCATTGTGTATATAAATTATGTATTACCGTTCAAAGTATCTCATTACGTAAATGCAAGCTACATTGTTTGTCGAGAATTTGGATCGAAATTAAATTAGTTACACATTGGACTAAATATTCGTTACAAAATCAACGTCGCTTATTGATAATGTTGTATTAAAGATCACTGTGATTGACACAGCGTTTCACAATTATAACTTGGTGAGCAGTGCTTGCTACGCAATAGATTGTTGCATATAAATCATAGTACTTATAACTGCGTGTAGGGGTTAAATTATTAATTTATTACACGTGAACTAAATATGTTTTGCACATAATAACGATGATTACACAGGTCGTGCGCGAATGTGCCTTGCCATTACTAACTGCGCAAATTGTCTTGAAATCTGTACAAACATCGATTGTATGGAAGAAAACAAGAGTGGAATGTACAATAGCGCTACTAATGACGCCAACGATATTGTAGTACCAATATTGTTAAATACGACGATGACTTCATGTTGATAGGAGATCATCATACTGACAATGTCATGACCTGACCGGACGGAAGAATGAATAATTTAAACTTTAATGAAAATATATTTAAGATTCAATTCACATAATTATTTTGCCTTTTTGTGAATTGTTTAATTTAATAGCTAAACGTCATTTGTCTTAAATTATAGAGTTACAACTTCTTTGTGTTGTTTTTTCTTGGTGTTAGCTGAGATATTTTTACTGAAGCTGTTAAGATAATCTACTATTATTTATGTATAACGATTCCAAATTCAAAAGTTTCTGACTGTGATATAGAATGAACTATGTATATCAAATGTGTTGAGTGAAACAAATATTGTAATGTAATTTAAAAACTAACGACATAATTTGTAAATTTCAATGCAAAATCCTAAAATGACGTAAGTCCAAAATGACAGGTATTGTTTTGTCGCGTTTGGTTACACAACCGGTGACCGCGAACTGAGGTCGGATACGTTCTCATATTTTATTATACGTATTCTTCAATCTCGAACGCGCGCGCAGCGAGGCCAGAAACACGAAAAGAGTACCATTTCGCAACAACTCGTTTCAATGTCACTGCGAGCGTTCCTGAATTGATCGTTACTACAATTCGCTATGTATCAATTATTCACACTTTACATATTTTAGGTTTCATTCGAGAATTGAGACTATCAAGCACCACGCTTTATTTATCAAATACATTGCGTTATTACATTATTATCAAACCTCATTCAGCCAATCTAGATTTTATCTAAATAAACTCAATTCTTTAAAAAATGTCTTTCATATACAGTACCGATGCACTTGTAGAATGTATGTGAACTTTAATTGTAACTATATTTATGAACAAAGTAAATATTTATGTCAATGTTTTCAATGTCAACAGTGGCGCAACTGAAAACTAAATAAACCAGTACGTGGCCTATAGTTAGGAAAGGTTCTTTTGCTGTTATAGAACAAGTTTAATCGCATCTTATTTATATACAGATTCTAAAATTATTTTTATATTACAACACAACATTGTTTGACATTCGAATTAATTAAATAATCCAGTGCTTATATTAATCACGTGGTGTGTTTTGGCAAGTTTGTGTTGTGTTGGAAGTGTTGTAATATTGGCTGGCTGTGTGCAATGCTACGTTTTCGTCATTTCCTCTTGTTGACCGTGAACTGAGTTACGTCAGCGCTAGAGTTTCGGAACGAGATTAGGATGCTCCTACACTTTGTATACAGCGGACGATCGACGATCGCCCGCCTGCTCCCACTCTAAATTAAAGCTATTTAGAATACATGAGAACATACTTATAAAATTTCTTACACTGTTCTTGAAAAAGGTTAACAATACATTCATTGTTTTTGTAGAACTCTATATTTATTATGTGAAAAAAAAAATATTTATGTCAATGTTTTTAATTGTTTAAAATTCAGATATTCTAGATCTGAATTAGTAAGAAAATGTAGGAACAAAAATAGAATATGATAATATTAATGTGTTAACAAGGAACAACTCAGAAATGGTATAAAACGTAAGAGCCCAGACAATACCAAAAAGATAACAGTATGACAAAATTAGAACTAAGTGGTATTTAAGAGGTTAAATAAATAATGCATTCGCCTACAACATTATTGAAACCTAAATAAATAAATTGATACAACGACGTGACGAAAAACGTAATTGAACAATATAAAGTCGAGGTTACCATATCGAAAAATCGTGTCACTGCAACCGAGCAGGAAACCGCAGGACTAATGCTCGTGACTGGCTTGTTAATGTGAATAATGAACATTGGTTTATAAACATATGAAGCGTCCCCAGTGCACTACATACGCGTGAGTTTACCAGTTATGGGCAGAAATACTAGTAAGATGACTGCACAAATTATTAAAGGCGAACCGGATAAACCGTAGACAAAAAGTGCAAGGCGTCTGACGCTAACTCAAGTATTTTTAGCAAGAGACGCATCACAACTGCAGATTGAGGTTTAATCGTAATCGTGGCCAGAGCCCGACCGGTTTTGACTTATTCTTTTTTCAGACGTTCGCGCGACTCGGTTTTAGGGCAAGGAAATCACAAAACGGATAAATCAATCCTAACACAGTTTAAGTAATGTTATGAAGGTACAAACTGGTGACTTATGTTTTTCATTGTTTAATAATCTGGCATATTTGTTCAGTTTGCGCATGAGGCTCCCACGCAGGAGCCAGACAAATATTTACTGAAATGAAAATATGGAGCGTCTAAATTGGCACCGCCTCCAGTTTTTGATTCATGAGTACGACGCGACGTCTTATTTAAAAATGAAAACTTATCACCCACGCTTCACTACCATCGGATTAATGTAACCAAACTGTCAACGGCTGTTCTACCACTTTGATAGTTCGCAAAATTGACTGTCGTCTGCAGAATATCGAGTTGTTGAACTTTGTAAACAGGAAAATGCTGACACTAAAAGCGAGAGAGCATCTCGCAAGATTTACGATATTGGGTTCGGTAGCTGGGGTCAGTGTAGCCGTATTATAGCACACATTCGGATGGTTGATCTATCTTTTTTGTGTCTGTTAAACTCATGTTGAACATGTCTCGATCAATTTTATATTTTTATTGCAGCGAACTCGTTTTATTTGCTGAAACTTGTACGATGTTTGGAATAAGGCTTGCTGTTGTTTTTGTTTTGTTCGAGCGCTGGCGAGTGTGAAAGGACAATTAATGCCCTTTCAAGTTTTGTATGTTTTTTGTAGCGTTCAAGTCACAGAGGAATGGCTCACATGCCTACGCAAAAACGGACAAAGATCTAGTAAGTATAATCTATTAATAGACTCTTGTAAGAGGAGTTACTATGTTTGTAGCTTTATAAATCAGTGTAAGCCACGTCTAAAATTATCACCAATTTACGGCGGTCGTATGGTATGCCTACCTATTATCCGTTGAGGCTAAATTTGGACTCATTTGAGGGTAAGTATATTTAGCTATAGAGGGTGCGAGGCTAGTGACCCGACAAAAATTTCCTATGATTCATCCCTACACCCCTATTGTTACCCCAATATTTTGAAGTTCCCTCTTCGATGACGTCATAAAAGTGCATCGATGTTAGTGTGTGTAATTCATCACTTTATCACATTCGATGATTCATCGTTGAGAACTTTATTTATCTTTTTCTCCGAATCTTTTACAATGACACATTCACCATACAGTTCAAATGTAGGGTCTGTTAGCTACGTGCATTATTGAGCGTATTCTTGCAAGTAAACAGGTTCATCGAACTCATTGTTGTTTTCTGCCGATAATGTTATCGCTTCGAGTGAGACTATAGTTAGGCAGGTACAATTATATGTCGAAATTAATGTGACAATTTCTTTTAATAGTAAGTGCGTTAAACTTAATGAGCTTACTTTCTTTTAATTAAGATTTTTTGTAGGTTACTGTATTGATGTTGTTTCAAATGTTTACTTAAGTTTTAACTCTTTTTTCGTTTGGGAGCACACAAATTGTACCGAGGGAATATTTTTAAACTTATAATAAATGCTCTCACGTCACGTCAACTTTTTATCAAACTGCTACGATACGCACAATTTATATATATTATCAACAAATTTACACGGCCGGTAATTTTGATTACAAAGAAATTGATATATTATCTAAAAATTCTATGTAAATAAATCGAATCTGTAAGTACATCAACATATTAATTAAGATCTCGATTGTGTCTGTTGTGTTTACGGTGTGTGATTTCGGCGGTCAGTAACCTTCGCGACACGGATGCGACTGTGGAGTGTGGACGGCGACGACGCGACGTGCGCGCCACTAAGCATCAAATACCGCAGACGGCTCCAAAACAACATAACGCACGCCCCTACTCTCACAAGCAAGTTTCAAATGCAATGCAATAAAAGTAAATGCACCAGTGAATAAACTCCCTCGCTACAGAGCAGCTCCAGTGACTTATGAAGGCTTTGTTGCTACCTCGTTAAAAGTACGTAATAACTAATTTCAACTGGAATGGAACGAAATGGAACTAGGGGAAAATGGAAATGTATTCTGGCGTGTGGCGACGGCCACTGATTCCTCCTTCGACATAACTCAGTTCTACGTGAGCGGTCAAGAGAGACGGAGTTCACTACAAGGGGGCGCAATTATACTGTCTCAGACATATTTAATTGCTGGCACGTGCATATTTTTTGCTCTCGTTGCAGTGAACGCACCCATCTTTTGCAGGGAGCAGTCGCGTGCGTTCAAGCACCGTGATATTTTTTGCAAGCCTTTTCGCCGTGCCTTATGCTCTAGCTCGAGAAGGTTAAATCAGTTCAAATCATATTGCTTCGTGCCGTTCACAGCTCTGGAGTTACAATGTGTTCTGTGAGTCATACGGTGATATCATGATATGACACCACTGTTGTTTTCCATGAGTTGTGTGAAAAATAAACTCGATAGCTTTAACGTTTGTTGAGTTTCAATTAAAGAGATGCCTAAGCGGTAAGAACTCTTGTTATGGGCTGTTTGACGAGATGGTCAAGGCTATAATAATTTGCGCTGGCCTTGATAATGAATAATAATATTTTGAATGAAGTTAGAGGTAGTTCTTTTTATATACACTGTAGTTGTTGATACAATAAGTGGAATTCTCATGACTCAATCCGTGAACAATTTAATTGATGGTAGATACATTTTCAAATGTAGGTTGTGCAGATGTAGGCAAACGGAGCGTGTCACAACACACGGGCGTCGTATCGGTGGATAAGTGCGCGGTTACGCAAATCCGCAGATATGTCGGCGCTGCGCGGGCGCGCCGCTTGCACAAGGTTTCGCAGACCTTTGTTTTACGCAACCGGATCGATTTAATAGCTAGTCGTGCGTTTTCTCAGCTGTGTACTCGATAGCAAAATTAACGACACAGAATTGAGAAATTTACAAAATTATTCTAATGTCGGAAACAAATAAAGTCTAAGAAATTATAACAATAAGATGAGAAAAAAGAGATTGAGTTTCCGGTGCATGGGCGCTATTACAATAACCTGTTGGGACGCTCCGTCAGTATAGCAAGATCCACGTCAATACCGATATGTTATGGCTCTTTGAATTCTACTCACAATCAGATTTACTTTTGTATTTATGACACCTATGTCCGGTAATTCATTCAGGAGACGGTCGCATAGCCATTATGTTTTGTCGAACGAGCGAGTAGAGGCGACTTTCGTTTGGGAGCATTGCACTATCGCCAGCGTCCGGTAGTCATATCCGGTGTTTTCGTACCACCAAAAAAGGTGCGAACACGCGTTATTTATAGCCGTGACGAATACTTACGTCGTCCTCGCTCGTTCATTTATTTTCAGAGTGAGGGAGTAGCGTGGGTGTAATAAATTCGAAATCATTCCGGGTTATTTAACGGTTGGTGTATGAATAGCGCAGCAACGAAAAGATGGTCAAACGAGAAGGTGAACGATGAGTCATCAAGGTATTTAAGAATTCTTTTAGTTGGTTCAGGAGTACAGGAGGAGGCGGCGCGGCGTATCGTCGGCGGCAGCAGTGGCCGTGCGACATTGGCACAGTTGCGCGCGACCTCACCACGCCGCGCAAGTCGCGAGCGAGGCCGCGAATAAACGCCCCAAAACAACTAACTAGCACTACGCTTGAATTCCGGCACGCCTGAATCACACTACAAATTAGCACCCGATGTGCGCTTGGTTATCTATACGAGCAGAGCGTTACGTAGCCACACCCGCGAGAAAAATAGCACTGACATATATGCCAACTACGTAGTACCGATTACTTTGCAAACACAAAGGTTCATTACGCAAATCGAACCATAACGGTGAAGTAGGAATGCACCCAAAGTTATACAACTTGCAAAATTGAGGTATGGTTATATTACAGAGCGCTTAGTATTATGCAAAAAGATCGCTGTAATGTGGAGGTCTCTTGCACCACAAGCCTTTGGCAACTTCGTTTCAAAACGTTTTCAAAATAGCGTAGGTAGGTACACGGCGTTGTATCGACTGTTGCCGAAGTACCGGTGGACGGTGACCACCTCGGGGTATGTATGGGGTTAGCGTGTTGCACATTTTTTGAAACGAAAACGGATGCGTGTTCATCCAGTAACAAAATTTAACACATATTGAAGAGATGTGAGTGTATGTCGGTGGCCGGGCCGGCATGCGATGTGGCGGCGTCTACCGGGTGGCGAGGCGGGACGTCTATCGCGGACCAATTTGGCACATCCGCCAGAGAACGCTTACATGCAGAACCGTAAATATCCCGTCCGTTAAACACGACAGACGTGCAAATACCCGCTAGATACATTACTGATTTTATAAATTGCGCTCTGCATTCTCGGATCAATTATCAAAATACCTTATCATCACGACCGAGATAACATTTTAAGTTTGCTCCCTTGTTAATACAGGGAGCTGCTATAGGCTTGCGTAATCAAATACCGCTGCACAGTCGTCATTGTTTGCGATACATTCGATCATCCGAGCCGGCTTCTGTATACAACGTTACGCAAAAGCCCGGGTTTTGTTTTCTTACCTGAATGATTCAACGAAGTTATTATTTTGTCGGGTGGATTGGGCGGGATGCCTCTGAACAATGTGCCGAGGACGATTTTTATTACCTGATCTTATTTACAAAGGACGAAGCCTTCTATGGCAAGAAAACATAGGCTCCATTCTGTCTGGTGCGTTAATAGATTTAACTAAAACTCAATTGTAACAAATAGACGAGACAAATCGGATTTTAAAGACAGCATGCGGACAAAGGCTATTTTTGTTCCGCAAATATATTTCCGCCATATCCTGTCGGTGATGCCAATAAAAGAATGCTTTATTCATATAAAAGGTAGTTTAGATTCAAACATCCGGCTTTTCGTGAAGACTGATGTCACTGTTGTGATTTATTTGTAAAAAGTAATAGTTACATTATTATTGTATGAGTAAAGTAAACCTCTATTAAATGATGCAGTATTTTTTATTCTTATACATATATAGCGGTAGAGTGCCTAACGAGGATCGTGCTACCTGCGTTATCGCGGACCGGCCTTCTTTCCTCCCTCAAGGTCTACGCCCGGATATACCACCGGAGATTTCTCTTGATAGTTTCTAGTTACACACGAACCCCTCATTTGTAATAGTTGATAACAGAGAAAGTCGAGTCACCCTCAAACATTTGTTAGGGATACAATCTCTTTGAATCTCAGAATTGAAATTCAACCCACATGGTAAAGCGAGGGTCATTTTCGTAGGCAGTAAATTATTCTCAATTACTGCATATCTCATACATAAAAATAAATTCTCATAATAACTACATATTTCGGGACCTATTGTAATCGTGAACGTAACCATTTTACTAACCTTTGCTAATAGTTTCGAAAGGTGATTCGAAAAAATCTGTTTTCGTACTAAAAATAAATTACAAGCAAGTTTTAAAAAAAAAAACACTTTCAAAAGCGTCAAAGGGAATACGGAATCAATATTAATGATCTTGTTTACCTTTGATACAAGATCGCGAGATGTTGTTCACGGCGTAGCGCCGGTTAAATTGAATTTATAATTAGGGGTGGCTATCCATCGTATAGACGTGAGAACTGAGGTCAAAAGGCGGGACACTTGCTCATATTGCACCTTCACCGGTCACTATTCTCACGATTGCAAACAACAGCTGTATAGTTATGACCAATGAAAACATGTGCCATCATTAGAATTTATTAGGGATAAATATGGTCAGCTGCTCGTTTACAAATAAAAGATTTTATGAGCATCTAAATAATCATTGGATACAATTACAGAAAGGATGTCTTCTGGGAAAAAAATATTAACATAATGTTCATTAAGCGCCTTGGGTCACAGATTGTTCAAAACAGCTGTCTACCTGATGTCCAACACGCAAAGGTCCGTTATCATAAAATATTAGAAAAAGCTATATTTCCGCTCCAAAACCAGCACATGGCAAAACTGGATATGCATCTGCAATATCCTGCCTAGTAAAATTAGCAGTCAGACAAAACTGACGTCTATGAACGAGCGCGTCCCGTTTGCTCAACAATACATAGTAACAGACTACATACTCATTGCATCCAGCGGACATATAGAAACGATTGTTTTCAGTTTAAAAATTTCCCTGGAAATCATATACATATTTATTTGCATTTATATTTCTCAACGTAACGACATCTCTTTTGAGAAGTTTCATGCGGCGAAAGTTTATCTTCTCTGTTGAGGGTCTGTGTAATAACTAAAAGTAAAACATTCCAGCTTTGAAAGGCAAGTTCGGTAAAGGCTCCTCAAGACGCGGCGCGGTGTACTTTGCCATTACGTAAAGGGTAAAGCAAAAGTTTTTACATTAGAGGCACGGTTGCGATGCTTTCCGTTCCGCATCGCAAACCGACGCTTTTGACAACACTCGCTTTGACGATGCCACGCTGTAAGAGTATTAAATTTTGTCTGTCCACTCGACGGCGGACTGAATTAATACTGCTGTGCAATATACAGATGGGCTTTCCTTTTGTCTACGTTTGTGAGTAATATTGCGTTTCGAACATGTCTGCGGCTAAGCGGTCGTATCAAAGGCATGTTCACATTCGCGATATAAATGTCACTAGGGACGAAGTTTCAAAGGTCACAGCAACTGTCACAGCGAACGTACCGAATATTGACCAAGAAAAGACATTTCATATATATACGTAGGTCGTATGTTGTGTATATCGGAGTAGGATCTACAGAAGTCTAAGTAAAAAATAGACAACTTTCTCGCTTATACGAGATTGTTATTCATTTGTTATTGTACACAAAAAATGCACATGAAATGTATTTCATCGAGATGTTATCAAATCAAAAAATGAATAAAGAAACCAATAAAGGAATCTTATTAAACCGACAATAACGAGGGTCGGGATACGGGCAGGTGAATAGAATTTATTTAAGAGATCTTTGAGGAATGTGCTAGTTAAAAATTACGTATGTTAAGGGGTGCATAAACTTGATTTTATTGATCCAGGGGTTTTCTCAGGATCACCTGATCTCATGAGGGTGCATAAGGGTAAGCAGGTACCCATATGGTAATAACAATACGGGGGTCAGCGATGCTACGATGCGACATTTACACGGTGCGGCAGTGCAGCCGCATTACCGCAGACCCTTGACCCGATTGTGGCGCGCAGTATTGTACGTAGCAATGACACCTTTTGCCTTGAGCCGCTAGCATTGCCGGAGATATTTGCAACAATGGAGGCCAGATAACATTTCAAAAGTTTGAAAATCCGTTGGCTCCTACCGGCCGACACGAGCCGTCATTAATACAACTGTTGAGTAATCCTATTGTAGCGGTGATTGTCATTTATTATAATGAATTTGTTATATGTCATTGTAAAAAACCTCAAGTTCTTAGTCAGTGGTATGATTAACCATTCACTTGAACGGGCGCTATCTAATAAAGGAACTTCTTCGGCGGCGCCGTGGCGCAACGTGTCTGCAATACTTTACTTTATCGAGAACGACAACTAACATTACTAGGGCGACACATAGCGCAAGTGAATCGTCATAATGAATGACTTGATAACCGTTTATCGCAGTAGCACAAGGCGCTTGACTCATAGAGGAAACGACTGACTACTTAAAATACAAAGAGCATTTCCGTTTCCCTTCTACCATTTTTTATTAACTTATCGGTTTTCTCACGATTGATCTCTCCAGAGTAGTAAAAAAGTCAAGGAAGAAATCAATCGCCTAATTCTACTCGGATCGATATCAGTTGCTATCGGTTCGTTGCATCAGAAATTTTGGCAACTAAAGTATTGCGACCGGTCTGAGCTGCCTCAGATGCAATGCGAAATGTTGTTAAATAAAATTGAGTTTCTCTATAAATACAGGTGTCAGTTTCATAATGCCAACACTCACCTTTGAGGATCCGCGAAGACAAACTTTCTCAGTTTTAGATCCCGTAAAACAATGCCTTGTTTATGACATGCCGCTACAGTTTCTGCCATTTGTCTGAACAATCTGCGAGCTTCATGTTCCCTTAGTCGTTTTCTCGCTCTCACATATGAGTGGAGGTCTGAGTGTGATCGAGGGAATATTAAGTACACTCTCTTATCGCCGACTAGAACTTCGTGTATGGGATTAACGTGCGGATGGCCATCTAGGCGATAGTGGGCCTGGAGTAAGCTGCTGCAGTCTCGTGATACCACCTGGAGGAAAATATTTATATTACACACCAATTTCACGATAGGATATTGCACTTCTTTTGGTTTGGATACTAATAAGGATACAGGTCCGGTGTGTCAATGTTTATCTGAAGGTGCTTTAGGGGAAAATAAATTGTTTCCTCTGAGCCCACTCGCTCCTTACAATATTCAACGTAGTATTTTCATTAGCTGTAGCTGTTTTCCTACAAACGTTGACCTAGTTCTTAGTCGCGTGACTAAAGAACTTATTGTTCTCTCAGAGAAGTAGTGTCTTTAATTTATTCTTATATTATATCAACATTATTAAGTTTCTGTTGAACCCTATACATAATATATATCATTTATATAGTGATCTTGGATCCCTCTGGTAAATAGATGAAAAGGCATCCTATTTCAAAGCGGTCATGATTTAAAAGGGCTTAGTCTAATGTGAATAACGAGCTTGAAACATTTATTGAATAGAAGCGAGTTAACCCTCATTGCGAACGTTTCGCAGTTGACTTCAAACAGAATACGGGTGTCAGACGAATAGAAATCAAATTAAACGGACAAGATATTGTTGCAATATGGTTTTCAATGGTAAATAGACAAGAGTGTGTAAACTGTAAGATTTCGAGTACGGTACATGACGCGTCTATTTGGGTATTTACTGTTACTTTTTAATGAACGCTTACATCTCTTCGTGCCCACATTGTGATCGACGTGAAATGCCAACGACATTGTGACCGCAAATTTCAAATGTGATATCCCGACTCATGGATGATGAATCACGTCGCGTGCGTCAAGCCATTTCTTTTAAACCATACCGTACTGTATTTATAGTTTTAGTTATTTCAGACCAATCACCCTAGACCAACCGTCGCTTTTTCGATTTCTGTTATAAATACTGGGCGTTGTACGAAAATAAAACATGACCCATTTGTGGATATGTTTGCGAAAACAGATACTGATAAGAATTTGCAGTGTTGACAGAACACTTGATAATATTTGAAATCGAACGTATTTTACGGGAGCTAACCTACTTCGCTGTTATCAATATTTGTATAATCGCAAGGTATGTATATGATTGAGTCTATTGCAAAATATTTGTAGAATGTCCTCGATATACTTGTACAATTTGGCACTGGCTCTAACGGTTATGATAACCTAGCTTCGACTCGATTACAATTTTCGAATGATTTCCTGTTGTTATTTTATTTCGTTGTTTTAGCATAACTAATTTGCAAGGCCTATTGGCGGTACTAACTTAAATTCATTGTTCATCGCTTACAAAGTAACTCGTTTAATTGTATACAGTCGTAAGCAATTCAAACAAAATTTCATAGTGTCCTTGCGTAAAGATGGCGAGTTTATTTCACTTGTATTGATAAGCTAAATAATGCAGCAGTTTGTTAGCGCTACGAAGCCGGCTCATTCTAATGTTGAGTAGTGGGGGAATAGAGGGAGGCCTCGCGATGACATTCGGCGATCGGCTTGTTATCAAACCGTCTATTTCACAATGTCAATGAGAAGGTCAAGCCTATTTTCGGTTGGAAGTGATGCGATCGTTTAATGTATTACGAATATTAACAACATGAGTTAATATAGATCAAAATTTGACGGTCTCAGAGTCTGTAGCACACATGATGAATGTGAAACAAACGTGGCAGCCGTGTCGGCAATAGTTGGTGTTGTAAATACGCTCGGCGTTTAGCAACGATAACGTTGCCACACTTTAACCTTGCCAAGTTCTCACGAGGGAAGTGCCTATTCTGTGCCTTGACAATACCCGTATAAGTCTTTGTTACTAACCTATGTATCCTGTATTGCCTAAAATTACCTATAAAAAGCCTACCCAATAATCGAAGTTTTAAAACTTGTTTTATAACTAGTTTTTTTCTGCAAAGGCCTTGTAAATTTGATTCATGGAATCCGAAAAAGGATATTTGGATTCATAATCGTCGATTCTAGATTAGGTATTCATACGATTAAGTACTTTTGATTACGTATTATTTTACAAAGTGCATGTTACGTTAAACCTACTATTGTAGCTCATTAATTAGCGTGTTATTAATGTTATAATTGCTGTTATTGTTAGGTTATCGATTGCAAAACTCGACACATGACATTGTAAAAACGGCGATGGCTGTGGCCTACAAGTGCGATCGAGCAGCGCGAGACCATGACATATAAAGTATGACATCGCCTCTGAACAAGATGCTATGAACAATGCACGCGAAACTTGTGAAAAAAACCATTTTTAAACATTAATTAAACTTATTTACAATCATTTACGTAATGACAACAACTCTGGACAGTGATAATTGAACAACAAAAATAGGTACATAACACTGATACAATATCTACCTTTTTATTTTTTTAATAACATTTACCAATTTGAATACTGGTTTATCAAAATAGTGTGGTAGGTAGCTGTAGGTTTTACTTTATTGTACTGTGCAAGGGCCTATAGGCGTAAAGTTAATTTTTTTATAACTGTTTAAATTGTGTAGGGAGACGATATGTGGGCATATTGACTACTTCGATTATCTCTACATGGGGTCTAAATCCCGTGGGACAGTCAAACCCTTTACAGTTTGCAAGACATTTTGTCCCTTGTAGGTACGTCATTAAATGAACCGCAATTAATACACTGATATGTATAACCATTTCAATTAAGATATAATTGGATTACAGTAATCTTAGTTTGAACTGCCTTATAGGATTTTTTCTTGTAACTTAGAATAATATTTCGAACTAGATGATTGGTTAATTACTTGACTAGTCTCAGAGGTCGATCTAAAACAAGAGATTACACACTATATCAATCAAACAAAGCTACGCAACAGCTGTTGAAACCCGGCACAATTACAACATACACACGTTACGCATCCTATCCGTGTCGCGAGACCAAACAGATTCTAGCTATTCGAATTTCGAAAATAATATGAAAAGTTGGTATATGAATCAGTTTCATGAGTAAGAGAAGGATAGCTTCGAAACATTGCTAGTTATAAAATTAGTCGTCCTTACTAAGTAAATACACCTATACATGTAGGCAGGTAACTTTATGTGGGTATGAAGTTATATTATAAAGAGAATACTATACATTTGCATAAACTGTTGCGATAATTTCAACTGATAAACTCGTTACTAAAGGCTGGGGATCGAGGCAGATAGTCGCCGAGTTCCTATAGGTAGTAGTGTACTGTATGTATGCCTTATACGATGCATAGTTTCTCTGTAAAGGTATAGATAGCTAAGTATGTAGGGATACTAATAAACACGTCACAGTTCCGGGAGTCAATGCACTTACGTCATTTTCTAACAAGTAACTTTAATTAAATGTTACTTTGAGTGGGGAATTATGTTCTAAACACAAACTTACTTTGCAAACATACTCCTCTTGCGTTCGCACGTCCACACACCGACAAAGGGATGAGCCCTCAACTTGTTCCAATAAAAGGTATTTTTCAGCGACTAGCGCTGCTTGAAACTGGTGGTGAGGTGGCGGAGGACTGCTAGGGGCCGGCGGGCTAGGAGATGAAGGAGCCGCGGCCAACCGGTCGGCAAGCACAGGCGACGGTGCTCGCTCCTCGGTTTTACTGCTATCCTCAGTGTCCGGAACGGGCACCGTCACGGCAGGCTTGCTCAGGCGCAGCGGCCACAGCAATGATGGCGATCCTGGTTCCATCACTAACACTTAACACTGTCACGTTACACTTATGTTCACTAACACACGCACAAACACTTAATTAAGATGAAGGAACTACGATGAGATGAACATGATCTGCAACAAATAGAAACCACCGATTAGAATTTCCTGTTCCTATTGGCACTTGTGAATTCACTGCACCGACGATGTTACAAAATTTGAAACAAACGAGACAATCGACACGATTTAGTAACGTTATTTAGTAAGGGGAAATTACGAATAAAGTACGAACCTTGAAATGATTCGCCCTGAGTGGATATCGTACCAAAATTTGACAGTCCGTGATCACGAACAAGTCGCTTTATAATGTGAGGAATTACTGGAATAGTCTTCAAGTAATTCATGCACCGATAGACGGCCAATATTTTGGGCCGGTGTCCGCTCGGGATGTTGTGAAACTAAACGAACACACGTCCTATTCTCACTAATGCCATTGCGAGACTGACGACGCTCGCCGCCGCGAAGCCTCGGACCGGCAACCGATCCAACGTCCAATGTCGACACACCGTCAGCTTGCGTAGTACGCTAGAATACGCCACGAGTATTGAAGTCGAAATGGTAACACTATGTTTGTCTCTTTCTTTCTAGAAGTTTGTTCAGTCAGAAGAAAAGGAAAGAATTCAACCATTCATTACGTTTGGCAATGCAATAGCAAAGCAAACGTTTGTTTCAATATTTTTCACAAGAGCAGGTAATATTATTTCATTACACATTTACCTTCAAACTCTTAATTTAATTAATTTTCACGTATTTATACAACACACGTTTATTAATAAACAAGTTCTTTTTAACACACCAAGGTATCAACAAAGAAGTGTCATAACTGTTTTTAATGAGTATTGTGATGAGCAATGATGTAATCAAATTATAATTCTTGTTGCATTTGAATAAGTGGGTACATTCCTATATTTGTTGTGATTTTTGATAATTAGATATGAAATAGTCTGATAGAACTGGTAAGAACCGCAGGTTATTTCGTCATTTTCAGCCAATGTCATTACTGTAAATACGTTTCGCATGTGACGTGATAATGAAGTTTTATACGAACTTAATATTCATGAACCATTATATCGATCGACATTGATATCCACGTAGGTACTCGATTGGGGCTTGTTTAAAACTTAAAGGTGCCGAAGTGTACCTACTCAAAATTTGTCTTTCATCGAAATTGGTCCTTTATTGTTAAGTTTACAATATTTTAATTGAATACTTCACACTGTTATTTATTTTATTGTAAAAGGTTTTTATGTAAATACTTCAATACTTATTTAAGTATTAAGTAGGTATATTTTACTTCATAGGTACATCTTATACTTTTAGTACAAAACGAGTAAAGCCACCGACCTATTCAATAACGCGACGTCGTAACATTCTTAGCTAATCAGATCAGAATGATTAGGTGTAAAAGTGAAACAAAATTGAAATAAGTACATACAAATGTAATTTAACTGTATCTTTTATATATTAGAATAACTTATATATTAGAATGTTTATCATTACAGGTGGTTACAGGTTTGAAAGAGCGCTACTTAAGACCTTATAGAATAGTGGATAGCTACCTGGTGACCCTTCTTACGAGGTAAAAATGTTTAGGGCGATTTTTTTTGTTCGCCTATTTGTGAAGCTTATCACTGTCACTACGCGATAAACTCAAAAGCTACTGTACGAGTTGTTATGCGGTTTTTATCATTAATAAATTAAATATAATAATATTAATTATAATAATTAAACAAACATAAATTTAATAGATAGTGATTCTTGAGGAAGGTTTTCGTATATAATTTGTTAATTTTAATATAATGGCTAAAATAAAACGATGTTGTTAAAGACGTTACGGAAAATATTATTTTAAAATATCATATTTTAAAATTTACGTAAGAACCCGTGCGAAGCTGAGGCGGATTGCTACTTGGATGATAATCCACTTCTTTATAATTTAACGTTCATAAAGGTCACGTAGTGTCTTATTTGAATGAATGATTTTGAATTTTAATTTAATTCCATAAACAACGTTTGCGTCAAGAATCTCTTTTACACCTGAGCCTTATTATTATCTTTTTCTCGTCAAATCTCCTGATCAAGAAAAGAATGACATTGATTGGTAAATGTGATTAATACGAGTAGGTATCTTGGTAACTCTTTTATGACCAGTGTCCCCTCAGTGGTCGAAAGCCGGCCATTATGCATTGAAAAAAAAATGGATTTATAAACTGCATGTTAGTGTGAGGTTGAAGCAAAGGAAACCTCCAGTTGTCCATCGTGTGGGTACTCACTATAAAATATACCTACTGATGATCAACAAATAAATTACCACTAACATTTCCATAAAACGACGATAAAAATAGTTTTATTGTAACTACGATATACCTATGTACTACGTATTATGGTTTATGGAAGTTAATTTTATAAACAGGTAACTAATACGATGTACGCGGTCTGTAGACAAGCCTAAAACGGTTTGCAAATTACGCCTTACATGAACTGATAAAGGGTGGCGTGATTTACGTCAGAAAAAATTAAAAATATTATGCTCGATATTTCATAGGCATGTGCGCAGTTAAAAATACTATTAACATCTTTATCGTGATAAAACAACAACGCTTACCCTTCTATGCGAATATGGCCACAATCAAATCAGTACTGAGGACTTTAATAGTTTACAATTGTATTATACTAGCTGAATTCTTACTATTTCATTACTCAGAATGTTTACATCGTCATATTTTAAGCAATGGTGTAACGGGGACTTCATTTCATTTTACTTCATTGGATTTATACCACAATTACTGTGCCTTTTTATTACAGAAAAAAAATTAGGTTACCGTGCCCAGAGCACTGCGTTTGAAAACGACTGTTCGTAGTTTGTGACATCTCAAAATAAATTAGTTTATGTTTTTAATAGCATTGCGCAATATATTTTCCTAGTTGTGTAAGAGTAAGTAAAGATCTCAAAGATTTAGTGGACGTGTTCCGTCGAGCCTGCAATAAGTATTGGTCATAATTTCATAAACAATACTTTTTATTGCGAATCCCAACGGAAGAGAAATATAATTGTAGTGAAATAATTATATAAAAGTTCATGACGTATGATGGTGACGTCGTTGGTCGACTGATGTTAAATGGCGCGCGGTTGCTTAGCGACTACTATGGTTACGCGCGCGTTTGTTGTTGTGAATTGCGAATGTTTATTTTGTTTTTACCTCAGTTAGAGTTACGAAAACCTTTATTGTCCTACTGCGCCCAGAGGAAAATTCAAATCGTAACCACCAGTATTTGGTTGTGGATGTGTAGTTACAGTTGTCTGAATTGTGCAAATGACTCTGAATAGGTAGTAGGTACGGTGATGCAAGTCAATGAGTAATGGCCTACTACATTTATATTAATAATAAAGCTGAAGAGTTTGTTTGTTTGAACGCGCTAATCTCAGGAACCGCTGGTCCGATTTGAAAAATTATTTCGGTGTTGGATAGTCCATTTATCGAGGAAGACTATAGGCTATTTATTATCACTATACTACTAATAGGAGCGGAGCACCAATGAACAATGTTTCAAAAAAGGGGGAAAATTTCACGCTACGGGCAATATAAGACACAAACGAGGTTGCGTGGGTCAGCTAGTATAATATAAAAGTTTCATACCTGTCTCGAGCACATGATGACACGCAGAGACTAAACGAGTCTATATCTTTACCGAGGTCCGTGGATATGCGGGAAACGCATTTAAGACACGTGGGTTCAGGGTGAAGGAATTAAATTAATAATCACACAACAAGAGCACTATAGGTAGGTTAATATCAAAATTAAAATCAACCGTAAGTTTTCTTTTTTTTTTTTAAACAACTCCCTAACTAGGAATAATTCCTGTGTCGCGGGGACTTAACAAACATACATGAAACGGACACAAAAACACCCAGACTTAGAACAACAATTTGTGGATCACTGGATTTGAACTCACAACACTTGGCGAAGTAGGGAACGGCGTGGCGACCGCTTAACCACTAGGCCAAACGTGGCCAAAATTTTGAAGTACTTTTAAGAAAGTTGGCAGGTACCTGTACAGTTTTATACAGTAAAACTTTTTGTTTTTTTTATTTGTAAGTCTATGTATAAGTTACATATCTAATAGATTATAGCTATCAATATTTATCATCCAGGCGAAAGTACGGTTCACAAAGGATGGAAAAAATACTACTGGGCGAATGTAAAACTTAATTTTTGTTTTATGACTTGTAAAATGTACCTACCTACTCACAATATAAATGTACGGAGGTACGTAATGTTTGGATATTTTTGCATGTGTTTTATACTTTTATTTCAGTGGCGTTATATTATTATACACTAACTGCGAATGCGAAAAGGACAGACTAATACAAAATATTAGTAACTCGTAAAAATAACTCGTTCCTTCACTCTTACATTTGCAAATTACTCGTATATTATTTATTTATATCTTTATTGTATACTTAAAATAAAAAAACATAACAACAGATGAGTTACAAAGTTATAGATGTAACAATTCGCGGTCTTATCGCTCACGGCGATTTCTTCCAGACAACCTTAATTATTATATTAGTGAGTAGCGACCCGCCCCGGCTACGTACGGGTGGATTTGAGATGCACCCAGCGACGACACGACACGACACATGCATTTTAAATCTGTAATATCTTCGAATATATTCATTTAAATTAGATACTGTAAGGGGCCATATTCATCTATATTAAATGCCCAATGTATCAAAGGTACTTAATTGGATAAGGATTAATTTTGTATTGCTTAAAATCACTTCGTATGCATTTATTCTCGTAAAAAGAAAGGAATAAAAATGGTTATTGTGTCATCGCGGACTTTTTTGTAGACCTTTTTAAGGTCTATTCCGTAGGGTGCAGCCAACGTTTGCAATGTAAGCGCAAAAATATATTTATTTATTTTTTATTGAATTGTGGGCAAACGAGCAGACGTATCACCTGATGGTAAGCGATTACCGCCGCCCATGGACACCCGCAACACCAAAGGCGTCACAAGTGCGTTGCCGACCTTTGGGGGATGGGAAAGGGGATGGTGGAGGGGTTGGGATATGGGCCTCCGGTATCCTCACTCACTCGGTGAAACACAGCGCAAACGCTATTTCACACCGGTTTTCTGTGAGGCCGTGGTATCACTCCGGTCGAGCCGACCCATTCATGCCGAAGCATAGCTCTCCCACGGTTTATATGTGTTTATTTACGACATCACATTAGAAACCTGTAAATTTATCAGTGTTTCTCTACACTATTATGCATGTTATACATATAAACCTGCCTCTTGAATTACTCTATCTATTAAAAAAAAATTCGTTACGTACTTTTAAAGATTTAAGCATACATACGGACGGACAGACAGCGAAAGCGACTTTGTTTTATACTATGTAGTGATGTGTAGTGATGATGATGATTATTATTGTTTCAAAACCATTCTGCGTTATTACTTTAAAAAGGTACCCCTTGTCGCTGACCAGGTAACTACTTACCTATTTCGATTGCGTAATAGGGTAGGTAGTTACTTAGGTACTTAGTTTGTTGTTAAAATTGGTGTCACACACTAATGTCTATGTTTCCAAACTACGTTAGGTTTCGGATAAATACACTAATTTCAGATTCTAGTTTTTAAATTGAATAATTGTATGTATTATGTACTTATCTACCATAACAATTATCAATAGTATAGCAAAACTAACTTATGATCTCTTCTAGCGTTTACAAAAAGATAACATATTTAGATTAAAAAAAAATGGATATGATCTTTAAGTCATATCTTACTATGGATAATTAAATTCCAATCGAAAGATCTCAAATAAATATAAACAAATACAATCTGTAGGTACGTGGCTGTGATAAAATTCTTAGTAAAATTTATATCATGAAAAATGATGATCACTAACAAACACTAATACAATTTTACTCATAAGGCATCCAAAGATGGTATATTAAGTAGATTTTTATTTATAAAGACAAAACACGCAATGTAGTCAGTGTCACGTTAATATGTCGTCAATTCGTCATGTTTGCACACTTCCAGTTAGCTTGGGTGATTCAACAGCAAACAATTCGAGCGAGTCCTTTGTCCGTCCACGTTAGTCGGGGCTCCTACGCATTCCCGATCGATGAAACACGGGATGATGATTTAAAAAGGGTCTTGAACCGAGTGATCTTAAAATATTAGTGTCTAATCGTCACATCCGGGTTAAACTGGTATTATACGAAAAATCTAACCATGTTTACTTGGATATTACCAAGGATCAGATCAAATATATTTCTAGAGATGCTATTTAGCTTCCGTACTCATAAGAGAAGAGAATTGTATTGCTGTTTGTCGAGATTTTTCTAAGATATCTATACATCTATACAAATACAAATAAATAAAATTGGAGTGTCTGTTTGTAACATTAAAATAACCGCGTTCTACTACATGCATATGAATGTATATACGGTACACATACCAAAAAATATATTTTTAAAATTTTTGTCTGTTTGTCTGTTTGTTCCGGCTAATCTCAGGAACCACTGGTCCGATTTGAAAAAAAATTTCGGTGTTGGATAGTCCATTTATCGAGGAAGGCTATAGGCTATATATCATCACGCTACTACTAATAAGAGCGGAGCACCAATGAAGAATGTTTCAAAAACGGGGGAAAATTTTCACGCCACGGGCAATATAAGACGCAAACGAGGTTGCGTGGGTCAGCTAGTTAAAAATATAACGACATCAATAAAAAATCAATGTACTACGTTGGGCAAAGCCATTTAAGTTTTCCATCGACACCATAAGAAGAAGAATGAATTGCGTTCGTTGTACAGCATTATATATTCACGCCACATTTTTTAATTGTCTACAGCTGGACATAGGACATCCTAAAAAGAAGGTCAAATATTATATTATCTACAACAATAAAATAGCATCTCAAGACCCAGCTGTGAAACCGTAAAACAGCTATAATTACGTGTAAACTTATTAAAGGTCCAACAATTTTATGTATAGCAATTTAATTTTGTTATTACATATAAAATTGTTGGACTAAACATAATCTTACCTGTGAGTACTTGTTAAAATAAAACTATAGTCAGCCACACTAATTTGGGACCCTTTCAAACTTTGTGTAAATAATAAGAAGAGTAATTATAACCGTGGGAGAGCCATCCACAAATGGGCATGTATGCATGCATGGCTGGCCGACCGTAGTGATACTAAGACCTTACAGGAGGATCAGTGCCACGCAATGCTATCGTTTATTTTTAAAATAAAGTTTTTATTTGCTTACCTTAGATACGGAGCTTTTAGAACATAGTACGTTAAATAACATTTAAGGGAGGAGTCACCTCTACGAGGTGTGCAAATGTTTTTCGACAGAGTGCAGTCATCGGAGCCCTATCCAACCTATACAACTCTCTTCTCTTGATTAAAGGGTGGAAGGGTTGTCGCTAGGAACTTACCATTAAGTGACCCATCTGCACACTTACTGTAACAAAATCGGCCAAGTGCGAGTCGGACTCGCGCACGAATGGTTCCGTACTCTCATCTGTATTTTTAAAGCGTCTACCTGTTACCATTGTTAATTTTGAGCAAAAAAACACGTTTAATGTTTGGGAGCCTCATTTAAATAATTAATTTATTATGCTTTTAGTATTTTTTTTAGTGTGGTAACATAAATACAATTGTCTAGCTGTCATAAATACAGCCTGGTGATAGACAGACAAAACAACAGTTGATTCTTAGTAATAGGGTACGTTTTTAACTTTTTACCCTTTAATTGCGAAACACTAAAAACTATTGTATTTGGGGATCGAATACACAAACTTTTTTTTTTTTTTTTTTTACGTGTGGAAACCCCCTCGGGCCGTCACCCCGCCGGGGTTTTTTTTTTTTTTTTTTTTTAAATACTATCACCTCCAATGTTAATTTGGAGCCTACTTTAAAACTAATCCTTCCATACAAGTTCTCGCTTTTATGCCTCTCGTACTTCTATTCCACATACTTATTCTTTCTCTCACTCTGCCTTTCATGCTTTGTTCCAGGTGGGATGCCTGTATTATATTATTCTTTTCTGAACTATTTTAAATTATACTATTATTTATTATACTATTATTATTTGTTTATATGTCTGCTTTCCTTTTTCTGGGGGGTAATAAATGTTTTGACACAGAGGTATTTGGTTTATTTTTGAAAATTTCTTATTCTAACTTAATTATTTAATTAACGTACAATATTTTATTTGTGGATTACTTAGCTAATATTATTTCTAATTATTTATTCCTATGACACTGTATTTTACATTTATTAATTACTGTTTTTGCTATACTACAGGTTAATAATATTATATTATTATGGAGTATACATCTTACGTGCTATTTCTCTTATTTACTATTTTTACTATATCTATACAAAAGTCTATGAACACTTTGCTATCTTTACTTTTACAATTATACTTAAATTCGCTACCGTTATTTTACTATTAATTTTTATTTCTATGTCATGCCTCTGCCTGCCGAACACCGGGCACTCCACCACGAGGTGAGGGACTGTTTCCATTGCGATCGGGTCGCAAATGCACGATGGGTTCTCCTTACACTTGAAACGCGTCAAATATTCGGAGAACCCACCGTGCCCCGTGAACAGTTGAGTGGTGATGCCGGCGATCTCCATCTTACGCACTACGCCGTAAGCAGATAAAGCGCAGGGGAAAAAGAGCTTGGTAACGGAGGCGGTCTCGCCCTCTCTGTATCTCCTGTTCCATTCGTCAAGAGAGGCCCGCCTTAGGCCTCTCTTCACGAACGAGACAGGGCACAGACCGTAGTCCGGTGCTCTCTTCAGACCCAGAGCCGCTTCCTTAGCGAGCTGGTCAGCCCGCTCGTTGCCACTCAACCCTGCGTGGGCCTTGACCCAGAATAGGAAAATTTCCTTACTCTGGGCCATGCCTTGTTGAATGGCTAACCTGGTTTCCACAGCAAGGGGATGGAAGGTGTGGCAGTTGGTAATAGTCTGGAGTGCGGCTCTGCTATCGCTGTAGATACCGAACGTGGCTTCGCCTCGCCTGAGAACCTCACTGGCCGCTTTGCGTATGGCCAGAAGCTCAGCCTGGTAGACGGTGCAATGAGACGATAGAGCAAGCTTGAGGGCCCTGATTTCGGCCTCGCCCTTCCACATGGACAGTGCGGCTCCGACCCGGCCCTCAATCCTGCTCCCGTCTGTATATATGCGCACCTGGATGTTGTCGGTGCGCTGTAAGTGTTCCTCGTCCACCAGGTTTCGGAACTCAAGCGCCACACGCTCTGCGGGGTGAGGTGCCTCTAAAGCCGGAGCTCTCCGTTCTATCTCCCTGTCCCCCAACCATGACTGGTACACGCCTCTCTTGACTTCGTATAACAAAGCCACCTCACGAACTCGGAGGTCTAGAGGGAGCATGCCCGCCAAGATTAGTGCTGAGTGCAGGGAGACCGTCCGGTAGCTCTTGCACAGCTTTTGGGCGAATCCCCGCTGTACCACGTTAAGCTGTTTTCGGACTCCAAGTCCCTTTGCCGCCGCGCCCCAGCTGCTGGCGCAATACAAGATCGTGGGCTCCACAGCCGCAACGTAGATGACTCGGATCACCTCGGGGTGTAACCCCCAGCTGATCCGAGCCATCCTCGCCAGCTTGTTGTAGATCCCGATCGCCTTTTTACAAATGTTTGTCACGTGTGTGTTGAAGGTGAGTTTGTGGTCGATGGTGAGCCCCAGGATTTTGATCTGTTTGGACAGCCCAATGTCTATCCCGCCCATGCTGAGGCGCGGGAGATCGTACTTAAGCTTCCGCGTGATTACCATCGCACAAGTTTTATGCGGTGCGAATTTCAGCTTCATTCCGATCCCCCACTCCCGCACACGCCCGAGAGAGGCATTGGCCTGTCCCTCAACTTCCAACGCTGTGTCCCCATCGAACACAAGCACCACGTCGTCCGCGAACGCTTGCACATATATCCCCCAACACTCTAAATCTTTAAGTAAGGGGTCCAATAGGAGGTTCCACAGTAGGGGTCCCCCGATCGACCCCTGGACGCAACCTTTTTCGGTCTTTTGATAGACTTCTATCCCCGCGTATCTTAGCCGTACAGCCCTATCCCTGAGGTAGCTGCCGATCGCTCGTCTCAAATTTGCTGGACACTTTTCCTCAGCCAAACGTAGCTTAATAGCCGGCCACCAGGCGCTATCGAAGGCGCCCTCTATGTCCAAGGAGACCATAGTGACCATCCTCCTCTCACGGAGTTTAGTCCTTATGTGCCCCATAAGGTCATAGAGGGCGTCCTCGGTGCTCTTCTGGGGCATAAAGCCGTACTGGCGAGTACTCATCCTCGGCAACAAGTAGAATTTGAGGCGAGCGACCAGCATCCTCTCATAGACTTTACCCAAAACTGGCAGAAGTCCTATTGGCCTGAATGCTTTGGGTGTGTCGTAAGACTCTTTGCCGGGTTTTTTCAGTACCACCACCACCGCTTCCTTCCATATTTTTGGAAAGTAGCCGTGGTGGAGGCACCGGTTTAAAATGTTCAAAAATAACGCGGGGTCTGCTCCAATCGCTTGGGAACATATGTCGGCTGTGTACCCGTCTGATCCCGGAGCTCGGAGGTTTGCGGCGGGGCGGTGTGTCGGAATCGAACCGACTAAAACCACACGGTGTGCCAACTCTGCGCCTGAGAAGGGAGGGGTCCGGGAATTGCAGATATTACACTACCGGACCCCTCCCAGCGCCTGCCCGCACTGAAGCGGGCACCTTCTTCAAAAATAAAATCTCAATTTAGGCGACGCACGGCACACGCGTACGTCGCCCCCTCGCGGTTGGCCTGTATTGCGGATGGAGGGGAAAACCCATCCCGTCCATCCGCGGCCACACTCAGGGCGGCATGAGGCGCTGATAGGCGCGCCTCCGCCGCCCCGTAAAGGGCCATCGACCGGACCACCCCCGTGTAGAGGTGTCTTGTTTCGACGCTGGCTCCACCCAAGTTGGGCAAAAGACGCCCAAGGTCGGAGGCAGCGCCGACCAGCTTAGGGCCAAGCTGTCGGAAGTGCTCGTCGAAGAGCCACCTACCGTCGAGGATCAGGCCCAGATACCTCATCTGGGCCCGAACCGGTACGAGGACCGAGTTGACTTCGATGGAGGCGCCGGGGGGTGGACCACGACGGGGCCCGTGAAATAACAGGGCCTCCGTCTTATCCAGGGCCACCCGCAAGCCCAGCGCCTCGATGCGCCCAACCACCAGAGAAACACCCCTGGTGGCCAGGCGCGCCGCCTCTTGGAAATTGGTCCCCCGAGCTGTGACCAATGTGTCATCGGCGTAACAAATTACGCCCAGCCCGGGGGGCAGACGACTCCGAAGGACCCAGTCGTACCCCACGTTCCACAGGAGTGGTCCGAGGACAGACCCCTGTGGAACGCCGCACGACATGGGTCTCCGTCTCAAGACGCCATCTCGGTCCTCGTACACGACGATACGCTCCTCTAAATAGTCTGCCACCAGCCGCCTCAGGTACTCTGGCACCCCGTGGTAGTGGAGTGCTTCCCTGATGCAGCTGAATGGCAGACTATTGAAGGCGTTGGCGATGTCCAAGGACACCGCCAACACCACGCCGCCACAGCCAACCGCCTCTTCGGTCACGGCCCTAAGGCGCATCACGGCATCAACCGTCGAACGCCCCTCTCGGAACCCGAATTGGGCGTCCGACAGGTCGGGCCCCACCTCGCTGAGATGCTGGACGATGCGGGCAGAGAGAATCCTCTCGAACAATTTGCCCGCCTCGTCCAGCAACACGATGGGCCTATAGGCCGCGACCGAATCGGCTGGCCGTCCCGGCTTCTGCAGTAGGACCAGCTTCCCGCATTTCCAGCACTCAGGGAAGCGTCCGGACGCCAGGCTGGCATCCAAAACCTCCCTGAGGCGGTCCGACATATGGTCGAGGGCTCGGGCCATCACTCGGGGTGGTACCCCGTCCGGCCCGGGGGCGGTGTTCTTGGAACGGATCCTTAGAACAGCCGCCCCTACCTCCGATTCCCTAACGGGCGGCACCTCACTCCCTCCGTTCCCGTCGTCTCTGGCCGGACCGGCCATCGACGGGGGCGTGTGCTCCGCCCGCTGCGGGAAAAGGCCCTCGACCACCTGCTGCAGGAAGCTGGGCTGGAGAGTCTCGGTAAGGGGGGGGCCCGCCGTGCGGAGCTTTTGTCGCACCGCACGATATGGGCGACCCCAGGGGTCACGATCGAGACTCTCCAGCATCTCCTTTCTCTTTTCCTCTTTGGCGCGGCAAATGGCCAGCTTCAGAGTTTTCCGCGCTTCGCGGTACTCCTCATGAAGCCAGCCTTCCTCCCCGTCTACGCGGTGGCGTCGCCGCCGGCATCGGGTGTAGGACCTCCGGGCGCGAGTACAGGCCGCACGGAGGTCCGCCAACTCCTGGGACCACCAGTAGACCCCGTTCCGTGGAGGTCGACAACCCCGAACGCGGGGCATGGCCGCATCGCAGACCTGCGTAATCGCAGTGCGAAAGCGGCCAGCCCCCATGTCGACCTCCTCGGCCGGGGCCCGCGGAGACAGCCAAGACTGAATAATGGCCGCCTCCTCTAGCAGGTCCCTGTCGAGTTTGGCAACTGCCCACCGCGGAAAGCGGGAGGTATGCCGCGCCACGTGACCCCTACTGGGGCCCTGGGACCGGGAGAGCTCAAATCGGATATACAGGTGATCCGAGAGCGTCTCAACCTCATCCAGGACACACCAGTTCCTTACTCGTGCGGCAACAGCAGGGGTAGCGAACGAAAGGTCCACTATCGACCCCCCCTGCTGTCGCACGCACGTATTGGTGGAGCCTCTGTTTAGTAAACAGAGGCCCACCGAGGCCGCCCACTCCACCACGGCCTCGCCCTTGGCGTCCGTCGCTGGGGAACCCCACGCAATGGACTTTGCGTTGAAGTCCCCCAGCACGAGGACGTGCCCAGACGCTAGTCGCCGTATCGAGGTCTCCAAGTTGTTGAGGAAGACCTCGAAGTCGCTCAATCTCCGGTTGGGGGAGAAGTAAACACCGTAGACGGTGATTCCCCCCCACTCGACGGCCACATATCCAGAGCCCTTGTCTCTAAGCGACAAGGGCGGGGAACGAGCCGCCGAGGAGCCGACGACTGCCACGGAGCCGTCCCGGTCACCCATCCAGTTTGGACGGGGAGGGACGTAATAGGGCTCCGCGACTACGGCAACACCTATCGACCACTGCGCCATGGTTTGCAGGAAGAGATCCTGCGCCGCGGCGCAGTGGTTCAGGTTCGTCTGGACAAGGAGGTTGGAGACTTGATCCATTTACTGGATCGTCTCTACAACCTCCTCCATGGGCGACGACGTTGACGCACGAACGACGTCGGAGGCTGCCAGGGTCGTCTGGCTAGCCTCCGACGCCTGCTGAGAAGCACGGGGGGGCCTGCAGCCCCCCTGCCCCATCTGGTGATTGGCAGGCTTGTTGCCCGCCGCACACACGGGGCAGTGGGGGGCGGCAGAGCACTCTGCCGCCTTGTGCCCCGGTCGACCGCAGCGGAAACAAAGTCCGCTGCAGTCGAAGCAGCTGGCGCACTTCGAGCGTGTGTGTCCCGCGGCAAGGCACTTGTAGCACCTCATCGGCCTCGCGGCCAGGATTGTAATCTTGGCACTCACGAAGCCGACGAGGAGCCTGCCGGTATCAGCCAAAATTTTGGCCGATGCCACGGGACAACTTACCCACACGGCGCCAAGCCCTCCTGGACCGGGGCGGATGGTGCCGACCCTGACGTTGTCCGCGCTACAGCTCGTCTTCATCTGTATTGCAGCGCGGACATCATCGACCGTCACGGAATCGTCCAGGCCCGAAATGCGCAGTTCCGCGCACTTTGTGGGCCTGGCGATCCTGACACCATCCATGTTGGCAAATACTTCCCGCAACTTCTCAGCAGCGGTGTCCGCCGTCTTTGCACCATCAGCCCCAGGGAACTCGAGAATTCGAGCTCCCGTTTGGGCGCGGCGCAAGCGGACACCGGCCGTTCCAAATTCACCGGCGAGGCTGTCCCGGGCCTTCTTAAATACGGCCGCATAGGACAGCCCGCCGGTATCGAATACACAAACTAGGCCAAGGTTGCAGTTGCCAGGTGTAATAAATCACCAACAATCACCATCTATATCAGCATTGCTAGATTTTTTTTAGTCCAATAGGCATTTTGAGACATTTTAGTAAAATAATGCTGAATTATTTCTTCGAAAGCGAGACAAAGACTAAAAAACGAGTGGCTTGACGAAAAAACTCATTCGTAATATTTTTGTTTCTATACTACGTAGGTATTTGCTGCATCATCTCTAATTCTAAATAAAGCACTACGGCTAACTAATTAACTTTGGACGTCCTGCCAATCTTGATTCAAAAAGCGGGACGTCCCTCCAAAATCGGGACGTTTGGCAAAGCTGATCTGATCAATGGATAGTATGTCCATTTGTGGTTATTGAGAAGGTGATAACTCTTAACTGTCCAATCTGTCTATAAAGTCCGTGTGTCCGACGTCTGCTATAGAATATAAATTAGGATAATACATCACTGCTAGACGCAGGTCCTCTGACAGCCTAACTATTTAAACAGGCCAATTTTTTTTTTTTTTTATTGAATAGTGGGCAAACGAGCAGATGTATCACCTGATGGTAAGCGATTACCGCCACCCATGGACACCCGCAACACCAAAGGCGTTACAAGTGCGTTGCCGACCTTTGGGGGATGAGAAAGGGGATGGGGATGGGGATGGGGGAGGGGTTGGGGTATGGGCCTCCGGTATCCTCACTCACTCGGTGAAACATAGCGCAAACGCTATTTCACACCGGTTTTCTGTGAGGCCGTGGTATCACTCCGGTCGAGCCGACCTATTCATGCCGAAGCATAGCTCTCCCACGGTAAAATTAGGTCATTGAAGGTCAACAGGAACTTATATTACTGCCTGTATTCAAGCTGACTATTATTCTCGGACATATACTTACCTTGGCTTATGTCCGTCTAGGAAAAATAGTTGGTAAAATACTAGGTACAATATTTTTTATTTATATAAATATGAATCTGACTGGCTCTACTCTGTCTGATGGAAAGCAGCAGCAGAATCTAAAAGTAGTGGCAACAATGCAGCATGGTGACCCAGACTATGGCGGCCTATTGAGATGTTTCAACATCATTGGGCCTTCGGTCTCGCACTAACCAATAAAACACAACAAGTACGAGTGCTGTTAGTTTAAGTTGGTCTTCTGTGACAGAGCAGTAACTCGTGCTGAAATCAACGTGGCTCTACTACCTACCTTGATATATATCTATACTAATATTATAAAACTGAAGAGTTTGTTTGTTTGAACGCGCTAATCTCAGGAACCACTGGTCCGATTTGAAAAGTGTTTCATTGTTTAATAGTCCATTTATTGAGGAAGGGTATAGGCTATATATCAACACGCTAATACTAATAGGAGCGGAGCACCAATGAAGAGTGTTTCAAAAACGGGGGAAAATTTTCACGTTACGGGCAATAGAAGACGCAAACGAGGTTGCGTGGGTCAGCTAGTTTTTTATAATTTTTGTCTCTTTCTCTCTCTAAAGGAATAAATGTTTACCCATGTTCTTGAAACACGGTTTCTTTTAATGTATTGAACATTAAAAGAATTTCTTATTTCGACGTAGCAGTTTCAGTTTAGCGCGTTCAACCAAACAAATAAACAACTCTACAGCTGTATAACACTAGTATAGAACTTGAAATATGTTAAAGCTATTAGACGTATCAGCCAGGTTTGTAATGATAGTCTATAGTTGTCTACCACTGTTGTTTGTTGTGGTTTCTTATTTGGTGTTATATCTTTGAAAATGACAAATTTCTATACAGCCGTTTTTTTGGCCGTGGCCGCGGGTAGGGTCTGCGTTCCTGATTCAGTCAGTCGTACACGTAATTTTATAATTGTACACAATTTGTGTAAAACATTCGAAATTTCATAACAAAATGACAAATGTTTAGATTTGAATAAATCTGACTGATGAAACATGTAATGAAAATTATAAAAGACAGTTACAGTCATGAATTGATACTAATACTTTCCTACTAACCGAATGTTCTATTATCAAATTATTCTGTATTTTTTTAAATGTTTTTTTACTCATTTTTTTTTTGTTAAAATTTGTGATTATAACAAAGGCTACTACGAGTAGCTACTGACCTTCGATGATTGATTATTTCGTCGCATTTGAAATGACTAACATAATACTTTTTCGGATTAATATATAGCCTAGTACTCAGACTCTCATACTCACAAATAATGTTAGTATCTATTGTATAAGAACTTAGTAAATCGATTCAGTAGATGCAGAAATTACTCCCTACAACCTCACAAACTTTAACTCTTCAGAACATTAATATGTCCTTAAAGTAATGTCAAAGTAAGAAAGCCAAAAGGAATGAGGAAGCATTTCCTGGAAACTGCAGAATGGTTACACTGAGGTTGACCACGAACTTAAAACATATTACTAAGTAACGAATTTATTTCCTTATTTTACAACTTCATTTGACCTAAAATACAACTCTGAACTTGCTACATGATTTATAGCTATACATAATTATATGTATATATAAGTGTATAGATATATACATTTGTGTATGGATTTTTACTGATATTTTTAAATATTAATGTGTTACCTGTGTGTAAGGTACTCTAAATTTTGAAATGCCCAATGTCCCTGCTATGGTTGTCTGGAAGAAATCGCCGTGAGCGATAAGACCGCCAATTGTTATACATCCTTACATACTTTTAATCATTTTGTTATTTTGTTTGTGTATACAATAAAGATAAATAAATAAATAAAATAATTATATGAGAAGTTGGTTTGTTTATACTTCAAAAACTCAAAAAGATTTTCACCGGTGGAGTTCAAATAACTGACTGCAGTTAATGGTTTAAGATGTCTTCACGCCGCTCTCTACTCCGTTGAGCGTTGTGGGTTTAAACCCCACATGGTACAATATTTTGTATGATCCACAAATCGTTGTTCTGAGTCGTTTTAGGAGTCAGTTGTGTATTATTCTTATTTCTCATCAATGCAAATACAATGTCAAATTACAAAGCTTGGCGAAGTACGTATCTATATAAATAAAATAAATCGGCGGAATGTATGTACGCGCATAACTTCTGATCAACTGCACCAAATTTGATAATTCTTTTTTTATGTGTTCCTTATTGTTAGGACAAGGTTTGTATAGAAGAAAATTGACAGGTAACCAGATGTTTTCCGCGACTGTAGACTACCTCTGGAAAGCGGAGACGGGCAAAATTACTAAAACAAGATTTTCAGAAATTTAGAACATAATATTTATAAATGAAAAATATGGTGATATAAAGTTCACCGGGTCAGCTAGTATGTAGATATATAAGTTTGTTCGAATCAAAATAACTTTTATAGTACACACAAATATTGATAGACAAGCTTACGGCCCACGTTTAAATCTTCCTCGTGGAGCTAGAAATGAGTAGGTTAAATTTATTTGCCAGTAAACCAGGCCAACAACAGTAAAAGTGAATGTTTTATTAGATCACCTTTCTCTCAAAGGTTAAATATACTCCTACATATATGAAATGTAATTGAAAATGCTTTATTGTATTCCACCTGTTGTACGTTCTTTTACGACAATTTTATATTTCATCGCATGTGGTTTAAGGGTAAAAAGGATATTATTTATGATTACCCCTACCTACACAAATGACTAAAGGATATTCGCATATTCGTCTTTTGAAAATTGTGTCACTGATCTAGGCTTCAGCTTTCCGACGTGTGGCGACCTCCACATACAACATAACATACTACAGCGCCATCTACCGAAATTACACTGAACTACGGAGTAACCTACAATACGAAGAAACTACCAATCCTGAATCACGCAAAGTTCTCGCGCTGATTATCATATATACAACATCAACTGTTGGGCAGTAGCCCGCCAGGCATGATCACCTCGCCTGGTCGGAGGATCCTCCCTTTGTGTCGGAGGGACATTACACCCGTTCCTCCACAGACGTGTAAAATATCTTTTTTTTTTTTTTAAAAGACAACTCCCACATTAGGAATAAACATCCTGTGTCGTGGGGGACTTCACAAACATACATAAAACGGACACAAAGAACATTCAGACTCGGTACAACAATTCGTGGATCACACAAAGTGTTGTAAGTACCGCGTGGGATTTGAACCCACGACACTTGGCGCAGTAGCAAGCGGCAAGGCGACCGCTGACACCACTCGGCCAACCGTGCAGCAAGTATCTGTAAAGATTTACTTACAAAATAAACATCATTTACCAATAACTTTACTAACTTGGTAAAAAGACGCAAAATATTTAGTTAAGATCGATTTTCTGCGAGGCTGCAGTCCAAACAAGGTAACGCTCCATTCGAGCCGACTCTTATGTGGTGAAACATAACTCTTCCATGACTAGTATGTATCTTCGTGGACTTTAAATATCATTCTACTCTACTCATCAGTAGAGAACTCGCTTATCTCTATATAATAATAATATAAATAAATATTCCGGACATCTAACACACAACGCCATCTAGTCCCAAGCTAAGCAGAGCTTGTGTTATGGGTACTAGACAACTGATATAAATACTTATATACTTTTTTTTTTTTTTTGTAAATACATACATATTATACATAGAAAACACCCAAACTCCGAAACAAATATTTGCAGGTCATACAAACATTTGGTCCGACCCGGGAATCGAACCCAAGACCTCTTGCTTAGCAGTCGCATACGCTACCACTACGCCACCGAGGCAGTTGTATCTTCCTTACTCTTCTTACTTTGTTTATACCTACCATATTGCAACGAAGTATGACACTCAGCAAATACTTTTGCGTGTTTTCGTTTCATTCATGTTGATTTCGCGCTCTCGTAGTTTCAAAATAGTCTTTATCCATACTAATATTATTAATTCAGAAGTTACTCTGTCTGTCTGTTATGTTTACACCGCTAAACCGCTGCACCGAATTCAATCAACTCTGGCATGAAGATACTTTGGTTCTCGAGGATGAATATCTCGATAATCGACATACACGTAAGTGGAGTCGGACAAAAGCTAGTAGTGTCATGATACTGTATAAATTATTGTCAACTATCTGTAAATTACTGTAATCAAATCTGATTTTCTTCAACATGTACTTATCCCGCATTGTTCTTGGAAAAAGTACACTAAATAAATAAAGTCATTAAACCTCAGAATCTTCGATGAAAATTAAAAGAAATTTGTACGTAAATGTTGGTTTTTTTTTGTATTTCTTAGTTGTTTGTTAATTACCTAATACCTATGGAATATTGTTACCCTGCTTATTTGCTTCTTTAGTCGCTTCTTCGCTTCTTACGAGTATTCTTATGTCTCTATATACTAAAGGAAATAATAAAAAAACATCGAGTCTTATAACAGTCTTAATATGTTGTCATCATTCAATCATCATCATCAATTCATCTGGTGATCTGTAATACAGGTTTGCACCTAAAATAGACACCAGCTCCTCGCATACACTAGACTGTAAATGAACTTTTTTTTTTCATTATCTTGTAGCATAAGGTCTTGTTTTTGTGAGGAGAAATAAATAAAGATATTATTATTATTATTTAGATTTTTTATTTATCTCCCTTTTTAGAGGGGTATTATACGTGTCATACGGGCCTAAACCAAGCATGATACGTTAAATTGAGTAAGTGGATGAAATAGATGAAGAGGTTAGAAATTTACGGGTTATGCGGCAGGTATTGAGTATGGTAGCTTTTTGAAGCAGATAAATATAGTGTGAGGGCATATGAAGTAATTCAAGATTTTGAGCGAGAGTTTTAGGTACTATGCCTGTTGATGATAGAACTATTGGAACTATGTGTACTGTGTTAACTTTCCATTGGGTTTTGAGTTCTATTGCCAGGTCTTGGTATTTTGAAAGTTTTTCTGAAATAGTGGACTGAAGATTGTGGCTGTTCGGGATTGCTATGTCTATGATGTAAATAACTTTAGTGACTTTGTCGTGAACTGTTATATCTGGACGGTTGTAATGTATAGTTTTGTCTGTTAAAATTGTTCTGTCCCAATAAATTTTACAAGCTCCATTTTCTAGTATTGTGTCAGGTTTATACTTATAGTATGGAATCTTTTGATTGATGAAGTTGTAATTATGTGCTAAATGTTGGTGAACTATTGCTGCTACTTGATCGTGCCGGTGTTTGTAGTCGGTTTGTGCTAGAGTTTTACAGGCACCGGTTATATGTTGTATGGTCTCTGGAGCGGAATTGCAATGTCTGCATAAGTCTATTGTCTGAGTTGGGTCTCTAATGATAAATTTCTTATAATTCCTAGTTATTATTACCTGGTCTTGAATCGCAAGCATAAATCCTTCAGTTTCCGGAAACAGTTCCCCTTTCTTAAGCCATTCGTTCGACTTCTCTTTGTCGACGTAATTTTGACTAAGGTCGGTTCGGTGTCTTCCATGAAGGGATTTATCAGCCCACTTTGTTATTTTTTGTTCTACTGTAGTTAGAGTTTCATTAAGTTGGGTATGCCGGTCTTGTAAGTTTAAAGGTGTGAGTTTATTATCTATGTCTGTGATTTGTTTATGCAGAGGGGATGTTAGTGATTTTGTATGAAAGTAATTTCTGAGTATTGTAATTTGCTTATTATGTAAATTTTGAATGTCAATTAGACCTCTTCCTCCTTCATTGCGTGGTAGCGTAAGTCTTTCTATTGATGATTTTGGATGATGTTTCCGGTCTTTAGTCATTTGTGTGTTAATTGTTCGTTGCAAGTTCTTAAGATCTGTTTGTGTCCAGTTGATAATACCAAATGAGTATGTTAATATAGGAATGGCAAACGTATTAATGCCCTTAATTATGTTTTTTGAGTTTAGGTGAGTTTTTAAAATGAGTTTTAGTCTGAATTTGAATTTATTTACTAATTCTTCTTTGGTGTCTTTTTGAAGAATTCTTCTAGATTGCTTAAATCCTAAATATTTATAAAAGCTGTAGCTATCCATTGGTTGAATATCCTCACCAGATTGTAAAATATACCTGTTACTTTCAAGTTTACCTTTATTTATCGATAAAATTTTGCACTTATCAACTCCAAATTCCATACAAATATCTTTGGAAAACTGTTGAGTAATATCAGCTAGGAGAAAAATGTCAGATTTGTTGGTGGCATAGAGTTTTATATCATCCATGTAGAACAGATGCGTTAGTGAAACCCGGGTGTCGGTAGTTACTAAATTGTATCCAGCATTGCTAATATTAAGAAGACTAGAAAGAGGATTAAGTGCAAGGCAGAACCAAAGTGGGCTTAGTGCGTCACCTTGATATATACCTCGCATAATACGTATGGGTTCTGTAGTTATATTGGTGGACTCATTTTTTAGTTTTAGTACTGTTTGCCATCTCTGCATAGAAGATTGTAAGAAAGTTATGATAATTGGGTTAATTTTATATAATCGGAGTATATATAGAAGCCAACTGTGAGGGACAGAGTCAAAAGCCTTGCGGTAATCTATGAACATAGTGTGAATATTTAGTTTCTTGCGGTATGCTTCGTTGATCGTTATTGCGTCTATTGTGAGTTGCTCCTTACATCCTTGGCTATTTTTCCTACAGCCTTTCTGTTGTTCGGCAAGAATATCATTCTCTGACAAATGTGCATAGATTGTTTGACTGATACAAGCAGTTAGAATTTTATAAACAGTTTGTAAACAAGTTATAGGGCGAAACTTTGATGGGTCTTCTGTATTAGGTTCTTTTGGTAACATGTAAGTTACTCCGTGTGTTATATAGTCGGGCATTAAATGTGGTGATTGAATAAACGTGTTAAGATGGTAGTGTAAATATGGGTGGATGCAAGTGAGTTTTTTGTACCAGTAGTTATGTAGGTTGTCGCTCCCTGGTGACTTCCAGTTGTGAGAGTGGTTGATGACGCGTGCAAAAGTGTCTATTGTAATTTGTCCGAATTCCATAACAGGAACGTGACTAGACATTTCATTAATAGTATGTATCCAATTAGCGTTTTCAGTATGTTGAGTTGTATTTTCCCAAATGTTCGCCCAAAATCGATGCAAACTTTCGGACGTTGGTGATCTTTGTTCTTGTGTATTTGTGTTTTGAGCGTTAGATGTAAGAGTTCGGTAAAATGTTTTTTCTGTTTGTGAGAATTGATGATTCTGTTTTTTTCTAGCTGTACATGTAAGATACCTCTTAAGCCTACTAGCTGCTGCATTTAATTTTTGTTTGAGAGTATCTAAAAAGTGTTCTAATTCTGTGTTCATGTTTTCGTGTTGAGCATGTATTCTATATTTATTTTTTATTACTTCTACAGCGTTTATGATCCTGTTACTTCTATTGCCATGTATATATTGTGTTAGTCGGGCTATTTCAGATCGAAACTTCTCTATTTTGGTTTCCAATCTTCTCCGCCAAGCTGGCTTAAACTCTTTTGAGCTGGTTTTATTACAGTTTAGTTTTATGCCGTTGCATACTGTTGCTGTATATGCCGCTGAGTACAAAATAGTTTGGAAGGTTGCAAAATCTTGATCTCTACTTAAATAATTTGGTAAAATATTGTTGTTAAGATGTTCTACTATTAGAGCTAATCTTTTTGATGGTCTTTGTCTGGGTAGATATGATCTAGAGGTAGGGTCAGTATTTTTAAATGTTTCGAGTGCTTCATGAAACTCTTGATTAATATTGTCTCCATCTATTATGAAGGAGTTGGTAGGGGCATGTAGTGAATCTTCTGAGTTTATTTGCGTTGACGATACATGTTGTGATAAGTCAGTTTGTGAATAGGTTGTGTTTAATTGATCGGTGGTGTGTGATGATTGTATTTGTGCTTGAATATCGTTTTTAATTTGCCTAATTCTGTCTGCAGATACCATTCCATTGTTAACTATGGCTCTTCTTTGATATGATATACGTTGTTCTGAGATATGTGATAAATGTGGATAAGTATGAATGAATTTATCATGCAGCTTTTTTCGATGCGCTGTCATGTTGGTTTCAAGTTCTGTTATTTCATAATAGATGCGAAGTATTGTTTCATTAATATCACTAGACCATCTCATTCTGGATGACGCCTGTGTAAGTGTGGGTATTGGTTCTGTATTTTGTGTAAGAAAGCTGTTTACCTCTAATCTAATTGCGTCAAGTGTGTTTATGGGGAGCAGTTATTAATTATGGCCCTACGCTGGTCTCCTAAACTCTGTTTGGATGCATTCATTGTTGGGTATTTTTCTGTGAAAGCCTTGTGCAGTGGGTCTAAGTATCCTCGGGTCTGTGTTTCTAATCGGCTAGTGATGAGATAGGTGCGCCATATGAACATATTCATTTCAATAGTCCATTTTCTTCTTGCGCGTGATTTGGCAGTAGTGGGTCCAGTAACATCGGCATTTGCCTCCTGGACAACAACTACTGTCAACGGTGATGTTGTTGATGATGTATGGTTAGAATTTATATGAGTTTCAAATGAGAGTGGGGATGAAGCGGGTGATGGAAAAAGACTGCTTGTGGGTGATGAATGTGTTGATGACGAAATGCGATGAGAAATGACATCGGCTGTAGTATGTTTGTCGGTGGGAGCCCGCCTGTTCAACTCCGCACCGCCGATGGTTCGCATGCTGGAACATCCAGCATCGGCTCCAGATGCGCCCCGGCGACCCCCGGGCAGCGACCTCAAATTATATACTCTATTATTCATATCTCCATGTAAAAGGGTTACCCTTGCCCTGTTAGCTACATAAATAAATAAATAAATAAATAAATATTTCGGACATCTAACACACAACGCCATCTAGTCCCAAGCTAAGCAGAGCTTGTGTTATGGGTACTAGACAACTGATATGAATACATGTATACTTTTTTTTTGTAAATACATACATATTATACATAGAAAACACCCAAACTCCGAAACAAATATTTGTAGATCACACAAACATTTGGTCCGACCCAGGATTTGAACCCGAGACCTCATGCACAGCAGTCGCATTCGCTACCACTGCGCCACCGAGGCAGTCATAAGTTTCAGTAGTATGCATGTCCGCCCCCCACGTGGCTAGATGTTCAGCACGGACGTAAGGTGGGATTTTAGGGGGCTTATTATTATTATTATTATTATCATTAGTCAAATCAGTAGCAGTTACACATTTTCGTTTCTTTTCTCGAATTTGCTTCCAGAGATTACAGGAAAACGATATATTGCACAGGATAACGTAGGCCCTGTTGAAAAATACCGTAAAACAATTTTAGCACTTTCCTTAACGACACGAAATAGCATGGCGTAATGTAATTATTACAGAAACTGTGACGCACATTTAATTTGTAGATATTCCTTGAATTTTCCATATTTTTTTTTTTTTTTAAAAGACAACTCCCACATTAGGAATAAACATCCTGTGTCGTGGGGGACTTTACAAACATACATGAAACGGACACAAAGAACATCCAGACTCGGGACAACAATTCGTGGATCACACAAAGTGTTGTAGGTACCGCGTGGGATTTGAACCCACGACACTTGGCGCAGTAGCAAGCGGCATGGCGACCGCTGACACCACTCGGCCAACCGTGCAGTGCATAACATGAATGTCAAAATGAAGCTGGTATGCTCAGGTATTTTTCATTCATCCTTGTGAAAATGACAAGTAACTACATTTCTTGATAGAAGACAAAAGACTCAACACAAAGGGAGGATTCTCAGAGCAAAATCAAGCTGCGTTAGATAGATCCTGAACGGTATCTTATCTAGGTTTTTATCACGCGAGATGTATGTCCAATTTTCATGAATATTTATATTGATAAAGGTTTTTCTTCTTTTCCATGAGCAGATGGAAATTTTAACTGAGCGGCAGTTACTTTAGTGCAATCACGATTAATCACTTAATTTTAATAATCTACTTCAAATCGAACAAACTAGATACTTACAAAGGAAATAGTGCATTTCTCTATTTTCTCTCAAAGAATAAATTGTAACAATATTCATAGAAGCTATATTGTTTAAAGGAAAATAGAGTTAAGTATCTGTTTAACATAATGTGTAATTCGTTTACTCATGAAAATCCCCAATGTTGAGTTCATACTCATACACTTAGATTAATAAATTAATAGTTTGAAATATAATCCCAAATTAAGATATACATTGTAACACACATATCACACAATAAAAATTTTGTAGTCGCTTTTTTTAAATCCAGTTTATTTGTTTGGTTGTTTGAACGCGCTGATCTCAGGAACTGATGGTCCGATTTGAAAAAATATTTCAGTGTTGGATAGTCCATTTATCGAGGAAGGATATAGGCTATATATCATCTCTGCTTTTTACTGCCTTTGTCTGTACAGTAGGATGTGACTCAAACAACACTGGTAAAAAATCATCAATGTTATAAAGAATTTGCCTCCTTAACGGCACTACCGATTGGGCTGAAAATTTGTGTGTATAGTCATTCGCATAGATACAGTCACTTTGATACCGCCGCAGCGGCGCCGTCACACGTGAGACTTTTTGTCAAAGTAAAGACACCACGTTATAAAAGGACCCGTCTGCGGTGTATACCCACAAGTAAGTATGATATATCAGTTTACGCCGTTGTATGGATTAATATATTCGTATATAATAACAGAAGACGATTTGAAGCAAGTAGCTAGGCCAGATTGGTTACGTACAGCAAAGGACAGAAGCAAATGGAAATCCTTAGAGGAGGCCTTCGTCGGAAGACAAGCTGTTATGAAGAAAGATAATCCGAATGCCGAGAATTTGTTTTAGTTTAAGTTAATTTATAGGTTTACATCACTATTGTTATAATTTTCTCTTAAAAGTCATGTTTAGTTAAATAAGGTAAAATCTTGTTAGATTAAAATAAAATAAAATAAAATAAGCCTTTATTGCTGTTGCAATAAAGGCTTATTTTATTTTATTTTATTTATTTATTATATAATAACAATTGCGTGCGGGTGTACCGACACTATTTAAACGAATGGACTTTATATTTCAATGGGTTATTGGATAGTTTGAAAGTAAAAATAACCACTGATAATAGGTTGCGCTGCTGTCAGTATGTCACCATCAGCTATAACTCAAAGGCGTTACGAAGTTCACCAGGTCAGCTAGTATTTATCTACTATAACGTGCAATGATAACGACAAATCATTGCCTGTAGTAAATACCTACACGTAATCTTGCATTTTATTGAAGGTCAGTTGCCCACACATAAGACGGATAGTGTAGAGTATCTCTACAGTCAGGACATACACATATATAGTAAATTTACTAGTAGATAGTAAATAGTTGACTGCCTCGGTGGCGTAGTGGTAGCGTATGCGACTGCTAAGCTTGAGGTCTCGGATTCGATTCCCGAATCGGACCAAATGTTTGTATAATCTGCAAATATTTGTTTCGGAGTTTGGGTGTTTTCTGTGTATAATATGTATGTATTTACAAAAAAAAGATATATGAGTTTTTATATCAGTTTATCTAGTACCCATAAAACTCTGCTTAGCTTGGGACTAGATGGAGTTGTGTGTTAGATGCCCGGAATATTTATTGTTATTATTTATAGTTACTATAGCTACAGTTAACATTACACTCTTCGATATCGATGTTTGTGGTCTAGTTATTAAAGAGATAATCTAAATCTAAAAATGGTTGCAACTATTTTTATCATTGTCTGATATTACCCTGTTTTAAAATAATTGGGATTGTTACACCATAATTACACTCTCTTTACTAATCATTTACTAATTAATATATATTTACTTACGAGATTATGAGCAATATAACTAGAACATTTTAATAAGATGTTGAAAATCAATGTCCTTAAAGTACCTTGTGTATGTCTTCATTTGTAAGTTTCTAAATATAGTAACATGCCACTAGCTTCATGCATAACTGATTGATTCTGCCTGATTAATTAATATTCCTGACAATTTAAAAGTAGTATAATTGGTTTATTAAATTTAGTTTGATTTAAAATAAGTGTCAATGCAATAGTAAAGTCCCGGAATATGCAAAAAATGTTCTGGAATTTACTAAAAAGGTTTGATTTTTAGATAATTCCTGCGCAACTTTATTAGTCACCGTTTTATTATTGTGTCGTGGGATGACACAGCAAAATTCTCTAAATGACATGGCTTCTAGACCTTTTATTTACATATTATGTTGCAATCCATCTACGATGGTTATTCACAAATAAATCACCCTTCTGCTGAAAAACTTTACACTTTTTGTTTATAGTTTTTCCCGAGAATGTTTATGCTTATGAAGTTCATTTGCGCTGGCTTCATTTGCTTTATCGAAGGTTGTACATTTTCAATCAATCTTTTTCTTGACAATAGCACCTATTGTCTTGATGACTGACTGACTGACCCAACTACGGCAATGTCAATAGGAAGGTTTATAGTTTCGGCAGTCTATGTATATATGTAGGTTCCACCGTAACGCCTAAATAGACAGGCATTGTTTTTTCAACATTTTTTTCTTTGTAGGCAGACGTGTGACTACGTGTTATCAAAATTTTATCATAATCGGCTTAGGTATTATAATAGGTGAAGGTATGTTTAAAAAATGGAAGTATCAAACATCTAAAACAAAGGTTACAATGAGTAGTAAAGAGAGATCTTAGTTTTCACTGTATTAGTTTCTACGATCTTATGTAATTGCGTCTTTTAAACGCTCATTTTTATCACACCACTTACATGAAAGTACTAGTCATGATTACGCAACCATTTTCTTTGTTTTAAACGTTTACAGTTTCATTACATATTGTTGTTGCCGTGTAATTACTTACCTATCTGTAAGTCAATGTCAATCCAATTTAACTTAGAACAGGACTTATACAATAATATACTCATAAATAAAAATATTACATGAACGTTCTAGAGCGCACACGTCATAATTAATGTATGACAGCAAGAGTTGTATAAGTTATTTTTTATTTAATTTAAAAAAGACAACTCCCACATTAGGAAAAAGCATCCTGTGTCGTGGGGAACTTTACAAACATAAATGAAACGGACACAAAGAACATCCAGACTCGGGACAACAATTCGTGGATCATACAAAGTGTTGTAGTACCGCGTGGGATTTGAACCCAAGACACTTGGCGCAGTAGCAAGCGGCATGGCGACCGCTGAAACCACTCGGCCAACCGTGCAGTCGGTATATATGGCAAAAGAAATAGTTGAGTAAAATATATGACGTGGAAATGCGTTCATTGGTTAGTATGAGATAAGAAGATTGATGGAAGAAGAAAACGATATTTGAAGAGGGGAGTAGTAAAAAATTGAAAGCTAGTTGTAGTTGGCGACATTGGAATGAGCTCTTTTAAGAATGAATGCAGAAAGAAAACCGGATAGGTCTCGAAAGACTCACCGCCAAGGTCCGTAGAATACTTCTATTTATGGAACTGAACTGGAAAATTATCACTCCTTCATATACTTGTACATTTCCTAACAAAACACTCAATGTTCACATTTATTAAATAAATAAATGTTCCGGACATCTAACACACAATGCCATCTAGTCCCAAGCTAAGCAGAGCTTGTGTTATGGGTACTAGGCCACTGATATACATAGATGATGAGATGATATATACAGGGTCTGTCGTAAATAATGGATAAGTCGTAAACTGGAGTTGGTCCGGCTATGAGACTATTAGAAAATCGTATCTTTTTGCCAGGGTTTCTAACCGTATGGAAATGGCGTAGACTTTTATGTTTTTTTAAAATTTCGCTACTCTTTGCATTCATTCCGTTGCCATTTCGTTAAATTTAGGTATTTCTGTGTCATTTTTTTTGTATTATAGTCTTGAAGATGTGTATTATTTAGTTTTAGTACTGTTTTAGGCGTTTTTAACGTTGGTCATTTTCAAAATTGTCATTTTAAGATTTTTTATGTTTTTGTTTTACTTAGGGTCAACTTTTGATCATTTACTGTGTAAAAAAAAAGTACGGCGCTATAGCTGCCCATGATCTTAATAAATTATCTAGTATGTGTAGATTCTAAAAAGGTATAACAATGCATACTTCACAAGTAATATTAAGCTACATGAGCGAGATCAATATCAAGGTGAGAAAATATTTTTTTCATGTAATGTTGTAAATGGTTATAAAACTTCGTCATAATGATTTATTTCTGCCAAGATTCTTTACACAAACACTATGGGGTCACTATTAAGGATATTCAAAAGAAAACTAGGTTGTTTTAGTACGTAAAAATATTTATTCAACAACTTAAACTAAATGTTCGAAGTGTCCTCCGCCGGCAGCTATGCACGCTCTACATCGCCTAATAAACGATCGCTTAATCCGGCGCACATAACCGGCTTCTTCAATTTTTCTCGCTGCTACTTGAATGCGCGCACGCAACTCTTCTACAGAACTTATTGTTTCACTGTATTCTTTTTCTTTTATACAGCCCCAGTAAAAGAAGTCCAAGGGGTTCAGGTCTGGCGAACGTGGAGGCCATAAAATTGGCCCCAATCGCCCTATCCATCTATCTGGATAAGTATTATTTAAATGTTCCCTGACACGAACAGCGTAATGTGCTGGACATCCAAAATAACACGTGCAATCGATAGCACAACACGATGCCCATAAATGAGAGCTGAGTTGTCAATATCACCAGGTTAACAAGTCCAAATCACAAAGAAAATCTAAGTCCGATATTAGAAAGCAGTAACAAATTGACGACAGTAATGAAAACGAGAGCACATGCGATGGTCAAAATCACACTGAGAGATGTATCAGGAGTGCGCCCTAGCTAAACGCATGCTAACCTTTTCACACATCGTGAGTGTGAAAGGGACGGTGCATCATGCAGTGTGCCTAGTAACAATGTCCTTTTCACGCGGGGAGACCCTTTGTATTGCTGTCTTTGTTCATTTTTTTACCTGATGATCCTTTTTACGAATAAACTTGTAACATGTTTGTCGCATGTAACTATTAGAGCACATCAATTTTAAAATTAAACACCTTTATGAAATGAGGAGGCATGAAATTTTTTTGACAAAAAACTACCTAGTTTTCTTTGAATATCCTTAATAGTGGCCCCATAGTGTTTGTGTAAAGAATCTTGGCAGAAATAAATCATTATGACGAAGTTTTATAACCATTTACAACATTACCTGAAAAAAATATTTTCTCACCTTGATATTGATCTCGCTCATGTAGCTTAATATTACTTGTGAAGTATGCATTGTTATACCTTTTTAGAATCTACACATACTAGATAATTTATTAAGATCATGGGCAGCTATAGCGCCGTACTTTTTTTTTACACAGTAAATGATCAAAAGTTGACCCTAAGTAAAACAAAAACATAAAAAATCTTAAAATGACAATTTTGAAAATGACCAACGTTAAAAACGCCTAAAACAGTACTAAAACTAAATAATACACATCTTCAAGACTATAATACAAAAAAAATGACACAGAAATACCTAAATTTAACGAAATGGCAACGGAATGAATGCAAAGAGTAGCGAAATTTTAAAAAAACATAAAAGTCTACGCCATTTCCATACGGTTAGAAACCCTGGCAAAAAGATACGATTTTCTAATAGTCTCATAGCCGGACCAACTCCAGTTTACGACTTATCCATTATTTACGACAGACCCTGTATACATATTATACATAGAAAACAACCAAACTCCGAAACAAATATTTGCAGATTATACAAACATTTGGTTCGACCCGGGAATCGAACCCGAGACCTCAAGATTAGCAGCCGCATACGCTACAACTACGCCACCGAGGCAGTCAAAATGTTTCAAAATTAATCCCGAGAATGCCAGGTTGTTAGCTATAAGCTTGCTCTTCATTACGTAAGTCGGGTTTGGTAATATGAGGGCTTTGAATACGACTCACAACTTACGATCCTCATCGGGGTTTAGTGTACTCGTATATTCGAAAATTCACCTTAAGTTCACTGTGCAGAGATTATGCATTAAATAAAGGTGATAAAATCTTGAATTTGCTATTCGAATCATTACTGTTATCAAAATACTTGTAGCCAAAGTTTATCAGTACGATATTATTATAGAAACAAGAACATTACATCAGACTGAATAATCTGTCAGTTCCGATGATAGAATTGCGTGTGCGGTTTATGTTACAACATCGGGTTACATAACGTAATATAGACATATTGATTGCGTTGTTATTGTTTACTTATTGCGATGTTTCTTAGGGAGTCCTGTAAATTCCATTCGCTTTATTTATAATGTTTTGTTTCTTTATTTCATTTATCTCTCTTGTTTTGTCTGTCAGTCAGTTACTTTTCACACAGGTCATTGAAAAATAGCTCAGAGATCAGGGAGCTCAATATAATTTGTAAAAATTGTTTTATGGTAATAATTTATATTTTATTATTATTATTATTTCACCAAATGAGTGGTCTGCTTATATGAACACAATTATTTGAATAAGAAAATGTTTGTAAAACTATAACCCGACCACGTAAAAACAGTCACCACTGTGGGGGAACGGGTATCATGTTCCACCCAACACAAAGGGAGGATCCTCCGACCAGGCGAGGTGATCATGCCTAGCGGGCTACTGCCCAACAGTTGATGTTGGGATGTTGTATATATAATAATCGGCTCGAGAACTTTAATTGCGCGATTCAGGATTGGTAGTTTCTTCATATTGTAGGTTACTTCGTAGTTCAGTGTAACTTCGGTAGATGGCGCTGTAGTATGTTATGTTGTATGTGGAGGTCACCACAAGATTTTATAAAATTTATATAATCTATGTCACCCGAGTTATTATTACGAATCTATCGACACCTTTTTCATTGAAATCGGTGCAGTAGTTTAGGCGCTACGATGAGACATACAAAAATATATAGTCTGGCAAAAAATATTAGCTTTTGGCTTCGCCGTTGTGGGAAAAAACAAAAGTACTGCATAACAGTGTCATCGATAATTTGATTGGAAGCGTAAAAACCAATAAGTACTACTCGTATCTGTGTATTGGTGCAAGCATGTTCATTAATATGAGTGATAGCTAAAGTATGTTTTGACTACGTGTGAGGGATTTCCTTTATGTATTTCCATTCCATTTTGGATTTTTTTGAGTTTGTTCCAGCGTACACAAACCAATTTAATTGCACGGTTGGCCTACTGGTTTAAGCGGTCGCCAACTGTGTGGACTACGCCAAGTGTTGTGTGTGCGCAAATCCTACATGGATTGTCCCAGTGTTGTCACTATGTGTGATCCACAAATTGTTGTTCTGAGTCAGGGTGTTCTTTGTGTCCGTTTCATGTATGTTTGTCAAATCCCCCGCGACACAGGATGTATATTCCTAATTCGGGTGTTATCTTAAAAAGAAGTTTTTATGTATATACTTATAGATAAAAAATCAATATACTTTAATTGAATCTGTATGGAAATACATTTCATAGGCTAAGTTTTAATTTCAAGAAACAAACAGGTACAGTTAGGAGGACGCTGGTTTCTCGTAACATTTTTTAACATTTTTCAATGGATCATTAAGTTTTACCCATATATGTATACAATATTTTCAACGGCCACTTAATTGCAAGGAGACCTTATTTGATCTAATTACATTTCCTATTTGAGTAGCTTTCGAGTAATCGATTGTTAGATAGTAAAGCACTATCTGCTTGCCTGATGATAAGTGAGGCCAGGGTGAAAACAAATCAATGCAAAAACCAACAGCTAACAACTACTGTGGTACATGAAGAACAGTAACGTACTGGTATTGTAACTCTTATTTTTTATGGACTATTCTATATCCCCCTATGGGGCAAACGAGCAAACGTATCGCCTGATGGTAAGCGATTACCGCCGCCCATGGACACCCGAAACACGAGAGGCGTCACAAGTGCGTTGCCGGCCTTTGGGGGGATGGAGAGCGGGATGTGGGAGGGGTGCGGTACGGGCCTCCGGTATCCTCACTCACTCGGTGAAACACAGCGCAAGCGTTATTTCACACCGGTTTTCTGTGAGGCCGTGGTATTACTCCAGTCGAACCAGCCCAGTCATACCGAATGGTGGCTCTCCCACTATTGGTAAAGGTGGAGATCATTTACGCTTAGCTGAGGTAAAATTAAATAAATAAATATTCCGGACATCTAACACACAACGCCATCTAGTCCCAAGCTAAGCAGAGCTTGTGTTATGGGTACTAGACAACTGATATGAATACATATATACTTTTTTTTTTGTAAATACATGCATATTATACATAGAAAACACCCAAACTCCGAAACAAATATTTGTAAATTACACAAACATTTGGTCCGACCCAGGATAATAAATTGCAGAAGATAATAGAATTTCATGGCGTTCATAGCCCAGTTATACTCTGTGATTAGAAACAATTACCGAGGGTAAGCAACAACGGCCCGGTCAGTACCTGAATGGGTGACCGCTGGTAGCATGTTACCATGAGCGTCTCCGTGATTCGGAGGTCACGTTAAGCAGTCGGTCTCGGTTGTTATCGTAGGATAACAATCGTGAATGTTAGTTGGAGGCCTTTAGGCGGCTTAAAAACATCCAACGGCAAAGATTTACGTAGCCACAACGTTGTCTTACCAATCCCCAACCCGCACTTGGCCAGCATGGGGACGTATGGCCTTAGTGGGACGCCAAGCAGTGGGACGTTATAGGTTGTTGATGAATAGAATTTCTACTAATAACACTAGAGGAATTATATTCGGAGCAGTCGAGTGTTTACAAACAGGCAAAATTTTCCTCGAATTTAAAATAAAGTTTCCATTTGTATCATGTTGTTCTGGGAAACATTATTAATAGATTTCCTCGTAAAATTATTTACGATCAATTTTTTTGCTTGCGGTCCCATCCACGCGAATATATATTTTAACTTTAGGTATCCCTCGTGGACTGTTCCATCTTCCTGGAAGAAATGGACCTTCTTTCAGCATCAGACAGTATGCGTGCAAAACTTCGAGACGCATAATACGTGTACAAATGGTCTTTGACTATTTTTGGTAAATTTTTACTTTTAATAGCACACACTTTACTTAGTTAGGATTTGGATTTATGTGAGAACAAACCTGCTTACCACTTATTTATCGCTGGATCATTAAGGGAAATCCTACTATCATATGATTTATTAACGCACAAAGATTGTCGGGAAAAGGGCTATCGACTACTTAAACACTATGATTTCATATCAGTTGCACAATGTAATGTAATAATGACGCAAAAACCGTCACGTTTAACCTCCACAGGATGTGTCTGTTCATAGTAGCGCAGTACGAATACATCAGCTCATTCTCTCGTGTTAGCCTTTAGAACAGGGTCTAATAAGGAAATGGTAGGAGTAATTTGTTTTTACTGAATGTTGCTAAAAGGAAACAATTCTGGTTAAGGTCTGTGTTTAATAAGATTGAGGTAGATACACGAAGGTCGGTGAATTATAATATTTGCTGTGAAGAAGGCCAAGATTGAAGCGAAAATCATTGAAATATTCTTTATGTAGATTAAGAGGAAGTGGCTGTGAGCGTTTTTATTTCTTTTGGTTCAAGTTAATCTTGAGCACTGAGCTTAATGTGCCAATGTCGAAGCAAGACCAGACCGGATCGATATAATTTGACATACGCTTACTCTTAGTAGTAACATTAGAGGGCCTGGTGAGGAGATGCGTAGCCTGAAAGGAGTATCTTATGAAATTGTTCTTTCTATGAAGTCCGTCTAAAATACGGTTTTCTTAAAAAAAAAATGACGATCAGTGTTCCGTTCTTCAGTTGTTAACCTTGTCTTTGTCAACTTAGACAAGTAGGTATTTGTTGATATCTTTCTAATTATCTCTGACATCCCTTTTGTTTCTTGAAAAAAAAACCCCGTATAAATACTGGCGTTATAGAACAATATCTATACCTAAGTAAATATTCTTATCAAATATGTGATTACTGTTTTCCGGTGGTTTTAATAAATCATGATTTTATCATTTATAAATTGGCGTATGTTTAATTGTTTTGTTGCTCCACGCATTTTTTTGTTTGTCTGTATTTACGCTACAATGCATCATACTTTGGTATACTTTACGCAATGAAGTGACAAGTTGTAATGAACATTTGTTTTTTAACGAATTTATATATACCTATGTATGTTTTAGCTGTTTACATTAAAATGTCTCAAAATAATTTTTTTTTTTTTTTTTTTTTTTCTATAAATGCCGTACATTGCAAGTATGACATTGCTATTACGATCTAGTCTACTGACTAATGAGTAATTTTACTTTGACCTAAATTATTAAAACAAAACTATAATAAGATTGTGTCCATTAACACTTTTCTTATTGTCTCTAATTAATTGAGGACACTCTGTTCGTGTGTTCTTGTATTACACTGCACTAAAATAGTAGTATTTTGTTCACTTCGCACTTTCACTTAACTAACTCAAAGGGTTTTAACCTTTTAAGTCTCCTTGTAATATCCGTATTGTCAAGAAGCTGGATAGCCTCAACGTTTACGTGATGATGAAGCCGGCGTTCATGTGCTTCGGCAAACTTTGATATAATGTCTGCGACGAGTTCTACTTTAAGGTCCCGATGGAGGTCGTTCATTCGAATGTACCAGGGTGCATTTACAATACCCCTGAGTACTTTATTTTGAAAACGTTGTATCATCAGTGTATTGGATTGTTTGGTACATCCCCATAACTGGATACCATAAGTCCATATAGGCATAAGGACTTGTTTATACAATAAAATCTTATTATGTACGGACACTTTTGAGTGTTTACCTAAGAGCCAATACATTTTTTTGTAGCGAAGTTCCAACTCGTCGCGTTTCTTTTTGACATGAGCTTTCCAGCGAAGCTTAGCGTCTAGTGTCATTCCCAAATATTTGGCAGTATTGACATAGGGTATTATATGACTATTTATATATACCGGGTGATAGTTAGGAGCTTTATTAGTAAAGTCAATGTGAACCGATTTAGATTCATTTAATTTAATTTGCCATTTACTCGTCCAGTCACAAATGGTGTTCACTGCTACTTGAAGTTTATCTACTGCTTCCTTGTGTGTAGACCCAATGGCCATAATAGCCGTGTCATCAGCAAAGGTCGCAATGATATTTTCAAAATAATTGTTTTGTTTATTATTCAACATCAAAACATCTGAATAAACAGACTGAGTAACTAACTGCGCAGTAAGTGTGAGCCCAGTCACGATAAAGTTGTGTCAGCTTACTATTAACATTGATTTTGCAGTTCACGTGATGTTTGAATACTCTGCATATCTTTAGAACCTAACGAACTCAAATATATTAATTTGGTTTTAAGTACCTGTGAAAATGAAAGATAAAACCGGTGTGAAACAGTGCCTGCGTTGTGTTTTACCGAGTGAGTGAGGATACCCCTTTCTCCACCCCCAAAGGCAGGCCACGCACTTGTGACGTCTCTGGTGTCGCGGTTATCTACGGGCGGAGGTAATCGCTTACCATCAGGCGATACATCTGCTCGCTTGTCCCCTATTCTATAAAAATAAAACAAAAAAATGTAATTGATGTATGTGTCAATAGACTCTGGTCTATCAATGTGAGTAGATGAGGCCAGTGAATTTCAAATGGCAAAACTTATAATCACAACCTACCACGCGAGGGATTAATACGAAACAGTTTGGTTTTATCGTTGCTTTAAAACTTGCCGGATCGAAATACGAACTTTTAGTTTATGTGTGTAACTTATGATTGGCGATCTAACATAAGCTAAGAACATGAGATAAAAGGGGTGATGTCGGTATTGTGTGACTGTCACTTAGCTTAGTCTACATTCGCTATTTTACGTTTACTTTTCATAAGAGACCTCAATAATTAGTTAGCTTATTAGTATAGTGTGATAAAAACAAAATACGAGTAACATTGTTTTGCGTTTTTATTTAAGAACGGAACCAAAATATGTTTATGTTTTTAGATTTATATTAAGTAAACCGACCTGGTAAAGGACTTCTTCAAATGATCACAACAATGAATTGCGTTAATATTGCTTACTTCTGCGAAAACAGCCAGCTTTGCAGAAGTACGGATATTAACGCAATTTCTTCTGTTTACGACAATATCGTATAATTATTTCCAAAGTCTCGAGTACTAAATCTACTCGAATCCAGCCAAGGAAAGGCAATATTAGAAATATATCGCGTAATTTTGTTAAATTAAGCAGGCATTTTCCGGGTAGAAACTGCTAATAAATTAAAATTGTGTATTTTAAATTTATAATGTGAAATATGGATGATGTAACGTGTTACTGCGCAGCGAACAATTCAACAAAGGTTTTACACTTATTCCGCGAGTGTTCAAATGTAAACTTTTATGAATTTAGACTGTTATTTTTGATAACTTTGCGGTGTCATTGTTTTTCTTTTTTTATTGTATACGGGGCAAACGAGCAGACGTATAGCCTGATGGTAAGCGATTACCGCCACCCATGGACACCCGCAACACCAGAGGCGTCACAAGTGCGTTGCCGTCCCTTGGGATGGGAAGGGGGATGGGGGAGGGTTTGGGATATCAGTCTGACTCGGGAATCGAACCCGAGATATTCAAATCGTAATATGTAATTTTTTGCTAAATGTAACTATATTTTTATTATTTGTTGAAGACTAATATATCAGGTCTATTGACACCTCATTCATTAAAATCGGTAGATTAGACGCTAATATCAAACATAGACTGCCAAAATCATTACCCTATCTTTTGGCTTTGCCGTAGTCGGGTAAAATGGCTGATTCACGCATGTGTGTGTGTGAACTGTGAATCAGTCAATTTAATGTTTTAATATTTTTTTTTTTTGTTCATATTTTTATTTCTGTCCATTTATGTATAATATAAATTTAAGCTAAGTCTAAACTTGTTTTACCGGTATATTTATAGTCTGTAGTAACTCTCAACACATACACAATTTCCAGCTAGACGTACTAGATTTGAGAAAACAGGTTTCGATGACTAAAGGCCTACCAATCAATTTCGACTTTATTTATATACAAAATTTTGCTTTTAACTGATTTAAAAACGAAGGACGTTCTATTTTTTTTTTTTTTCAATTTGATCTTGATGTTGGCGTGTTGATTATATTTTAAAACTAAATTATTTAACCTAACCTAAATCCTACTAAATAAACGCGAAAGTTTGTAAGTATGGATGGATGGATGTTTGTTACTCTTTCACGCAAAAACTACTGAATGGGTTTTAATGAAACTTTACAATAATATAGCTTATACATCAGATTAACACATTGGCAACAATTTATAAAGATATAGATTCGCCTCACGGCGTTGTCTGCGGTAATTGTCGTATTGCGGGTAGCACCGCGGGGTTGAGCTTGTAACATATAAAACTAATTCGTGTCAGTTCCACCATATATAACTCATGAAAGGCTGGACCAATTTTTATTATTTATAAATTTTTCAGCATCCGGAATAGGATAATGAGTATTACAATATATTCATAAAAAATGCTTTAAAAATATCAGTCTAGCCGTTCATTTAAACTAAAATAATAAATTCGAAATTAACTATTTTTTTATGTCTGGGCCTGCCAAAGAGACTCTACTTTGCCTAATGGAAGGCTAAAGCAGGATCCTAGAGTGTGCCTACAGATAACCGACAAACACGCGGGCCGAGCCACTGGTAAAAGCTAGTTACAATTCAAATCATCTTTTGTACTTTTTATATATATTTATAATCACGATTTTTATTTTATTTTTTTTATTGGATATGAGGCAAACGAGCAGACGCATCACCTGATGATAAGCGATTACCGCCGCCCATGGACACTCGCAACACCAAAAGCGTCACAAGTGCGTTGCCGACCTTTGGGGGATGGGGAGAGGGAATTGGGGCAAAGGTTGGGGTATAGGCCTCCGGTATCCTCACTCACTCGGTGAAACACAGCGCAAGCGCTATTTCACACCGGTTTTCTATGACGATGTACGGAACCCTAAAAGAAAATAAAGAGCATAGTATTCTTTCGTACCGCGAGCTTTAAGTCGTGTTCGTATCAAGTGTGATACGAGAAAAGGTTTATTTTCGTACACGTGGGCATCTTTGTATATTACCTATTTTATTACGAAGGTCGGGATATTTTTATCTACACTTCGAGGTCAGGTTCATTCTCTCGATAACGTTATTGATTCCATATGAAAAGAGGGTTACGATGTTTGTAGAGTAAGTGAAATGAAGAGTTATAAGTTTATTGGGTTTCACTGCCTCGGTGGCGCGGTGGTAGCGTATGCGACTACTGTGCTTGGGTCTTAGGTTCGATGCCCGGGTCGGACAAAATTTTCGTATGATCTACAAATATTAGTTTCCGAGTTTGGGTGTTTTCTATATATAATATGTATGTATTTACAAAAAAAAGTATATATGTATTTATATCTGTTGTCTAGTACTCATAACACATACACTGCTTAGCTTGGGACTAGATGGCGGTGTGTGTTAGATGTCTGAAATATTTATTTATTGGGTTATACATACCAGTTAGTTGTGATTCAAATATTAATTTATTTATCTTTATTGTATACACAAAGCAAAATAGTACAAAATATGAGTTACAAAGTATGTATTTAAGTACCAATCGACGGTAAACAAATAATAATTAATGAAAACAAATAGCGAATCATTTTGGCCAATATTGAAACAAACGTTAATCACGTTAGTGGTTTGTTATCAATGCCAGCATTTACCCTACCCACTTTCACTAATATATAACACTTCTGTATTAGTGTTAAGCATTCGTAATGTTAAGCCGAGGATCGACCAAGCAGTCCAACAGTGGACTGCGATAGACTGATGATGATTTGATTATTTACACTTCCCTCATTAAAATTGCGCGAGGCGGACTTAATACCTTGGTTTGGTTCAGTAAAGAGGAGCGCTTTTAATCGCCAACTTTCATAACATGAAGGTACTTTGTGAAATAGACAAGTGAAGGAAAGAATTTTATGTTTCTCTTGGAAACGCAAAAACTTCTGATCAAGCAGGATATTCTGTAGTGCTCAAATAACTTTAATTGTGCGATGCAGGACTAATAGAGTTACTCTACTACATGAAATTAAATATATTTATGTTTAGCTGTATGTGGAAATAAATTCCTTTCACTCGATATTTGATATAATTTCTATAAATAACTATTCATCAATTTGTTCGCAAAGCTATACATATACCTATTGCTATTGCGGTACTTTTGGTTTTGAACGGAAGACAGGTTTGCAACCGCCAGACGAAGGTCACAACATAACGCGATAAGAATAGCAGTCAGTGAAAAAAAACATTTAGATACTTACAAAAAACACACCTTTATCACGTAATAAACATGATGTTCTACTAGCCGATTACGGCCACGGCTGCCAGTCTCAACGGAGACCAGCCAACTACGCAGAAGATATTATAGTGCACAAATGTGTGCGCAAACACTGGTGTACTCTGTTCCTTTCTCTCTCATAATCCGATGGGACATAAAACATAATAGCTATAAGGCTACGAAATTTACAAATAGGTTTTTTTTTCTTTTTCTTTAAAAACAACTCCCGCACTAGGAATAGTTCCTGTGTCGCGGGGGACTTTACAAACATATATTGAAACGGACACAAAGAACACCCAGACTCAGAACAGCAATTTGTGTGTGGGAGAAAGGAGGATCCTCCGACCAGGTGAGGTGATCAGGCCTAGCCCTAATGTCAAGCTATTTCCTAGTTCCAGTACGTAGATCTTAGATATGTGTGAGCTTGAGAGTCAGAGTGATAGACAGAGTACACGGGTCGGTCTGATAGAACACCGGTGCTTAATAAATCATTTGATGCTTTTCATAGAGTGAATGACATAACCTGAGGCCCAACCTCTTCTTACCCTTAACTTTGGTTTCTTGAGCTGCAAGATTACAAAACTGGAAACTTCTAGAAAGGTTAAAATTTGACTTCCAAAATTTCATTACATTGTTGATTATAACTGGAACTAATAAATCGTAAATAACTTATTACGTGATAACATTTTAAAGAATAATTAAACATTAATGTGATTGTTTCAAATTATAAAGGTCACAATGTTATCGCTGAGTTAGAGAGTTAGCGATAACATTACAATATAAAAATAAATAAGGAAAACTGGACTCAATGTATAATCATAATAAGGAAAGGAATTTATATTATTGATTCTGCTGTTACTAAACTTTCTAAAGTAAACCAGACCGATTGGATACTTTCAAATGGCATCTTATTTCCGAACTTAAGTGGCGACCTCCTGATACAGCGAAACAATAATACTACAGCGCCATCTACCGCAGACACACTGAACTACGGAGTGACGTACGAAAAAACTATCAATCCTAAATCGCGCAATAGAAGTTCTCGCGCCGATTATCATATGCACAACGTCCCAAAATCAACTGTTGGGCAGTAGCCCGCCAGGCACAATCACTTCGCCTGGTCGGAGGATCTGCCCTTAGTGTTGGTGGAACATGATACCCGTTCCTCCACACTTATATAGTCTTCAAATCTTCAATGAAAGAGCGCACTGCTGTTGTTCATGCTCTTGGCCGCTTCGCAACTTATGGCTTAAGTTGCAGACTGTTCATAGGCGACGGTGGTAACTTTCCAAAAGGTGACCTGTTTGCTCGTTTATCCCATGGCATAAACTACATCTAAGGCACAACCAAGTGGTGACAGGTTAAGAATACGGAAGGTTATCACATCTTTTCGTCCCATGGGGGACGTAAAACCAATCGTATAATAACCAGTCCGGCCAGCGTGATATAGAAGGCTAAAACCCCCATTCTGTGGACTGTTAGAGCTGATGCTGATGTAATACGAGTAAATGCACAACAATTATGTAAATTTAACGCAACAAAGTTGGATAATTTAATCAACGTAATTTAGTTTTCTAATACATCTTCTTTTTACGTTATTTTATACACTTCATCTGAGCAAAAAAGAAATATAGAAATAAGAAAAAAATAAACATCTTTTGATGAAATGGCAACCAGCCGGATCACTCGGATCAGCTATTTCTGCCAATGTCCAGTATTTATAGTCTTCAATTCTAAGTCTTCGAGTCTTCTAGTCTTCGTCGTGATGAAATTAATGATAAAAAATATATAAAATGTGGATGACATGAAATTGGGACCGTATTTAAAAAAAAAAATTGCGTTATCTTAAGAAAAAGTAACTTTATTGTACACCAGTTCATATGGTGGACATATTGGAGTATATCAATCTAATAACCATAGACAAACGTTTATTCTTATTCACAGCTAAACAGCATTTTCTTAAAATAAGACATTTCTAGATACCTAATTTAACAAAATCTAAAACAAAATTATTCAATCAAAGTCACTAATCAATTAATAAACATTATTAATTCAATCAGTGGCAATGAACTCTCCTATCTCCCGCAGACTCAGACCCGTTAGTAAGCACGATGATTCTTCATGTTGAAACGAAGTCACGTTCATTGCATCCCCCGAACATTATCTTAAGCATTTATCTAACTTGATCCATGTACATAAGCATGTAACGTGATATACGTGTAATACCTATGTTTACTTTGATATATTAAGTATAAGTAACTTTAGGTTTGAATAAAAACTAGTATTAGACTAAATTACTAATTATATCATCAGTTATTTGTCAATGAAAGTCGCATCAAATTCAGTCCTGTCGTCCTAGAGATTAGCCGGTACAGACATGTAAACAAGTATAATAACGATCGTTGGTAAATACGCTGGGCTCAGCTAGTATATATCAAAGATAGGATAGATAAGAAAGCTGCCGAGCATGGTTGAAAAGAGACCCAGAAGCAGTGGCGTGGGTTAGCTAGTATTACTATAATAGACAATTCCCGTACTAGAATTTTTTATATATATTATGTATATATCCCGCAATAGGAACCTTTGTCGCGGTGGACTTGACACACATTCATGTATGGGACACAAAGAGCACCCAGACTCAAAGTAACACTTAGCGCCATTGAACAGAGAAAATAAACGTTGTTGTTTGATACAGCGTGGAGACCTCTTAAACCGCTTAATTTTCCAATACATTTAGGATAAAGGGCAATATAGCAAAGCTCTTTGTAATAGAAATTGCATTAATATATTATTATATAAATATACCTACAAATATTATAAGTATTGTATGATTTTGTCCTTGTTTGTATGATCTGAGACATCGACTGCTCGTAGCACACAATTGGATGTTCTATCCACCAGCGGATATTCGTTTCGGACTCTATTAGCTATGGTATTTGAACACAAGAAGGATGGCTTACGTTTAAGGAAAGAATGTTTTCCTCCTTGCCGCTTCAATATCAATAAAAACTAAAATTACTTTGCTCCGTAACAAATCGGAAGTCAGAAAAATGTGATTGTGTTTTTTTAGAGTTCTGTAGTCAAAAGGTACTTTATGGTTTTATCGTGTGAATCTCTCTGTCTACGGCTTAGCTCAGAGATTTTTAGAACTAACATCCTACAATATTATTAAACCACACATTTACTAAACCGACAAAGTGGGACAATATAATCTCAAAACAAAACAAGTTTTTTATGTATTAGCTGCCAAAATGACTCTACTCTGCCTGAAGGGAACCATCCATAATGAGAACGTGTACGATGCAGTATGGTGACCCACACTATGGCGGCCAGAAGGATGCCTTTCACGCCCCTCTTTAAAAAACCCATTATGTTCCCGGGATCATGAAAACAGTGAGTTCCAAGTTTTGACCGCTCGGCCAGAATATAAGAACCGAAACATTGAGTTCGAGAGCGTATGTCGACCACTCTAAAACTGTGACCAATGAGGATTGTCATAGATAGGTTTTCTACATTAATCTTTCGATAAAATAATCCGTTTGAGAAATATCTAGCTTTGAAATCTTTATTTTTACTAGAGAATGTTTTGAGGTTTTTAAAATATAAGGTAACATTATGAAATTTACTTGTGCATTAAAGCGTAATATTAAAAAATATTAAAATTAAATACTTGAAAGTGTAAAGTTATCAACTACGGAACCCGGCCTTAATCAAGTCATAGACTTTTTGTTGAAAGCATTTCTGAGCGACGATAAATTGAGCAACTGTGTTCCACGTTCAACAACAGAAAGTAGTACATACAGTATATTTCTCAGGCAAAGTATTTTAAATACGGAACCTTAGATAGCGGGTCGTTTAACACAAACTTGGTTCTTTATTTCAGGTCATAGACTTTTCTTTGACGGTTTTTAGAAGACGCGATGAGTTGAACAATGTATTTTGACGTTAACAAAAAAAAATACTAACTATTTTTATTAGGTTACACGTTATACTAACACTTAGTAGAAAACACATATATTATATATTATGTTTTCTACTAAGTGTTATTTATATGACACAGGAAATTATGGGAATTCCTTTTAATTGCATCTAGTAAAAACCCACGGGAACAATCTTGTCTACGACACGTGCAGTGACGGAAATACCCTAAAATTTTTTTTTATATGGCGCCTCTGAACGCCCCCTTATGCCCTGGCACGAGTTCGTCCCTGTTATCTCCTATCGCACGGATTAAATTGTTCTTTATTACATAAAAGAACCGTGAATAAGCGTGACGTAGTAACATCAGGGCCGAAATTACCCGCATGTATATTAGTGGTGAGTTTGACCTTATATATCTTGCTAATATGATAGATGACCATAGTCAAAGTAGTTCCTCTTTATTGAACGTCAAAAAAACTTGTAATCTAATACATTGTTGCGTCATAATCGATACTAATATATTAAATAGGTAATGGTTTGTTTGACGAAGCTTATCTCAGGAGCGACTGGTTCGAATTAAATTAAATATTTTAGTGATGGATGGCTTATTATTGTGTTAGACTATAGATTATATAATGTCACACAATGATTAATAGGAGTCGTGCATCAAAAGAAAATGTTGCAAAAACAAGGAAAATTTATTCATGTTGGTAATGTCAATTTATTTACTTTTAATGTGGAATTACACAATGAAATAGATAAAAATCTTAAAAATTTAAATTAATAAAATAATTGTAAATCTCATGCGGAACAAAATTTAAAAATGAATGTAAACAAGAAAAAGTTAAAACCCTGACTACGTAAAAACTATTAATGAGATATATACAGCCCGTGTCACCCGGACTAAGTATAACGAATCTATTAACACCTTATTCATTAAAATCGGTTCAGTACATTAGGCGTTATGGTGGAATATACAAACTTACATAGGACTATAGACGGCCAAAACTATTACCCCTCCTCTTGGATTCGCCGTACGCCCGACCAGAACAAGGCATTTTGTCTATGTTCTACTGAATCAACTTACTATATACTCACAATGATGCAGAAGCATCCCAATCGGCCGCTAAAGTGTGGCTCACCACGCTGCATTGTTGCATTGTCTGTATTGACTGCCTCGGTGGCATAGTGGTAGCGTATGCGACTGCTAAGCTTAAGGTCTCGAGTTCGATTCCCGGGTCGGATCAAATGTTTGTATGATCTGCATATATTTGTTTCGGAGTTTGGGTGTTTTCTATGTATAATATGTATGTATTTACAAAAAAAAAGTATATAAGTATTTATATCAGTTGTACCCATAACACAAGCTCTGCTTAGCTTGGGACTAGATGGCGTTGTGTGTTAGATGTCCGGAATATTATTATTATTTATTCGCAACGAGTGCGGTGACCACCACTCTTAGATTCTGCTCATGTTTTAGAGGCAGAATAGAGTCATTAAGACAGTCCCATAAATATAAAAAAGAACTGTAGCTTGAGAAGACAGTAAAAGAAAATAGAAGCACGCAAGGCAGTGTTCAGCCAGTAAAAGTATATGTTTACATATTATATAATCAAAATTGTGGTCTTACAACAGAAATGATAAATACGCGTGTGTAGGGAGATAGCTAAGATAAATACGCAGAATGATAATAGGATTTTACGTCACATAATATCATCGAATGATCGATAACGAGTTGGATACAAAATAAATACATGTTGACAGAGCTGTAACTATGGCAAGGTGTGTTTACATTTCGGACATCTGACATACAACGTCATCTAGTCTATAAATAGAGCAGAGCTTGTGCTATGTATATGTATACTTTTTGTGTAAATAAATACATAATTACACAGAAAACATGCAAGCTCCGAAACAAATATTTGCAGATGCAGACTGTGTTTTTGCTCAATAGAATATCTCTAGCATCTGTAGCAGAAATATATTTTTAAAAAGAGCCTTGTCCAATAATAGCTACAGTTCCTGTTATCGTAGGCAGCTGACGCTTGTGTTGTCCAGCTGGAACAGACAACTCATTATAAAAAATGGTTCTAATAGGTACAATTTGAATGATTTCGAAATAATATAATTTCGAACTGTCTGAAGAAGGTAAAACATTGTTATGTGATTTACCAGGAATGAAAACGATACTAGGAAACAATACGTAAACCACATCAATTATATTTACGTAACACATGCTCAGTCGTGGTATTTACCCGTAAAGAGATAGGTATTGTCGGCTGTAAATAAAATAACAACCTCACATGAATTCCCACCACACGTGGTATATTACGATAACGGAAAATATGATTTTATCAATACAATTGTTGATAAGAATAGAGCAGACGTAACAATAAGGAAATCCCCGACAATAATTTCAAAAATCGACAAGTGCGAGATTGTCCCGCGTCCTGGGAGTCTGTAACTTAACACAAGCCTCGTACAGTAGTACATTAAATTATTCGTACTTTGGAATTAATTTAAAGAATGAAAGTGTGAGTAAGAGGAAGACGGTCGCAGTACTAGAAACTAAATTTGTATGCTGCTTCAAAGGAGCTCCGACATTCCTAGATTTCTAAGAAAAATAGGTTTAACGATGACAAAATAATCTAATAAGGGTTTCTTTCTTACGTTTCAGAAATGGAATTAAAAAACTTAAACCAGTATTACTGGTAAGTAGATAGCAATAAAAAGAAACATATTGTTTTTGCTACAATGTTAAAAGATATCGTTGACCTTCGTGTAATGATAATACTCACTTGAGATAACACTTCCAGATGATTCTAAATTCAGACTTGCAAGAACAAGTAAAGTTGACTAATCGTAATATGTTTTAATGATATAATTGACTAATTAAAGTGGCAACTACCACAGTGGTAGACGACCATAAACTTACGTCAATCGACGCTTTATCTATTCGCACCAAGTCTTTAAGATCAGGTAGCTAAGTTTATTTAGGATTATCAAAGTTGTGGCAAAGTCCACAGTAGTCAGAGACGAACGTACCAAGCTTGGTGGTTGGTAAAAGAGTCACTACTGGACCAAAGATGTACAGAAATCGTGTTAATTATAAAGCTGAAGTAATTTTCTTTTTAAGCGAGTAGTTCTCTGTTATTGAATTACTCTCTTTTCTTACCAATGTTGAAAATATTTTTTTTGAATCTACTGCTCCTTTGGGAGCTTCCACTTAGAAGTTTTGTAGACTAAGTTACTAATAATTATCATTATGAGTCACAGTCATTCAAAATAAACGAATTATTCTTTAAACCATGACTGCCGGCCTCAGGCGCCTACTCTAGGGAGGACCCGAACTATGCGATTTAAGGTTCTCCCCGAATCGTCGCCGCGCCTAATCCGATGTTGATATTGTACTATTTAATAAAAGTTAAAAACTCACTAAATTTTTATTAATCTATACATCTTTACAAATAAATAAATTGGAGTGTCTGTTTGTAATATTAAAATAACCGCTTTTTACTAAATGCATAATAATATGTATGTATATACGGTACATACAATTTTTTTTTTTTTAGAATTTTTGTCTGTCTTTTCTAGAACGGCTGGACCGATTTTGACGGGACTTACAATGATAGGTAGCCGATGATATAAAGAGTAACTTAGGCTATTTTATTTAGACCATCGGGTAACACCGGGTTTATGATATAAATAGTAAGACTATTGGTTTTTGTCATATTGTACATACCCTCAGTGAGGTGAAAAATTAAGAATACGGAGTGTCATCAACCTTATTTATCCCGTGGGTGGCGTAAAGAGAAGGAAAACTTGAAACAAAGGCTATATCAATCCATCTGGCCAGTGAGGTAGAATATACCATAACCTCATTACTAAAGAGAGACCTGTGTCCAGTAGTCAACTATTAAAGGCTTTTGATGTGATGTGTAATTTAGACTTTCACAACATTCAATCAAGTTCATGACGTCCTATTGATGACGTCATACTTCATGACGTGATGATGACGGACCGCTGACGAACAATACTGTCATGAACATTCATATCTTCATAGCGAGCGTCTATTAAATAGTGACTCATGTATCTTCACCACATAATACTATGTGTCATCAGTACGGTTCTTTGAAAAATTCTTGTGAGAATTACTTTTAAGAGGTAATTAGAATTTTCCTTCCCCAAGCATTTTTTTCCCGTAATGACATACGGAGCCGAGATGTGGACACTCACCATTAGACTGGTACACAAATTTAAAGTGGCTCAGCGTGCGATGGAGCGTTTGATGTTGGGTGTTTCTCTGTCTGATAGAATTCGGAACGAGGTTATTCGACAGAGAACTAGAGTAACCGACATCGCACGGAGAATCAGTACGCTGAAGTGGAAATGGGCCGGTCATGACTCTACACGTACCGATGGTCGGTGGAGCCGTAATGTGCTTGAGTGCAGACCGCGGTTGAGCAAACGTAGTGTAAGGCGCCCTGCGGTACGGTGGATTGACGACTTGAAAAGAGTGGCTGGCAGCGGATTGATGCGGACTGCCCAAGACCGGGATAGTTGGCGCTCCTTGGGGGAGACCTACGTTCAGCAGTAATATAATAATAATAATAATAATATATTTAATCCACAAACAAAGATTTACAAAATTATCACATTAAATCACAAAATTTAAACAATAATATTTAAAGTATTATATATGGAACAATCAAAATGTGAAACGATGGCACCTGTACTAATGAATTTAAACATTGTATCACAGGTGCCAGCGCCCTTCACCATTCTTGGACAGTTCCCCAGTACATGTGATAGCAAATACAACCCTAACAGTTACTTATTTAAATTACAAATAATGTTACATTACAAAGTATCAAAGTTATCCCTGTATCAAAATTTCGATCATTAATTGCAGTTAATGACTTTAGCAAGCAAAATGAGTATGAATATTGTATGACTGGTAGTATAAGTGTGAAATGTCATATGAAGATGTGTGTATGTGTGCAGTAATATAAAGTGTAGGTATATATGCACCAGCTAAAAATCAAGACATGCATTTTAACAGATTTTCGGTCTCCTGATAGTCCAAAGTCAAAAGCCAGCGTTCCAAAGACCTCTTGCATTTCTTCACCGTCAATGGATAAATACAAACAGCCCTATTGATACGATTATAAAGGCGACAGCTGCTCACGGAAAAACTTCTGCTAGCAACAGCAGTTCTGTGGGGTTTAATTGAACAGATACGGTCCGCTCTACGCCTATCACTACGCACATATGGAAGCTGCACATGCCTGCGTAAAGTGGTCTGGAGCACAAAAAGCTGCCTCACAGTCAATACCGAACACTCTTCATATAGTAGTTTTGTAGGATATCTTCGAGGTTTACCTGTAAGTACCTTCAGAACAGCTCTCTGCGCTCTTTCGGCTCTAATCATATTATTAGAGCATGCTCCGCCCCAGACAGACACGCAATAAGATATCACAGACTGACACAGTGTATAATACACCAACTTTAGAGTACCCTCATCAGCAGAAGATCTTAGCTTTTTTACTATAAAAATTAGTTTTCTGATGCGAGAACTCAAGGCTTCCACGTGTCTATTCCAACGAAGGCACGCGTCAATATGTACACCCAGATACTTTATAGACGGCGCCTCCGCTAGCGCAAGGCAGCTACAGTCCTCACTAGTATGACCACAGCTGTGAGCCTTTACTGAGAGGCTCCGCTGTGCCAAAGAAGCAGACGATGGGAAAAACAATAAATATTTAGTTTTGTCGACATTTAGAGTAAGCAGATTGGCTGCGAGCCAAGCCATAACCGCAGATAATGCTTCTTCAGCACGAAAGTGGGCTTGAGTCCAACTCGCTCCGTTTACAATCAATGCTGTGTCATCTGCATAAGTGACAATTTTACAGTTTGGAATTGCCAATCGACAGAGGTCATTTATATATATTAAGAAGAGAGTTGGACCCAACACACTGCCCTGCGGGACGCCGTAAGCAACGGTTTCCTCATCGCTAACATGGTTCCCAATCTTCACACACTGTAATCGACCACTCAGATAGCTTCTGAAAAGGTCAAGAACAGTTCCCCGTATGCCTATAGCCTCCATCTTATCCAATAGGATGGGCACGGAAACAGTGTCAAACGCCCGCGACAGATCTAAGAATATGGCTATTGTCTTGAGTTTTTTCTCATTATTCGATATCACTGTTTCCGTGAGGTCCATTACAGCATCCTCCGTAGACCTGCCCCTGACAAAACCATACTGATTACTTTCAATTATATTATACTGATTAAGAAAACCAATTAATACGTTATTTATGTACTTTTCGAAAATTTTTGACACCGTCGTTAGAACAGAGATAGGACGATAATTAATAACCTGATTCCTGTCACCACTTTTATATATCGGATGTATAAGAGCCTTTTTGAAAATGTTGGGAAAAGTACCCGTGGAAAGAGACAGGTTAAAAATGTACTTTAGTGGAGAGATCAACTGTTGGCGCAGTGACTTTACCACAGAGGCACTAATACCATCACAGCCCACTGCACAATTTCTTTTGAGACCTTCAATTATTGTGTTTAATTCAGAAGTGGTGACATGAGGCAAAACCATTGAGTTTCCCAAGCTATTTAATGTCGAAGTAATATACGACTTAAAAGAAGTACTCTGCCATGTATCAGTCTGAATTTTGGCGGCAAGAGACCTCCCTATATCAACAAAGTACCTATTAATAAAGTCTACTGAATCCTTTGGATTTCTGTGTACCTCTAAAAGTTCATTTGGTGTTGTCTTTGATTGAGCACAGTCAGTAACGGCCTTGATAACTTCCCAAGTAGCCTTTGTATTACCTTTCGCCTTTTGGAATTGAGTTCGGTCATAATCAATTTTTAGCTTTTGCAGTAAATTATTGCAAAAGTTTCTATAGCGTTTATATGTGATTTGTAGTATCATGTCTGTTGGGTCAGCCTTTACTCTTTTATGTAGCGCGTCACGATGTTTTATACATTTCAAAAGCCCATCTGTCATCCAAGGGCGATTTTTTTTCTTTCGGTGTGGTATTTTAATCTGCTTTGTATGCTTTTGAATGACATCTGAAATAATCGATGTGAATGATTCGGCAGCACAGTTCGCATCCTCAATCTCGTATAAAAATGAGAAGTCATACGCTTCCAACTCTGCAGTTACAGCAAGCTGGTCAACACGCCATGTAAAACAGTCAGGTTTGTTCCTGATATTAGCTGTGTTTAGGTTCAATAAAGTGGGTAGATGATCCGTGATATGCGTATCCCATACCAAGGTCGCAGCAAGTCTCCGTGTCTTTAGCATGACATGGTCCAAACATGCAGCATCTCTTGTTGGCAGCAGATGAGCGGGCAGAAGACCATGTGAGGAACAAATATTAAGATATTCTTCGGAGTCAGAGTCCAGCTGATCAGACATTATGTTAATATTGATATCGCCAACAATCGCAACCGTTTTATAAGCGCGAATTGAATTTAGCGTGTCGTTGAGACTGATAAAAAAATTTTCAAGTTTATTAAATGATGGAGAACGATAAATTGCGATTATTGCAACCTCATCACTCGTGTATACAAGACAGTTTGCATTCACAAAAGAAGGTTCATAGACCGCATGACTCAAATTTGATTTAACGTAAATACAAACGCCCTCATTCTGATTCGAATAAGTAGATCGATAAGCAGTAAAACCCTCCAGTCTTGGCATATGTCCGACCTTACTGAGCCAACACTCCGACAGAATTATAAGATCAAATGAAATATCTGTCGTGTCCAAAAGAACACATAATTCATCGAAATGCCTGTTCAAACTACATATGTTCATATGAAATATATTAAGAGATTTGTGTCCCTTGTAAACATGGTCCAAACTCTGACTAGGACAACATAAAACTGACTTAGACACGCTTACGGCTTCCAGATCATCAGTAACTTCAATCAAACTATCCATTAACCGCGTTACCTAAGATTTTGACTAACTGGCACTGATTTAAAAAAGTGCCAGTAAAGAGTTTAAGCCCTATCACTAGAAGTGTATGTGTATGTATGTGTGCCTGCGTGTGTGTGTTGTACTCATTTGATGGCATTATTATATAGCTGGATTTCTTTTCATTGTAGTGTGTTCGTTTAAATAAATTTATGATACTCCCAAAATATGTTGGATTAAACATGCAATAAATTTCAATTTGTAAATTTTGATAACCTGATAATAAGCAAATACAAAAATAAATCATTAATAGAGAAAAAATCTTAAAATTTAACAAAAATAATAATTCAAAAAATAAAAATGATAAACCTATAAATAAAAATAGTCATGCTTGAATTTTTAGTTTAGTAAGGTCCATCTCAGAAGTAACGCGTATAGCCGGAGAACCCTCTCTTTTACGCAGGTAGACGCAACTGTTTGTGGTCCAGCAGTAATCATAGTCGTTGGTTTTGGCATATCTCCGAGCAGCGAAGAACACTCGTCTTATTTTGAGGGTAAGGTTCTCAGATATATAAATTGGTTTGGGAGGAAGTTTGTTATTTAGTACCATAGTAGAGAGTCTGTTATGGCTGTTTTTCTGGTTGTAGTCTTTAAATAATTTAATAAAGCTCTCTTTTTTAATGACAGAAGTAAAATCTACAATCAACGGTTTTTCTTGAGATGTGCTTGTGATGGTGCGATAGACATCACGAATTTCATTTTTTTCTATCGACACTTCCAAAGTTTTACCAATACTCAGGATAATATTACATAAGTCATCTTTCGTTTCATCCTTTGTAGAAGGGATATTTCTACATTCTAGACTTGATGACTTGTTCCTTTTCTCTAAAAGCTCGACCTTTTCCTCTAGGTTTCGAATGTACGCAAGGTTGTCCTTCCGCTCTTTTTCAAGAACATCAAATTTTTGTTTTAGGTCATCGTAGGTTTGAGATAGAAACGAAATAGAGGATGATATGCTCGCATTCTGTTTTTTAATTTCCTTTACTGTGTCTAGCAATTGAGTGTACTTTTTATCTTGTTGTACCTCAAATGTGGAGAACATGCGTTTTAGCTCAACCATTCCTTCATTTCCATGCTCATATTTCCTTTTGGATCTTTGGGAAACGGTCAATTCTTCCTCTGTATTTTTTGGCATGTCTACTTCAGTGCTTACAATCGGAGATGATATAGATGAAGATGATGGTGGTGTGCGTTTCACTGACATAATAAACACCACAACCACACAAGCAAACAAGTGGCAGAAATAAGGTGTATCTGTTAGGTAGCTTCTTGCAGCTGACGTCTACAAAATCAATTTCAACCACTTACTTGTTTTATTCCTTATGTCAATGTTGATTAACAATACTTGCGTAAAATATACAAATATGTCCCCAAGATGGTAGTAGAAAATTCCCACGGTGAACTTTTTTTTTTTTTTTGTGGCAATCTTTCTTTTGACGGACGACAGGAACTGGTTGATGATGACAGTTGACAGATTGACAAATGACAGATTGACAAATGACAAACTGACAGAAGACAGCCGTTGACGATGTAGCTCACTGACACACCCTTGTTTCAAAAGTTGCTGTCTCTCTCCCACTACCACTCAACATACCTCTTGTGAGTTTATGAGCGCCTAGTACTTCACTTCGAAAATTGAAATTTATTTTATTTTTTAAACTTATTTTAAAGTAAGAATATTAAATGTGCACACGTCTATTCACTTTCGCGGTCCGAGGGGAAGAGGAGTAGACGGCAAATGGTTGAAATGAAGCATTCTTTTAAGGTTTTAAAAGAAAATGTTTCTAATTAGTCTTTATAGCAGTGAAAAGAAAGACCCATACAACGTTCATTACTAAGCTCTATATATTCCCAGGGACTTAGATTCGATTATGTTCGTAATGAAACAATTTTAGGTTTCTTTTTGGTATTTTTCTTTCAAATTATATATTTGCCTTATTACAAGTCTTCTTCTTAGCGGAGACACTCTTTAAAATTCGCGTTATTTCAGATTTTCTATTTGATTGTTACAGAAAGATTTATTTTCAAGGAGTTACCATCTCTGTGGCTTATCAAGTCAATACAAAAGAAAATTGAGTTCGCTTCATAAAGTAAACGCAAGGTTATTTTACTTAATCAAGATTAGATATAGATCAATCAGGATTTAAAAATTAAAGAGGTATAAAATATTTTTATTGATATTTCTAGGTCTCGGGGGTTTACACACATAAAATACTAATTCATACAACCTACTATTTCTTTTTTATTGAATTGAATTTTAGGCATCACAAATGCTTTGCCGGCCTTTGGGGGATGGGTTGTGGGATGGGGAAGAGGATGGTGTATGGGCCTCCGGTATCCTTATTCACTCGGTGAAACACAGCGCAAGCGCCATTTTACACCGGTTTTCTGTGAGGCCGTGATATCACTCCGGTCGAGCCGGATCATTCATACCGAAGCGTGGCTCTCCCACGGTTTATTTGAATCCTAAGCGATTATTGTTGATTACATACTAGCAACACCAGTGGCGTGTAAACAGTGACAACTGTGTTGGCACTCCATTATCATAATACTCATGATCTTTGGCAAACTTATCTACTCCCACCGACTTTATATGGTCCTTTCGACTTATTATCTTATGCGAAACATAAAACATAATAAAACAGCACGGCAATAACGCGTTGGCATCTTGACACTTTGCAGGTGTTCCTCGATCTTCAGAATGCAGGTGTTTCTCTTTCTTTAGAAAATGCCGTCCTTTATTGACTATAAAAGTACACTCGTATTGCAACGAATCTTTATAATATATCAATGTATCCCAAATAAAATAGCTCACAGGTAACTTTAGTTGTTCGGAGGTTGGCAGATGTGCTTCGTGTCGGTTATTTTTTTTATCTTACACTGTGTACTTGAGTCTACATGATAGTGCATTTGCAAGTGTTCTAGAATGAGTAAGAGATATATCTCTAGACAATATATCTGACTGTTCCTCCGAACCTTATTTCCCCAATTAGACTGAGTAGGCTTTAAGTCTAATACGATATGGTTGAATTTCGTTTTTTTTACGTACAACCAAATTCTGTAGGATATAGGACTCTAGGACTGTAGAATGATTGTTGTTGTAATTCTTAGAGCTCCACGTTTGGCAAAGGAAGCATATTTATCTAATTATTAAACTTAATAAAAAAATATTTCATCGTCTTTTTCCTGTCTTAAACACAAGATATTTGATAGAATTGTTTCAACTTCAATAAATATTTATTCGTGGAGTGGACTCGTGAAATCAAACCATTATACCGAAATTAACAGTCAATTCATCTATCAATCAATGTTACCTATTTGTACAATTTGCGCTGACTAGTGATCTGAAACAACGCAATTTGTTTCATTATTGCACTTTGCGAACCAATCTTGCTTCAAATAAACTGACAACTAGTCTAAGTTCAAACTGGTTTTCAGCACATCTTGGGGCACTGACTCTTCAAGCAACTACCATAGCATATCTGGGCCGACGGCTTTGTGTCTTGCTAAATCAAACAACGCTACTAGAAGGGCCTTAATAAATATATTTTATAAATTATTTAGAATGTAATACAGTTATTAATATACAATCGACCATTGTTAAAACCAGTTCAGACCGGTTTGTGTCAATTACAGATAAGCAATGGCGCTACACAAATTGGCAACATTGAGACTTTATATAACTAAATAGTTTTTGTAATTAAAGTATGTGTGTGTGTGTGACTGTTTAGTACATACATATTGAAAAATTTTTTTTAGATCTAACTAGTAACTTCTGGTAAACTAGCCAAGGATTTTTTTTTGTTGAGGTTGAGGTTTTGAATTCGGAGTCAATCCCTTGCAAGTGCGCCCATGTAGTCAGGATCACTGAGAGCTAAACAGAAGGTCGCGGGTTCAAATTTCCACTCTTGACAAGTGATAGTGTGACGAGTAACATCATTTGCTTTACATTAGCCGTATTTGAAATATGTGAGAATAGTGTTAATTTGTGATTTATTACGTAAGTAACTAAACCCAGTGACTCATATTCTGACAGAAAAATGAGTTGCGATACTAAATAATCCACTCAAACAGGGTAATCCCCATTTAGAGAGTAAATATTGAGCTAGTAACTGTGGGGGAAATACCTAAAGTACAGTATCCAAGGTTATCAAAACTAATTTTATTAATTTTAACGTAACAGTTTATGTAACACAATATAATGTACATGTAATAATCAAAGCTGTCTGTCTATGTGTAACGCTTTCATGTACCTATCCGATTGATATTTTGAAATTCTGCATACACGTTGTCAAGAGATATTTTTCATCCAGAAATAAGTACCTACTGTTTTCGATGGATTATTTTTTTAGACATCTGACACACAACGCCATCTATTCCCAAACTAAGCAGAGCTTGTACTATGGGTACTAGACAACTAATATAAATACATATACTTTTCGTTTGTAAATACATACTTACATATTATACGTAGAAAACACCCAAACTCCGAATTAAATATTTGCAGATGAAACATTTGATACGACCCGGGGTAATCGAACCCGAGACCTCAAGCACAGCAGTCGCATACGCTACCAATGAGCTACCGAGGCAGTCAACTAGAATATGGTAGAATATGTAGTCCACAAAAGGATTGCTACTCCCTCAATTTAGTTTTACTATTTTTAGTTACTAAATTACATATCTCGGCTTCTCATTAATTTAATCAACAGAGAATATTCAGAAATCATAGATATTACTCATTTTAATTCCCTTAATTTACAACTTCCCATAATATAAAATAATAACACTAAATACAATCATTGTGACTATTTTTTTAAACAAGGATATTACATATGAGTGTCAAATGAGTCATACATTTATTTTTAAGAATACATTCAGGCAGATTTAAAATTAAAAGAAATAATGCAACGCAAACCAGAAATACAATAGTGAGTCAGTGATACGCGGTTATTGTTTAAATTAGTAATGATAAATAATTATTTGGCATGTGTCTTCTGATATGATAAAGAAACTTTGAAATAAATACGTCACGATGTCTGATAAAGAGATCAGTAATATTTGCAACGTCATTTAGGTGACGTCATCTGTGTGCAGTACACAGATGACGTCACTATTCGTCATTATAACGTAAAGACTAGGTACACCCGGAAATGTATCCTGAGTTATTGAGTATACTCGGGGTTTTTTCCGAGTTTTATGTGTATAATTATATATTATACTAGCTGACCCACGCAACCTCGTTTGCGACTTCTATTGCCCGTAGCGTGAAAATTTTCCCACGTTTTTGAAACATTCTTCATTGGTGCTCCGGTCCTATTAGTAGTAGCGTGATGATATATAGCCTATAGTCTTCCTCGATAAATGGACTATGCAACACCGAAATAATTTTTCAAATCAGGCCAGCAATTCCTGAGATTAGCGTGTTCGAACAAACAAACAAAAAAACTCTACAGCTTTTTTATTAGTATAGATACTCGTATTATAACTTTGATTAATATTTATGTGGTTTTGTTTTCATATACATCCTACAGTCATATTGGTTATGGTAGAATCTGTAGAAGATGGCAGCACTAACAGGTTGGGTGCTAAGTTTCGTTGACCTCATATGTCAGTTTCCTAGAAGTGAACTTTTTGTTGCTATTTTACATTCGTTAAATACATAGAAATAACATAAGTTACTGGTACGATACACTGACTTCAGAGAATTACTTTGGCTGATCTTTTCATCTATGTAAATAAATAAATAATAAATAAATAAATATTCCGGACATCTAACACACAACGCCATCTGGTCCCAAGCTAAGCAGAGCTTGTGTTATGGGTACTAGACAACTGATATAAATACTTATATACTTTTTTTTTGTAAATACATACATATTATACATAGAAAACACCCAAACTCCGAAACAAATATTTGCAGATCATACAAACATTTGGTCCGACCCGGGAATCGAACCCGAGACCTCAAGCTTAGCAGTCGCATACGCTACCACTACGCCACCGAGGCAGTCTGTATAATGTGTATAAATGTATAAATAATATATTACTAGATTTTTGTTCGATTAATTGATTACGTACATACTTCTACGTACCTACTTACCTACGTGATTGAAATTATTATGTATGAATGAATAGTATGCAGAGACAATTGATCCCCACTTACTAAGGTCCTGACTCACCTCTTTTACTTCGTCCACATTTATCAATCGCTGCATGTATGCACGTCGGTTCCTGGTGCTCTGCACATTACCCTTTTTCAGAACAACACCAATTTGTTCGGTATAAGGACCATAGCGTGACACTAAATAGCCTTTCTCAACACTTGTGCCAAAATTAAATTAAGTAAATTGTTGAGAAAGGCTATTTAGTGTCACGCTACGGTAATATATATTTAGTAGAGATTCCTTGAACCTTTTTCTGTGAAACTCTACAAATTTATAATGACGTAGAGAAGACATATCGTATCCATACATACTAACATTATAAATTTGATAGAAACTGTGTCTGTTACGCTTCCACGGCTAAACCGTTGCATCGATTTCAATGAATTTTGGCATGAAGATACTTTGAGTTTTGAGGAAGGACTCAGGCTACTCTTTGCAGCGATAATCGACATATACGCGGGTGGAACAGCGGGCAAAAGCTAGCAGATCATATAACATTCAGTCAGCCTTTAGCAAAGATTTCCGTAATGAGAGTGTTTCTATCTTGCGTGTGTAATATTATATTTTGCATAAAACAACATATAATTGTGGTCATTTATCAATCTTTTATTCATGTAATGTACCTGTGTGTACTCTGGCCTACGTGTCTCGCAGCACACAGAATTGAAATGATAAAGATTACTAGATGACGTACTAACTTACGTCTTACACCTTTTGAGACGAAATGATGTTCGTTTAGCAGTTTGGATGTGGTTACATTAATTAAATAACACTCTTGATGTGAAGTGGAAATGGTTTATTTTATTGAAGTCCTTTATTTTTATGAAACTAGCTGCTTCCCTCGCGGGTGTCATTGCTTTTGAAGCGGATATTGTGCATTTTGTTATTGCTTTCAATTTGGTTTTAAAATAATTTTGTAAAAAAAAGTACCTTAAGCTACCCCTAATGACAGCTAGGTATATGTCTGTGAACGTCCCGTCACCCTTCCTGCCGTTCCATAGATATATGCCGAAACAAAAGACAGACAAACGCCTTAAAAAATTATTTATTGTATATACATACTTTAATTTGCCATTAGTGAGAAGCAACTTAAAATTACAAACATACAATAACCATTATTGTAATTCTTAGTGCTCGCGGCCGTCTTCTGAATAGAATAGGAGCATCAGGGTTCCTACACACGAGGGGGCCATGTACAAACCGTAGGTGACAAGAGGTACGTCGGGGTTCCAATGATTTCCTTCCAAGGGTTCCCTGGCTTCTAGTACCCGGGACAGTGTACGGTTTTTAGTCGGTTCGGGTCCGACATAACCACCACCGTGGTATCCGAAGTAGGAAGTATACTAATTAAGCACAAAGTATCCTACCACACTTTTTTTTTTTTTTTTTTATTGAATAGTGGGCAAACGAGCAGACGTATCACCTGATGGTAAGCGATTACCGCCGCCCATGGACACCCGCAACACCAAAGGCGTCACAAGTGCGTTGCCGACCTTTGGGGGATGGGAAAGGGGATGGGGGGAGGGGATGGGGGGAGGGGTTGGGGTATGTTCCTCCGGTATCCTCACTCACTCGGTGAAACACAGCGCAAGCGCTATTTCACACCGGTTTTTTGTGAGGCCGTGGTATCACTCCGGTCGAGCCGACCCATTCACGCCGAAGCATAGCTCTCCCACGGTAAAAATGTCTGGCCGTTGTGGTATAGCAGGCTAAAATCTTGTTTCTAAGGAGAGGCGTGCGTTCAGTACGTGAGCTCTAAAATGAAGAATAATAATAGATAGACTATAAACAGTTATGTAACAATAACTTTCTTATAGGGATTAAGAAACATCCATCCGCTGCCAGCTACTTTTTTTAAGAATTTTGTAAAGCAAAACATATTACCTTAGTTTTAGTAACAAGTCTTATTATAATAAATACCTTACCCTATATAGAGGTGCGACAACAATGTAAATAGAGTTGGTAATTATGGTTTGACGTCATCGTCTACGATGAGGATACGAGTTAAACAATTAGTTGTTTAACTCAGTGTGTCTGTACTCGATTCTTGTACGCGGGAAAACCAAATACCTACAAAACAGTACATATAATATACCGAAGTTGAGTTTTGCTATGTGCTTATCTCTGAAACTAAACGTTGGATTTGGGAAATTGTTGTTGTGTGTGAAATTCAATACTTCTCAGTAATAGAATATTTTTCTTATGAACGTTAATGCTAATGAAACTATTAGTAATACATATTATCCTAATGAACTTGTAGTATGAATAGTAATGACGTAGTTTATTGGTTAGACCACAAGCATACTTAATTCTTATGTAATTCTGTAATAATGTATGTAATGTTAACCAAATAGGTAGTAAGTATTATATATGTATGAGTTCGTCTATCATTCTGTTTGTTAGATAAACAATTTTTTAAACCAATTTACCTGTGCGCACGGGAGTACGCGAGCTCAAAGCCCTCCAGTGCTGTATTTACAAAAACTATTTGCCAAATTGAAACGCTCTCTAACTCAGCTTTAAATAAATCTACTGAAATGGAACTTTGTGTGTCTAAAATGGATCTAAAACTTTAATAATTTGACTGCGTGGTTGGAGTGGTTTAAGCGGTCGTCCTGCCACTTATTACATCAAATGTTGTAGGTTCAAATCCTACGTAGGACACCAAGTTGTGTGATCCACAAAATGTTGTTAGGAGTCTGAATGTTCTTTGTGTCTGTTTCACGTATGTTTGTAAAATCCCCTACGACATAGGACGTATATTCACAAACCGGGTTTTGTTTTAAAAAAAATGACGTCTGTAAATGTATATATTATCCTTATAATTGATTTTTCCTCTTGAATTCCCAAATTTGAAGTTTTTCATCAAATTCTCTTAAAATGTGGGAATCGGAATACCCATGTTTTATCAGTCTGTCTGTCTCTATTATGTTTTGTCCGTTTTTAATAAAAGTGTACTAAACTCATCCTTTCTGGGTATCATTTTGATGATACAACTAAATCTTAGTTGTATCTCTCAGTCTTAGTTACTAAGAAGGAAAGTAAAGGTTGCGGCAGACGCAGACGCGGTGCGAAACGTTTAATAAGTACACTCTAAATGACATCAAAACGCTATATGACGTCTTCTAAATTAATTAGAATATTACAAGACAGTCATTGTTGTACAGTCGTTCAGCTTAACTAACTGTTTGACTCCGCCTCGAGCAAAAACTTCTTGACACTTATATGTTATATATATTTCTCATATCAGTTCTAATCAGTCTTGAAATATCTAACTAACTTCACGGCTCTTCACAGTCTGCCTAACTTTTCCAATATTCTCTACCAAACGCCAAAAGTCTAGATATTGTCTATTCTTTGTGTTTGGGTTTGAACAATATTGGCTTCTTGCCATATATTGGCGGTTTTGGTTTGCAGTGAATGCTTTATAATTATTAATATTAAAACTATAGCTTAATATATCCCTTTATAACTTATAATCTATATTTATCAACGATTCAATTGTAGTTAGTGCCGGTAGAATTAGGCACTTTAATTATTAAGTTCAGAACGAGATCATTGGGTTTTTTTTTTGACGTTTTTTCTCAAGGATAACTTGAAACTGCAAGTATCGGCACCCTAGATTATGGAATAAAATAATGTATTAAAAGGTCTTACCATAAACTGAAAATCATTCCTATTCATTCTTGTTCTCATTCCAGCATAATATTATTGTGAAGAATTGTTTATTATGTCATTCTTGCATATTAAGGATAGTAGATTGGCTTAATAATGTTAAAACTCATTAAAACTTTTAAATAAGAGTCACGCTTGTAAAGTAGCTACTTAGCAGAAAACAAAAAGTTACACATTGGTAGCTTTGTACCAAAAGCACGATCGTTCTGTATTTAAATTGACGCTAATTTGTGAGACAAAGATTGTTAGTTCACAGGAAAAGAAGACTATTATTGGGTAATTAACGCGATAAAAGTAAAACTAATGTGTTTGTTTTATCACGTATTACTCATATACTGATAAATAATGATTGTTAAAGTTTAGGTAAAGGAGTGGTACCACTAGTTTATAGATTAATAAATGTTTAGGTTACTTACCTAATCTTTGAAACCATAGTGACTGTTCTTTTTTTTTTTGACAAGTAGAGATAAAAAAAAAATACGCTAATCTTAAAGTAACATTACATATTCAGACACAAACGTTTATTGCCAAAAAGGAATAGATGTGTCACGCAATTTGGCGCCTTTAATTTTAGTAGACATTTAAATATGTCTATTACGTAAATGGCTAACTAACGACTATAATCTACGGCTTTTGACGACAATTGAGCATTTTAGGACTTAGATAAGATCATTAAGAGTATTTTAAAAGGTACATACGTACCTACGTACGGTAAGGTTATAGGTATGTACCTACCTAAGGAATGTTATTAAATTGGATAGACTGGGGAGTTTTTTTACGTAATAATTCCAGCTATTACTGAAACTCTCCAATTTATCCGTTGGGTACTTATGGGTGATGATGACTTTTTCCATTAAGTAAGTCCGCAGGTCACTTGGACAAGGTTATCATAATCATACTCCTGACTTTTTGGAAAAAGACGGGATAAAGGAAGAACGCAGATGTGAAAAAGTAAACATTTATAAGGTAAGGGAGTTAGGATAACGGATCAGATCGGAACGGATCGAATGGACCACAAGCCTTAATCATCGGTCTATTGTCGTACTCTGCTCGTCATTATCGTCGAACGAAGGCCTCCCCCAAACGAGCATAAACCAACTGTTGGTCAGTTTGACTACCAGTCAGAGAGGTATAAATAGGAATGAAACTGCAGAAGCTTAAAGAGACTGTGGGTACTTACCAGTATTTAACTCCTGTAATCGAAGACTATATTACGACAGTAAGTATGGGATGTAATACGGTATAGTATGCAAGTGAAGTCAATAAACACAAATAATTCTACCTTGTCCAATACTTAAATATTCCATGAAAACAGTTTAGTATCTGGAGCAAAGCAGATTGAATAATATTGCAATTGATTAAGGTATCGTTTGGTGTATCTAGTTGGCCTTGCGCAGAATAGATTGAACTATAAATTGTTGATAATGTTTAACTATATTTACACTTATTTGGTAAATTAATATAATCAAAAGTTTGATAGAATTAGGGCTTTTTATGGGACTAATCCCGTCCACACGCCCACCACTATAACTCCTGTACATCAGGATCAATAGCAGTGTCCCACGAACACATCGAGTTACGACACTCGAGAAGTCCCAGTAAAATTAAATTGTCTTGAAATCCGCAACGAAATCAATCAGAAGAAAACTGACATTTACACTTAATTATTCTTTTTTATACAAAATATGGATCATTTTATTATAATAATATCATATTCCTTAAAAGTGAGATGATAGAGGACGTACTAAATACCAACTAAACCTCGCGACACGACTGAAAAGGGTCAATGGATTTTGCGGTGAACTTTTACTACTCTTTTAGAGCCATTTTAAATTAACATGGGAAAATTAGATCTTTTTTTTCTAAAATATATAATATATTTAAATTTTAATTTTTCACATAATCTATGAAAAACTTTTAATTAATTTCAAAGATTATAAAAGTTTTCAATGATAACGCAAGCAATTTAATCAACAAAAAAAAACAATAAAAGTAAAAACTTTTTGAAAAACGAACTTGTGCACTTAAAAAAAATAGCAGTTACAAGGTTTTTTTTTTGTTTATTTTATTTTATTTTTATTTTATTTTATTAGGACAACCAACAATAACATACACCTTAAAAGCTAAGAGGCACATAACATTAATGCACAAACATTGGTGCTGCCTTAATTATAGGTTGCCACGAAAAGCATAATTATTGTATAAACAGATAGTTGGGGGCATAAGGCATCCCTTAACTTACAAAAATAAATAAAAGTACTTAATTAAAACTAGAGAGTAACAAGTAAATTACACATAAATTCCAAAAAGGTCACCATACCATACATAGTCAAATATACAACCAACCTACTTAATATATAAGGAAATCTAAATACGTTTGTCCTAGGTTATTAATGAAATTTTTTTCTTAAAAGATGGTAAACTCAAGTGAAATATATCAATGTCCATGTTTTTGCAGATAGAATTATACTCTGCTTGGAGTCTATTTAGAGGAGAGAAATGGCCTAGGTTTGTTTTGGACCTCTTAGGTGTGAACAAGGAGTATCTAGTTAATCGCGAAAGCTTATGAGAGGTCGTAATGTTAACTTTTAGCAGATGAGGACAGTTTATATTACTATTACCAATTTATTTTTGTTTAAGAATTTGAAAACAGAAACAAACCAAAATGGTTTAAAAATATATCTCATAATGCTTTAACGAACATGTTGTATATATACACAAATAAATTACTAACGTCATCGTACCAAATCCGTTAAGGACTAAAACAGATGTGGGAACGAACAGTTCCGTGTGTTGACAATGAATCAAGATTTCCTGTTAGTAACTATGATAAAGAATCGTCTTTACCGACCGTGACCGAGCCGAGGTTAAGCAGTAAGCTTATAAGTGTTGTACTTCTGTGTAGCTAAATAGATCCACTAAAGTTCTAAGAGTATAATGTTTTACATCTAAGTATATCCAAACAAATAAATAAAATTGTAATTAAAAACAGCTCAAAATTTTTGGATACCGAAAATCCGTATCATGGTTATCTGGCAGAGTTTGCCGTGAGCGATAAGACTATCGATTGTTACATTTACATAAATTTTAACTCATCTTTTGTTTTTTGTATTATTTTTTATGTATAATATAAAAATATTATAAAAAAAAATACATATGAAAGGTACTCTTAAATTTAATTTACAAAAATCATTTTATTACATATTAATACAAAGGAGAGCACAAACATTCATAGGTCATTTAACCCATCCCTGATCGCCTCCGGTGGAAAGGTGCCCATTAAACTAGCAGCATTGCCGCGTTGAATGGCAATGGCCAATCTTTGCACCAGGAACGAGCCGGAACGGGAATCACCCTAAATCAACGCAAGCCTACGGCCCAGTTCACCCACAAACCTCAGAGTGTCGGCGGCCAGCTGCCCATGGTCTCCACCGCTACTGGCACGAAATAATATTGTTGCTCTAAAGCCGCATATTTCTGCCTCTTCCTATAACAAGCATCCTCCGCGGCGGCCGACGGGGAGCACATGGTACGACTCAGATGGCTGACGGCAACAGTGCTGACACAAGTAGCGTACCAGATCAGGCACCTTCCGTTCCTCCAGGGCACCAGAGTCAGTCCGTCCGGCCTTATACCGTCTGATCTATTCAGACCTGGAGGCTCAAGCAGACATGGGATGTTTGTCGAAATGAGGGCCCTGCGGACCACGTCGTTGAGAGCATGGTGACGCGGAAACCTGCCCGAGCATCGACGACAACTTAGAATGTACTTAATACTTTCTACACAAACATTAACCTTCAGCCAGACCTTAAAACGAATTACAAAAAGCTAAAAATATTTTATCGAGTTGCAACCTTTTACGCTATAGGTATAACAAAAATCATCAAAAAATTTTCGTAAACTTTGACAGACTGCATTTAATCCTATGCCTTTTAGGGCTTATTGCTCAAATCTTTTTACTATTAAGGGCATGCGGCGTGTGCCTAGTGCATAGTGTACGTCCACCGGTTGCCCTTGGCTCGCAAGGGACTGCTTTTAGTTACGGTCGTAAACATAAAGTACTACGTGTCAATTTTGTAATATTTTTGAGTGTGGCAATAACACATTTACACATGTTAATGAAATGGATAAATGTTTACTTATTTTAACGTATCCTACTGTACTTACACTATGATTTATTTCAGTAATATAAAATAATAGGATACAAAGTTTTCGTATTTGGGTTTGAATCCTTTGTTTCTTGAACAATATTTTGTATAGGAAAATTGTTTTAGTATTAAGCGAGTAACAGGTCATCGAATCTTTTGAATTTCTATAGGCTTGTTTAGATGGGGAATAAATTCATGAAGTCGTGACCTGTCCAAAAATAACTAGATCCTGTTTGTTTATGGTTTTATGTTTTCACTTCTGCTGACGGTCGTCATGAGTGATTTGTATTTTTACATTTTTCAAAAAGGTTTTTAAAATAATGAGCTATGATGTCATATCTAGTCATCGCTATATGTTTAATGTATTTTTAATACTATATTGGATAAACAATAAAAAATATAAGTTTTTAGTTTTGTTTACCTCCGAACCTTTTTCCAAAACTCGATTGTTGTCGGCTTTAAGTCTGCTGCGATTCAGCTGAATTTCATTTTTTACGAGGAGCAAATGCAATGAGACCGCCATTATCCAAGTACTGATCGAAATTCAGTATTCTACTTAACGTCATAAAAACTGTTAAGAAATTTACTTTTACTATAACAATTTACGCTGGTTGCGTTTCGACAACTGGCCAAACACTAGATATAGACCGATTCAATTCAATGGCTAAACAATGTAATCAAACATGTAGAAAGCGAATAGATATAACTGTAATCAATAACGACTATGTCACTACATTAGTTGTGATGTTGTGAACAAAACGCAGTTGTGCAATATAATGCTGATTGGATATAAACTGAGAATAAAATCGCGCCAAATGTAAATTTGATAATGAACTACGCATACATTTGCTTAAATTGAATTGAATTCCTTACCAAATACGTAATCATCGAATATTTTAAACCATTCTAGAGTGAACTTTATAAATATTATACTGAGAGAAGTAGGTATAAAACGGACACAATAATATATCAAAGCTTAAATTATGAAAGCATCTAAATGTACATGAACATACTCGAAGTAATTTAATAAAATCAAAAATAAATAAATATATATTTCACTAAACGAAGGCAATTACATTTGCTAATGAAGTTCAAACTATAATAGCTGTCAACGAGTGATGTCCAATTCGTCATGGTCACAGATTACATAAAAAAAACGATTAGCAAGTTAATTTATGTCTAATTGTACTTTGACACAAACTGTTCACGAATACAATTAACGGTGGTCGTCACTTTTAAATAGGAATCTTGATAGTTTACATTTTGTATTGTAAAACTTATAAAGTACCTATGTAAAATAGTTTTACTTTTTGCAAGATTTTTTTAAACAATAATAAAATTAAAATTTAATAAAATGTTAATCATTACAGAATAGGGAATATACATGTTTGTTTTTTATTTCTCAATTTGATATAACATTGAAAAAAAAAGGCTCGCAAATAGTCAAACTTATTTTCAAAGTGAAATTTAAAACAATTACTAAATAGCTGAGCTATTTAAACGCCGCCATTTTGCGCGCGCTTTTGTCAGGGCCAATGATGTTATTGTCATTTCGTGTTCATTTGCTATTCAGTGTTTCAGTTACTTTATACTTATTTATAGTTTTAATTGCTAAAAAAATCATGGAAGAAATTATTATTTTTCACAAGCACTACTAACACAATAGCGATGAAGTGTGAGAAGTCACGCGTTTTGTAAGTTTGAATTTCCCTCCCTTAATTTTCACTTTTGATTTATATTTTCTGGGCTTAAATAATCACTAAATTAAAAAAATACTTTTTAAGTATATTGTAAAGAAAATAAAGAATTTAGAAAAAAATATTTGATACAAATAATTTTTTTATACAATTTTACAATTCCAAGAGTATTTTATACGAACAGTAAATTTTAAAGTAATTAACTACTGTTGTTAGAACATTTACTTTAAAGGCTTAATTTTATTATTAAATAATTTAAAAATAGTAACGAATCTAATCTATACATTAGTATGGTAAGCAGAATCTTTGTATCCCTTTTTACGAGAATTATGCAATAAATAAAATAAATATTTCGGACAACTAACACACAAGTCCCAAGCTAAGCAAAGCTTGTGTCATGGGTATAGATAACTGATATGAATACATATATACTTTTTCTTTGTAAATACATAGGTACATATTATACATAGAAAATATCCAAACTTCGAAACAAATATTTGTAGATCACACTAACACTTGGTCCGACTCGGGATTTGAACCCGAGACCTCAAGGACAGCAGTCGCATTCACTACCACTGCGCCACTGAGGCAGTTAAAACTACTAAAGCTGTCTATTTGTCAATCCGAGGAGTATTTAATATGGCATAGTTAAAGTTTATATGGAGGGAAGTACAGAAAGCTTAAAAAAAGTAAACTATTGTCGGATCTCGACCACTAGGCGATCACTCTACACACTCTTAAATCTAAGATTTCATTTATTATCATGTCAAAGACTGGACTGTTAAATAAGAATATTCACCAATTATTAAGTAGATTTCTGTTAACTTTTTTAATTGATGTAGTTTTGTAGCGCAAGTTCTTTCGCATCCTAATTAATGATATAATGTATTATTTCTCATCATGAAATCTCAATGAAATATTTTTAACCGATTAAAAAAACTAAATTTAATAACCACCTTTTCTTGGAATGCCGTAAAAATAATTAATTAAAGCATTCCTTGACTTTTTTTACTATCAACATATAATGTCATTACACAACTTATGGAATATAAAAGCTTGTTGCGAGATTTCAGTACAGCATTTACTTGGTTTGAAAATGTTATACACTGATATCAGTCAAACCAAGTTATTTCATTTACTTTCTTATCTACACTGACAAATCTCATAAATCTCGCGACAAGCTTTTGTATTCTATAAATTATAGAATAACATTAATAATTGATAGTTAAAATTTTCAACGAATACTTTATTTTATTTTTTTAGGGCTTTCCAATAATAATAATAATAAAACTTTATTCTCTTTCACAAATGTATAACTTAATAATAGGTACAATAGTGGCTTGGCATCCGTATTCCACCTTTGTGAAAGACTGGTGCCTGATGTAGGTTATAAAAATATAACCTGTGTTACAGGTCACCAGGCCCTCTGCACGGTAAGAAAAGGAAGGATGACAATAATAACCGTGTGAGAAAATTAACAATTAAGCAAATTACGACTAATACAATATTAAAAAGAAAACAAACACAATAGACAAGTCTTTGACAGACAAACAGTCTGCCTAAGATAAAACAAAAGATATGTGCATGCGCTAGTATGAGTGTGTGCCAGTGTGAGTGTTAATGTGTGTGCAAGTCGTTCAGATTTGTGGAGACAGTGTTGTGAGATTGTTTTGCGCTATTAACATTGACTATAGAAGGGCAAAGTGTTAAGTGGATCAAGGGTAGGAGTAGGACTTCATTTGATGACGACCATAATATCCTCAGTTGCGTCATAATCTAGAGATTTCAGGTAGTGTTTTAGAGTTTGTAGACAGGCGAATTTGGTTCTAGGGTATATGTTAAGAATACTATTTATTTTATTGTAGATATCACTCAAACCAAGTTATTTTATTTACTTTCTTATCTACACTGATAAATCTCATAAATCTCGCGACAAGCTTTTGTATTCTATAAATTATAGAATAACATTAATAATTGATAGTTAAAATTTTCAAGGAATACTTTATTTTACTTTTTTAGGGCTTTCCAATAAAAGCTAGTTGTCAAAAAGATTTTAAATTAAATTTATTTTTTAATTTTTAGTTATCGCTGGATACGTTTCTCAGCCTGTTCATCTCATTTAACGCACCAATATTGCAAGAAATCTACCACCGAAGTACTTATCAATACAAATCAAAATAGCTCAAACTCAAGGCGGTTACGGTCGTTTTAAAACAGAGAATACAGATCCTATGAACACCTTTAAAGTTCATCGTCAAACCCTGGTTACTACCCTGAGGTCATCTGAATCTCTGGAACTGGCAGTACCAACTCATAATACTAGTTTCTACGATAAGTCGTTCACTGTGCAGGCTGTCCGACTATGGAATGCTTTGCCAATATCTATTAGACGTGCCAAATCGTTGCCTATTTTTAAAAAAATGGTCAATGATCATTATCTGTCGTTATAATTTATTGTCTGAAGAATATTTTAACTATTTATTTATTTTAATTTTTTATTTATTTATTATATTCCTATTAGTTTATTATATTTATTTATATTAGTATATATAATAATTAATATGTCTTGTGTAAATTATTTTTATATAATTCACTTAAATTCTTTTGCATTATATTTATTCTCGCACCAAACTGCCCATGAATTCGTTTGTTTTCTTTTCTTTCAGTGCTTTTTTATATCACAAGGTTGCCTGGAAGAAATTGCTTTTTAGCAATAAGGCCGCCATTTGTACATGGTCAGTCATTTGATGTATTATTTTATGTAAACCATTTATTTAATGTACAATAAAGATTATTCTATTCTATTCTATTATATTCTATTCTATTCTAAGGAATGTTAACTGTGGAATGAGCTGTTGTCTGCGGTGTTCCCGGACCATTACGATCTTCAAACCTTCAAGAAAAGAGCGTACTCCTTCCTAAAAGGCCGGCAACGCACTTGTAACGCCTCTGGTGTTGCGGGTGTCCATGGGCGGTGGTAATCGCTTACCATCAGGCGATACGTCTGCTCGTTTATGTAATAATTAAAAAAAACTATCTAAGACTAAGTACTCGACAAGATGAATCAAATGATTCTAAACTCGATGGTGTTGCGTCGTTCCATTACAGAGTTCTTATGACCACCTCCCGGCTCCATCATCAGATCCTGGATACTATCAAAACATAAAGTACTCGTCAAGACGAATCAAACGATTCCACACTTAATAGGTTTCGTCGTTTCATTACAAAGTTCCTATTACCACCATCCGATTCCATCATCAAACCCTGGATAATATCAAAACATAAAGTACTGGTCGAAACGAATCAAATGAGTGCAAACTCAATGGTGTTGCCACATTCCTTTACAGAGTTTCTATGACAACTTTCCTGCTCCAGCGTCAGATCAGCTCCATGTCATCATAATGTTACATTATCACACTGTATACATAGCTTGCAGAATTTCAGCAAAATCGAATGAAGATATCAGCTTCAATATTGAGTTGCAAGATTCCACCCGACCATTCATGCATTGCAAGTTAATAAAAAGCTTATAAAAAACAAACGATTGTGGAATCTAAAAATCAAAACTCATTAATGGGTTTCAAAAGGTGGCATTGATTTCAAATATCATTTCCTTCCGCCAAATAATCGAATAATACAATTAGGAATTACTCGCCAATTTATTTTCCCAAACGTTATCATTCCAATAGAAGTATGAAAATATTTTAACATGTACATCTGATTAACGGATGTCGTATCTAATATGAATCATAGTGTTGTGATAACTAAACATAATTATGTCATACATATATAGACAGCAAACAAACTTCATTACAGTCCTAATTAGTATTTTCTTTCATATTTGTCGCGTTTTAGTATTGGTTCTCATAAAACCGCTCTGTATATAAGCATATTTTGCACTAAATCCTTTTAATTGTAAAACCAACAACCAAGAAATCCAACTACTTTAGATTTCTTTAAATTTGAAAGGGTCTACTTATAGGCGGTCATTTTTATCATTTCAGGAAAGTTATGAAAATACTGTTTGGTGTTGAGGAACCATAACAAGAAGCAAATGAAAATTAAACTAAAATTAGTTTACAATCAATGCTTCTTTAGGGTTTAATAAACACTTATATATTATAAATTCAAAAATCACTGTCTGTCTTTCTTTTTTTTATGGTGTATGTGGTAAACGAGCAGCCGGATTTGAGAAACTTGAGGAAGGATATAGGGAATTCTTTACCGCGATAACCGACATGCACGCGGGTGGAATCGCGGGCATAATCTTTCTTGAAAAAATAAAGGATGCAATCCACTTTAAACTGATAAAAATTTTTTTTTTTTAAATAATCTTTATTTAAATATCCTTAAATATAACAGGAAAAAAATTGAGCTGTTTACAATTTATCACGATTATTACGCGAGAGATTAGCAAATAACCCACCGTGCGGTTTGGCGTAGGTACTTTATATACCAATACCTATATCTTTTTATTATTTTGAATACACACGAAACCAACAACTTAGAGATCGCTTGCTTAGTGATAAGTACCTAAATGGATAAGGCTTTTTAAGATTTGTATGCCGAATATTTAAGACATGTGTGAAATAAAAATAATGGCTATGATGGAACGACATAGTCATAATTGTGGTTAAGCTCCGAAAATAAAGATTAAAATAAATAAATAATCTTTGTTATTGATAACTATTACGATATTACTTTTTCTGTTAAAAACTTCTTGGTACCTCGTACTTTTACATGGTCCATGTATGTATCTTAGTGTATTCGATTGTGATACGAGTATTTTATTGAGATTATAGATTTTAATAGATGTTTCTTTATAAATATGGGTCTGCCAAAGTGACTCTACGCTGCCTATCCTGCCTGCAGTATCCAAGAATAGTGGTCACCATATTCCTTGCGATGCAGACAATGCGACAATGCAGCATGATGACCTACATTGTGGCGGCATATTGGGACGCTTCTGCATGGGTCTTTGGTCTTGCACTTATCAACGAAGCACGACAGTGCGAATGCTGTCATTTTAGGTTGGTCTTCTGTGAGAGGGTAGTGTGGCGACATTCACATACATATAATACAACAGTAAACTACTACAGTGCCACCTACCGAAGATACACTGAACTACGAATTAACGCACTACACGGAATAACTACAAATCCTGAGTCGCGCAATTAAATTACCCGCGCTGATTATCATTTATACAACATCCCAACATCAAATGTTGGGCAGTGGCGTGCCAGGCATTATCACCTCGTTCGGTCGGAGGATCCTCCCTTTGTGTTGGAGGGACATGACACTCTGTCCTCCACAGTAGTAACGTTCCGGTCGAGACGGCCCGCTTATGCTGAAATCAGCGTGGCACCACTGCTAGCGCCACTACTGCATATTAAACACAGCTAAGTGGTTCCTTCAAACACTTGTTTTTGTTGTGTGCTTCTGTTTTACGGAGATACTGTCGGAAATATGCAAGCAATAACTAATCCTGATAAGCGTAGCCCGCTTAATACGCACAAGACTATTGCGTATGAAACGGTTGATAAGTAGTGTAAAATCTACCTAGCGGTGTGTTGTGTAGGTAATTAAAAGTCATGATGGAACAAAGAAACTCAAATTATATACACACTTACGTGAACCGGAAAAACATAATACTTCTGTTTTCTAACAACATTTGGCATGACAAGATATCATATTCAAAAACCCAACAATTTAAACAGATTAACTTGCTTGCGGCCAGTTGAATCAGGCTCATCATTGCCAGACAAATAGCGTTCCATTAACCAGCAATTATTATATACCTATCATTAATACTATCATAACAACTAAGCTGTTACAAAAACATGTAAAGTCATCCCGATGAGTGCATAAAAATAAATAGTAAGCGTCTTTAAACGTGTCAGAATAATTTGCTGCTTTCATTTTGCTTGGAAAACACAACAATTATTTCTATTCTGAGTGCATGTTACTGTCAGAAGATCAGTGTAGATTTAAATTCCAAATGACTAATGGACGGAGCTATGGCAACATTTCTAAGTCACAATATCTACCTACAACCCGTCGGAAATGTCTGCGAGCCTGGCTTAATGACGTCATGCAAACTAGAGAGTTAATATTTCACTGAACAGAGAAATAATAAACAAGAATGAGATTACTAAAGCAACAATAATACACCTGTGGCGACGGTGCTAGATAGGCGAAGTCAGGGCGATGCGTGGGGAAGCGAGAGGTAAAGCGCATTAAAACCGGGTGCGCAGATATTTCCGACGGGTAATATCTAATAAGGTAACTTTGGATCGAATCTGATCAATAGTATTCACGGGTGGGCTCAAGAAGTTATTGTAGGTTACAAATACTATTGTTATGTTCCATTGTCAGCTTAGGTCGTTTATAGAAAGGAAATCTGAATCTCAATAACTGTAGACATTTTTTAGTATTTAGTTGCGTTATGTGTTTTTTCTTTACACTTTTCAACAGAACATTCTTTGGGAAACATTTAGATAAATTACGATTTGATCCACTCAAAACGAGGTATAAGAAAATATTACTACTGACACTATTATTACTATTTTATCTCGATTTAGGTGCGCTGCTTAAAAAAAACTAATCTAATAAAGAAATGAGATAGCATAAATTATAATAGTATAATGTAATTGTAGAAGTTTATTGACATTCGTGACATTTTATACAAGTTTGCTAGAGGACCTACAAGGTCTATCGCGGACAAAAACCTCTCTTGTAAAAGTCACCTTTAAAAGTATACTGAATATCGATTTCAATTGTCTACAACTCGTCTTTCAAAACAATGGTATTGCCATTTGAGTAAATTTCATCATTAGCATAGGCACAAATTTAATGTTTCGGCAGAATTACGTAGTTATATTTATATCTTCGCGTTTTCCCGATATCTGTGCTTATCTTTTGTGTTGTATTTCCCAATTTTATCATTGGTTTAATGTTAGTGCATCTAATCAGTCGTTTCTATGCTAGCCATTTTTTTGCGTGTGGAATTCCCCACGGGCCGTTACCCCACAGGGTATTGCAGCGAGGTGGTGTGTCAGAATCGGACCGACTAAATCACACTCTGCGTCCGAGATGGAAGGGATCCGTAAACTGTTGTTATTAAAACTTCGGAACCTCTCTCAGCGCTTGCCCGCACAGTGACGCGGGCACTGTCTGTTGGTAAACTCCCTATTTAGGCGACGTACGGGACACGCGTACGACAACTCCTCGTGGCAGGCCACTGAAGTGGATGAAGGGGAAAACCCGTCCCGTCCATCCGCGTCCACACTAAGGGCGGCATGGGACGCTTATTTCTATACCAACCTAAGGTAGATTGGCAGAAAATTCCTGCAGCAATAAGTCCACACATGTCCACATTAGTTTATTTTTAATACATAATTCTATTTTCATTATTAGATAACTCATGTACTTCATCGTGGGAGAGCTATGCTTCGGCATGAATGGGTCGGCTCGACCGGAGTGATACCACGGCCTCACAGAAAACAGGTGTGAAATAGCGTTTGCGCTGTGTTTCACCGAGTGAGTGAGGATACCGGAGGCCCATATTCCAACCCCTCCCTCATCCCCTTTCCCATCCCCCATAGGTCGGCAACGCACTTGTGACGCCTTTGGTGTTGCGGGTGTCCATGGGCGGCGGTAATCGCTTACCATCATGTGATACGTCTGCTCGTTTGCCCACTATTCAATAAAAAAAAAAAAATAATAATAATAAACTTGACCAGATTTATTTTCATCTCTCTAGCTATCTACGTCATATAATATTTCAAAGCAGTTAAACCGACTGCAAAATTTGCACACGCATGAAAGATCGCCATGTCATCGCCATTGACATTATGTGTGTGCAAATTTATTTTACTCCTGAATAAACAAAAACAGAAACAATAACACTTTAACATTAAACAAACTTAAAGCAAAAAATACCTTGTTTAGCCGATCACGGCAAAGCCAAAAGAAAGGATAATATTTTTGTCAGACTATGTTTTCTTAAACTGTGTATTTACATGTTCCACTCTAACGTCTAAACTACTGAAACGATTTAGGTATATGATTTAGGTGTCAATGGATTCGTAAGAATAGCCCGAGAGACATCGGCTATATCAAAAGTTTTTACACAATGGAGTTATAGCTTTTTAAACTTTTTCTTCTATAGGTTTGAATTCAATTAATGGTCAACAACCCATAACGACCCACTGCTGGACTGGGGTCTCCTCTCAGGAGAGGATTAAGGCTATACGTCCCCACGCTGGCCAAGTGCGGGTTGGGGACAGGCAAGATGTCGTTATGGCTACATAATCTTGCCGTTGGAAGTATTTAAGCCGCCCAAAGGCCTCCAACTAAGCGTCACGACTGTTATCCTATGATAACAACCGGGACCAACTATTTAATGTGACCTCCGAATCACGGAGACGCTCATGGTAACATGCCACCAGCGGTCACCCATCCAGGTATTGACTGCGCCATCGTTGCTTACCCTCGGTAATTGCTCATAGCCCAGTTGCACTCGGTGATTAGAAACAGGGTTTCAATATACAACTTTCATTCGCAAACATAGTAATGAACATATAATCAATTATTTTTCTTTTTCTTTCATTTTTAGGAGTTTTCATTGTTAGGAGTGGAATTTTTAAATTAAAATAATTCAAATGTGTATTCAAAGCTAACTAATAAGGAGTTCTGAATCAGTGTCGAACGTTCCGACTGAGTTCTGAGCCAGCAATGATATGAACAATACACAAGTAGATTGAAAATCCTTCTCCTTCTGTGAAGTCAGTTCAAATGACCAAAAATGTTTAAAACAGAAGCTAGATTATTACGTAAATAATTATTTTGGTGGTAAAAAAGCTCGGACCCTGACATCAAATGTTACAATGCATTTACAAAAGAAGAATCACTATAAAAATGTAATAAAAATCACTCAAGGCTTCTTTTGAACAAAATACACCTGAAGTAACTGGGTCAGTGAAATTATTGGTACACTAGCTTTTGTCTGCGGCTCCGCTCGCGTATATATTACTTCGGTTATCGCAGTGATTCTTCAAACTGATGTTAAGTGAAGCAAACCGTATCACATCAGTGAAAACAGCATACAAATCTGTTTAGCCGTTTCTGAGATTAATGTGCACAAACGTTTAAACAAAAATATATACATGTCTGTATATCTTTTTGTTTTCTAAAATCATTGTTTTAGATTCTATTGCTGAGGGATCTATGTTCACCAGTGGACAATAGGCTGATTATTTATGAAAATAATTTATTTAAATATAAAATATAACTTTATATCGTGGAGGTTATTTTTTTTTTTCAAGGGCGACATAATCACTTCGTGACTCGTAACTTGACAATGTTTTTTTTCAGAATATTAGTTTACTATTAGTTTTAATCTGTGTCGTGGCCATTATCACCCACCTTCAGTAAAGTACAGACACAAGCGTTCTACATTCATAATGGTAGATTAGTTATTAGGTAAGTTATATAATACAAAATAACCACCATAATGTGTCTGTATGAGAGTGTGTGTGTGTATGTATGTGTCTGTGTGCGTGAGTGTGGTTGTGTGTGAGTGAAGAAGAGATTGAAAGAAATTACTTTGAAATATTTCACTGTGATATATCACTTTGTGTTATGTATATATATATATCCACTCTAATATATTCGTTCTGTAATTAAAATAAAAGCTGTGTTCCAGAATTAAAAAGCTGTAATTGTTAACTGTATATTATTAAAGTAATTCAAATTTAATACACATTTTGTAAAGCTAAATATTATATTTATTCTGTGTTGTATATTATGTTGCGTCTATATTAAATTATCATTTTATTACAATTCACACATTAGGAGTTTCAAAAAAAAATTGTTAGTGCACACACCTACTTGATTTTAATCACACGAATATTATACCTATTGGTGAAAGTGAGTTTGTTTGTTACGCTTTCATGGGGGGACAACTATTAAACCGATCATCAATCATGAAATTTTGTACATACATATATTCTTGGAGGTATTAGAAGTAACATAGGATAGGATGTTTATGCGAGCGAAGCTGCAGGTGAAATTTACTATATAATAAACTCGCAAATGTAATGAAATTGGCGGTAATTGGCACTTACATCATATATATATTGTCTATGATAGTTCAATATTATTTTTTTCCATTAACCGAATTGGTTTAGCAATTTTCCCTGTAGTATATCATTTATATATAACTATGTTTATTCTATATGCAGGTTGGCAAGGTTGCATATTTCAAGTACGGTTTTTATCACAGCTGGGATTACATTAGTATATTTTCATGGATTAGTATTTTCCGCAGTTATCAAATGTTATCACGCAACATATGTTGTTGAGCTGTGGACTCACTAATATTAATAATAAGTGTTATCAAAAGTTATCACAATGGGAATGAGCTAGAAGGATAACGCCTGCTCGTCATGTTCAAATATATTATGACTAATTGAAGTTTTTCATCGTGTCATGCTGCATGGAAAATAAAAAAAACTTACTTCAAGCAACTTTAAAGTACCATAAAAAACTTCGGAGAGCTCGTAATCCTAAAAAACTTAATATTTAAATTATTTAAGAATCAATACAAATTACTTATAATAATTCCCGAATAAAATAATTACTTAGTCGTATGAAGAAGAACTGACATTTTAATATTAATCGACATTTAAAGAAACCAATTTCAAGCTTAATTTCGTGTTTCCTTTTTGTAATAAGCGGTAACAGTTTACCATAAGGTGAACATATGCTTATTTGGTAAATTAATAAAAAAAAAACTGCAAGGTCTTAAAGAATTATTGATACATACATACATATTGACTATAATAAAATAAGGATTCCTTTACAAAAAAATTCAAGATATTTGCTTAGTTTCTTCTAAATTTGAATGTTTTAGAAAAACTGTTTGACAGGTGAGATGACAGCTGGTTGCTTGACCGTAGACAATTTTTTTTTCGTGACTCATAATCATACTCATGTTTAGACCAACATCGGTATTTGTACCTTTTCTATCGGCATGTCTACCGTGATGTTCAAACATTTTACATTTATTCACATCTGCTGGAAGATAATGAGAACATATGTTGGCTTGTACCTACCGCATGTTATAAGATAGGCCAGGTAGTTTTTTGATTTATTACAGTTTTAGAAAAGACCACAAATATTTTAAAGACATCTTCAGCAGCAGCCGTATATGAGATCCTTAACTTGTTTACTTGAGCTATTGTTTATTTTCCATAATCTATCTGTGGATAATTTATTACTCTTTCCTTTTTATCATCACTAGGCCGTCACAATGATTATGGTGACCACCACTCTTGGATTCTGCTTATACTTTCCATCAGGCAGAGTAGAGTCATTTTGGCAGGGACATATATAAAAAAACAGAGAGTTTATTAAAAAGGAAATGGAGATCCATATCCTTAAGGAGTCGGATGAGTCAACGACAATAGGTGTGCTTTTGGGTGAGTGGCAATAAAATATTGTTGGAAATAATTTAGTTGGTAAGGTTTTTGCAAGGAATAGAGAGTCATAGTTTATATAACCAATACAGAAATTTTAATGAATTGTGTAAACTGCTTGATATTGATCCTTTTTTGATTAGTGTATCCTCGGCAAGAAGGTGTCTAGGCCTTAGTTTTTTTGAGCAGACATGGTGTTGCCTAAATTTGCATTGAAGCAATTGTTAATTGCGTGTTTGGCGCTTACGTATTGTGTGAGATTTTCTTTTTGATTTATGTTTAGTTTATGTTTTGTTTCTCAGTATTTTGTATTAGTCTAAAACTAGAAGTGAAAACTTATTACTAGCTCTCTGATGACTAAACTCCTTTTTTAAACTAACATATCTTGCTGTAAGTTTACTATCAATAAATAAATAAATAAAATAAAACTAACTGTAACAACTTTTACACTACTGTAAAGTAAAACTATCGTATACGTGGTTAGCCAATTATTTTTCAATACTTAGTTTAAAGATTACGTAGTAACATATTTCAAGGTTCACTTGTTTGCGTGTGTGTTAGCCAAATATTAAGTTTCAGAAGGTCGCCTTAAATTTACCACACATAAGTTTTCTTTTTTTGCATAGGGCTGTCAATGTTTATATTTACTCATATCCCTTTTAAAACGTTATGATATAAAACGTTAATTAAATTTATACACAGCCTATTTCTTGGTTAACGGCCACCGATGACTATAACTCCAAAACAACGCAAAGCTCTTTGATCGAATTAAACAGCGTATTCCATTCCTCCTCGGCTGCCTTCCACACACTTCACACAGAAGGACAGGAAACTGAGAGAAAAGTTTTTTTTTTATTGAATATGGGGCAAACGACCAGACGTATTGCCTGATGGTAACCCATGGACACCCGCAACACCAGAGGCGTCACAAGTGCATTGCCGACCTTCGAAGTGTCATAAAGAACGTTCCTCTTAGTTGTGTTTAAACATTAATGTTCACTCAGATACAATACGTACACTTATATACATATGTTTTGCAATAATCTTTTAATATTTATGAAACATTTTGGTATTAATAGCATTTTTACATTAAAAGATATTAAGAACGTATTGCGTCTGAATCTCGGTGTCTTTGAGATCGACGCAACGTTTGTTTAGCAATACATAGTTTCAGTAACGCAATATTTCATAACAGTGAAATTCATAATAGCTTGCTCCGCCTGATGGCAATGCCAACTTACCGGCACTCAAGGTTGCCACAACTGCATGCGACTGTTTCTATAAAATAATTAAATTGTGTAACAAATATAAAGTAGTCATTTATTTATTAATCGGTTTTGCGAGTCCTTATATATCTTCTTTGAAAGGAGGTAATAGTTTACTATACCACGCTGGCCACGCACTTTGCAGTGTGGCTGCCCAGTGCCCTGTTTAGTTTGCTCCTTAATTACCCACGCCACTTGACATGACCATAAAAATAAGTAAATGATAGTCCTTATTTTCAATTCTGTGCAACAGTAATATATGTCTTTGCAATCTCAGTTAAGTTCGTATAGTGGTAGCGAACAAAATTGATTTGTTTTTATGCTCTATGAAGAAAATCATATTTAGAATATAGATTTGGTAAAGTTTTATGTTAGGTAAGCTCATGGGCGTACCGAGGGTAGGGCAGGGGAGGGCAGTTGCCCCCCCCTAGATGTTGACGTTCCTACTATCTTCGTCGATAAAAGCACACTCAGACGCGTAAAAACGTGACTAAGATCGACTATGGACAAAGATTTATTTTTGTGTTGTTGTAAGATTGGCAATCAGTCCTAGGACTATGAGCAGATGTGATGTTCGAGCGCAGGGACGATCAGAGCGAGAAGAACTACTCGTGCAGTCCGAAGATATCAAATCTTTTAAGCCGGTTTGTGTAGTCTTTTATGGTCAACTCTCATGCCAATTTTTTTGGAATGTATTTTTGTCACTACATAAAATTTTCGAAGGTATGTATTATTTCCTTATTCACTGTTTTGACTGAGAGCTGTTGATGCAGTTCCGCATTGGTAACAAACCATGATACATTTATATTGAAGTCTTTTGCGGAGTTCGGAAGTATGATGTCCAGTGATAATTTGGTGTTTCGACCTAGCATCCAGTACAGGTTTTTGTGCAGCATAGATCTGCTGATAGATATCATCTCATTTTGCTTTGATATGATTTTTCCACCGGTCTATATGTAAGCCCATATTGGGCTCGTACTTGACGGCCGATGAGACTTCGGACATCATTTCCAAAGTCTGGTTCCCAAGCTGGTTGGCACAGCGTTATGAAGGATTGAATCTAGAGGCATCAAGCCTTTTATGCCGACTGAGACAAGTGATAACTGGGAAAGGATGCTTCGGAAAGCACCTGTGTCTGATCCGCAAGAAGCCATCGCCTGAGTGCCACTACTGCAATGGCCAGACCGTGGACACGGCATTCCACACGCTGGTAGAATGCTTAGCATGTTCTGCCAGTCGTGTGCCGCATGATCTCGTGGCGGCCATCGGAGTGGGGGTTCTTTCGCTTGGTAACATGATTGCGGAGCGAGTCCCACCGTCTCTTTCTGCGAGCGAGTTATGCTTGTGAAGGAAATGTAGGAGCGGGACCGGTAAAGGTTTAGAACTCTCCCTGTCCGCCAGGCCCGTTTTTTTACGTGTGGAAACCCCCTCGGGCCGTCACCCCGCCGGGGTTTGCGGCGGGGCGGTGTGTCGGAATCGAACCGACTAAAACCACACGGTGTGCCAACTCTGCGCCTGAGAAGGGAGGGGTCCGGGATCGCTGTTATTAACGCAAACCGGACCCCTCCCAGCGCCTGCCCGCACAGAAGCGGGCACCGTCTGCTGTTAAAATCTCAATTTAGGCGACGCACGGCACACGCGTACGTCGCCCCCTCGCGGTTGGCCTGTAATGCGGATGGAGGGGAAAACCCATCCCGTCCATCCGCGGCCACACTCAGGGCGGCATGAGACGCTGATAGGCGCGCCTCCGCCGCCCCGTGCGCCGGCGGCGGATCGGGTCCGAGTGGATATCGTCCTCCCGGGCCTTCTCCACCGCCTCCTTCTGCGAAATTACTTCTTCGCAGAAGGTCGCGACCGCGGTAAAACTGCTGTCGCTACCGGCCATGGACAGTACGACGGCCGGCAGCGACAGATCTCCTCCGATGACTGCAGTGAGGGCCCGGCGCTGATCCGCCCAAGCGGGGCAGATCTCCAGCGTATGCTGGGCCGAGTCCTCACTGCAGTCGCAGTGGTGGCAGGCGGGACTCAATTCCCTCCTAGCGACCGAATGCAGGTACTTTCCGAAGCAACCATGCCCGGAAAGCACCTGCGTCAGCCGGAAGGAAAGGGTCCCGTGCTGCCGCCCTGCCCACTCGAGGATGACCGGCTGGAGCGCCTCCACGGTAGCAAAGCCAGCGCGTGGAGCCTCCAGCCGGGACGACCAACAAGCCATCGTGGCTCGGCGAGCGGCTTCACGCCATTCGCGTACCTCTTCGGGCGGAGCACGATACCCGTACTCCGCCCGATATTCAGCCGCTCGCCGATAAACTTCGGCGAGCACTTCCGCCTCCAAATCCCACGGGGGTGTTCCGGCCAAGGCACACGCCGCCATGGTGGACACCGTGCGGTATCCGCGTATGGCTCTGACCGCCAATACCCTCTGAGGGCGCAACAGGCGCGCCTTGTTCTGGACGGTCAGAGCCTCCACCCACACCGGTGCACCATATAGTGCCATCGACCGGACCACCCCCGTGTAGAGGTGTCTTGTTTCGACGCTGGCTCCACCCAGATTGGGCAAGAGTCGCCCAAGGGCGGAGGCAGCGCCGACCAGCTTTGGGGCAAGCTGTCGGAAGTGCTCGTCGAAGAGCCACCTACCGTCGAGGATCAGGCCCAGATACCTCATCTGGGCCCGAACCGGTACGAGGACCGAGTTGACTTCGATAGAGGCGCCGGGGGGTGGACCACGACGGGGCCCATGGAATAGCAGGGCCTCCGTCTTGTCAAGGGCCACCCGTAAGCCCAGCGCCTCGATGCGCCCAACCACCAGAGAAACACCCCTGGTGGCCAGGCGCGCCGCCTCTTGGAAATTGGCCCCCCGAGCTGTGACCAAAGTGTCATCGGCGTAACAAATTACGCCCAGCCCGGGGGGCAGACGACTTCGAAGGACCCAGTCGTACCCCACGTTCCACAGGAGTGGTCCGAGGACAGACCCCTGTGGAACGCCGCACGACATGGGTCGCCGTCTAAGGACGCCATCTCGATCCTCGTACACGACGGTACGCTCCTCCAAATAGTCTGCCACCAGCCGCCTCAGGTACTCTGGCACCCCATGATACTGGAGTGCTTCCCTGATGCAGCTGAATGGCAGACTATTAAAGGCGTTGGCGATGTCCAAGGACACCGCCAACACCACGCCGCCACAGCCAACCGCCTCTTCGGTCACGGCCCTAAGGCGCATCACGGCATCGACCGTCGAACGCCCCTCTCGGAACCCGAATTGGGCGTCCGACAGGGGCCACCAGTCACCCTAGCAGAAGCAAGCCGGGCCAGCGGCGCGAGTTCTAAAAAGTGCTCGCACTTCTTTTCTAAATAGAACAAGACCATCAGGGTTCCTGGAGAGCGCCACCTACAAACCGTAGGTGGCCCGAGGTACGTCGGGGTTCTAGGGGTTTCCTGTCGAGTGTGCACCTGATTCCCCGGCTTCTAGTCCGCCAGACGGTGTGCGGTTTTTAATGGGTTCAAGTTCGAAATAACCACCAGTTGTTGGTATCCAACAGAATCCCCAGAAAAAAGATGCTTCACACACTCACGTTGCGGCAAGATATTTTCTACGAGTTTTATTTGGGGACAGTTAAAATTCTGTTCTGGACCGCACGCCGTCTCGGGTACTAGAAGTCGGAGAACTAGATGCACCCTCGAAAGGAAAACCTACGGTTTTAGATGGCCCTTTTCTGTGCAGAAATCGCGGTGTTCCTTTTCTGCGCAGAAATAAGCGCTTATGCTGCCACCTCGGCCTGTTTGCAGACAAACTCCCTGACTAAGAGTGAATGTTATTTGGATTTAGCGGCACTTGCTTTTATCCTCCAGTCCTGTAGCCAATTGTGGACTTCAAGAAGCAAGCATGAGACTTGCTTTGGATTTTTGTAGCACAAGTATCCCTGTGAATGTTGCTTTACTGACACCAGACCAGAAAAAGATAGAATAAATGGACTTTTTTGCTCAGTGTACATAGAAAAAATTGTTAACGATAACCATTATGTTTCCTCTTAAACTGTATTTTTTTTATTTATTTTTTATTATATAGGGGGCAAACGAGCAGACTTATCGCCTGATGGTAAGTGATTACCGCCGCCCATGGACACCCGCAAAGGCGTCACAAGTGCGTTGCCGGCCTTTTAGGAGGGAGTACGCTCTTTTCTTGAAGGTTTGAAGGTCGTATTGGTATTATTATTCGTTGTATTGCCGAAGACTCTTGAAAGTTTCTTTTAAAATGTGATCGAACCAAGTGGCGTGCAATTGGAGAGACCTATGTCCAGTCGTGGACTGCGATAGGGTTTTTAAAATAGCTATTCTATAATTAAATAATTTATAAAAAAATACCTTTTTAAAATCGATTTATCTGACGAGGTGCTTTTAAAAAACCGGATTTGCCCCCCCCTGGCCCAGAACCTGGGTACGCCCATGGGTAAGCTATCTAGCTCTTTTTATAGTTTGTACATTTCGCCTTAGGTGGCAACGTAGTAGTTGCTAAGTTAAATAAGTACATTTGAATGTGTGCTTTTAAAAGAAAACGAAGAAGACAATTATTGCAAGTTTTGTAAACCGTTACCGTGTGTATCAATTCTCATTTAGATATTCTGTGATACGAGTACTATTATAAAAGCTTAAAAAATAATGTATCGCGTGAATTTTATCAAAACTTTTTAAGTTGTCATTTTTTATTTTATTCTTTGAATTTTGTTGAATTGAATTGAGTCGAAAGTTGAATTATTAACAAAATTGATTACAAATACTGTTTTGTTACAACATTTTATTTTCAACAATTGAAATGGCGGTCTAGTCAAATTGTGTGGTAGAAATATAAGGTTACCGTGTTCATACAAACACACTAAGACCTAACCTTTAATATTAAAACATTGATATAGATAGACAGACTCCTCTGAATGTCACTTGCGAAATTATTTCGACATTGATGCCATTAGCCATTACTTAAATGACGTCCTCAGACCAGTATCGCGTTGACATTTGATCACTTTGTGAAGTAAATAGGTAGTCTCAATAGTAGGTAATAATGATCATTAAAAAAAGAATCAATGACTTGGACTTTCTGCTTCACACAATAAAATTTTAATGAACTGTTATATATTTTTTCCTTGTGCGGAAATCCCCTCGGATATCACCTCCTAGTGGCATTTCGGGCACGAACCGACTAAAACCGCAAGCCGCCTCGGGTACTAGATGCCGGGGAACCAGGTGCACCCTAGAAAGGAAAACCCAGGAACCACGACGTACCTCGCGTCACGTACGGGTTTGTAGATGGTCTCCTACTGTGTGAGAGCCCCCATTGTTCCCATTACTGTCTCCCGGAGCGCGCACGCTCTGTAGCGTCCGCGCCTCCACCCGAGCCTGCTTCTGCCAAGATGACAGATGTCACTTGAAAAAAAACCATATCCTTAAAAGGCCGGTAACGTACTGGTGTGACCATCAGGCGATACGTCTGCTCTTTTACTCCCAATCCCATAAAAAAAAGATTGTGGTGAATTGTACTAAATTGTCTTTGTCACGCTTCAATTCTACACACAAGAGCAGTTTTTTTTTCAAATTAAATTAGGAATGAACTGAACCAAAAGAGAATATTGGATATCGTTTAATAAATAACGGCGTTCTGCAGTTAAAAAATAAGTCATCATCATTAACAGCCTTTAGTAATCCCCTGCTAGACATATGCTATAGAAATGAGGTTTTTGCTTATGATCACAACGCAGACCAGTCTTTTTGGTATAGGGTTTTTGTTCCAAGTTTTCATTATCTTTGCAGTACTGTTGTCCTGCGTAGTTTGCTCACTTAGTCAGTTTTTACGATGCTTTTGTTTTATTTGTATGATCTGCAAATAATTGTATTTTATGTGTTTTCTGTCAGTCAATCTAGCTACCTATCACACTACAAGCTCTGTTTAGTTTGAAGCTGAAAATGTCTGACATATTTATCTATTTATTATTTATTTAGTAATGTTGCTGATGCTCTGTGTTCTTAATCCGATACCACACACATAAAAAAAGAATCATCAAAATCGGTTTATCCAGTCGAAAGTTATGAGGTTACAAACATGATAAAAAAAACAGTGGAATTGATAACCGCCTCCATTTTTGAACTCGGTTTGAAATATCAAATTAAGAATTCATTTCTTTTCTAAAGTCAGTTTAGTAAGTTATAATAGCCTCCTTATTTGCCGGTATTATAAAAATAGCCGTACTGCCTACAGGTATTTTTAATTCTTTAAGCTAATTATTAAACTATTGTAGGTATTACTCGAATACAAAGTAGCTTAATTATGTCTTTGTATTTTTGTAGTTAAATACAAAATATAATTTAATATTTCTTAAAATTTTATGTTAAGTTTCTGACTTAACGATGCGAAATTGTTTTTATAATGTATTTTTTGGCACATTTTTGTGTACTACTGTACTAAATATAAGTAGTACGAAATAGTAGTATGAAATAAATCATAAATGCTAAATACATATGTGTGAGATTTAGTATTACAATGGTGTAATAAATGAAAAATGTTATTAGAGTTTACACGTCGAGCTGTGAATATAAAACAGATGAAAATACTTTGACAAACAAATATGTATTAAAATATCTATCTACTTACTTATCAAAACTAGCTTTGCTCGGTATGAAGGTAGGTAAGCCCACTATACGATCAACGATTACATAAACGACAAACAATCATGGTCTTAAGGAGTTATTATACACACAAACTCCTTTGTCTTGTAATTGGACTGAATTATTAACAAACCATTGTTAGTTGAAAGTAATGCGTGATGATTATTATGGTAATTTGATTAGTACTGATATTTATCAGTATCTCGACTATAGTTCGTCATGCTCACTAAAATGTCATTGCTTGCGGTGTCGTCTCGGAGTGAGTCGCTTCTTGCCCTTGCGAAGGAGACGATGGCTGGTCGACTTATGATTTTCAACTGGTTCATAAATGTCACTTAGTGTAAGAACCTATGTAAAGGTATAATTATGGTATATAGTATATATACCTAACCTACATATTTCGTAGGTACATACACTTTAAAACCATAACCTTTTTTTGTAGCACGCTTGGTCACAAACAATATATATTAGTCTCTATGCAGTTCATGTACGTATGTAGATATGTGGTCTGTGGCTTTAATATCCTGACCATTTCCACTCTATTGTCTGTGCAATTTTAATAAAAGTCACGTCACAAGTGCGTTGCTGGACTTTGAGGGACGGGGCGGGAGATGGGTTGGTATCCTCACTCACTCGGCGAAACGCAGCCCAGGTGCTGTTTCACCCCGGTTTTCTGTGAGGCCGTGGTATCACTCCGGTCGAGCCAGCCCATTCATGCCGAAACGTGGCTAGTTTACTAATGTGATTTGCAAATTGTTATTTTTGTATATTTTTATTGAGATAGCATCTATTTTCAGTGCTAGATAAACAAATGTGTATCTGACTCAAAAATAGATGTTAAAAAATAGATATTGATATTTTTTGCTTGATTGATTCTAATAATAAAATATATTTTCTTAATATTCTCATTTAAGAATATTTAAAACTAGCATTTATGATTGCCTAGAAAGTAGGCTAGATTTGTAAATTAAATTAAACATTTATTTTTCGATTCTTGTGAAGAAAAAGTTACGTGATATAAAACCCCCTTTATCCAAAGTAAGATTAGATAAGTTTTGGCTTGAACCCCCTCTTATATGCCTCGCGTAATTAATGTACACCCCCTGAACCTATTCCCTATTTAGAACTATTATCTAATGTGTACATTGCTTACATAAGCTTACCGTGCCTTTGAATTTCCATCTAATTAAGTGACTTAAACATATATACACATTAACTTAATGGTGCATGAACTACACAAATACTTAGAAAAGAATAATATTAGTTAATAAACATTCCATTGTTAGAATAACTTTTTTTTATTGTATAAATGATTTGCTATCCCGTGGTTTTGCTCGCATGTACGAGTATGTCAGTTAGCCTACGTCCTTCCCCAACAATCAATATACCTCCATGCCAAATTGCATTGAAATCAGTGCAGCGGTTGCAGATGTTACATATTCATGGCTATGAATATGTAACATACATACAGACAGATTTACTTTCGAATGTAAAATATTAATATAGTTTTCAGACAATACATACAGGCTAAGCAGCTGTAGCAAAAGTTTATATGTAATTGTATTAATGGTTTAGCACCCATCCATCCCCCTTCTCCCTTCCTCTATTGGACAACACGTGTCGGCCTTGGAAGTCACCGCTTCAGAATGGTACACACCGCCTCGGTTCTTTCTTCCTCTGACGATCGGTCGAAACTTACCAGCGTTCGTGTTTCCCTCCCACTTTGGTCTCGGGTCGTTTAAGCGAAGCGTAAAAAAGCATCTCACTAGGCCGCCATAGTGTGGGTCACCATGCTGCATTGTCCTTATTCGCATTAAGAATGGTGAACACCACTCCTAGATAGTACTCAAGCTTTCCATCAGGTAAAGCAGAGTCACTTTGGCTGGTATATTCAAAAATCAAAAAGAAAATGCGAACTGAAATCTTACTGAACATAACTGAAGTGCAGTTATAAAGCGCTAAGATAAATATTTATGATACCTTCTTATAACATTAAGGAAAATGTGAGTAGGTACGTATCTAAAGTTAGGTATTGTCATTTTCCTTATAAAATTTTACAATCGCGTTCACAAATTTTGATGACTTGAAATCACTATGTTTACAAAAAACTACGCACGAAAAATATAAACAAAGATACAAACGTGTATTTTAGCAAAATGTGTAAATATCAATTTAAAACCTATAATTTTATCTCAAACATGAATCATACGGATAGTGACTCATACTGAATTTAATAATAATAATATTTTTATTTCGTAAGGCATAACACTTATAGATAACTCGAAATTCAATTTACACAGTGCTCAATCTGTGGTTAAAGCGCTGTCCTCTTAGAAATTTTATCCCCTGTAGCATTATCAAAGGTCCCTTACATCATGTCATTGATAATACAGTCAGGATTGAAATGTATTATCAATAGTAGGATAAGTAGAAGTGAGTTTAATTCTAGAATGTATTCACATAGACAAGTTCCACCAAGAGCCCACAATCGAGTGTATTAATTGAATTAAGATTGATTGGACTATTGTCACTTGTTTTATCCTAATAATGATAAGAAAATAACTCTAAAAACTGAAATATAAATGTACAAAATGAAGCCCATAACACTCCACTCCAAAACCTCCCGACACGCGACAAACGTCAATATTTAATGGGTTAAAAGACTGTCTGCCTCTCTAATGCACTTTGTTGTCTGAGATCTCTCTTAAAAGATATATTCGAGATAATTTCAGATATAGGTTTAAAAAATTTAGTAGTATATTGATTTTGAATTAGTTGCTGATGACAGTACCTACGTTTTCCATTAATGCCCGTACTAATATTATAAATTCGCAAGTCGGTCTGTTACGCTTTAACAGCTAACTACTAGAGAAGACCAAGATACTTGAGTAACGACATACGATTATGCTATTCTTTATCACGATAACCGATATGAAGCGACGAGCCGGTTACAAATACTAGTTAAGAATAAAGAGTTATAAACGTAAATACCTCTTTTCGCTAGTTTCAATTCTACGGTACGACATAATTACATACAACAACCATTTTGTTCAAGTTACCGAGTGCCTTCGATGCCGATGTGGTGAAATTGGTTCGCTAGCGTTTACCTAAACTCTCTACGTCACGTCGAAATTTACCTCTTATTTGTCAACCCCCAAAGTATACCAACAGTTATTTATAGAATTCCCCGCAACTCTTAGTAGGTAGTTGGGTTTCTTACATACCGAATTTACGTAGAATGATTTATACATAATTTATTCCCAAATTGCCCCTTGCGTAGGTCGGGACGTGGCTGGGGAACAAAACTTTTAAGGATAAATAATATTACAAGTTGTAGATGAAAGCCTACGTCACTGAAACCTATTGCGTTACTAAAGTCGTCCCACGTGCCTCGTATATTAAGGAAAAATTGCTGTAATTAATAAACTTTACCAAGCATTCGTGTTACATGGATTTTAGGATTCTGCTTGTGACGTAGATACGTGTACAGTACGCAAAGATATTGATTTAAAACGACCTTCAGTCTCTACAGGTTTAATGGAAGATTTAAGTCATGAACCTTTAACCTTTAGTATAACAATATTTTATTCTTGGGCTCAAATCCACACAACATAATAATGTAACGTTTTATTTTTGTACAAGGACTTAGTTACATAGCAATTCAATTAGGAGTTAAGGTTTCGTGTTGCGTAATCCAATTTTCACAAGAAATTTAATAATTTCGTTTGCTTCTTTAAATAAATATTTCTGTGGTTCGACAAGGATTGTTATGTTAAACTTAAGAAAAGTAAACATGTAATGTTACTTCTGAGAAATTCTGAAAATAGATTTGTTTTTACTGTTATTGGGAAAACCTAAATACGCAATTATCATTATTGCAAAATAAGCGCGATTTATGTACATTGTGTATGCTGGTAGGAGGCAGTTGGCGAAAGTAGAAGATTCTCTTTCTGACTCTATGGGTCACCATGCTCCATTGTTGCATTGTCCAGTCCAGTGACCACTACTCTTGGATTCTGCTCATGCATTCCATCAGACAGAGTGGAAACACTTCGACAGGTTCATATAAATATATGATAATAAACATCATTATTGAGTATTGTCAGGTTCGTTGTTATTTTTTTATATTTTATTAAATCAACTAACGTTCTTTTTTTTATGGAATAGTGGGCAAACGAGCATACGTATCGCCTGTTGGTAAGTAATAATAACCGCCGCCCATGGACACTCGCAATACCAGAGGTATCACAAGTCAGTTGCCGACCTTTTAAGGAGTAGGTACGCTCTTTTCTTGAACGTTTGAGGGTCGTAATGGTCCGGGAATAACGTATCCATTTGTTTATAAGCGCCTGAGGGAATAATTTATTCTTCAGTAATTTTGTTTTAGACTATAGGTATTAATAAAACGTAAAATTTGAAATAGTTTTTATTTGTGAGATATTAAATTAACTTCGGTCCACATTAATTTATTTATAAATTAAGCAGTGTAGTGAATATTTAATAAGAGGTATACTCATTATTTTCATAAAAACCTTAAACGCAACTTAATTATATCGCTGCAATGTTAAACTTTGCAATGCTGAATCCGTTGGTCTGTTATGGTAAACTTCGAAAGAACAAGCGGATTTTCACGCAATTTTGACTAACTGCTTAAGTTTTGACTCCCCCAGAATTAAGGGGAGAGTAACTACAGAGTTACTCTCTGGTTACGAGTATCTCATTCACTCGGTGAAAAGCAAGTTTTTTTTATGTATAGCCCTGCCAAAATTACTCTACTTTGCTTGATGGAAAGCATACGCAGTATGCAAGAATAGTGGTAACCATACTCATTGCAAATGCAGACAATGTAACTAAGCAGCATGGTGACCCACACCATGGCGACCTAGTGATGTTTCTGCATCATTGCGCCTCCGGTCTAATACTCACAAACGAAACACAACAGCACGAACGCTGTCATTTTACGTTGATTTTCTTTGCGGTTTAGCCCGCCCCGTTCTAGCCGCTCGTGCTGAAGTGTGGGTAGCAAACAAGCTAGTACACCGTGGCTGTAGTTGCTTGTTTGCTACCTAAATCGCTAAGAATGGATTTCTTCGTCGTTGTGGCCGGTTATAAGTCAGTAACATGGCTCTCCCACGTATTAATGTAAAGCCACAGATTTCTTCAAAGAAAACGTGTACGAAATCACGAGTGTTCGTAAGAAAAGAACATTATTCATCAGTATTGTGAGTAAGACAAAATTAGCGCATACTTGAGCACATAATATAAGTATACTTAGTTGTGTTAATTTACTTTGAATGCTTCCTCTTCGAGATGTTTACAAATTTTCATGCAAATACGTGCACAAATGTACTGATTTAAACATGTATCGAAAGATAAATAACGTTATTGTAGCAAGAACTAAGTCACGATGTTAGTGACGTTTATACTGACGACATTTAGCTTTATCTTATATATCAGACTAGGTTTTGTCAGCGGCTCCGCCTGCGTATATGTTATCGCGGTTAAAGATTCGCATAGTCCTCCCTCAAAAATCAAAGTATTTCCATCAAAAAGGCATTCCGTGGGAGAGCCGCGCTTCGGCATGAATGGGCCGGCTCGACCGGAGTGATACCACGGCCTCACAGAAAACCGGTGTGAAATAGCGCTTGCGCTGTGTTTCACCGAGTGAGTGAGGATAACGGAGGCCCATACCCCAACCCCTCCCCCATTCCCTCTCCCCATCCCCCAAAGGTCGGCAACGCACTTGTGACGCTTTTGGTGTTGCAGGTGTCCATGGGCGGCGGTAATCGCTTACCATCAGGTGATGCGTCTGCTCGTTTGCCTCCTATTCAATAAAAAAAAAAAAAAAAAAATTGAAATCGGTGTACCGCTTAAACCGTGAAAGCGTAACAGACATACAGAGTTACTTTCGAATTTGTAATATTAGTGTGAACTAGTTTGATTATATATCTTCATATGATCGTAGCGTATGAGCGTAGATACAATTTAAATAGATCTGATATTGGTATGTTTAACATTCTAGGAAACCCAACCTCAAATGCTGCACTTGATCTATTTGAAATATTTACGCACCAAAAGCTTTGACCTAATATTAAATAAGATATAACATAGGATAAGGTACGATGGGACTAACATATTACCATGTAATAAAAGTCTCTAATTTAAGATATAACAAAAAAAATATCTTCTTATATGATTATTATTGGAAATAGAAGCGGTAGTTCCTTCTCCTAAATTCACTGGATATTATACTGCTGATGGATGTCCTGTCCTGAACTGTCTTTTCTATCCTGGACTCGAATAGATTTTTATTATTTTGTAATTAATCAAAATTCATAGACAAAAAAGAGACACCTCTGTGATTAATGAAATTATTAAATGTTTTCAAATACAGACAATAGAAACATAACTAGTGAAACCTAGTTATACAGTAGGTATATAACATATGTGATTATGTCGAAAAAGAAGCCTGGTTAAACTAGTAAGTGTCATAATTACTATTATGCGAGCATAAACACCCTGTGTTGCCAATCTAGTCCGATGTGACACGAATTGTGCAGAAACTAAATAATTCATAAACTGGCAAAGCTATTAAATAATTGCCAGTTTATAGGAAAAAATATCTCTATTCATATTGATAAAATCTTGTTTTATGTTGTTTTTGTGATTAATAAAAAACCAGAATAATAATTTTAGGCTTTTATTATTATAATAGTACTTAGTTCAAAACCTTCTTTCCTAGGTTAATCATGTGTCGAAGACTAAGGGCTGTTAATGATAATGAAGACTTGAATTAGGTCAAATAAATAAACCCTGAAACAATTTCATATTAATTTCAATATTTGTTGAATGATATTTAGACTGTTAACTACATAGGTATATCGATAATTTATATATCTTTTTCATATGTATTTAATTAAAAATCGGTACGTGCTGTTCTGAATAAATAAATAATATATCTTTTATGTATAAACTTAAGTTGCAAACAATCTTTTTATAAAAATATTTAAAACTGCTATGGTAATTAATGCCATATATAAATAAACAAGAATAGGTACCTATAAAATTTAAAGCCCTAAATAATCAAGTAGTCCGCCCAATTACCTAAATGCCTCTCTAATTGGACGTATAGCCAGTTTTCCTTGGGTGTCTAAGGTTTGGCTTATGTCGGAATGACCTTACTTCCAATGCAATAGTTGATGCAAGTAACATTTTTGCAACGAAACGCCTGAGCCAGTGCAAGAAACACACGAAACTATGACGAAATTAACTGGATGAAGCGACGAGACGCTGTTATAAGGACGAAAATGTTGAAATAATATAGGTACGGCCGTGGATTTCTCATGCATGATGAACTCTATGGTCAGGATACGTTATGCAATAGTTTTACTCATGCAAGTATTATGAAAATGAATCAAAAATGTTTAGTTACCATTTCATCATATTACATTTAAAACTTAATTTTCCTCAAAAGCGCTTATTTGCATACATTGACATCATTTACATTGAAATTTACAGACAAATGTGTCATATTTTACTTAAGTGACATTTATCTCAGTTCTAGACATTCGCAGAGAAACCTTTTTCATTGATAGTTTTTCTTTAAACGGGCAAAAGAGTAGAAAAGTAGATGTCGGTAGAATGAAGATTAAGGTTAAATAAGGCTTTCGAAACAAAGTTTTAGTGTATATACCTACTCGCAGTTCGAACACATATATTCTAAAGGGGATTGTCACAAACACATTTTGTGAACTGTAATTTTGTTCTATTATGTAACAAAGAGCAAGCCTTTTGTCGTTAGCGACACTTCAGAATTCAACGAACACAAAATTTGAAGTAAGTATATTGAAAGATAAAGTAAGGCAACAATGGATTACAAAGGAAGAACGGATTGGGTAATGTTATTAATTGCCTGAGATAAAGACAGGACTTGTTATGTTTCTGGTGCCGAGAAGACAAAACATTAAAAAAGGCCTAACATTACCTGACTTAAGGGCAACTATAAATTTCTCTAAATTAATACTTAATCAAGTGCAGCTACAAACAAAACGAGAGATTCTTTGATTTTTTTAGGATTATGTTTTATATTTACGTAACTTCTCTTTAAATAAACAAAGAAAGTGAGATCGTATAGTTCAAAAAGCTAGATCTAAAATGTGATTAGACCAAGACGTACCTCAACAAAAACCTAATATGATTATTCGTTCATCTGTTTTAAATAAAACACCATTTTATATTTGGATTGAAGGCTCGTAATTTAATTTCGATCCACTATTAATTTATTGCCCCTACTAGTATCGATTGGTGCTATTGTGCTCTTGATAATTATTTATTGGATTTTGAAACTCAGAAATGTTAAACTATAATATTTACTACCTATTACCCGCGATTCCACCTGCGTGTTTGTCATTTTCCCGGCAAAGACTGCTTCAAGAGTCAAGTACTACCATAAAATAATCTTTGAAATCGGTGCATCGGTTAACCCGTGAAACGGTAACAGACAGACAAATATAGATATGAACATGTTCGCATAAGTTTTTTTGTAATGACGTTACAGACGGTAGTAATCTGATATTTATAGTACACAGGACAGAATGCGCAGTTGCTTTAAAATGCCTTGAAAATTTTCCTTACCTATGATCTTCTACCTCTTTAAGTCTTTACTAGGGATGTTGCGAATATTCGCATCCGCATCCGCAAATGCGGAGCTTCCGCATGGATTTGGACATCTGCATACGCATCTGCATCAGCAATAATCAATGCGGATTTTCATGCGGATGCGAATGTAATACAAGTTGAGACAAGAAAGAAATTGGGCGGGCCAGCGAATGGCGCGTGCCGTTCGCACGTGTTAATGACCAATTAAAAACCAAACATTTTGAGTATGATAAATACTGACAATATTTTTTTAGTTCTCTTAATGTCAATGCCGAAGGGCCTAAAAGAATAAAAAATACTGATTACGCGCGAAGATTTTTAAGCACAATGTTCCTAGCGAACAACTGTTTAGTAGCGTGGGTTTAATTGATGTTCCTCTCCGTAACCGCCTTGAATCATAAAAGGCGGCAATATAACTTTTTATTAAGTATAATCCGCATCTGCATCCGCATCCGCGGATGTGAAAAAATCGGCATCCGCAACATCCCTAGTCTTTACATAAGATACATATTTTATCTTAATGCCGTGTGCATTGGTGTGTCATATTTACTATGTATACATACAGAAATATTATTAAGTGAGATCTTGAAATGTACAACACCAATGTTTAGGTGGGTAAGAAGTTCAGCTGTATCGTCGACCAGCGTCAGCCGACCACAAACTAATTTAAAAAAAGAACGTTGAAAATAGGCTTCGCGAAAATATAGGTACGTATTATACGAATATGCATGCAAATAGAATTTGCAGAACTCAAGGGTGAATTGCATAATTCATTATTTATGTTTCTAATGTCATACCCACCATAATTTAACACACAATATTTTATTACTCATTGACCTACTAAGTACTAAGTAATGTTAGATTCTTTGTACACATTTTGCTTAAGACATTATGTTAGCTGATTGTTACATCGTTATATATTGGTTAAGATACTGGTTTTATTACCAAGAGGTTGGTTTGTCTGTTACAATCAATCTAATGTGCAAGTAATTACAACATTGTTTTACGCATTACGCTGTTGCGATAGTTTAATTCTTACGTGGCAACACAAAGGTGCACTATGTGAATAGCGTAGTGATTTAAACGGTCACCTCGCTCTTATCCTGTACTGGGTTTTGTGAGTTATTGGGACAACACTTTGTGTGATACACAAATTGGTGTTCTGAGTTTGGGTGTACTATGTGACCGTTTCTTGTATGATTATACTTTCCGCGACACGTGACTATTCATATTTATATGTTTTCTTTAAAAAAAAAATGAAATAATAGGTAAACAATTTAGTTTTTGGGATATTTTACACCTGTAAAATACGTATAATACGAAATTGTTACAAATTTTTAAATACTGGTATAAGGATATTTATTTTTTATTTTTTAAATATATACAAATATATACCTACAGTATATTTGTCTTTAATGAGTCATCTAGAACTCACAAAAACTGGTTTAAAGCTAGCCAGTCACAATATGATGAAATATTTAAGAAAATTTCAATTGGTAATGATATTAAATGTATCTATCTTGTGGGTGTATGACAAAAGTCGTTTTATAAGACTCTTAAGAATAAACGCTAGACTTTAGAAATAGATAAGCTTATAAAAACTTGTGAAACTAGTAGTAGGTATCGTTTGTGTGTTATTGACCCTAATAAACATCGTAATGCAGTTCTGGCAACCCTACTCGTCAGAAGAAGTCTGCAGAGAAGTTAATTTTATCAGTGCAATCTTAATCTCTCTACTTTATAGATAGTAAAATCTTCTTAGTCAGTTAAATTTCCCATAATATCAGGATTACAAGGAAAGTTGATTATCTGTGACAATAAAGTTACTAAATCACTAAAGTCGGTAATAAACTAAGTGTCAAAAAAAACTAATTGTGGGCGTACAAAGTACACATGTCAGAAGTGACACTTCTTTGGCAAACTAAACCCTTTCTCACTTTCTCTCAATCGGTCTCAATCGCTCTCTCCCTCTTCTTGGACTAAAAAGGCCCATATTTGCGTATCACTTTTATTGCGTTTCATCCATAAACATTTTACCCTCATGCGCGCTAAGAAGTTTCACTTCAATAAATTTAATTGAGAAATATTTTTTTACTTCTCAATAAAAGGATTTTTTCTGAAGAAATATTTTAATTGGTAACATATTAGCATCTTAACACACCTCAGCTTTAGTTTCTTTAGTAAAAATGAATTGCGACTGACTTTGCCAATATGTCGATTGTGATTGTCCATGACCCAGATGACGAGAGCGGGGCAGCCGTGACATTGTGGCCACTTATTACACAGTGTGACGTTTGGTGCAATATTTAACAATATCCACCTACTGCATCTTTTCTTTAGTGGGTCAGTAGGTAACTAAGAAAAATGTGAATCACGCATAGGCCTACCACCTACAATAAAAATGTAGGTAACAGATTTTTTTGCAACATCTGGAAAAAGTTATACATATTATTTCAAAGTTTATAAAATAGCAACATTCTTGTACAATTAAAAATTCATTACGAGAAATAGCTCAAATAGCCTATTAACTAAGCTACTTAGGTACTTACATGTAATTGTGAAAGTTTAAAATTTAAACTTTAAGTTACAAATACAAATAATTTTCGTTAAGATATTTCTGCCTATTACAGAAAGCAGCTATTTTGGAAATAAAACACATATTTTATAGTTTTCAAAAATCATTTTATTGATATAGGTTCTATTTTTTCTGGCCGTAATTTTTCAACACATAAATTGTTTTTTTAATGGATCGAATTTACTATTTAAAAACAATTTGGAATTCAAAAGAAATTCAGGATCGTGGTTTATAAATACTTTTACAATAAACTCCTTTGATATTATGAATTTGCTATTGAAATTTATATAAAGAGATACATATAATAATATTATCATAACAGAATATCGTTATGATAAAACCGCCTGGGATTATTTAATTGTGAAGTAATTTATAATTTGAAACTTGAAGCTGTTGTTGGCATATTTTTATTATAATCTTAACGAATTTAGGATATCTGTAACTGTTCTGTAAAATGTTCGCTTTTTTTATTTACTGATGGAATGTCCTTTGCGTTTTGTAGATCTCGTTGTTTTAGTAGATCTTGTCTCATAAAGCTCTCTTTTCGTTCACCAGATTGACAGAAAAGAGGATGTTGAGTTCGAAAATATACATATTAGTGCCGGCGTATGCAAGCATACCTGTACTGACCACTGTGTGATCTCCAAAGCATCTTTTCCCCGACATCACTTGCTGCGTCAACCAGTATCAGGGTACCGCGTTTCTTCTCTAGCTAATCCTCTATAGCGAGTTCTACCGTCTCTACCACCAGATTTAGCTACTTGCCAAGAAAGAGTACATGAAGCGGATAGTAGCAGGCTCTGTAGAGGAGCGTGATATCTTAGTGTGGAACATAGGGTATGACTTGGGCCTTTTAGGAGACCAACAGACCGAAGGACAAGCTTTAAAAGGACTACGCGCCTGGCCACTACTGATATCTCTATAGTGGTTGGGCGCATTGAGACGCTGGACTTCCAAGTGTAGGTGTTTGAGTTAATGAATCCCATCGTGATCCATGGAGTTACGGCGTGCTGCTTTTGGCTTCTTCACCGTAGAAGTGTTTCAGCCTGTCATTGTCAGGTGAGCAGGGCGTCAGCACGGGTTCCCTTGTTTACGACTGACCTAGTTCCGTTCTTGGAATGGCTCCTTCGAGAAGTACCGATACTCGGTTAGAAGAGCGGTCTCGGTCGAGAAGGCCCGAGGGAGGAAATGTTAAAATCACGATCCTAACCGCCTCCTACGAACCGGGCGGTGGAGGCACGCACTCTAGCACCCTATGCTGCCCAAGTCAAGATTACTTATCAAGGTTTTCATATTAAACTGATAATGAAATATTTTAAAATTTTCCGCCCCTAAAATTCGTCAGTTTAGGCTTTAGCCTACCAGCCAATTGGTAAATCCGCCACTGTGGTACAGAGCGCCTGGTACTACCAACACCGCAACATTCAGTGCAACGGAAACGTATTCTAATCTGCCCCCCTAACCAAGTTGGAAGTGTTTGCAATCGTTAACGCCTACATTCTTGTGCGTCATTGTCTAATACCTTTGACTAAGATATTTAGATATTTTTATATGAATTAACTAGTTTACTTAAAAATTACATATTATTTTTTTTGGCAAAATTGCATTTAATTCATTATGTTTTTAATTCATGAAAGTATATTGAAAACATTAATTTTCTTTGGGTATTCAATACAACATTTCTAGTTGCATCAAATATCAAAACATCGCGATGCTCATGCTATTTGAAAAATACATATAACAGTCCAAGTCACACCTCCATTACAACTACCAAAGAAGTTAAATTTTATTTTAGATAGCTATGATCTGATTATGATTATCAATATTTAATAAAAAGATAAACAGAAGGGGTTATTTGAGCTAAATTATGATTACCAAACAAAATATATAAAATTATATTTATGATAAGTGAAAATTATAAGCTTAGGCTGAACAACGATAAAAACGACGATATCGACGTTTCGCGCGTCAGATCTGAATTGTTTATGGTAAAATAAAATGTTCAGTATCCAAAGCCAAGTTTACAATCCTAGAAAACGTTGAGTTGTTGTCTATGATAGTTACTTGACAATCATGGCGAGCACGTCGAGGTCTGTTTTTCTAATTTATTTTTATTCCTGTTTCGTTATTATGGACGTTATTTATGTTTTGTACAGCCGAATAACATTAATGTTAATTATGGCTTTAAGTAAGTTTTCGATAGTGATAATTAAGTATAGAAAACCTTGATAAAGTTGTTACCCTACGGAATGATTTCTACTTGTTGATGAATGATGAACCTACTTTCTTTTGTGGTTTTAGAATGGAAGCAAATAAGGTGGTGTGTTATGCGCATCCAGATGCGCCACTTATCGAGGATTACAGAGCTGGTGACATGATATGCTCTGAATGCGGTTTGGTAGTTGGTGATAGGTAAGCTATAAAACAATTGTTTGGCAACATTTACGAAATGTCTAAAAGCTTTCCATTATTGATGCAATTTCGTAACAATAACAAAGTTATTGAACTAATGCAAGTGATGTATTTGATTTCTATTATTTCGAGGTCAGCTACATAATTGGATATTAATTGCATAATTTGGTTATTGGAAATATATGCGTAGGTACTTGTAATTATTGCTGATTGTGCATTCCTTACAGCCTGAGTACAATATTAAGAGAAAAACTGCACATCTCTATTTGTAGTTCTTATTTATGTCACAAACTCATCACACAATTCCAATGTAATTAAATTAAATGAAATTTTAGATTATTGAGTAATCAACTCCATCAATGGGAGCTTGTTTGTTAAGTATACCAGTTAAGACGCAAAACCTTTGTAGCTCAAAAGTTATTGTCATTAAGATCAGCCTTTGATAATCCGCTGCTGGCCATAGGCCTCCCCTTAGAAAAGAGATTTTGGCCTATTATACCATGCCAGTCAGATAGACTAGCATAGCCATGAGTCAAGTTTTCTTGTATCCCGAGTAGTTTGCTCTCTTAGTCAAATCTCCCATCAACTACAGAATAAATATGGATAAAACACTCCCATTCACAAAAATGTATCAAGGGTGGAATGTATTTATGGTTATCATGAGCTAGTAGAGACACCCTGATATCAGCATGAACCGGCCAGTTTCACCGGGGCGGTACTACCCACACACAAGAGATCAACTCAATATCGACTGCCTCGGTGGCGTAGTGGTAGCGTATGCGACTGCTAAGCTAGAGGTCTCGGGTTCGATTCCCGGGTCGGACCAAATGTTTGTATGATCTGCAAATATATGTTTCGGAGTTTGGGTGTTTTCTATGTATAATATGTATGTATTTACAAAAAAAAAGTATATAAGTATTTATATCAGTTGTCTAGAACCCATAACACAAGCTCTGCTTAGCTTGGGACTAGATGGCGTTGTGTGTTAGATGTCCGGAATATAAAAAAAGTAAATAAAAAAAAAATATGACAGCATTCATGGTATTGTGATTCATTGGTGTGTGCGAGACCAGAGGCCCAATAATGCAGAAGTATAACTAGACTGCCAGGGTGTGGGTCACGATGCTGTGTTGTTGCCTTGTCTGCATTCATAATGAGTATGGTGACCACAACTCTTGAATTCTGCTTATGCTTTCCATCAAAGTCAAAGTCAAATCATTTATTTCCATAGGCCCCAAAAGGCACTTGAACACGTCAAAAATACAAACATCAAACATTATTAATACAAATATAAAATAAAACTCAAGTACTGAATTGATCAGTGATAAAAGGATGTAACTCAAGTAATCAATGATTTGAATTACCGGAGCTTAGATTGATTTCGATTCAACTCAAAGGTTTAAATTGAAATCAATCCAAGTACCATCAGGCAGAATACAGTACTTTGGCAGGCCCATACTTAAAAATAATGAGTCTAGATTAGCTAAAATTAATGTGAGGTTTAAATTAATCTGCTAAGTAGTTTAATGTTAATATTAGTAAAGCTAGATGTGGAATATTTATCAAACTTGCATAGTTGGGAATAACATAACTGTAAGTGTTGTCACAATTGTATCGCATTTTCTAAAAACATTGAAACTCATCGCCATTTTTAATAACCAAACTAGAGATAGGTTATTGAAAATGGTCTGAATTTACCTCAAAAAGAATATTCATTCTTTTTTGACAGCTTAAACTTGTCAAAATAGGAAAAAAAATACCTCGCATAACTATAAAGGTATTGAATCAATCACATTGATTAATTAATCAAAATATATAGACTAAATCTCCAGTATTAACTAACAGCTGTAAATCAACAAAGATCAAGCCAAGTGGACGTTGAGAGGCATATATGTCTAGCAGTAGACTACAATAAGATGATAATAGTGAATGCTTATTAAAGATATAAAAATATTCTATAAACATTATGTGGTTCTTACAATGACACAGACATAGTAATTGACAGTACAGTGACACAATTAATGCTATTGTTTACCGAGAATATTGAATGCATTAGGCATTTAAATGTCTATACTGAACACTAAAACCGTACTGTACTATACCATAAACATTTTTTTTGTTTAAAGTTTATAGGTTCTTTAATCAACTATTGAGTAGCAGAGCTCAGGATAGATAAAATGGGAAGAAATTATTTCTTGTAAAGTAAATAGATATATGACACTATTCATTTTAAATGATTCAGTTGTTTTTGTTGATTGAATAGATTGTGTAACTGAAGGAAAATGTCATCCCCTTTGTGGTTTTCATTAAATGATTAATGTGAAGTCATTGAACCATTGCATAATATTTTTTACTATTATTTTTTTTTAACTAAAACTAAATTATGATTATTTGTTAGTCTTTAATAACAGTTTGTGAGTATGTTTGTTGTTCGTTCACTCAAAAACTACTGAATGGATACATCAGAATAACACATAGGCTACAATTTATAAAGATACTAGCTTCGCCTCGCGGCGTTGCCCGCGGTTATTGGCGTACCGCGGGGATCAGCCAGTTATTTATAATTACATATCTTTAATAGTTGTAGTAGATAGTGAATTTATTCCACTTAATTAAAAGTTAATTGTCTTGAAATTGGAGACTATGGGTAGCAGTTACTACTTAATATGATTAGATATGCAGGTGCATGTTTGTTCCTTACATGAAGAGCTATATTATTAAATTTGTAACATTGAAACTGGTTTGTAGAAATCACCTATATACATACATTATTTTCTAACATGTGTACCTAATTGAACATTATCACAACTGTTCTGCCTTAGTCATGTAAATTACAAATGTCATACAATATTATGCTTTCTTATAGAGGAAATTTGTAATTCTAATTGAAATGGTAGATGAAAATAAAACTAGTAAACAATCAGAGGCGAATAATTAATATGAGGTATGTGTCACATCTATGTGTACACACACACAATGAACTGATGGACGACTGCCTCGGTGGCGCGAGTGGTAGCGTAAGCAACTGCTGTGCTTGAGGTCTCTGGTTCGATTCCCGAGTCGGACCAAATGTTTGTATGATCTGCAAATATTTGTTTCGAAGTTTGGGTGTTTTCTATGTATAATATGTATGTGTTTACAAAAAAAAAGTATATAATTATTTCTATCAGTTGTCTAGTATCCATAACACAAGCTCTGCTTGGCGTGGGACTATTTATATTTATTTATTTAATGATTTATTTTATGTGCCCTCTTCGGGTTTGTCACCCCAGTGGTCAGATTGTGTCTGTATTCGTTTTGTATCTTGTAGCTATTAATTGACCACTCTCTTAGAAAAGAGGTTTTAGCTTGCTATACCACACTGGTCTGATGGGTTTGGGCCTTTAGTGTGATGTTGTCCTGCATAGTTTGCCCCCTTAGTCGCCTCTTAGCACACCTACAGTGTAAGGGGTGGTGACACTCAGTATACTGAATCCGTCACCACTTGGTGGATTCAGTATACACTTATCCGTGTGGCCAAGTTATGCTTCACAACAAAAAAGCCAGCTTGTCCAGTTTACCTTTCAGTTCTTTCATTAAATGAGTGTGGTTACAAGCACACAAAACCATCCTTTCCTGAAATTGTGAAATTGGAGAGATGACCCATTGGGCTGCAGCTGTGAATTAGTTTGTGTTCATGGGCAGTAGTTGAGTGGTCACATGAGCCACCTACTCATTTCAATATACTTTTTTTGATGTGAAATTGCATCCTCTTAGAGACATGGACAGATGGAATCAAAGTAACTCCCAAAATTTTATCTGTGTTATCCTATAATATGTTTTTCATTCTTCAGAGTTATTGACGTGGGTTCAGAATGGCGTACATTCAGCAATGAGAAGTCAGGCGTTGACCCATCTCGTGTTGGTGGTCCAGAAAATCCTTTACTGTCTGGTGGAGATCTCTCAACTATCATCGGACCAGGACGAGGTGATGCTTCGTTTGACAGTTTCGGAGTCTCCAAGTATCAAAATCGCAGAAACATTAGCAGTACGGACAGGGCTCTTATAAACGCCTTTAGAGAAATCAGCACAATGGCAGATAGGATAAATTTGCCGAAAACAATTGTTGACAGGGCTAATAATCTATTTAAACAGGTAAGTTATGTAATTAATTCATAAAATCTAACAATATCCAAGTGATGAACTGCTCGGTTGGCCTAGTGGTTTAAGCGGTCGACACGCCACTTTCTACTGCACCAAGTGTTATGAGTTCAAATCCCACATGGGACAACACTTTGTGTGATCCACAAATTTTGGTCTGAGTTTAGGTGTTCTTTGTGTCTGTTTCATGTAGGATTGTAAAGTCCCCCGCGACACAGGATTTATATTCCTAACGCGAGAATTGTCTGGAGTCTGGACACAATTTGCAAAGGTTATTTACTACAAGTAGAAAATAGTCTTGAAATCGACTTTACTTACTGATGTCATAATAATAATAAATATTTATTTTCTAAAAGTTCTAACAGTATATACATTTTTTTTATTATTGAATAGTGGGCAACCGAGCAGACGTATCACCTGATGGTAAGCGATTACCGCTCCCCAATGGACACCCGCAACACCAAGGCGTCACAAGTGCGTTGCCGACCTTTGGGGGATGGGGAGAGGGAATGGTGGGAGGGGTTGGGATATGGACCTCCGGTATCCTTTGACCTCACTCACTCGGTGAAACACAGCGCAAGCGCTATTTCACGCCAGTTTTCTGTGAGGCCGTGGTATCACTCCGGTCGAGCCGGCCCATTCATGCCGAAGCGTGGCTCTCCCACGGTAACGGCCACATGAAAGTGGATATACAAAATATGAAACTGAACGTATTTTGGAACTCAGCTTCATGGTAAGATCTAACTTGTGTTATGGGTATCAGGTCACAGCAAGTATATGTACTCGTAACAATTGACTACTGTAAGTTCATTCAATTTTATGTTTGTATCAGGTCTGAGTTGTGATTTAATGCAGTACCTATTCACAATGTTATACAAATGATGGCTAAGCACACCATAATGCCTTGGGCATATCAAGATATTATATTTTTTACTTTGGCATGTTTTATATAAATGACTAAGTAATATTAATTGACATGTACATAGAATTTTCTTCACCGACTGAGGAATTTAATTCCTCTTCATTTTAGTATGGGTCACTCAAAATTGTGCCATGTGACTCTTGACTTCAGGTCTACATTTGCAGCTGTAATCTCCCTATAACAAAACCTAAATATTCACGAAAGTTTCACGAGACGAGACAGTTATAGATATCAACTTATTGCCTGAAAGTTTAAAAAGTATATAGGTATTTTGTAACAATTAAACTACAATATTAATCAAATCACCATTTGACATCGCCAGGTACATGACGGTAAAAATCTAAAAGGCAGAGCGAACGACGCCATAGCATCAGCATGTCTTTACATCGCCTGTCGTCAGGAAGGCGTGCCGCGAACATTTAAAGAAATCTGCGCCGTCAGCAAAATCAGTAAGAAGGAAATCGGCAGATGCTTTAAATTGATCCTCAAGGCATTGGAGACGTCAGTTGAGCTTATCACCACTGCAGACTTCATGTCTCGGTTCTGTTCAAACTTGGGTCTGCCGAACTCTGTGCAAAGAGCTGCCACTCACATCGCGAGGAAAGCTGGCGAATTGGATATTGTGTCTGGACGCAGTCCCATATCTGTAGCTGCTGCTGCTATTTACATGGCTTCACAGGTTAGTTGCACTTCTCTATTAATACTGAATATTTTAAAACATTATTAAAAAGTATAAATACTATAGGTTTGTAAAATTTGTATCTTTTTGTCCTAACCATTTCTCATTATTTGGGGTCGGCTCTCTTTGTTCTGCGGCGCCAGGACAATCTATCCTGGGTTGTCGAAATGTTTGTTTGAGCAAGCTCTAAGTCCTTGGCCACTGTGGGCCACCAGGTGGCTAGTAGGCGTCCTCTACCTTTCGTAATATTTGGTAGCGCTAGTACTTGTTTCACGACAAGGCCTTCAGGTCGTCACATGACATGTTGTAAAATTTGTGTATCTTTATTTATCAACCCGTGACTGTGTTCTGTGTTCTAGTAGAATCCATGGTTGTATACAACCCATGAGTATATGTATGTCCAACAATATGATTGTTGTTGATCATGTATTGTTACCATTCTCATCTAACATGTAGAATGCTTACTAGTTTTTTAATAGGAACTTTTAAAACTTTTCTGTCATTCATACTTTTCTCCGCCCGAGGCACAGATTCAATCTAGTTCGGGCAAATAACAATTAATGAACTATATTTATAAATTTAAGAATTTAATTGTAAACTATTGTACCTTATATAACTAAATCAATAAATGAATTTTGAATTTGAATTTAAAAAAAATTAATTTTGAATTTAATACTTATTCCGTCATACCTTAACATAAAAGTATTAACAACATAACAATAGGTATTACTACTTTACTAGTAATTTTTTGAATAAACATTTAAAATATAAATAAATGTTGTAACACTAAACATTAATGAAAAGCTGTGTTGCCAAGGTTGTTTAAAGGAATATTCAAATACATCTCATTAGTGCTGGCCTTTAAAAAAAAACACAAAAGATTTTATCATTGCTAATGAACAGTAAGAAAGAACTGTCAAACTGTCATTTGACACTTGACACTGACTTTTGACATTGGCATACTGTAATAGGTAATTCTAAATTTAAAAAATAAATAAACATGAAATGTGTATATTCATCCTTATCGGAAAATTCTAGGTCCACTCGTTTGCAACTAATTAATTGCAAATATATACGACCTTTACACATATTATGTAATGTGTGTAAATAAAACAAATTGTAGTGTTAATACACATGTATCGAACTATATTTCTATTAGCCGTGACCTCTTTACGTACTTCTTTTACATAAGCGAGGAGATGAATTATGTAACTAAAAGTATTTATTTGTGTCAATTACCCTATATATGATACATTGAAGCAACTTCTATTCATAATGAAAACACATCTCAATATTATATAATAAGAAAAATCTACCTAACTATGTAACTTACATATATAATACTAGCTGACCCTCGCAACCTCGTTTGTGTCTACTATTGCCTGTAGCGTAATAATTTTCCCCCGTTTTTAAAACATTCTTCATTGGGGCTCCGCTCCTATTGGTCTTAGCGTGATGATATATAGCCTTTAGCCTTCCTCGATAAATGGACTATCCAACACTGAAATAACTTTTTTAAATCAGACCAGCGGTTCCTGAGATTAGCGCGTTCAAACAATTAAACTCTTCAGCTTTATTATATTAGTATAGATATATAATACAAGCGAGAACTGTAGTTCTCGCGTGTGATCACCTCGCCCGGTCGGATTCTCTTTTTGTGTTTTCGGAATCCAGCCATTTTTTAGATTCAAACTAAAAGCATAGCTCATACTATGGATTTTAGAACACGTATAACCATACTTTACAATGTTTTTTTTATAAATACCTTAGTATTATATTTTACAATATACATTTATATGCTTTGATCTGTCTGTTTCGGACACACAAAGTAATGTTGAGAATTTTCTCATGATGAAATATTTGAATATATTAACATAAAACTAAATTGTTTTTGTTGCGAGTTTACACGCGTTTAATGTAAATTAAAAACATACGCACGGTAAGGTACAGTCAAACGCATATTTTTCACACCTAGAGAATACACACACATAAGCATAGTTAGTTAAGTAGGTTCTTTTTAAGTATGACCCTGCCAAATGACTACTCTGCCACTACTCATTGCGAATGCAGACAATGCAGCATGGTGACTCAAACCATGGTGGCCTAGTGATACTTCTGCATCATTGGGCCTCCGGTCTCGCACTCATCAACGAAACACGACAGCACGAACGCTGTCATTTTACGTTGATTTTCTGTGCAAGGTTAGTACCTACCGCTCCGGTCGAGCCGGCCCGTTCGTGCTGTAATCAGCGTGGCTCTACTACCTCGTACAAAGTTACAATATGCGTAACATTTTGACTGCCTCGGTGGCGCGAGTGGTAGCGTAAGCGACTGCTGTGCTTGAGGTCTCGGGTTCGATTCCCGGGTCGGACCAAATGTTTGTATGATCTGCAAATATTTGTTTCGAAGTTTGGGTGTTTTCTATGTATAATATGTATGTATTTACAAAAAAAAAAAGTATATAAGTATTTATATCAGTTGTCTAGTACCCATAACACAAGCTCTGCTTAGCTTGGGACTAGATGGCGTTGTGTGTTAGATGTCCGGAATATTTATTTATTATTATTATTATTTATTTTATAAATATGTTATTATTTTCTCTTCCAGGCTTCAGACGACAAACGCAGCCAGAAAGAAATTGGTGACATTGCCGGCGTGGCTGACGTCACAATCCGCCAATCCTACAAACTCATGTATCCATTCGCAGCGAAGCTCTTCCCCGACGATTTCAAATTTGCCACACCTATTGAATTCCTTCCTCAAATGTAGCGTGATGCACCACATATACCAACCGCAATGATGTACATGCCTACGTTAGATAAAGAATTATATACTTTTGTCGTAGACTAAAGCATGATCTTCTCTGAAAGACTCGGATCGGAACGGAATTTATAATCTTTAAACTTTACCGAACAACCAAATACGTTTCGGATCGATAGAAATACGCTCTCGAACTAAACGTTTCGGCTTTATCCTGACTGCTCGACATAGGAAGGATGCTGTGGCGTACAGTCAAAAAGTGGAACTCAATATCAGCTCCCACTATAATCTCGGGTCGTTTAAGCAGAAAGTGAAAATGCACTAGACCGCCATAATGTGGGTCACCATGCTGCATTGTCTGCATTTGCAATGAGCATTATGGCCCACGTTCTTGGCTTCTACTATGTTTTCAGCGCGACTTTTTAAAAAAGACTTTAAATTACAGCGTACATGACTTAATGTCCTTTAAAGCATATAAAATCCGAGCCGATCTGGTCTGGTATAAATCATCCTTAAAAAGTGACTGTAGGTTAATCGAAACGGTCCATTGCTAATTGTTATATTTTTTTTCTATAGACCATATTACAGACCATAAAAGTATGTATTAGGTTTTAAAATAAATAACTTATTATGTAAGCAGATTACACAACGGCCGGCCACCAAATAAATCTCGTTTTAGAAATAGTATTTTACTATGTGAAGGACATAGTAAAATACTATTTCTCAAGAATCAAACTATATTCACGCCAAATTTAATATCAATGTATTGGTATAGCCATGAAATCGTAATACACAGACAGACAGAGTTGCTTTCGCATTCGTAATATTAGTAAGGATGGTTTGAAATAAAACTATACAGAGTCGTCCGACTAACTTTATGCCAGAAGTGAAAAGGAAACAGTTAACGCTTAAACGAGGAGTTTCGCCTAATCACCCGGGCCATGATTACAATTGCTCATCATTTATTAGTTATGGTTCAATAGTTAAAGCGCTACGGAAGAGTATACAAAAATACATGGACTACAAAATCGCCGTAGTCGAGTAATTTTTTACTGAATGTTGTAATTGAAGTATGTATTTAAAATATCTTCAACTAACCAAGTTCAATAAATCATTGATCGAAAAACTGACAGCTGTCACTTCGTATTGTACTTCAAAGTTCATTTCTGACAGTTCATGGTTTAGTGACGTGAACTGTTCCAAAAATATGTCAACCAACATCTTCATATGGATTGAGAGTATTAATTTAAACTTAGTAACACGGTGTAACAAATTCGAATTATTTTAGTCTGTCATTAATGTTGCTTTGTAATATTAATAAATAGTTATATTTATAGTCATCAATATCAGATCATACTTGTATGAGTAATAAAATCGTGTATTATTTAAATGTGTCGATTTTTTCTTTACGTATTACTGGCTGAACTCAGCGGTGCTACCCGCGGCACGACAATAACCGCGGGCAACGCCGCGAGGTGCGAGCTATATCTTTATAAATTGTAGCCTTTGTGTTATTCTGATTTATAAGCTATATTATTATAAAGTTTCATCAAAATCCATTCAGTAGTTTTTGCGTGAGTAACAAACATCTATCCATCCATACTTACAAACTTTCGCGTTTATAATATTTTATGTATTATTTCGGCAAAATAGTAAAATAAAAAGTAAATAATAGTAGTATATATATAATTATAAGAAAAACGTAAATATCACTCATTTTAGAACAAGCGTGAACTGTTCCTATTGCTAAAAAGTTATTTAATCAAAACGGTGTCAGAACTAATATATCTTAAAACAATGTTAATTTCAGTGGGTAGATTAAGGGGCATTAAAGTATATTCTAATTTAGGTAACAGGTATATTCGTAATGGCCCCGTATTCGCAGAAACAGTATAAAATAAAAGTAAATACATAGTATGAAATAAAAATATAGTATATTATTACTTTTATGGTATAAAGATTTAGTTTCCAAGTATGTTTACAGAACTTTCTGAATATTTGTTAAGTAGTTTAGGTGTGAGAGGGGTGCAAACGAACTGACTGAGACAAGATTTTGTCACTGTTGTAGTATTTCATTACGTATTACACTTACACTTTATTCTGAATATAAAGTATATCTACTTGTATTTTAAACTGACTTCAAAAAAGGATAATGTTTTCAATATGTTTCTACAACCAACAACCAACCGACAAGGATTTTTTTATATATTTCAGATGATTATTATTATTAAGTATTCCCGCGAAGTCCCGCTGTATAATAAAACCTATGTATATGTGTAAAAGTCGCGAGAGTCTAAAAACGGTTAGTCCCATATACATTGAAAAATAAAAACAACCTCTGAAAAAATAATAAGAATACAGTTATAATTTAGAATTATTGAAGTCGGTAACACTTTCTTAAGTTATTTAGTTAGAATAAGCTTTTATATTTGTTATTATTTATATATTTATAATCACATTGTACGTGTATATACTCCCATTTATATTACAAACTAGGCTTTCGTGAATATTTAATATGTTGTTACGAAGTTGAAGAAAATAAAAAATAAGATTTTCATACTACCTAATAAATACAAGTAAGTAAGTAGTTATTATATACCACGTAATTGTCCCTAATAGTAGTAAATATGCTTAAATATATAAAAAATAACTATACTTCATACTATGGGCCAGTTTCAGTAGTTGATGATAAGTTTCAGATAGTTATCTAACATATAACACTATTTAGCTGTTAGAGGTGGGACAAAATCTATAGTTATCTGTCAGATCAATATAGTCTTATCACGGATTTCATCATTGAGTGGAGAACCTGTCCGTAAAAGCCTTCTATTCAAATATTGTCATCAAATAAAAATCAATTTTGTTGTTTGTCACTTTTTTATATAGTTTTATTGTGGACCAAAAGAGTCTTATTTAGTATTCTTAAAATGCAAATATAAGAAAATTGTTTCAAAGTCAGATTTGATAATAAGAGGATATGAACAGGAATTTTTTAATCATCTTTCGAACAATAAGCACGAGCTTTTTATATACTCGCAGTTGGGATATAAAAATCATAAAATGATCTCTTTAGTTGAGATACGACTTTTTTTTTTGGCAAATGTCCATTGTTAAATAGGGTCATACGGCTAATTGTAAGTTTTGTAAAGATGTATTGATATTGAATGTTTGTGTTGTATAACTAGCATTAGTTAGTAATTATGAATAACGCCACAAATAAATGTATTATTAAGTGATATTTGTGTCTCATTTTATTTCGTGTCGACGTATTCTTAAGAATACAGAGTTTGACTGCACGGTTGGCATAGTGATTTAAACGGTCGCCACGCCGCTTTCTACTGCGTAGAGTGTTGTGGGTTCAAATACCACATACGACAACACTTTGTGTGAAACACAAATTGTTGTTCTGGGTCTGGGTGTTCTTTGTGTTCGTTTTATGTGTGTTTGTAAAGATACAGGAGGTATTACTAATACGGGAGTTCTCTTAAAGAAAAGAGTCTCAACGTCACCACTTTTTCTTGTCTTGTGCATGCCGTAAAAGTCGACTATAGGAGCGAATTAGGGAGGACCACAACACAGCGATGAAGAGAGAAGGTAAATTTGAAACAGACCCTTTATCCCATCTGGCATAAAAGCCCAAAACTTATTTTCTATGTCCAGCAGTGGACTGTTAAAGGACGTTCATGATGGTATGTTTTGTTTTATAAGGCGATATATATGAAGTTATAAACATTTGCAAAAAAAAACAACGGCTTCACACAGGATAGGTGTTCTCAAATAAAGGCGCTAAAAAGTAACTAAAAATATTACTTATTATTGTGTTTACAATAAAATTATTGTTACTTTTGGAGTCGGTGTCAGCCACCATAGGTATATTCAAAAGGTACCTGCTACACAAGTTCGCACACAATACACAGATTCAGCTCGGCGACGCGACGGGTCGAATTGCGCGGAATTTGGTACCTTACAGTCGTGTATTTGTGTCATCGATTCCATAATCCAGGTTTCTACGTATTACAATATACAACGCCATCTAGTTCCAAACTAAGCAGAGTTTAATACTAGACAACTGATATAAGTACAGGTAGTTTTTTTTTATAAGTATGTACTAATATACACAGAAAACACCCAAACTCTGAAACAAATGTTTGCAATTCATACAAATATTTACAACTTACTATTTGCGACCAGCGTCGCAAATGCCAACACTGCGCTACCGACGCATATTTTATTGTGCTTACATTTTTTGTTTTGAAATAAACTTTCTGTATTAAACTTCACAAGTTTTCGAAATTTTCTTACAGGGCAGACAATAGTACTTATCTAACTAAAAATATGACCACCTATTTCTATATACATTGTATATCGTCTGACAAAAATAAATTCACGTCACAGGACACAAACGTGATGGGAATGCAGAGAAAGCCCTTTTGTCGGCTGTATTTGTACTGTCGGCCCTTTTACCCATACACGTGTGTTTTGACATGATTTTCCAATAGTTAGTTGACCCTAATAGTAAGGTGACGCGTCAATCGTATGCATGCAATAAAACGGGTTTTATGCTAATCGAAATAGTTGACGGACAACCGTTTTATCGGTACCGTGACGATAGTTTTAAATGTTATAAAACTTTTTTGTTACTGTAAAAAAACTAATTTGTTTAGCCTACTAAATAGGGGTCAATTCCCGTAGGTTATAAAAGTTTTTTTTTTAATATAGTTCCGATCTACTTAAGGTATCAAAGTCTTCTTTAAATGTATGTATATATATAGACTTATTTATTAGTATTTATATAAAGATTATATAATGCTTTCAAGGAAGTTGCTTGGAAATAAATCTAAGTAAAACGAATAGTGACAAACAACAGTCTAAAACTAATAAAACTCGAAGACTTCCAAATGGGTCTGTTAATGACTGAATGTGCCTCACTATATATATATATGAAAGCAAATTCCATTTAAAATACAAAACAGTCAACAAAAAGTAGATAGAAAATTCCACAAAACCTGTAACACATATTTGCAATCATATTTTTTTTATTTGACTGCCTCGGTGCTTGTCTTGGGAATAGATGGCGTTATGAGTTAGATGTCCGGAATATTTATTTATTTATTATACATTTTGCTAGTTTTGACAAGCATAATGTATAATAAATATGGATAAACTGGTCAAATCCAAAACGACACAGACATGTTAAAAATGTATGGACCGGAGTATGAGGAAAATTTTCAAATTAAAGAATATTCCTACCTCACAGAATTACCAGCGACAAGACAAACATTAAGCACTGAAATTAAAACGAAGGTCGGCAGCTCACCTAGCTAGAATGTTTGACGATAGAGGGGCAAATGGGCCACAGTATGTCCAGGACCAGCTAGCAATAAAGAGGCAGACCGCAAGCACATGCATACGCTGGACAGACGATGTCACACACATAGCTGGTCACGACTGGTTAACAGTAGCAAGGAAAAAGGAACACATGGTAATCTCTGATGGAGACCTTTACCTAAAGCGGGTTCTTGATAATCCTTAAGCTTTACACAAGTGATTAAAATCATTTTTCATGTAGACCTGCATATTTATTTGAACGTGTAAGTAATTAATATGAAGTAAACTTGTATACTTATGTAAAATAAACTGGTAAGAAAATGCTATTTTATATCATTTATAGACCTCATTGGTCTAGCGGTTAGCGTTAGGTATTAAGAGCTCTTGGGTTATAATCCTGGGGCGGGCCAAAAAGTATTGTTGTATTTTCCTTTCCTGGAGACCGTGCTTCTGAGAGCACGTTTAGCTATTGTTCCCGGTTGTCATAAACATCTATGGCGACCGTTATTGGTAAATCAGTGCCCTAAAATATACTGGCAATTAGTTCAACCTTCGAACACAGTTAGCTCTCAAGATTGTCGAGGTCTGATGCCAGTCGCTCTGAGAAAGAACTGATATTCAGGTAAAACCGGTTGAACTAGTAGCCGACCTCAAATAGTCTTGGGAATAATAAAGGCTGAAGATGAAGACGACATTTTATTTATAGAGGTATTCTGTGTGTACTTTCAAACTTTATTACCAACCGTCGCATTACCACAAATCTCTACGAAATCAAATAGCATTATATTGTACGAGCGTAATAAAAGTATAAAATAGTGAGCAAATATCCTTAACATATATATTTCAGAATATGCTGGTTCAAATATTGGTAAGATTCCACTGAAGTCATATCTGTAATCACACAGGGGTTTAATGCAGTGGTTAAAACTTGTAAATTTTACAAAGTTACTCGTATACAACAAGTCTTAAAGAATAGAATAGAATTCTGAAATTTATTTAAATTCTACATTACAACTAATCTTCAAATAAATTGCTCAGAGCAATCCTAACGTATAAATAAATCTTGAAGAGATAAGCAAGTTGAATTAAAACATGCCCCTCTGTAATATTCATTTTCGTTCGTTCGTGTTGACTCAAGCAATGTCGTCTGGAGGTCTAGGGTTCAGGCCCTGATTTAATGTACTAAGTACCGATAAGATAGGTCTTAATATTGATAAGTTTTTCTATTTCAGTAGCAATCAGAATTCATAATGGACTCTGAAATCGGAAAATCAGTCATTGTCAATTATATTTCTTGAGCATGGTCTGTAAAACCAGCTCAGTGGATTTTGGCTTGAGACATTTCAAGCTGACACTGGTTCACCTTAATTTTGACACTGTGTATATACAAATAATCCAAAAATGAAAATTGATTTGCACAGTATCGCGCTGGTTTACATTTTACAGGCGGCGATTGATTTTTAAAACTAATTTTCTTACTTTTTGGTTCGGTTACTCAGAAACGTTTAAGAATTGACATTGTTTCTTTTTTGTTAAAATCTTGGCATTGCACCACTCTTCATCAACGGCGGCGTCTTATCTGAAATATGGTTCAAAATGTTTTTTTTACTTATTACGCATTATTTTTTATTTTTCAAATATCTTAGAAGGTAGAAGTTGTATTTAGTTTTTGTCAACTAAAAGTAACTAACGTCACCTGAAATTTAGGAATTATCATGATTGATATTTGTTTCATTTTTTTGTTTTTTTTTTATTTGTTTCATTTGTGTATTTGTCGGTCCTTGTGTATGTAGATTTTAAAGATACCCAAAAAAATATTGTACTTTCCGTACACTATTTCGTTGAAACCTTGAAAGTTGTACCTGTTTAACAACTCCGCAGGTATTAGGCATACACTGCTGTAAATTATAATAGTAAAAAAACCTGCATATTCGTCGTTATTGCGTAGATGCCTCTGGTGTTGTGGGTGTCAATGGACGGCGCTAATCACACACATCATCATGCGATACGTTTGCTCGTTTGACCCCGATACCATAACAGACAGCAGACTGCCATTATTTATTGTTACTTGAATATAAATAAATAAATATTTTTCGGAGATTTCGGACATCTATTTAACACACATCGCCATCTAGTCCCAAGCTAAGCGTGCTTGTGTTATGGGAACTAGACAACTGATATAAATACTTAAATATACTTTTTTTTTTGTAAATACATACATACTATACATAGAAAACACCCAAACTCCGAAACAAATATTTGTAGATTCCACAAACATTTGGTCCTACCCAGGATTTGAACCCGAGACCTCAAGCTTAGCAGTCGCATACGCGTACCACTACGCCACCGAGGCAGTCGAAGTTTATGACGAAATTATGATTCTGCTCTGATTACAATAGTAGTTACTCTTTTTAAAAAAATACGTGGTTCTTTTTATTTTACACTTCGTCAGTTTTTTTACTATTGTGAGTTAAACAAAAGGCAGTTATAATCTGATTATTATTTTAATTGTTCCTTAAAACTTAAGCCAAGAAATCCTATTACTTTCGGTTGAATTATTTCTTAACAAATGACACACCTTTAATCACCAAAATCCAGTGATTAATGGCAAAAGTACCAACCCTAAAGTCTCGTATATCCTCAATAAAACGCGTGATTTTGTAACAAAGACCTCAATTAAACAAACTGTCTGAGGGTTAAATAGCTAAAATGAAGAACGGATCAATTTGCAAACTGGGCTTTTCCGCTACGAAGAGCTACGAAATGAATGTAGCTAGCTGGTTTTGCCTTGCCGATCGACGGCCAGACAATTCAGTATCGCGCGAGCTTCCGATGGGGTAGGTGTGTCGCTCCTATCTTTAATATCTCCGCGTATTTATTTTCGATGTCGTTCAACCTTTAATCCAATTAAAATACATTGAGTCTGTGGATGTCCTGTTATGATGATATAATCGGCGATTAGTAATTAATATGTGGTTGGTTTTGTTTGTTTTTGGTGGAAAATGTTCGTAAAGGATATGAGTTTGGAAAAATGTTGAAGGCGTTTTGCGCGCGATGTGTGCATGTAGGATTGCTGTGGTTCATTCTGTGGCTCTGCGATGTGGATGGACTTATAGGTAAGTTGGTGACTAATAATGATTAAGTACTATTCTTTATTCAAACTTATAATGGGCGGCCGAAATAAGGTACAATCGGCAATATAAGTAGATGAACACTATTCATCTTGAGGATCATCATAGCACAAACACCTTTCTTGTACATACATGTTAATCCAGTAAAAACATAACCTTATTCTTGAAGGCTTTCAAAAGTAAGCATTTATCAAATATTTGTTTATATTTGTTTACGTGTTTTCAATTAAAGATCGTTTTTTAATTTACTAGTGTGTAGGTACTTTTGTTTTTTTGATGACCGTACCTAATAAGTGCTGTAAGTCAGTTTTCTCACCATTTTTTATCTAGCAAGTAAGCTTTAAGTAAGTTAAACCTAACTTCGTTTGTAGGTAGTTGCTAAAATGAGTCTTATTTTTCCTTTTGTATTACAAATATATTATTTTCTTTACGAAAAAGGAATGCAATGAAAATTAAAAGACGATTATTTTACCCTTGAATACCATCATTAGTGTTCTGCATTTAAATTTTATGGGACAACTAGTTTAAGCTAAGATTTGTATTAGGTATGTATACCCGTAATACAATTAGTAGATATGAAAATTTGGTTTAAATTTTAGGCAAAGTATTATAGTTTAAATACTTTTTCGCATGAGCTAAAAACCTTGACAAAGTTGATAAGTAACACGAAACCAGTTTCGGACTGTTTTCACTGCGAGCCGTTTTCGAGGCGATGTGAGCCGCTTTTCATTTTAAAAAAGAAAATTATTCAAATTGTGACATTTATGGTTTATTCCAACAAGATGTGTGGACTATATTATTAGAATTAACCCTATATTGTATATGGTAATTGATGGTAAGGCGATTACCGCCGCCCATCGACACTCGCAACACCAGAGGCGTCACAAGGGCGTTGCCGGCCTTTGGGCGATGGAGCGAGGGATGGGGGGAGGGTTAGTTGTACGGGCCTCCGGTATCCTCACTCACTCGGTGAAACACCGCGCAGGCGCTGTTTCACACCGGTTTTCTGGTATTACTTCGGTCGAGCCGGTCCATGTATGCCCAAACGTGGCTCTCCCTTTAAGATCAATGATTTTGATTTCAAACTGATTTTATTTAGATCAAATATAAGGTTGAATACTTAATAGTATCACAGGATATCTAAATGAGAATTGATGGGTACTTTCAAACTATGATCACGTGACCCGCCTAGTAGCACAGGTACTTTGTGTTTGAAGGTACCTTCTAGGTCACACTTTGTTTTGAAAGTTACATTTAGGGTTACCAGAAGCAAAAAAATTCTTCGAATGATCTTTGGATTTGAAAGTGTGCATTTCTTTTAACGCATTCTGAGTATATAATGAAACAGAATACACTGTCTGGTGGCAACAGACTTCCTCCAACAGAATTATTCGACGAGTGAAATTAATTGTATAATCTAGCCATACACGGTAGGGTGTACCTGACAGATATACCTACACAGGTACACCTGTCAGGTAAGCTTGAAATGAATGGAGTATATTATATGCACAGTTATACAACATACACACTCCGGTTCACCTGTAAAGTTTAAGCGTACTACAGGAAAACCCGGTATACTTTAACGTGTATGGCTAGGTTTAGATATCATCCCTAACATTAAACAAACGAAATCCTTCCTTTTGCTTAAATGTGTGAGTGATCATAAATGTTATACACAGATTTAATTATTTATTTATTAAGACACTTACAATCTTATCATCTATAGCATACTAATCTGTACTAATAATAAAGCTAAAGAGTTTGTTTGTTTGAACGCGCTAATCTCAGGAACCGTTGGTCCGTTTTGAAAATTCTTTCAGTGTTGGATACTCCATTTATCGAGGAAGGCTATAGTCTATATATCATCAGAGAAGCACCAATGAAGAATGTTTCAAAAACGGGGGAAATTTTCACGCTACGGGCAATATAAGACGTAAACGAGGTTGCGAGGGTCAGCTAGTAACAGGATAAATTCCCAAGGCAATATTGCAAGGTTATGACTAATTATAAAAAAAACTAATATTATTGTACAACCTGTTGGTATTAATATAAGTAATGATTATGTAAGTACTATACTGTACTTTAACTGTTTATTTCAGAAATAATGCAACTTTGTGCTATTTCTGTGAATACAAGCAAGCTACAATTATAAATGTCTATTCGTATCGTTGACAGATGTTTGTACACATATCGTTACCCAGAAAGCCTTATTCCTTGTACGTACCTATATGTACATATATTATTATGTAAATGAGGATTTACTTGCCGACTTTGAGTCATGATCAGGAATAATTTATGCGTAGGTACGAGTATATGTCCCGAAGATACTAATGAATTACTTATTCTGCCAACGTCTAATATATTTAATTTTCTAAATTAAATTCGGAACTACCATAGATATTGTTGATTAATTAGTTCACTATTAGGTAATTTGTCGTGATATTCACGTACTTCTAATGTTCAAAGCGTTGTCTTTACAAATTAATTATAGGAATTCTATTATGCAAGAATTTACTGAAATATATCTTGAAATAAATAAATAAATTAATAAATATTTCGGACATCTAACACACAAACATTTAGTCTGACCCAGGATTTGAACCCGAGACCTCAAGCACAGCAGTCGCATTCACTACCACTGCGCCACCGAGGCAGTCAATCCAGCGTTGTGTGTTAGATGTTTTATATTTATTTATTTTATTATAGATAACGTGTTTCGTTATCTATAATCCATTCTTATTGTGTATGTTTATTTTACAATCTCTGCTTGTAACTGCCTGACCTACCTTCATAGACATGCTTTCAATTCAATTGTCATTTAGCATACCTACTATTTGTAAAGCCATGCGTTATAATTTTTTTTTTCTAAAAAGACCGCGTTTTTCGTATACTTGCCACTATTTTGTAAGATTGTCATTTTGATCACGTGACATTGTGGGCCGCGCCTGCCTGTCTATCGCACGTAACTATTGAATAATAGAATGGGTATTTCATTTATTGTAGTTGTAAATAGTAAATTGAAGTAGCTAAATGGATGCCGCTTCTATGTCGTCGAAATTGATTGAATATAGTACAGCTTACAACGGATGTCTATACATGTTGATTTACGAAACATATTAATTTAACTAATAAATAACAAAAACCAATATTTAAAACAAATGGTAGGTACCTACCTGGTTTTACTAACATTCCTTTTTCGTTCGAAATTGAACTGGTAATTTAAATTTTGAACGAAAACGGAACGTGAAAACTGTTTTGTTTTTTAAGATACAAATTTTGCTTGTTCTATTTTCGAATATCAACCGCTTAAAATTTGTAAGGGCGATGACACATTTGACAAATAGGTCTAACCCCTCGGCTGCTGCTCTCCTTATAATTTCGGACGAATTTTGTGCAGATGATTATTTCATACACAATTATGACATGCTGCCATTAATCCGACAAGGGTTATATTTTTTATATCACGAACAATTCGGGATCGATATTTGTAGGGAGAGTAGGCTATTGTACTGAGGGAATACGATCAGCGCTGTTCATTGACAAAGACCCACAAACATCGAATTGACTATTCATCTATTTCTATTTGTAAACATATACTAGGTAGGCGGTACATATAATAACTTATATGTTTACTTATTATTTTGACTATAAATGCGTGGATCTCACAAGTTAAAAAGTTATAATTATAATTATTTTAGTTGATATGTACTCTGTTATTTAGATCCAGAAATACTTTATTATACCTACGTGGAAAAAATACTTAGGTACACTAATTCTTGTATATAGCTATCAGTTGTCAAGAACGTACGAGAAGAAAAAAGAAATTGGTTTTTGTTGCGTGATTTTTCGTAACTGAATACTTTATGTCAAAACTATGAACTTTCATTAACAATTCACTGAATATAATAGTGTTTTGACTTTATCTATATAAACTACCTTTTGAGTTTATGAAAGCTTAGATCAAAAGATTATTACATCTCGTGTACCAATAACCTGATATAAATTTTAATCCTCTCCACAAAATCAATCTCTATGAATTTTATGGATTAGGATTAATTAAAAAAATATATAGAGTCTGTGTAAAATCATGTTTGTGATAAAAATTACATGTGTAGTTTCAGACACTGACCTCAGTTTACGACACCATAATCGAAATTCCCGGCGTAAACGACTTGAGCATTACACGGTTAATAACCAAACACACAAAAAACTTTTTAGTGTAGTTTTTAGTACTTCAATTGTAATTTTTCGACATTATTTAAATTTAGGCACGCGTAGTAAAAAGTACGTGTAAAAGAATAAAATATCATTAAAGAACAATGTATATTAGATCTAGAACCATATTTATTAGTATATTATCTAAATGAAATCCAATTATAATTGCTTAATTTCTACTAAACCTCTTCTAGGTAGCGTTTAGTTCGCTTAAAAAGTGGGCAGATGAACTCAATTTGTAAAGATTGCAAATCGTCGGAACTTCTAAAGATGTAGGCAACTGCCATCCAGTCTTGAAGTCATTCTTCTTCTTTTGATGAAATGGTAACCAGCTGGATCACTCGGATCAGCTATTTCTGCCAATGTCTTCGTCGTGATGAAATTAATGATAAAAAATATATAAAATGTGGATGACATGAAATGGGGACCGCCTTCCGAAAAAACAAAAAACGATCGATGATACTTATTGTCATTGTCAAAATGCTGAAAATATAATTACGGTGTTTAGACCTGCGAACCTCTTTTCAGAGAATTAAAGAGAACAGATTAATCCAAGCTAATTCATATTTGTCGAGCGTTTGCAAGACGGCATTTACTTCAACCATTACAATAAAATATTCGATGACAAGACGATTTCGATTTCTATTTATATGCTGTCATTAATCACTCGATTGCAGAATAACCCTGTTAAAGTGATGTTACACACCTTGATGTGTTGCCATAGACATTAAAGCCCGTCCGTTTTAGGGTGCGATGATAAATCGTTCACTCGATTCCCACTCTATTCGAATCAACCACTTAATTCTATTCGAAGCGTACTATTCGATTTAATTTTATGACTTTTAAACACTATTTTTTATGGGACTGTGTTTTATGTGCAGTTATCGGATTAATATGAGCGACGTTTACGACTTTACAAAAATATTTTGTATGAGCATTGTTTGATTTTATTGTTGTATCAGTTTTGTATGTTTAGAAAAGCCGCTTAACTTGACAATAGGTATCGATAACTGTTCCAAAATACTTTTATTGTTAGGAAATTGTATTAGTTCGAAATGGCAGCAAGATGTTTGTAGTTCTGTCACATAGCGTAGTTAAAAGTTTCTTGTATGGATTTTTAAACTATTGAAGTTCGTGACATAAATGATTGCTGACTACGATCCTTGGTATTTTTTTAACGTTTACAATACTACTTATCTACTTTTAAATTACAGATATACATATGAATGTTAATTTCATGTTATTAGAAACAAAACATCTAAGTAGTTACTAAACCACATTTTTTCATATCAAAACTAAAGCAATCATGTTCGATACGAGTGTTATAAAAGTGATTTTTCAAGCTCACTGAAAATATTTTATAACAGCAAAAATCCATTTGTAACAGTTTTTTTTATTGAATAAGGGGCAAACGAGCAGATGCATCACCTGATTGTAAGCGATTACCGCCGCCCATGGACACCTGCAACACCAAAAGCATCACAAGTGCGTTGCCGACCTTTGGGGAATGGAGGGAGGGAATGGGGGAGGGTTTGGGGTATGGGCCTCCGGTATCCTCACTCACTCGGTGAAATACAGCGCTAGCGCTATTTCACACCGGTTTTCTGTGAGGCCGTGGTATCACTCCGGTCGAGCCGGCCCATTCATGCCGAAGCGCGGAAAAAGATGGTATTAGATTTCGAATGCAAATATTGATCGGTATCTTTTTTGACGTGTTTGATAAAATAAATAAAATTATGGACGTGTTTCTCTGGAAAATGAAAACATCACTCCGCTTTGTTCGATCTTTGACTTCTCGCAACTTACTTTATACATATGTATAAATAATAACATACCTATGTGCTGCACTGCTGCAACTGCTGAATGTAGGTCTATTCTTAGTAAGGGGGTTTAAATATAATCCATCCACAAATGAATAAAATTGCATATATGTATATATGCGGTATTCAGCTAAATCAAAAAAACTATTTTAAATATTTTTCTAGCTGTTTGATTGTTTCGACTAATCTTTGAAACGAAACAGTACGGGATTTTAACGAGACTTTCACTGGCAGACAGCTAATGATACTCGTTTAAGGATTAACTTATGCTACTTTTTTCATTATCTTTTCCTCGAAGCGTTACCCGCTACTGTTGCTGTATAGGTACAACAACAAATACGGTAAAAAAATATGTCATACATATGTAACAAACACAAATGATTAAACCGTGAACATAAATAAATTTAAACAACAACAAAATATTATGACTTCTATTGTCTTACGTTTACGCTCAATATTGGCCGATAAAAGCACGATGTATAGACAATTTTACATTTTGAATGTCCGTGTTTATCGAGAAGTTCAAGAGAAGTGGGTCACACTCAGTACGTGTACACAGTTGTGTACGACACGATATTGTTACCGAACTTTTTCATTGTGTCAGAGAGATTAATTTTGGGTTCTGATACCTTTGTAATAAGGCTCAAATTTAGGTTGCAGAGAAACTTTCGACAACACTGGTTTTCCTTTTATTAAATGTACTAAAGTATCTAATAACTAGGATACTGGCTAGTTCTAGTGATGAGAGCTCTTGTATCAGATCTATAGTCGGTCAATAACTTCAAAGTTATGTTTCAGTTAAATATTTTATTCTATTTGAATATTTCTCTATTAAAAACAGGGAGGAATATATGGTATGAAGAAATAGAAAAAAAAAGTTATAAAGTTGTCACTTTGAACTGTTTTGAATTTTCTATTTTATTTTGTAAATATGTATGGAATTTTTATTTCTCTAAATATAAAATTAAAGATTTATTAAAAAAAACAATTCTAATTTCCTTTAGTTTATGTAAATTTCAGAAAGCACAATTTAATTCAAAATATTCTTTTTTTAATACAATATATCTATATTACCATAATGATATATTTGTGTTAAGAATAATTTTATTACAAGTTGATCAAAATGAATGATCTACAGAATGTAAATTGCCGAGACCCTGATATATATATTTGAATATAAATTTGGCCATAAAAGCTATAATAATTGATCTATTTTTTGCTTTGGTATTCAGCTCCTGACTAGTGTTATGCCGAGTCAGAGTTCTTGATCGTCCGTCTGATTAATGGCGGTTACGAAGTACTGCAACGACAAATGTTACAGTACAACAAAAAAACTTTATTCCTTTCCATGTAAAAATGTTAAATTGGTTCGTATACTCTACAAAATCTAGAAATTTCTGCACGAATTACACTTTATAGATGGATGAATGATCTATTTTTCGCGCCACTTATGTTCTTTTTTTTAATAATGCCACCACAATATGTCACAATGAAGCTTAGCATCGTGTAGTCAGTTCCATATAAAAATAATTTAAATAAGCGTTAAATAGGAATAAAGTATTAAAAAGTATGAACATAGATTTGTCTCGGAATTTCAAAGTTATTTAAATCCTTAACTTATTCTTACTAGAAACATAAATTTTAGTTAATCGTTATTGTTGAACAGATAAAAAAACTAAAACCAGCAGTTGCGAACTGTTGATCACCGTGGTTTGTGTTTAAAATGAGGTTTGTTTTTAAAAACATTTAAAAATAGAGTTTGTCTATTAACAAAATAGATGTTCGAAAGAGTTCCTTATTAAGTTGTTAGAGGTTCTTATAAAGATTATGTTGTCGTTGATGTCGACAAGAAGTAGTTCAAGTACCGATAGTTATATTCTGTTACTTGTTGTAAAATAAAATGTATTTGTATATTTTATGGCATTCTTTTTATTGGTAACTCTTGAAAAAGTATAATCAATAAGTAGTATAGTTGAAGGTGTGATGGAGATAATATATTAAATTGTCATTGGTTTATATTATTAACCGACTTCAAAAAAGGAGGAGGTTCTGAATTCGACTGTTTTTTTTATGTTTGTTACCTCATAACTTTCTACTTGGTGAACCGATTTTGATAATTCCTAATTTGTTATTGGAGAGCTGGTGCTTCCCGTGTGGTCCCATTTTAATTTACTCCAGTTCTTGAAGTCAGTTGTTTTTTTTATAATTATAATTTCGTTGTTGGTTAATACTTTGAAGTGTTAGGCCACTGTCCGACCTTGGTTTTTTTTGAGCTAGAAGCTTAGTTTGAAGACTGAATCACGTTTCACGTTATTTACTTTTTACCTTCTGTAAATGATTACATTCCCACAGCCAAATCAAATTACCTAAATTGCAGAATTTTAATATTAAACTACTTTCTAAAAAAAGCTGTTTAATCGCTTCACTATTCCTAACATTTAAAAATCACCCAAGTTAAAACAAACAATGGAGACACACATTGCCAAACTGCTGTCTTCACCCTTGTCTGAGAGGGCTGCACCCTCAGAGGCTGTACATTGAATTGATTTCTCCAAGCAGCCCCCAATTTCTCGTTGAAATAAGTGCTTAGTGTGACATGCATTGTGCTTTGAGTACCCAAGGGAGGCTGCAGTATTCTTTTATTAAGATATGTGTTTGTTAAGTATGGTTTATGGTTTTTAATAAGCCATTTTTTAATCTGAAATAATCTTAATGTCATACAATCTATACAAACAAATAAAATTGGAGTATCGGTTTGTAATATTAAATTAACCGCATTTTACAAAATGCACGTTTTACATTTTTTTTCTGTCTGTCTGTTTGTTCCGGTTAATCTCTGAAACGGTTGGACCGATTTTGACGGGACTTTCACTAATAAGTAGCTGATAATATAAGGAGTAACTTAGACTACTTTTTAGACTAGCTTCGTTCCGCGAGGTTAACAGCGGTACGAGAATAACCGCGGTTAACACCGGGTTCAGCTAGTGATAAATATGAAGGGAGCATATATGTTTGTTTTTTAAAGCACATCGATTAGATTTCGATAAACCTAAGAGCTAAAAATTTCACACAATGTTAAAGGACAATAAGTACAATTAAAAACACGGTGAGAATTTTTTTAAAAATCGAATTTTGGAAACTAAACTATTTAGCGCAAATGCAATATTTAAATACAGTTAATGTAAATACGATATAAAATTCCACTTACCTTTGTACAAGTTTGATTCAAAGAAAGCTAAATGAAAGAGGATATAGATTTTATGGAAATCTTTTAAAAGGTTTATGCTTAGAAGAAAATAATAAAAGTTCCAACAAATAAAGTTTCTAATACATGAAAACAAACTTTACAGAAAATTCCAAAGAACTGTTATTTTGCAACTTTTCAACGTCTTAAGTTGTATAAATGTAATGTGATAGTCGTTTTAAACTTGGGGTAACAATATACGGTAACATTTTCATTTATACTATATATTAACTATACGACCATAAACAAACCGAGCTGATTTTTGTTTCTGTTTTCAAGATTACGACGTCGAAATGAAAACCACTACAAAACTAAATTTAATTTATTTTGTCGCCAAGATACTAACGCCAACATACGTTTAACAAAATAAAACCAAACACTTGAAATTATTATTGTTTTGAATTTTATGCAAACTATTCTCTTGGGTTTACATTACCGAGAACGGGGAAAGCATTTTCGCGGCAAATATTTTCGCGCGTTTTCCTTATTATGTTGTCTTTTTTTTGTTTGGCATTTATGTCTTGCTGCAAAAAGTTTGTTGTTGGTTTCTTAATATTTTTTGTGACTAATAGTGTCTCAGCGGGTATGACTTGCTAGAAAAGTTGTTTGTGAAAAAATCGTTTAGTTTTATTTCAATTTATTATCATTGTTTTTTTTCTTCTCGTTTTTTTTTTATTTTTTGCGTAACTGTTTAGCATCGACCCTGTCTATGGTCCTTTATTTTTTTTATGTATTATGTATAAAGAAAAAAATAAAGGACCAAAGGAACACTATATGTATATGAGTACATATAGTGTTTTAAATTAGCAGCATACTGTGGCAGCTAAGGTCAGTTTTCACTACGTAATGAGAAAAGCGATCGTAAGAAAATATCACTCTCTATTTATTTTCTATTATCTCTTAAACCATTTTTCGATAAATTGTACCCGAGGGGAGTAAAATTTGTTAACGGTTTTATATTTAACACAAAATTGAAAAATTGAATGATAAGTGAATTTTGCTTAACCTAAATGTAAAAGAAACACAATTAGTTTTCATCTTGACGTAAATTATCTCAATTATCACGTAGCGATGAAAAATATGACTTCCGAAATTTATCATACATCAATTTACTACAGCGACGATGCTATTCTCAATAACGATATTTCAGAAAGAAGTTATAAGGCATAGCTTTGTTTTAAACATTTTGCTATTATGACAAAATTTTCATGTATATTATAAAACGTACTAAGGATATTATAATATATTATAATATAATATATACGAGTATAGGTACAAGTACTACGCGCCCTACTTGGTGTTGGACAATTAAGTGGGCTATCGTATATTACTTTCTCAAACTCATTATTTTGCAAATTTCTTAAATACACATTAATTAGATACTAGCTTAGCTTGTGACTCCGCCCGCGTGTATCTCGGTTTTCACGGCAGTTATTTATTTATTATTTTATTTATGTAAAGTGTGCGTTATTGCCACTTATCCTATCTCAAGAATGAAAGTATCTCCATGCTAAACTTAATTGACATCGATGCAGCCGTTTAGCTGTGAACTGACAGAGAGACAGGCCGACAGACATACAGAGGTACTTTCGAATTAATTTGGATATGAATTATTTTACTATATCTACTAATGGCTACCGTAATAATATTATGAATCTTAAACTCGTGACTCTTACGTTGACGTTGTGCTATTTTAACTTCAGTTTATTGCGTCGAGGAGCCATTATTTTGTTTGAAAGGACTTTAATTAGTCTGTAACTCGGTTATAGTGTTGGTAACTTCTTCTCGTGATAGTTATATTACTCTATAATAAACTCAGGTGCGTGATAGACAATGACTCCGATTTAATAAACTTATCGGATAAATCAAAATGAGCGTGCATTCATAACTTACACTTAGTAGGTTGGTTTTTAGAGACCAAAGCGTCTCTTTTACGGAGATGCTTGGTTCCAGCAGTGTACTGTTAAATGCTATTGACGAAGTAAATGTTTTTTTTAGTATTTATAAACAATATTTTGATTGTCGACCTCAGAAATCTCTGGTTTTGGTTTAAACATGTGATGTTTAGTTCTTTTTGTATGGAAAGACCTTACGAACACTTTAATTTAGATAAATTTACAATTATTCATCCTCGGCTTGTAAACTTACTGACGATAAAGACTCTAACAGAGCTTTTGCCACGAAAACCCACAATCTTTTCATCATTAATTGAGTCAAATCAGCAATCAACTGTATAAACCAATCTATTACATCTATTTAGTAAAGTAACCGCGCCTATTACCTCACATTGTAAGGGTCCAAATTCGACTCCCGACACTCCTGCTGATAAATATCAACTATCTTAGCACTCCCCAAAACATCTCGTACTACTATTTCAGTAATACTGTTATAGTAAATTGAACTTAAGACGCCTGATTGCAAAGATCAGTTTGCAAAAATTGGTTAGATTTCGTGTCCAAATTAAGTAGACCCCTCATTGTTTGTTAATCCTCCATGTTCCCATTCCGGGTTCAAATAATTAGAGATTGTTCGACAGATCAATAGTAACTGGTGCATTGGATATGTTACCTTGTTTTGGACGGTTGTCATGGTGACGGTTGATCCAAATTTGTGACTAGCTGGGGTGTTTTGAGGGAAAGGGAAGTAAGTACACTTTGTAAGGTGAGCGAAAAGGAGAATAAATGAGGGTTCGATGATGCAGTGCGCACTTCGTGCATGGTTAAATTGCATTAGCGTTTGAACGCACGCAATCTGTTGGATTTGCGATTTTGCGAATGGCATAGATATGGCGGAGAGTATATATTTTAATTTGAAAATAGAACTGTTTTGAATATTGCCGCCATCTTTTAAGATCATTTTTTCACTCCATGTTACTATACTCGATTATAATGTGCTTTTATATTTTATTCTTTTAAATCAACCTTATAGAAGAGGTTACACGGTTTACTGTTACGTGTTTAATGGACTTAAATGGAAGTTTTCTGTTAATTTTGGAATATATCTTAAGATAAAATTTCATTTATTTGTTTATTAATGACTTTTCCGAGAAATCTATAAAAGCTGTTTATTTCCGTGCAGAAAATTGTCCCCTTTGAGGAAAAATTATAATTGGAGCTAGGTTTGCTGAGTTAAGTATGCATGATTAGAAACGTATCTTTTCTAATATGGATTCATGTGAAAAACATTTGTCAAACTGTGTGAGAACTTATACTATCGGAAAATCTGTCGGCGTGTCGGGATTATAGCTTTGATAGATTTGCTATCAGTTATCGTAGAATCTACTGAGTAAATCTACTGTTTTTGGCCAAATCGATTTGAAGAAAGCTGTAGGAAGTTATCTTGAAATGGTCACCTAATAAAAGATCTTTTACCATATTCTGGGTCTACATGTACATGTAAGGGACGTGAAAATATGTAAAATCGTATAGGTATATTATGTAATACTATTCTTAAATGTTATTGGTTATAGATAGATATATATATATATATATATATATATATATATATATATATATATATATATATATATATATATATATATATATATATATATATATATATATATATATATATATATATATAATATATGTAATATATATATAGTAACTTTGTAGACCTTGCACTCAGCTGACAGATCCAAGGCTTACCAAAACCGAATTCTGGTAACTTGACTGCTGATAAGCTAAATATGTAAGCATTATAAGAAAATAACGCTCAAACACAACAACAATAAATGGTACACATATGACAAGACTCAGTACTCAAAAGCACCGATTAAAAGACTCAAGAAATAATTAATAAAAAAATAATTCTTTTTAAACCGAAACTTGTTTTACCGAACCGAAAATATTTTTTATAATCAAGTTAAACAACAGTAGCAACACTTACTTATTGTCGATACTTATAAACAAAGCGCACCTTTAATATTCAAAATTCATAATAACATTCATATTTAGGATATTATTACGTCCATTGCTTACGAAATGAAGCCGAAAAAGATTCAAACGTAAATACAGCACATGCATTAAGAATATAAAGGGCTCTGTTCGTGAGGGAATGCCGGCCCACTGAATTATGCAAGCTTACATACAATAGGGATTTACCTACCAGGATTATACCACTGTATTAAAACCCTTAGCCTAACTTACATAAAATGGAACAGAATAACGGTTTTGGGTGATATTAAAAAATAAATTCGTCTGAGAATGGAATTGTTTACATTTTTGTTGGGTATTCATTGTTTAAACTAGTGTGAATCTGAACTAAGCGCTTTTTATTACACAACATATACACACATAGACTAATCTATATAAATAAAAATTAATAGTCGAAATGTATGTACGCGCATAACTTACGTGTTCATTAATGTTAGGACAATGTTTGTCAGAAGAAAATTAAAAGATAACTGAAACAGTTTTTCTTTTCCGCTACTGTACAATAGCAGTGGGGAGCTAAGGCGAGCATAATTAGTAATACAAGTTGTTCAGAAATTTTGAAAGTATAAACAGAAATAAAAATGGCGGTACGAAGTCGTCGAGTTCGTTATAAAAACTATTTGTGCATTATTATCATTATAAACACTAAAACAATAGACTGCACGGACGACGTAGGGCTTTAAGATTTCGAAGGTTCGATATTCTTTAAAACAAAATGGGACAAAACCTTGTGAGATCCACAAAGTTCAATTTTAATCTTAAGAAAGAAAAAATATGGCATATCGAAGCATATTGTATTTGAAGTACATACTTAACATTTATTACTAAGTAAAATAAGCGAAGAAAATATTTTTTTTCAAATAATACTTGCTATAAACTTAAAAAAGCTAGACGAAACTATAGAAGTCCAAAAGTTATTTGACCTGTCATGATTCAAATTATAATTATAATATATTGACAGCTTGGATTTTCGAAGAAACCTTCCTTTATGTTGAAGCGACATGACACCTGTTTCTCCACAGATGTATTCCCCAATATTAGATACCAATAAAAAAGTTGGTGACTCGTAAGTGGACATAAATATTGATGAGTCTTCAAAATAACATAAACTCGAAATGTACAACACACTTAACTTGCGTACAACTGTTTCGATGATGTAGGTTCCAATCTAAATTAATTATAATCAAATATGGGACTTACATCTCTTAATTTCCGTTGATTTGATTTTAATTAAATGATACGGACCCATCTAATTAGGGTCATGTACAGTGAGACGTTGAAATAAACAATATTTAGCTAAAACATTAAAGTTTTCATTTTACTGAAGGTATCTGATGTTCATTAATTATTTTCGCAGCGAATTCAGGCCATGTTTAAATAAAGAGATTACAATTTATAAGGTGTCTCTTAATGTAACATTTTTAATGTTTGGCATTTACAAATATGAAATTTATTTAATAAGGTAAAGACACACTGGTGTTGTGTCGAACTAGAACATAACGATTTCGTTAATTGAGTAGGATGCTTAGAAACATATATAGGTACATGTGTTGAATTCATATAACAAATATTAACAGTATTGGAACCTGAATGAAAGTATTGTAGATTCTAAGGTTACTGGGCGCTCTGGGCAGCAAAGTTTGTAATCTTTAATTACATTGAAATAAAAATAATTACTTGTATGAATAAATAACTAATCAAATAATCATTCATGATTAGTTAGATATGCAATAACTAGAAATTACACGTTTATTATTCTTTCATGACAAAACTACTTATGTAATTTGTCGGGTAAATAGAACTTGTAGAAGATAATTTGGAGATGCAGTGAACAATAAGCATTGATCGCTGTACAGGTTATAAGCACATAAACAGCGTCGACAATCAATCAAAACTTATCGAACTTTTTAAAAGCTTAAATGTTAAAAATGACAAACGGCCATTGGTTTTGATATCTTAACAGTTTACAAAAGAACGCTTTTCTTAGAGACCTATTACCGTTGTCAATAGTTTTTAATGCTTATGATAATATTTACTATACGTTACTTGATATTCGTATATATTATTCATTAACATGCCACAATTTATGAGGTAACAGTGTTTTTATTATGATATTAAATTACGAAGTTGGTAATTTAAAAAATATTTCTCAGCTAATTTATTTACTCATATACTTGATTTATGCATTTATGACTGAAAAGATAGGAACCATTTTAAACAATCTTTTTGCCATAAATAATTTGCCGTTACTCGGGAACTTTGCAAAACATGGATAGTAAACTTCGAAACTAAACATAGGAGAATAGGCATGTGCAATGCAATATGTATTTTGAATATAGAAGAAACTAGCGACCCGCCCCGGCTTCGCACGGGTGCAATGCTGATACTAAATTAAATACACTACAGAAAAACTATGAACGTTGTATATAAAAACATAGCGGCCCGCTCCGACTTTGCACGGGCATAAAATAGAAACCTCTAAAATTAGCAATGTTGCCTTAGTATATGATGCATGTATTATACATATAAACCTTCCTCTTGAATCACTCTATCTATTGGAAAAAACCGCATCAAAATCCGTTGCGTAGTTTTTAAAGATTTAAGCGCACATAGGGATATAGGGACAGAAAAAGCGACTTTGTTTTATACTATGTAGTGATAAAGATTTTTAAACTTCGAATGTATAATTGCCAACTGTGTTGCCATTTTCGTCTCTAACGTTACTTTCCATTTGATCGTGTTAGAAGAGAGACAGCTAAACGAACATAGTAATTCTTATTTCTGTTCTAATCGTTCGGAAATGTACTGGAAAAGTTACAGAATGTTTATACCATAATCTATAAAGTGGGACGCAGCAGTGACCCGCTTCTTTTAGTTTATGGTAATCGGAATGTTGTGGCTCGGCTTATCAATATTATCGCACATTTAAATGAGTTGGACAGTGTTTAAAACAGTACAGAATACATTAAAACTTAATAGGTTACATGTGTTTGTCGATATTAGAAATGTATATGCGACCGCAATACATTGGTAAAACCTGTATTCTACATTGCTGCGGAAAAAGCCGGCTTTGATAGTTTTTATGGAAACTTCTTTAGCCCATATTAGCCTTTTTACTAAAGGTACTAAACCCACGCTGATTTCAGCACGAAATGCCTCGACCGGGGCGGTACTACCCTTACACAGAAGATCAACCTAAAATAACAGCATTCGTGCTGTCGTGTTTCGTTGGTGAGTGCGAGACCGTAGGGCCAATGATGCATAAACATCATTAGAATTATTGCATTGTCTGCATTCGCAATGAGTATGGTGACCACCACTCTAAGATTCTGATTTCCATCAGGCAGAGTAGAGACACTTTAGCAGGCCCATAAATAAAAAAGGCTATAATTACTCTATGATGTGATTGACAGTTAGAGATACAACTAGGTATCAGGATTAAGTAATTTGACGATGCGTAATGTGAAAGATTAAAAAAATAATTTCATCTGTGACTTTCGGTGTAATTTAAATCAAAAATTTGTGGTACAGCGTTAAAGAGATAAAATCTGACCGTTTTATATCAGATTAGTGCAGACTAATTGTGTTTAATGATCGCTCAGGCAGACGGCCCGCTTAGTAGAAAAGATTATTTCATAATCTAAGCATAGACATTGCTGTATTTTATATTTTCTGACATCTGAATTTAACTGCCAGTTAGTTGTGACCATCACTATACTTCTGTTGTTCTTGTTACTCCAGAGGACTATTTCTTATTCTGATTATTTTTGTGTGCTGTGGGTAATAAACGTATTTTCTTTTGGCTTGTAGCTTCATACTTGTGTAAGACTGAAGTTAGCCGTGCCTGAATTTACAGAGAAGCACTAATAAAATATTTAATAGAACTGATCGATCAGCTGAATGATATATTTATAAAGCTTTTCCTTAAATTATTCTTTCAATATAATGTGTCCCTTTAGGATAATATTCTTGAAATAATGACATCAGGTTGGCCACGTAAAGGCTATAGATTGACACGGCTTTTGGTGAGAATCTCTTAATTTACTAACAGCTTTTAATGGTTCAGGCGTGATAGAAATTCAAACAATATGATGTGCCTGAAAGTAATATTTTTGCAGTAAGGTTACACGTAATGATAGAGCTTTAATATACTCACTCGCTGACCCGGCGACCTTCGTACCACTATTTTATTCTTTTGCTGTTTTTTTTATGTATGACTCTGCAAAAATGACTCTACTCTGCCTGATGGAAAGCATAAGCTGAATCCAAGAGTGGTGGTCACCATACTCATTGTGAATGCAGACAATGCAGCATGGTGACACACACCATGGCGGCCAAGTAATGCTCCTGCATCATTGGGCCTCCGGTCTCGCACTCACCAACCATACATGTCAGCACGATACTCTAAACTAAAAAAAACAACTTTTATCTTCATTTTCTTGTATTCTAACTTTGTCCTAACAATAACGAACAAATAAAAAAAGAATTATCCAATTCGGTGCAGGCGATCGGAAGTTATGCGCGTACATACATTTCGGTGATTCATTTTTATTTATATAAATACCTATGTAAACTTTTTAAGTTTTGTTTGTATGTACATATGATTGAGTACAAAAGATAGAATATTTAATTAATACGGGTCACAACTTGTTAGTTTTTTCTCGATAAACTATTTTGTTGAAAAGTTTAGTACTTTTAGCGCTATTAGACAATTAAGTTAAGGAATACCTGCCTGCGCCTTCAACAGCGCGCAACTGCAACTAATTTAATAAAAAACTTTTTCTCTTCTTTACAGAAATAGTAGAAGAACAACAATGTCACGACAACGAATTCCGGCTGACGTGTCGGGAACTGGACTCACATATAGCAGTGTTAGAGGCGTGGTACACCTCCGCAGAAGACTATCAGTTCAACACCACCACCCACGAAAGCCTCAAAATCAAAACTGAGAACGACTCAGAATTAAACAGAGTTTACGTGTATTCTAGTCCAAAACACAATGGTGTTTACGAACTTTCAAATCATTCCATGTTTGAAAATTTAAATTCTTCAACTGTTAATAATACTTTTGAGTTTGATGACTTTCTCAATGAGACGTTTTCGAACGAAGCTATAGATGTCACGGTTGATGTTTTCAATGTGTCTGGGTGTGGAGTGCCAACGTTTTCCAAGAGTTATGCCAGTTGGCGGGAAGGAGATAAACGGAGGCGGCATCAGACAAGGGAGACATCGATTAATTTAAGAGCACCTGTCAGTTATCGGTAAGTGATAGTGATATTTGGCAAGTTGTTTACCTGGTACTATTACATTTTTATTTAAATGTTATCAAACATGTTGGTAACCGAATTATTGTATTTGTGTATTATAAAATTATACGATTAGTTTTCATAATTTAATAATCTTCTTTGTCAATGTGGTAGTTTTACAAAAATAGTTAGATAAGTCAAATCTAAATTACCTATCTAAATCATTAACGATTAAAAAAGTCTATTATACCTATTAAATTTTTTTCACACTATCACTAAATCACATTTCACACTAAATCACATATTTGGAAGAAGAAGAAGTTTGCTTATTATCATTGTCTCCATCAAAGATGTCCCAACTTTCCGAAATTCAGTTGGCCCAAAGCAGTCTTGAAGAAACTTTCTCCAAAAGGATGGCTCAGTTAGAGGAGCAGCTGCACTCTGGAGGAAACTCTAAGGACACTGTTGCTCGGGTTTCAGAAGAGTTCAGGACCTTCCGGGAGCTTATGTTCAGCATGCTGGGCCTACTGCGGAAACAGATAAATGAGTGTACCAAGATGGTGGATGCTATAGAGACCCGCCACCGCCGCAAGGCACTTATAGTGCTCGGAGTACCTGAAGCAGTCCAGGAAGATTGTAGCAAGACCCTGCTGAGTATTGTGAATCAGAGGATGGGCCTTAGTGACATCACTACATCGAATATCAGGCTCTGTCACCGTATGGGTACTCCATCCAAGGAACGTCGTCGTCCAGTACTCGTCAGATTCTCTTCGGCTGAGGTCCGTGCTGCGGTGTGGAAGGCCAAGACTACGTTGAAGGGATCCGGCTATTCGGTAAGAGAGTTCCTAACTAAAACCAGACAGACCACATTCAGCATGGCTCGGCAACATTTTGGTATGTCGGGCTGCTGGACACAGGATGGCACCATTGTCATTAAACTCGCCGATAACAGCCGTCACAAAATAACAACACTGGACGAGCTCAAGCCGCTGATACACAAACATCCCAAGACGACTTCACCGCCTAAAGCGAGTTCGGCCATGGCCACGAAGGGTCCGCGGAGACAATAACGGTATCACATAATTGCACATCACTCCTTATTGTTTTATATTCTGCTCATATTTACTGCAAGTTTGTTGTTTTTAACACCGTAGTCAATGTTTACATTGTCGATCATAATCGTAAACAATACAGTGACAGTCGCGGTGACAAGACATCTGTCAAAAAGTTTTTTTTTTTTTTTTTCTTCGTTCGTCATCGAAGTCTGAATGTTGTTTAACTATAGACAATTTAATAGTGACAATTTTTTTTTTTATTTTTAATGTTTATATTCTCACCTGTTTAGTTTTATATTTGTGTTTTCTTAATTATTTACAGAGATGAATGCAGTAACTTCTTTTAAGTTATTCCAGACATTTGTCACTAAAAATATTTTGTATTGTTTTGTTTCTTTTTTTTTCTAATTGACTATTTTTTGTTTTGCCTGCTGGTGGGTGGTGTGGAGATATTATCTACCAACCCCGGCCTATTTATAAATGCGCTTCATATTCATTTATTTTCTATTAACTTTACTAGTTTTAGTAAATTTATATTATATTATTAAATATTTATTTAGTTTAAAGTACACTAATGATAGACGATGCAGTTGACTTATATCTGTCCGCCGATGACTTTTCAGATGACAGTTACGCGTCTCTGACGGATACTCTGGGTGACCAACTGCGGCAAGCTTTTTATCTCAAATCTCGTTATCTCCTAAATGTTTGCCACATCAATGCACAAAGTGTCCCCAGTCACTTCAGCGATTTAACTGAAACTTTCTCAAACAATGACGTTCATGCCATCCTGATTTCTGAGACGTGGCTCAAGCCTCACCTTCCCTCCTCCTCCTATTCACTCACCGGCTTTGTTCTTATTCGCAATGACCGCTTGGACAAAAGGGGGGGTGGTGTTGCTATCTACCTTCGTAGCGATTTACCGTATAAAACACTTGCCTCGTCCTCTTCCAATATTTCCTCAAATGCTGAATATCTTTTCCTCGAGGTTTGTGTCAGAGGAGTTATCGTTATTCTTGGTGTAGTCTATTGCCCCCCTGCTGTCAACTACTTCTCCAGTCTGGAATCAGTTCTGGAATCTTTAGGGTCGGAACACTCACATCACATCATGATGAGAGATTTTAACACTGACCTCTTAGCCTTAATGTCCCCCCGTACACACAATCTCCTTCAGATCATCCAATCAACCAGCCTCCATGTCCTACCCCTTCAAGCCACACATCATAATATTCACGGTCAGGACACCTGGCTCGATTTAATGCTTACATCCTCCCCAAACCTTATCTCCTCCCATGGTCAACTACCTGCTCCTGGTTTCTCCCATCACGACCTAATATTCCTATTGTATACCCTGAAACCTCCTAAACCACCTCCCAAAATTGTACAGCTTCGCAGTTTTCGTCATATGGATCTCGAGAAATTACATACAGATTCTGCGAATATAGACTGGTCAAGTGTGACAGCGGTTACGAACGTGGACACCAAAGTCAATATTTTTAATTACACTATTATGAAACTATTCGACGTCCACGCTCCTATGAAGTCAATAAAAATAAAACGTGCCCCGGCACCTTGGATGACCGAGGAGGTCCGTACAGCGATGAGGCGCAGGGATCAGTTCTTCCTCCGTTACAGGAAAGATCGATGCGAAGACAAATGGAATCGCTATAAGACTGCGAGGAATCAATGCAATCAGGTGATACGTAACGCTAAACGCCGACATATTCTACACAACATTGAGTCCTCTTCTCCTTCCAGTATCTGGAAGTTTCTCGGTACTTTAGGTATTGGCAGTAGGCAGCAACCCGAGTTTAAGAATATAATTAGTTTAAATGACATCAATCAGTACTTCTCATCCACAACCACGTTAGACCTTCATACCAAGTATCAAACGGTGAGCTACATAACTGGTCTCACCAGTCCCAGTACCGACTCATTCGACTTTTCTCCGGTGTCTTCTGGGGATATCAAGAAGATAATATTATCAATCAGTTCCAATGCCGTGGGGTGTGACGGCATTAGTCGCCGCATGATCACAACTATCCTGGATCAAACACTGTCTATTATTACGCACATTATTAACTTCTCACTTGACTCAGGTAGCTTTCCCTCTATTTGGCGTAAAGCTTATATTATCCCTCTTCCCAAAAAAAATAACCCGTCACTTCCTGAACATTTTCGACCTATCTCTATTCTTCCCTTTCTATCTAAAGTGCTCGAGGCCTGTGTACACAAGCAGCTTTCAGAATATGTACTCGGACAGAAGCTGCTCAGTCCTCTACAGTCAGGCTTCAGGCCCGGTCACAGCACTACTACTGCCCTTCTTAAGGTAACTGGCGATATTCGTAAAGGCATGGAGGACACCAAAGTTACAGTTTTAGTCCTGGTTGATTTCTCCAATGCCTTCAATACAGTCAGTTACGAAATTCTACTATCTATCCTTACGTATTTTAAAATTACCCCAGATGCACTGGAATGGTTCTCCTCTTATCTTCAAGGACGTCAGCAATGTGTTCGTGTTCAAGACTCCACTTCCAGCTGGTGTGACCTCAGCGCTGGCGTCCCTCAAGGCGGTATTCTATCTCCCCTATTATTCTCTATATTCATCAACCTCTTAACCCAACATCTTCAGTGTGCGTATCACCTGTATGCGGATGACCTGCAGATCTATTCACAGGAAAAAGTCGAGGACATATCACGAGCCATCGACAGTATCAACAAGGACCTAGATCGCATAAACTCGTGGTCGAAGAGGTTCGGATTGTCAATCAATCCTACTAAATGTCAGGCAATCGTAGTGGGTAGCAAAAATATGATGCGCAGAGTGGACACAACTTCACTCCCACCAGTCGTCCTCCACGGCGCAATTATACCTTGGAGCCCTGTAGTCAAAGACCTAGGACTGCTCATCGACTCAACGCTCGATTGGAGAGCTCAAGTGACTAATGTGAGTCAAAAAGTGACAGGACATCTGCGCACACTTTATCGTTTAAAAAATTTCCTGCCTCCCAAAACAAAAATCTCACTCATGCAAACCTTAATTATTCCTTTAATCGACTATGGTGATGTGTGTTATTTCGACCTGAATGCAGACCTCCTAAATAAACTAGACCGTCTTCTCAATAACTGCATTCGATTCATATTTAATCTTCGCAAGCATGATCATGTATCTGCTTTACGTTCCCAATTAAAATGGTTACCCATCCGTCTACGTCGTAATCAGCGTGCGCTGACTTCTCTCTTTTCGTTCCTTAATTCCCCATTCTCACCTACTTATTTTGACCCCGATTTACATTTTCTTTCTTCGAATCACGACAGAAACCTCCGCTCTACGAATAATCTGCTCCTCCTATGTCCTTCCCACACCTCCGATTTCGTTCACGCCTCATTCTTTGTGCAAGCGGTGCTGCTTTGGAATGCGCTCCCACTCGAAATCAGGATGTCCACAAACCGTTACATTTTTAAAAAGAGCGTACACAATCACCTTCTTCAAATCGCGGAATAACTTATTTAAATGTACTCCTACTTAAAGTCTACTTTCCAGTGTACGATTAGTAAGTATATGTATTATGTACGTATATATTTATTTTTGTATGGATGTATGTATGTATTTAAGTATATGAATTTTGTGTTGGTTAGATAAATTTAGGTTACAACATGAACCTCGATGCACCTACCTTACTAGATCTCTACACCCCCCAAAGGTTGGCTGGTAGAGAATGCCCTTGGCATTAAGTCCGCCGATGTACATGTGCATGAAGTTATAAATAAAATAAAATAAAATAAATTGCTTGAATAAAACTAGAGCCAAAAAATAATAAAATGTTCATGGATTAGATTTTATAGTGTAATAGCAATTTTTTTTAAATGAATAATATCTAACAATTAAACCTCAAAAGATGATATTGAAATGTTGCCATCTTTGAAATAGACTCGCATGCTACCAGCTATTAAATCATCCAATTACATTGTAGAAAATATTATTAACAGCAATTAAGAATATTTCATAGCGTGTAGATATATGTCTAAATTTTGGATGAAATGTTTTAATTTAATTATGAGCATAAACAACGGTTACAAAATGAGATGTTGATGGCTTGATAACATAATTTAGGGGTATGAAGTGTTTAAAAAAAGGTTGCCTATTAGTATTTACAGTCGCCAGTGTTTATTCTTTTTGATGGATGTTTGTTAATTTTTTTTTTTGAGAATTTATTATAATGAAATGTTAATGATTTCATTTGATTAGAGACAGCGAACATATATTATTATAAGTAACATTTTTGACATATTATGAGTAACAAACGCCCATAGACCTTTTAGAAAACCATACACTCCTTTCTTGATGTACTTTAGGTACTTATATTTGGTCAGCTGTAACGAAACACATCTTATTGAAAGCTCATTCATATTAAGCAATACGAATGGACCTTCGAATGAATTTTACTTAAGGTTTTGACAACTTGTCATTCTAAATGGCTGTTAATTGGTAACACACAAAACTCTCATGAGCATTTTTCCCATGGGAATGGTATCATTGACATCGATACGTGTGCGGACAGTGGACGCCCTAATGAATAATAAGTTTTTTAAAGGTAATCAACCATATCACACACGACGTATTATTGGAGTAGACTGTTTCAGATATTTCCAATATGAATTTTTATTTTCTTAAAACCTGAACGATAATATGTCTCTCTCTTTTGATTTTAAATTTACTGAAGACTACATATGTTGGTTTTATAGAGCACCCTGCCTGTGAAACAAACTCCTGGCTTCAACATGAGGCCTCTATGACTGGAATATTTAAAAAATAGAAAATTTTGAATTACTAAGGTGACTTCTTAATCTTTTGAGTTCATTACTGATATTTTTATTTGGAACTTAATAATAATATGGATTTGGAAATACATATTAGACAAAAGCTTTACCCATCGTTTTACACCCTGGACAGATTTATACCCTGTTTTTAGTAGAGGGGTGCTTAAAAATTAATTCTATGTTTGTTTATGGGGTCATAGTTCCAAAAGGATTAATAGCTTTAAATAGGGTTCACGAAGAGAGGATCTCAACAATTATTTCCCCTACAGTTGTTATTTGTTTTTCCCAGTTCGTCAACAATAGAAAATAGTAAATAAGATGTTCTAATATAAATATACAATACGTCGGCGGTTGTACTTAAAACCTTAAAGATGTATTTCGTTACAGCTGACCAAATATGAGTTAGGTACTTCAAGAAAGGAGTGTATGGTTTTCTAAAGGGTCTAAAGGTTCTTAAATCCAGTTCCTTCTTTCTTTTCTTTCCCAGTTCAGTTCTTAAATCTTATGGGTATTTGTTACTCTTTGGTGCAGAGGTAGCGTATGCGACTGCTGTCCATGAGGTATCGGGTTTCATTACCGTGTCTGACCGAATGTTTGTATGATCTACAAATATTTGTTCTATTAGTGTTTGGGTATTTTCTATGTTTAATATGTGTATTTATACTTTGTTCACTGTAGCTTTTATAGTACAAGCTCTGCGTTTTTCGAAGCTAGATGGCGTGTCACAGATGTCCGCAATATTACGAGCTTTTTGTATACTCGTATATTACGAGCAAAACTATAAGTGTTAGTGTTAGTCTACGTAAAATGACCACACACTTTTTGGAAAAATTAACAAAGTTGAAGACAATTTTAAGATTTAACGTAAAGCTAAGTATTACTTTTTCTTTTTTTACTTTTTTTAAAAAGACATCTCCCACATTAGGAATAAACATCCTGTGTCGTGGAGGACTTTACAAACATACATGAAACGGACACAAAGAACATCCAGACTCGGGACAACAATTCGTGGATCACACAAAGTGTTGTACCGCGTGGGATTTGAACCCAAGACACTAGGCGCAGTAGCAAGCGGCATGGCGACCGCTGAAACCACTCGGCCAACCGTGCAGTCGTATTAGCACACAGTATATTTTCTATCGAAATTATTCGATGTCCTAATTTAATCGGTTACTTTTTTCGAGAATACGAACGTATTTAGAGCAATGTTGCAATTGTAATGTTTACGTATTTATAAATCGGGTTAGTACAGTTTCGTATCATTCACACTTTACCTGTACTTTCTAGCTATCGAAATCATTGGTTTAAATTGTTAGTAACAATTCTATTAAAGAGTTTAATACTATTTGTATGTAGCGAGACATTGATATAGTACCTCATGTTGATATATATTATTTTCTATGCCTTTAGATAATGCTAGAGATCACCTGATGGAAATGATAAAATGTTTATATTATAAACTAGCTGAAACCCGCGGTATTACCGGTAACGCCGCGGGGCGAAGCTAGTTACTCCTTATATCATCAGCTCCCTATCAGTGAAAGTCCCGTCAAAATCGACTGACAGACAGGCGGACAGAGACACAGACAAAAATTTAAAAAAGTGATATTTGGGTATATTATGTATCGTGTACACATACATATGCATTTAGTAAAAAGCAGTTATTTAATATTACACACAGACACTCCAATTTTATTTATTTGTATAAAAGATTTTATAAACAATCCCGTGGAAATGTCATAGAAACACATGATTATTTGATCTTTAGTTGCAGATATAATTTAATATTGAAATTGGTATTCGTTAATAAGTGTGACATGCAATAATTACAATACAGCTTTACACATAATACCTACTGGTGGCCAGCGTAGACTGGTCGAAATATTAGGTAATTTGACGATTTGTAAGAACTATTAATCTCGTTAATTCTCTAAGAAAGCGAAAGTTAGTGTCCACACTATGAAAATAACTTCTTAGATAACCAGTTACGCAGCGAATTACGGAGGGAGGATTAGGATAGGAATCAACTTTCGACTTCAACCCGTCTAGGATGCCTATCTGTTTAAGCTAACTGATGATTAATATTCTAGAGATTTTTTTTCTAATAATCACACAAATACTTTATTGGACAGTTAAGAATTTTTACAATAAACAATGATGAACCATTATAAATGAGTACCCGTAAGCTCCACCAATCAAAAATATAACTTAAAATCACATTGTTAGAGTTCATAGTTAAAGTATTTTCTTCACTCGGCATACATGCGTTGGCAAGGCATGCATTGTTGTAATATATCTCTATGGGATGTCAAGGTCAAAGGTTATCACCATTATCTATTGAGGTCTAGATAACAAAAGGTAATTGATCTTCCTAATAAGTCACGCGTCAACTTTACACGTAATTAATTACAATAAGGAGTTAGAAAAGATGGTAGTCATTACATAATATATATTATTATTATAAAGATGGCAGATGAAGAAAAAAAGTTAAAATCATTTTGCTAAGCTTTTATTAAGTTATAAGAAATAAATATTTTTCCAACATTTTTTATAGCTGATCGGCTGCCATTAGCTCAAGTGTGATGTTATATAGCCTATTACCTTCCTCGCTAAATGTGCTATTCAATACTTTAAGAATTTGTCAATTTTGACTCAGTAGTTTTTGAAATAATTGCGTATAACCAAATAAATCTATCAGCTTAATTAATTAAGAATAAATTTGCCGGCTAATTTATATGCTTTCGGTTGATTTTGGCTCGTAATAGTCTTAACAGGGTAATAAACATCTCTCATCATCATCGAATTCTCACATAAGTTTACTGAGATTTACAGCAGTCTCTTCAGAAAGTTATTTAGAGATCGCACTGTTAGAAATGTTTAACTCTAGGTTAAGATCTTTCTAGTAAATAGGAACATCGTAGAAAGATGGGGTTCCATATAAACAGGGGTTATGACAAAGAAGAGCTCGAAAGTCTATAAGACATTAAATATTGTCGAATCAATTTTCGTTATTGGTCATGCATAAAGAATTTAAAGTAAGAATCAGCTCTTGAAGGCTAGTCGCTACCTGCCCTGATAGTGTGCTTTAATTCTATTCTTCCGGCAGCTCACGTGTATCATAAAAAGTGTTGTATTTGTAATGAAATTTGCGTTTAAAACCTGTTACTCAATAGATACATACAATGATGTCATTTATACATCAACAGAGTTGAAAATCAATGCTTCCGACTCCTTCATCTATATTATAGAAGTTAATTTATTCCAATTATGTTCATCAAAAGGCATGAAAGATTTTAAGCACAAGCAAACTCAAGAGGGCATTTTTTATCTTTCTTAACTTTGATGTTATTTATATCTTTTATTAGTTCGGTTGAAGTAGTAATGATGATTTTAATGTCTGCATTCACTATAAAGTGACGGCTTTATGATATATTTATTTATTGCTTTGGTAACATCAATTGTTTAAAGATTGACTTGCCGTTGATTGAGTTCTGTTTTTATTCCGATACGTCTTGAAGACATTCACCCTTTTTTATTTTAAATTTTATTTTGCTATACGCTATAAATGCCAATACAAAGTAAGACTACATAGCTACATATAAGAGGCGCTTTATAAGGCAATCACCAGACCTTTAATTTGAGTATTCTTAGTGCTTGTAATCAATAACCTATCTACAATTTTAACTAGAGAAAGGTTATTGAAAACGGCTTGAAACTTGATCTTGTTAATAAATTATTCCTTCGTTAAAAATTCTATGTACTATCCTTTTAATTCAAATGCCATTCTGGTATTTTTGAACATTTGAACCGGAATGATTTGAAATTGGTTTTATAAAAATATATGACGCCAAAACGATTGATAATAGTTTTTATTTAATTAACTGTCCGAAAAACTTAGTGCCCGAGACCCAACCGTTTGTTACGTACGTGTCTAGTTCAACATTACATAGATTCCGATCCTAATCTTGCTGTTTGCCTAATCGAATATCTCGCCAATATTTGAACTAATCAAAGCTCAATTTCCACATATCACAATTGTTTGGCTTATATTATCCCAAGATGATGTAATAGTGGGCGATAGATTAGACGTCGTCCTGTTGATATTTGAGAGCAAATACATATTTCGAGGATTGATTACTGTAACACCCAATTAATCAATTCTCGAAATAAAAACGATTGATTTATTTTTATAGTGTCATTGAGTTGCAATGCCGATGTATTATATAATGCGTTTAATGTGGTAAATTGAATCTGTGTTTGTAGAGTTCATTGAATGAAAAATAGTTTAACATTTTCGTGTAGTTCTCAAAAGTTGTTGGGTGATCTCCATTGTATTTAGCTGACTTTGTCCGTGTCAAAGAACATCGGGATTAATAAAGAGCTAGAAAGAAAAAGAAGAGCGCAGTCGTTCATTTTCCCGTTACATATTTCTGTACTTATTTACGAAATCTCAAAAAGAAAGTCTGCAGAAAAGCGAGACGAAAGCTGGTAGACATAAAAAAATTTGAGACAGAATATAAACCATACGAGTTTTCCAATATTTCACGTACACAAATGTTAAAAACAACTGGAGTTCCTGTCTTTTTTCTAATATGAAACTAAATCCATAGTCCCGTATCAGTGCGATCATGTTTACAACCTTTTCACACCTTTCTATAGAAGTCACAATTAAAGTAGATTAGTTCAGACAATTACCCGAAGCATTGTGTTCAGTAAACGTTACTAAAACGAATTTAATAAACGAACAGAAACAGAAAGCCTGTTCGTGACAGATACTTGGATAAAGGTCTTAGTTCAAAGCATTTTCGTAATTACTGGGCTTTTAATCTTTCAACTACTCACGGACATTTTGGTAATTAGAGCTCCAAATTTTGGTGGTGAATGATTTGTATTAGCTCTGTATTTGTAAAGACTATTACCACTGTATAGAACCAATAATAAGGTATTTATATAATCTGTGTTAACAAAAAAAGTTGGCTTAGTGGTTAAATCACTAAGCCTACACACACTTTCTACTGTGCCAAGTGTTGTGGGTTCAAATCCTACATGGGATAAAACTTTGTGTGATGCATTACATCATCTTCCTAACCTTTATCATTCCCAAGATTATTTGGGGTAGGCTACCAGTTCAACCGTTTTTACCTGAATATCAGTTTTCCCACGGAGCGACTGGCATCGGACCTCCGCAACCCTTACTGAACTGAATTCGAAGGTTGAATTGGTTGTCAGTATATTTGGGGGCACTGACTCTTCAATAACAATTTCCATAGATGTTCATGACAACCGGGACCGACAGCGTAACGTGTTCTCCGAGGCACGGGCGGGAAATACCGCCATCTTCCATACTCCGGTCTGCTATTAAGAATTTCTTGTAAGAAAAACCCAACAGAAGTCCAACACGGGAACCACAGCCGAGACCTCTTGATCGGCAATAGCTTACGCTAACCACAAAGAGGCAGTGTGATGCATTACATAGATTAAAAAAAAACTTCATGTAATCAAACATTTGCAAATTTTGTCATTCCGCGGTATCACCCCGGTCGAGGCAAACCATGCGATGCATCCAAGCATGGCTCGACCAAAGAAACCGATTGTTCAAGACATCGTTGAGACGGATCTTTAAGAGATACCCATCTGTTCACAGTACGCCCTTTACTTATCACACTAATTCTTTCGCCCAAGTAAACTCTCTTTATAATCTCTTTATATTCGATTTTGTGGCTTTTTACTATTTATACTTATTATTAAGGTTTATGGTCTCAACTCAGTCATTAAATCCATCAACACGTAATAGGTACGTGTTGATGGATTTAATGATTATCTAAGATTTATTTATAAAAAGAATCTTAAATGATCACACATAAAAAGGATTAGATAAATACAAAATGTAGGGGACAAACTTGCCTTGAATTGTAGAACACATTTCTAATTTAAAAAGTATCATAACATATACCTATAACATAATTACTTCACGACAGATAGTTAGACCAACTAAACATACAAGAATTCTTCACCACTGTTGTAATATACAAGAAAGGAATGAATTTAATAGCCCAAAAGTGTTTAACATCTCTCTATTAATAGAATCAAAGTTAAATCCTTTCTTCACATTCCAATGACATGTCTATGATGTATTTTTAGATCACCAGTGACTGAAATACAACTAATAGATACAAATGAAGCATTAAAGTGTTTCCTCTTAAATGAGAAAGAGGATTAAAAGTTTATTACTAATATTATAAATGAGAAAGAAACTCTGTCTGTTCAAATTTTTGCACCGATTTCAATGAAATTTGGAATGGACTTTGATATATTTTTTTTATTATATAGGGGGCAAATGAGCAGACGTATCGCCTGATGATAAGCGATTATTCTTCAAGAAGGACATACTCTTTACCGCGATAACGATTCGCAGACAAAAGCTAGCAGGTTAAATTTGTTTAAGTTATTGTAAGAGGGACGTTTACTATGTTTATATTCGAGAATTAGTCGATATTTAAGCACTGACATTTTATTCAAATCCGCGGAACTGAATTCAAGCGTTAAAATTGTTTTTGATTTATTAAAAATACAATAATTTTTAATTTGTATTTATAGCTAGCTAAATCTCTTTACCGTGAGAAATGAGAAACAAAGTTGTTACGAAAAAAAAGACTATCTTTTTGAGCAGATTGTTCAAATCCTTTCAAAATTTAAACAAAATGTGTACGTGTTTTTGAGTTTTTGCAGAAAACCTTTGTTGATGAGTTCTGAATTGGTTATATGAACTTATTTACGTCTCATTCCTTCAAATGTATCTACTTTACTTTGAGGTCTTTTATTGGATGGCAACATTATTTCAGCTAAATTTGCCGAAAAAAATAGTAAAAGCCAATATGATTAAGCCGACAATAAAAATCTTTCAAAAAATTACAACTACAAAGCTAGGTGTGCTCAACAGATCGAGGCAGTATTTCACTCCGGCCCACCGCCTTCGGCTTTACAAAGCGCAGGTTCGGCCTCACATGGAATACTGTCCTCATCTTTGGGCAGGGGCACCCCAATACCAGCTCCTCCCTCTGGACCGCATTCAGCGGAGGGCGACTCGTATCGTCGATTGCCGGGATCTTTCAATTCGGCTAGACTCTCTGGCGCTGCATAGAGATGTGGCTTCACTGTGCATCTTCTACCGCATTTACCATGGGGAGTGCTCCGAGGAATTGTTCGGATTGATCCCTGCCGCATCTTTCCGCCATCGTCCTACGCGACAGAAATTTCATCCCCATCATCTAGATGGTTGGCAGTCCACAACTGTGCGATTTTCCCGAAATTTTCTGCCACGCACAGCAAAACTGCGGTGTTCCTGGACCAATACGACCTTCAAACCTGCAAGAAAAGAGCGTACTCCTTCCTAAAAGGCCGGCAACGCACTTGTGACGCCTCTGGTGTTGCGGGTGTCCATGGGCGGCGATAATCGCTTACCATCAGGTGATACGTCTGCTCGTTTGCCACCTATATAATAATAAAAAAAAAACTACATAAATATTATTATGAAGAATAACAAAATAGTGTAAATTAAGAATGAAGACGGTATTACATTCTAGTGGCCTTTCAAATAGGGCGGGAACGATTTCAAGCATGTTCAAATGATACATTTGGAATTCGAACGCCGCGCCGGCAGCGAAACTCCATATGTGCCAGTGCTTTGTTCATCGAGCGAATGTAATGAACATTCTTTACACTCAATTTTTTTTTATTGACGATATTCTTTTTTCAAATTTATTTCTATTGTGAAGCGTTTGCTTACGTAATTTAAACGTCTTTTTTTAAATTATGCCATTTTATGTGTATCAATGAAGGATTTAATAAAAAAACTACAAATTAACAAGGAAATTATAATATCTATAGTTTAGCACCCGCCTACTGCTCTATTAACTACTCGTAACAACATTTTACTGTACTTTTTCTAGTATTTGCGAAATGTTTGCAAGATAGACAAAAATATGGTTTTAAGAAGAGTAAATATGTTTAACTAGTAATCTAGTAACATTTCAAAATTCTAAAGACTATTACGAGAATTCATTAATTTAACACAATAAGAGTGAAGTTATTTCTTATTATGTAAGTGTAGGTACGTTGTGAACCCTACCAACGCTTTAGAAAAAAGTTTGTCAAAAGGGTAGTAACCCTTTTTTATACAAAAAGTATATTAATTAATTACTTTGACGGTAATTTCATTAACTTGGGCTTCGTGAATTGTTTCACGAAATGAGAAAATTCTGATATTTTTATTCCATCAGGAAGTTTGTCTTTCTGAGAGCTGGTTAAAAGTAAAGTTTCAAATTGTCACTCTTTTTATTTTGTTCAGCGTAAACCAAAAAAGGAAGACTTTTTTTTTATAAATTTGCTTTCACTCATCCATCTGCTTATGGTCTGTGCTAAGATTTTAATCTTCACCTACTATAAAATGAAGTCGCTTCCGTTGTCTGTTCGCTTGGAAGTTTTAAAGTACTCAATGGATTTTAATATAGTTTTCAGCAATAGATAGAGTGATTCGAGAGAAAGGTTAATGCACATAGGTCTGGAGGAAATTCGAGGATTTCAATAACTTCCGCGCAAAGCTGGCCGGTCGCTAATAATACTATAATTTTAAACAAAAACACTCTTTTGCTGTACCACAAATGAATAGGCTTCAATTAACAAGCTTATGACTCCGTACTTGCTAGTCTCAGCCATATAAAAAAAATAACAAAATACGACAATGACATTTAATAAATCAAATATTATTTTGACGAAACTTCACCAGGTTTGATATCGTTTTGACTCAAGTTGCACACCATTCCAGTTTCCGATATTTACCCAAATATGATTGCTAACAGATATAGATTATAACAATTACGAGGTCACGAGATCGGAATTAGGTCATGGGATCCAGAACTGTATCCGTGTCAATGGGCCCATTGTCATGCGGTCATGTTAAGGAACGATCATTATTAATTAAGGTGGTTTGTCGTTTCCGTTGTTGTGGCTTTATAAGGTTTGGTTATTGATTACTACGACTGACCAATTTCATTACCTTCTTATATTACATAAAATAATTCTATTAAAGTTATGTTGTTTTATTACCGATATTAAATAAAAGAAATTGGTTTTTTGTGTTATAAATATCTAACCAATAAGTAGTGAGAAAGTATTGACAAGGTGTTACATTTATGTATTTTGTTTGATCAATATATCGGTATATAAATGAAAAAAAGAGTTTGGCTTACAGTACTCACATTGATATGTAATAATAATTTTTGACATATCACCTATTACTTGACAGCCGATTTTCACTTTCACAAAATTATTTAGTTGATTATAAATTAGGATATACTTATATGGCTTATGTTCACCCAGTGTACGGAAAGATATGTACCATTAAAATAAAAAAAGGTTTTAATTATTCACGATTTCCACGGAAGAGATTGCACTTTGGGAGATAATGTTGCCAATTGTACTAACAAAGAGATTTATTATTATTTAATTTACTATTTAAAGATTTCTCATTGAAAAGTATTGAACATAAAAATTATTCTTATCCACTAATTTATATTATATAAACCTTTAATTTGTTCTTTTTTTACCATAAAGTTCGTAAAATCCGTCGTACCATAAAGTTATTTCTAGAAGTTAGGACTATAGCGTTTGACATTGAACACTAAACCTTCGCGAAGAAGGGTTTTGGAATAAGTGTGTAAGTAACAGTTAAATAGTTTTATGAAATATTTTTTTTCATCAATTCATAGACATCAATTCAATTCTATATTTAAACGCTTCTTCATTCTCTCTGGTGGAAAATTAGGGTTGACAGTTTTGGTAAGTTAATTTTTAGATGGCGATCTACATATTTAATTTAAAATGATTATTCTACTAATAACATACTCTGAATATAAAGTTTTAAATGGATGTTTGTTACTTTATCGGACCGCAATAGAATAAATAATTTAAATGACATTTAAGGCAAAAATAGATTTTATTATAGTTTGGAATATCAGATAGTATACCGTTTTAAAAATACAAGAAATATATACATGATAGTAATGTACAATAGCCAGGACAACTTCCCACTCATAACTGTTAAAATTACCGAAATAACAAGGTTTAGTTTAGTTTAGATACTTTTGAAGATGTCAATTCTCGAAAACTATTTTTAATTTTATTGTTTACCGGTTACAACTGTGAATATAATCAGGTACAAAAGCTCATGTGTTGTACGAGTTTATTTTAATACATGTAATGAAAATAATCAAAGTGTTTCGATCTACACTCTTACACAGTTTTTGTACGTTTGAACCGAAATAGGTGGAATACTAAAATTAGAAAGAAACTATAAAAGTTGACGTGATTTAGAACCCTGTTTATTGTTTCTACAATTCTTGGATAAATAATGATAAACAATCATAACTGTTAAACGACTATACAAACAGTTATTAATAGACAAAGTTGAAAGTATCAATTCAAAAATATAAGAGGGATTTAGATTACTTTAGAAGTGTTCAATGCCGCAGAAAAGACACTTGTTCACCGAGAGTCCGAGGCAGGCCTGAGAGTAACTGATTTGATGGTTACTCCTGCTTCCAGTAGTGTGTAGAAGTAAGCCTAAGATGAAGGTGTGACGTATTCTGCAATCGATTTCGATGGAAGGAGACAAGACCGTCCCCCTAGACGTACACATTGGTGGCAAGGTATGTCGAGATTCTCAGGGAGTTCTTCCTATGGTATATCCGGATCCCTCGTAATAGACTCAGTCAGTTTAATTTTGTTCTGCAAATTTAGATTTGGCAAGTGTCGGTTTCAATACTACAAAAAAACAAGATTATAGAAATTAAATGACAGCACGATTGGCCTAGTGGTTTAAGAGGTCGCCACATCACTTTCTATTGCGCTAAGTGCTGTGAGTTCACATTCCACACGGGACAACACTGTTCGTGATCGACACATTCTTGTTGTGAGTCTGGGAGTTCTTTGTGTGTGTTTCATGTATGTTTGTAGTCCCCTGCGACACATGATGTACGTTCGTAATGCGGGAGTCGCCTTTAATAATACAAAAATATTTATGGTTTCTGACCAAATTAATTGTATTTAAATTCTTGACTTTTGTAGGTAACCCTGGTATTCTTCCACTTTTCAGTGCTAGAGATGTAGATTACAGTCATTACGCTGCTCATCTCAATTGACAGTAATTGCTCCGAATAACTCAAGATCGTATACCATTTTAATAGTAACTTGCAGCTTGTTACCGTTGCTCAAATAACTATGTAATGGTTCAATTTGTGAAATAGTAATTGGAGTTAATAGCGGCTTGATTTTAAAACTATTTCTAAATGTCCTTAGTATATATATTGTTTTAAGATCATGGTTTGTGATGGTAACATTGTTTCATTGTAATTTTTTCTAATCTGGTATGTTCTAGGTTCTAGGTATGGAGGGTAGAGACAAGGAGTGTTATCTTATATGGAAGAAAATTGAAAAAAGTGTCCAGCATAAGCTGTAAATAACAGTTCAAAAACCTTCCAGAATGGCGCTGGTGTAGACACAGGTTATGGTATGAATGTAGCAATTGTGAACGAATTGAAGTACGCCGAGGTAAAAAATTTAACATTATTGTCACTACTTGCGTATTACAAAATAATGTAGTAAATATATTTTATTTTCTGAACTGTGAATAGTACGTTTATTGATTTTTTATCATTCAATTTTATGAAAAAGTGTGTGTATTGATGAATGTAGCAATTGTGAACGAATTGAAGTACGCCGAGGTAAAAAATTTAACATTATTGTCACTACTTGCGTATTACAAAATAATGTAGTAAATATATTTTATTTTCTGAACTGTGAATAGTACGTTTATTGATTTTTTATCATTCAATTTTATGAAAAAGTGTGTGTATTGATTTTAAGAACTTTACTCTGATGCTAATGTGGCGCCACCCTAATTTAATGCATTTCAACGGGGACACTTTTCATGTACACAGATGATACTCCTTATCTCTACCCTCCATAGTTCTAGGTAATTAGGGTATTAAGAGTCCAAGTTATCAGTTTTATTTGAAGAATAATCATAAACCTTAAAAAAGACAAGGGATTTAGTGTGGCCAGTATTATTCTATTGTTAACTTTCATTCTAGAAAAAGAAAACAAATTATTCACTTCTTTTGGTAGGTACTTTTAAATTTAGAACAACTGTATAGAATTGCTTCCAGACATAAACAGTGCATATTTAGTCAATATTAACTTAGTTCCATTTTTAAAAATAATTATTTTCTGCTGTTTTAAAAATAGCAATACATTTTTCAGTCATCCTATTTCTTAAAAGCATAATCCATTAATATTTTTTTCAACCATTTGATACAGAGTCGTAAAACACAGAATTTATGAAGTAACACCCAATGAACGTGTTACATATGAATTTTTATACTTTGGTTGACTTTTACGACATATCCATTAGTACCCTCCGAAGGATGCAAACGTAAGTTATAAAATTCAATGTAAAAGTTTCGTTGTTAGTTCGAGAGCTTTTTTACGACTTACTGCGCACAAAATTACACAATTGAATTGTCAATGCTTTTACGGTAATGTTTTTACGCTGGAGAGTAATTGAGCGGATCCCGGAAATACTCGTCTAATTTTTATTACTCTTTTCGTGTTATACAATCCGTTTATTTGTTTATTTATTTTTTATACATATATTTATGGAATAGGGGGCAAACGAGCAGACGTATTGCCTGATGGTAAGCGATTAACGCCGCCCATGGACACCCGCAACACCAGAGGCGTTACAAGTGCGTTGCCGGCCTTTGGGGGATGAGGAAGGGGATAGGGGAAGGGTTTGGGGTAGAGCCTCCGGTATCCTCACTCACTCGGTGAAACACAGCGCAGGCGCTGTTTCACACCGGTTTTCCGTGAGGCCGTAGTATCATTCCGGTCAAGCCAGCCCATGCATGCCGAAGCGTGGCTCTCCCACGGTAAATATAAACCTTCCAAAGTGACTCTACTCTGCTTGATGATGCCATTTTCATTGCGAATGCAGACAATGCTACAATACAGCATGGTGACCCATATTATGGTAACCTACTGAGATGCTTCTGCATCATTACGCCTCCGGTATCGTCCTTACCAACAAGTACGACAGCACGAATGTCATTTTAGGTAGATCTTCTGCGAGAGGTACCATACTGGTCGAACCGGCCCGTTCGTACTGAAATCAAGACGGCTCTACTATCTTGATGACCTTATCAAGGGAGGTAAGATTATTTAGGTTCTGAACAGGATTATATCGACTTATTGGAGCCTTGTGAAATATCCCTAGCCTATGGGAGTTATCTCCTTACCATACGAGCAGGAATGGCCCTTAAGTATTCCCGTTAGTGTTCATATTTATATTGCATATAGCTTCCTCCAAATAAATGTAGGTCAAACTTAACTAAATGATTGAAAGATAGATTTTTTAGGAATTATACGAATTAATGTCGTATTGCGGGGACAGTATGTAATTCTCGATTTATTTTATATTATATTATTTTAATTTTTGACACATTAATATTTTTGACAGTTCATTAATATATTTTCATTAAATTAAATGTCATTACAAAATGTATCATACCCAGAAAATACTGATAGAATGTACATGGGCCATGTCCTAATTTAAGACACTCTACAGTACAAGTACACCTACGTTCTGGCAAATACATTTTGCGATAAGTTAACACTGTTATACTATATTTTGAGGACTCCCAATAATAATATTGTTATGAATTAACTGTTATTAACATGAAGGGCTTTGATGACAAATTATATTAGCGCAACAATTACCATAAATCATTTCTGTCACTTATAATTAAACTATGAAGCTCTTGTTCCCAACATCGAATTTCTTAATTTTGACGTTCTAATTACAAGATTTACTTCACCCTAACAGGGTAAAGTAAAGTTTAAGCGTAACGAAATAAGATTTAATGTCGCTAAAAATATGTATTCTATTACTGAGACAAGCGGTTCGAATTTCAAAACAAATCCTGTACATCCCGATAATATGACGATACTGTACTGCGTCGAATCATTTTACATACATTACTATCTTGTTAGAAAAACGGTAAATAGTCTTGTTAGATAGTGATCGATGGATGACTCGTTAAGATTAATACCAATGTTGAGGAACTAGATTGATGTCTTAATATGGGGTTAATGGCGGGTTCTAATTCTAACGCATTGATTTATGGTTATGAGCTCTGAAGATTAAAGGAATGAGTATTTCTATACTAACCGCTTTTAAAAGAGTTCATTGAATAGTAATTAAAGGAAAAAATCCTTTTGGTTCATATTTGTTATGGCTTAGTCGGTGTTATAAAACTTAATTTTATGGTGGTTCGTAAATCTCTTTTTCATTTACTTTGAAGGTATATTTTGTATTTGTAAATGTCTCAATATCAGTTACGATAATGTTTCCTTAAAATTTTTATAACTACTTAGTTGTATTTACTGAGGAAATCGAACAAAACAATTTTACAGTTTTGATACAAAATATATTATTTTAAAATTACATTGGGCTACTTTAAGTGAATTTGATAAAGGGCTAACTCAGTTATAAATAAGTAACCGCAACGACTTACTGCGACCTCTCACGATGAAAAATAAAAATCGATTAAATTGAATCGATACTAAATATCGATTACGTAGATTAAATCGTTCCACCGTCGTCACGACTCGGTGTTCCGTTATGAAATAAGTACCTACATAGTTGCGTATTTTTAAGGTCAGGTGCCTAAAAAGGAAAAACGGAAGCCTTATAGGATCACATTGTTGTCTGTCTGTCTGTCAAGACCCCTTTTTATCAGGAATGCATAGAGGAGCAGGTATCAAGCTTAAATTCATATGAAATACTCAAATATACTGTCCCTAGGAACTGAGCTGAAAACATGAAACTACGCAATCAAAAGATACAGCTGTTTATGCAGCAAATTTTCGACACTCGCAAGGGAATCAAAATCCACAGGGTACTTCCCGTAAACTCAGAATCTTAACATTTGGCACGAAGCAAAGATATAGAAAAAAAATGCGAAAAGCATACATTTTAAGTTACATAATATAATATACAGATTTGTACGGAACCCTCGTTGTGAGAGCCCGACTCGCACTTGACCGTTTTTTTTTCGAAAAATCATCATCATCTTCCTAACCTTTGATTTTACCAAGATTATTTGGGGTGAACTACTAGTTTAACCGTTTTTACCTGAATATCAGTTTTCACCTGAATATCAGTTCGTTCACGGACCGACTGGCATCCGACCTCCGCAACCCTGAGGGTGAACTGAATTCGAAGGCTGAACTAGTTGTCTGTCAGTATATTTGAGGACACTGACTTCCCAATTACGATTGCCATAGATGTTCATGACAACCAGGACCGACGGTCTAATTAAACGTGCTCTCACACGGACACGGGCGGAAAACACCGCCATCTTCCATACTCCAGGTTGATATTAAGAATTCCTTGTAAATCCCAACCCCAACAGCAGTCCGACCCGGGAATCGAACCCGAGACCTCTTGATTGGCAGTCGCTTACGCTAACCACTGGACCAAGGAGGCAGTGAGACTGCGTCTAGTACTTTATAAACATACATCAGTACGTAATTCATTTTTTTTATCAGCTTGTCAGTCATTTCAAATACTCAATCCTTACATGGATATCTCAGATGTTAACTCATATAAGGGCCCAATTAAGGCTTATAGACTCAAACTTCAACGTAAAAGGTAAAGAATCCAAATTATAACTGTCACTTCGATGGGTTTACGTTGCGTAACCGCCGGATCAACCATTCCGCGTAATACGTTACACAAACAGATGGACATGCAGTCCCGTTCCAAAATATCAGTAAGACAAATAAGGCGGAATCTTATGACAGCCGTTTGCTTTTTAAAATCTATAATATGAACAGGTTTTGAACATGAATAGGAAAAAAAAAACAAAAAAAGTGAAATGTTTATTCTACCAGTTTAAATTAAGAATCTAAAAGAACAAAAGATCGTAGTACTGTCTACAACGTAAATCATTACCCATATTAATAGTGTAGTGGCATTTACACAATATTTATTAGGTTACTCGCGATAAATTCTATGGTAACAGTTCCCATGAGTATCACCGTACATTACACGTACACCTGTGAAATAAATGACACCTATAAACTGCTGTTATTACGATACTTATGAACATATTGACTGAAAGTTTACAATCAATGCTAATATTATAAATTCGAAAGTAAGTCTGTCTGTCCGTCTATAATGTTTTCACAGTTAAACTGCTGCGCCGATTTCAATGAAATTTGGTTTGGAGATACTTTGATTCTGGTAAAAGTACATACGCTACTAGTTACAACGATAACCGCCATTCACGCAGGTAGAGCCGCGGTCAAAGGCTAGTTTCTTATATTTGGTCTTATATTTAGTTGTTTCTGTTTAAAATTATGTTCTGAAAAAATTGCATCTGATTCTGTTAAATCTGTAATATCCATTATCTGGTCGCTAGTTATAATGATTTGCACAAGGTTATACTTCCAGCCAGATATATGTAATTATATTTTAAAATGCGAATAGACATTGCATTTTAGTTCAATATGTCTCCAATTGACGCCTTTATTCTATAGTTCAGCTCTTTTCAGCTCTTAAACAGCTTTAAGGCATCAAAAAATAAAGTTTAAAATCGATTGCTTCGCCGCCAATAGCAATTTCGAGACATAATCACGACAATTTTATTTTAGTGTTCCTAGATTCCTATATTATATCCTATTTCAAAGAGTTAAAGTTGAAATTTGAGTGCGAAGTAAGTTTTGATAAGAATTTATAATTTGTCAGTCGGGCGTGGGTACGCCTTATTGTAAGAGTTTCACACAAAGAGGTTTCAAATGAAACCTTTTTATTGGAAACGATATTTTTAATCTCTGATATTTTTCAAAGCTTAAATTTTTCGTGGTTCTTTTTAACTCAACTAGGTATTGCCAGATATATATAGTCTAGTTATACGGCTAAATTAGTATTTGAATTTTAGTATTGTTTTGGTAAAACTTGGTATTCATTTACTACTTTGAAGTTTAAAATATTTAGTGGGTATTTTCATAATCAAAAAACCTTCGTATACGAGTCAAAGGTTATTTGCGATTTTAGTAAAACTTTTAAAAATACACTTTAAATAAAATAGCGACACAGGTTGAAACTAAATGACGTATAGTGACTGTCCGAAATATTGAAATTTACAGTCGGAAAAGTGTAGACGCTTAAAACGCCTCTACCTGCCCTTTAGACAGACCCATCAGGCCCTAGACAAGTATTTTCTACAACTCTCAACGCTAAGTCACGTTGTAAAAATAAAATAATATCCAATAATACAAGAAATTAGAGACGTTAGCGATTGTAGAAACATAATCGACGGGAACTTGCAACTTGTCTAAGTGGGCATGTGTACTTATATGTGTATAGAGTGTATATGTATCTAGAACGCTACTTCTATTATACTTGAACGAAGTATCCTCATTAGTACAGAGACAGTACGCCTTGTATTCCAGGGAATCATTTCCTTACAACTATTCATAGCAATATCCTTACTGTAAACTATCTGCGTCAAGTCTGAACGTTCTTATACAAAGTCCTCGACTGTGACTTTGAGTTTGAGTTATGTACTTCTAGTTCCTATTATGTACAAGACTAACTTCGCTTTACATAGCTCAGCTCTTGTAAAATAAAAGAAGCTTAAGTTACTCTAGATAATATATCATTAGCTTCAGCATCTGCCGTTAAAATTCCCGTTAAAATTAGAGAGAGAGATTAAGTAGAAGATATAAACAGAATTTTAGAATTTATTTTTTGTTGTTTTTTCTTTCATAAGCATTTAGTGGAAAGTTGTTAATATGAAATTACAAATTAGCACTTCAATTTAATTTGTTTGTGTAGAGTATAAATTTGAGAACAGAAAATATGTTTTACGCACATTTGGTGGTTCGATAAGAAAATAGAGAACGTATGAACCTCACAGTAATCAGGTATGATGTCGAGTCACTCCCGCAGATTGCAGAAAAGGGAGATGAAAGACAATAAACATAGAAAACAAAAGAAATGCAAGACTGATTATATTATTTACGCTAAAATACTTAATTTTATTTAGATGAGCCTGCTAAAGTAATTCTACTCTGTCTGATGAAGGATACTCATTGAGAATGCAGACAATGCAACCATGCAGCATGGTGACTCACATTATGCCAGCCTATTTAGATGCTTCAGCATCATTGAGCTTCCGGTCTCTACTCAACTACTCTATATCAACTGAAATTCCCTAACAGTTATCATATCGTTTTCGCCGTTCAACCGAAAACTCCGTGATAAATATTAATGGGCATGGGAAACACATGGGGTCTTATAGACCTCACGGTACAGTGGCTATAGATTAACCACAACTACTATTTTTAATGACATTTCTGAGTCGTCATTTGGGTTCTTTAACACTATTAAGATAAGTTTGAGTGTGTATGTTTGTATGTGTAAAGGGAAGTGATAACATAAGCTAGTCGATTTTTTCCAGGAAGTCGTTACTTAGGTCTATTATAGTTTTAAATACGTTTTACTTGTAACGAGATCTATGTCATTCGTCGTCTTCTATTAAAATAAGCATCAAAGTTGATCAGATGTTTTTGATCTTTACATACCATTTCCGTTCCTCGCTATGAGAGCAGACCTGAGGATTTTTAAGAGCATCAGGTTTTTAAAACAATAATTTTATTGTTTCCTATATGCGAAACTAACAATTGTGTGACAACTGTAAAAAGGCCACACATTAGATCTTTGTGTCGTCGGGGTATTAAAAGATTTGAGATAACATCAAGCACTGGAGCCGATCTGAGTATTCCCTGTCCACAGGTTTTAGGTACCTTCCCAAAAAAAAAAACTTTCATAGCTTTCGTTTATTAATCTTCGATTCTAGTACGCGATTATTTTTGGTTCGAGCTCTCAGCATTTTTGCATGTACTCATATACTCATCAACAATCCATAACGTCCCTTTTCTGGGCTCCGGTCTCCTTTCAGAAGAAGGTGAAGGTTATACGTCCCCACGCTGGCCAAGTGTGGGTTGGGGACTGGCAAGATAACGTTGTGGTTACGTCATATTCTCGTTGGATGCTTTCAAGTCGCCCAAAGGCCTCCAACTAAGCTTTACGGCTGTTATCCTATGATAACAACCGGGACTGATTGCTTAACGTGAGCTCCGAATCACTGAGACGCTTATGATAGCATGCCACTAGCAGTCACCCATCCAGGTACAGACCGCGCCGTCGTTGCGTACTCTCGGTAATTGTTTCTAATCACCGAGTGCAACTGGGCTCTGAGCGCCTCATGTACTTAGGTAATTCTGTTAAATTGTTGTGTGTTGTCGTGTAACGTTGGGTTGGAGCGGGCTGCCTAGGTAATTAGTAGAAGTATTATTTACATTCAAGAACTTTTTGTAACGAATTAAAGAAAAAGTATTACTCAATAACATATTAGTGTATCACACAAGTCACATGTGAGGTCGATTAAACCGCAACGCTGCGGTTTCGGATTCAGTGCCTACGAAGCGTTCCAGTTTGTGAATGTCAGAAATTGTCATTTGGAACATGTTGTGGTTAATTTACTCTTTCCTATATCAGAGTAGAATTGTCATTTACAATTATTATTATCGTTTATAATAATGCGTGACCCATAAAGTAGAACAGATTGTGACTCTTCAGCCAAGTTGGCTTAAGATTACTTAGGACTTTGTCTTCTGCTTACGATATCTCTCGATATTTAAACACTTAAATATGAAGCAAAAAACATGAGAATAATTTATTCAAGAGGTTTTTTCAACCTTAAATCTTCTGTTTTTCTGCTGCTCTGGAAAAAATATATGTATTCCGGCCACCACCTTTATTTTTATCACTGACTAGCTGACCCACGCAACCTCGTGTGAAAATTTCCCCCGTTTTTGAAACATTCTTCATTGGTGCTCCGCTCCTATTAGAAGTAACGTGATGATATATAGTCTATAGCCTTCCTCGATAAATGGACTAGCCAACACAGAAAGATTTTTTTTAAATCGGACCAGTGGTTCTTGAGATTAGCGCGTATAAAGCTGAAGAGTTTGTTTGTTTGAACAAACAAACTCTTCAGCTTTATTATATTAGTATAGATAAGTAATAAAGTTCAACTACCTATAACGTCTTGGTCTTATTGATATTATTTACTAGTACTTGTGAGGCTTCAACAGTCGTAACTAGAACTCGGTAATTGTATTTGAAATAAGTACGTTGACACTTTATTCGGGCAGTAGAACGGAGTAGGGGATAGTGAAAAGTAGTACATGTGTGAGATTTTGTTTTAAAGTCGATGTTTCTGCTCACTGATACGATACATCTTATTGCGGTAACGATTCTTTGTTGCTTCCAGAATTAAACAACTCATTTATACTTATTCCTATATTTTTAATTCACTTCAATCCTAACTGCTTTTTCCCTATGCCATTTTCAAAGGTTCTTCAGTGCTTAAATACGACCCTGACAGATCATAAATGCGAATTTATGGTTAGTAATTGTAGTAACCAAGTCCAGTTGAATTCGAGTTATATACTCGTATAATAAACGTAATGCAATAAAATCTTTATATTATTCATGTTTTTAGCCGTGGGAGAGCTATGCTTCGGCATGAATGGGTCGGCTCGACCGGAGTGATACCACGGCCTCACAGAAAACCGGTGTGAAATAGCGTTGCGCTGTGTTTCACCGAGTGAGTGAGGATACCGGAAGCCCATACCCCAACCCCTCCCCCATCCCCTTTCCCATCCCCCAAAGGTCGGCAACGCACTTGTGACGCCTTTGGTGTTGCGGGTGTCCATGGGCGGCGGTACTCGCTTATCATCAGGTGATACGTCTGCTCGTTTGCCCACTATTCAATAAAAAAAAAATGTAGACAGAAATTTAAATTTTCGTATTTCTGTCCAAATTATTTAGAGTGTATTATTGAATAACTCAATCAAACGTAAATTAGTATCTGGCAATACTTTTATTTATTTTGACAATATGAAAGCATTTTTCTGTGAATAACTATGGGTTATATTTATCCTGAAATGTGTTCATTTATTCAAAAATAAAATAATTACTCTACCAACAGTATTTCGGTTACACCTTAATAATATACTTGAAATTAGTACTTTACGCTTAAGCATTTTTGAATTTAAGAAAGAGTAGTAACAAAAATGTTTACAATGATAAAATGGAGAAAAAACTAAAGTGTGACTTTGAACAAAGAGCGATTAGCACTGAACCAAACACATTCGGCAAATAAAGACAAGCTATGAGCACTTAAAATTATCATGCCAAAGGAGTCCTCCAACATTTCCTTTCAGATAAAAAATGCTAGGGATAGCGTAGTGACTTTGTACAAAAATATTTATTGAAAGAATAATACGATTGTAACTTAATAATTATAAAAAGACGGCAGGCAAAGGTATTCGACACAGTGCCAAATGATAGACTGATTTTGTCCCTTAACACTGTCATGTTTATTTTTGCATATATATCTATCTATTATTAAACATTAAACGAGCAATTGTTGTATATGTATATATATAATCTGAATCTCGGAAACGGCTCTAACGACTTTTATAAAATTTAGGATGAAGAGTGTTTAGAGGCCTTTTAAGATTTTTAGAAAAAAATAAAAAACAAAAAATACTGAGTAAAGCTCGGTCATCCAGTTACATCCAGTGACTTGCAGGATGAGAAACACATCTAGAATGAGTGAAATGAATGAGATCTTCAATAAGTTTAAAAAAAAACAAGGAAGGAGGACTGACCAGGCTGAGGGTAGGTTCAAACTCTACTACGAATATTAGACTGTTTTCTTAATCTACCTTATTTATTTATATAAAATGGTCAGGTGATCTCCATACGACTTTTTATGACTGAAACTATTTCCAGAGTTTGATTATAATAAACTTATGTGTATAGAATATTTATTAGTGAGACACGTACTTACTGTTATATCCGAGATATGCACCCCTAAGTGCTGCCCTGGCTATTCCTATCCCAATCCTACTAAGTCAGCAACTCCACTCTCCAAACCCTCGGCTCGCCCACTGGTCTTCGCCAGTCCGTGTTCACCTTCCAAACTGAGCGGTTGCCTCCACTAATTAATCCAGTGATTTTGTAATCAAAGTGAATTAAATTAATTAATTAAAACTTTATTTTATTTTTTAAAAACTAAATCGCGATTATCCGCGTAACATTTTGGTGGCAGCGGTGGGATTCGGAAATCTCCAGTGCCCAGGCACCGCCTCACGGACTCGCTCCGAATCTCTATCCTAAAATAGTGAAAAACGCTAATCCTAAAACCTACCTTGTGTTAGTGAATAAAACATAAGTGTAACATAAGTGCTACAAAATCCATTCAAATCCTTAAAAGGATAATTTAGTCCTGCAAAGAAGAAACGATTGCATCCTGAACCGCAATCCCCTACCTACTCTGCGAAGTTCTGCAAGCTCCAATCTACAAAGAAGACCTCCAGCGTGATACACCTTACTTCCATCATACTCCGTGACTGTTCGTCGTGGTATCCTGAACCTAAAAATTAAATCGAAATCTAAGTCGTCATTCAAGATCATTCGAGTCTCTAAGAACTCGACCTACAACGCCCTTATCGCATCGGAATGTTCCCGGCCGCCGTCGCGTTCATATCCGTCGCCCACGCAGCTTTTGTACTGTAAGTCTTTGGTCATTGTTTAGACTAAGTTTAAATTAGGGATCAGTGTTATAAATTATAAATACTTATCAACCAATTTATTTCGTAGAAGTTTATAATAATAAATTGTTATTTGTGAATATTATTCAGTGTATATCTGCTGTAACAAGATTTTCTAAATTACGTTTAAAATTAACTATGCCAAAAGGCCTAAAATCCGAAGAAGATCAATTGTCTGTTGAGATTACCGAAACGAAATCGAGTTCAGGTATCTCAGACGCTAAGTCACCTTTAACTTCTCCTCGCGTCACCCGGAAAACAGCAGCAACTCTCGCTATGGCTGAGTTAGACTTAAATATATTGTTCAAATTCATAAAATCATACGATGGTAGTAGGGAAACCCTCAACTCATTCCTAGTAAACTGTGACAACGCTTTTGGTCTTGCAGCAGACACGCAGAAGTCCATTTTATTTAAATTTATACTTAGCCAACTCCATGGGAAGGCAGAAATTGCCTGTTCCATCAAAGAATTCACCTCGTGGGAACAACTTAAAGATTTTTTGAAAACACAATTTAGTGAAAGAAAACACTACTCACATCTCCTTATGGAACTCCAAGAAAACAAACAAAGCCCGCAAGATTCTGTGAGTCAATATGCTCTACGCACAGAAACCTGCCTATCGCAACTATTAACCGAGATATCGCTATCTAACACTAAAGCCAAAGAATTAGCTGGCCGCACCGCGGCTATGGAAGACCTTGCCCTACACCACTTTGTAATGGGACTTCATCCCCGAATTTCAAATATCATTAGATGTAAATCGCCTAAATCATTAAATGAAGCAATAAATTATGCTGTCTCAGAGGAGCGCATACAACAGACGCTGTATAAACGCCCACAAACAGAACAAAAATCAAATAATAACAACACCAACAAATTCAGGGCTGGTCCTTCCAAACTAAATTCAAATTCATCCTTTATACCACAGAAACCATTTAACCCTACACCACAAGGAGCTCCCAACGTCGTTTGTCGTTATTGTAAGATCCCAGGCCATGATATCTCGGCATGTAGAAAACGCGAGTATAATAACAATCGCTTCAGGGTTCCGCAGAACCCAAATAATAATTTCTACCAATCCCAACGAGTGAATTTTGTCGATAATCTTGAAGAAGAGCAAGGCCGGGACGAAGTTGATTACCCAGCCGAACATTTAAACGAATAACGGGCTCACGGAGGTGCCTCGTGAGACCCAAACCTCATCCTCTAACTAAACCCTATCCTGTCAACGGCACCCATCCTACCAAATCCAAGGACCACACGGGTAACCAGCCCCAAACAAGAGTCCACCCTACTAAATCCAAGGACCACACGGGTAACCAGCCCCAAACAAGTGTCCAATCTTCCAAATCCAAGGACCACACGGGTAACCAGCCCCAAATAAGTGTCCAATCTTCCAAATCCAAGGACCACACGGGTAACCAGCCCCAAACAAGTGTCCATCCTTCCAAATCCAAGGACCACACGGGTAACCAGCCCCAAACAAGTGTCCATTCTTCCAAATCCCAGGGTCACACGGGTAGCCAGCCCCAAGCAAGAGCCCAAAGTTATTCAACCACCACTAAAAATCCTGATAACTTATGCAAAGCAAATAAGGTATACGAAATAAATGTAGATACATCCAAAAGGATGTTACCTCACGTGGTGGTCGACACACAAATATCAGACTTACCACTAACCCTACTCGTAGACTCCGGATCCGCTGTAAGCCTGTTAAAACAATCATGCATCACAAAAAACCCCGTCGTTGAAAAAGAAACCATTAAACTCAAAGGAATTGATCCGGGAGAAGATACAACATGTACCCTCGGTCACTTTAACTTAAAATTCAAACCTGGAAAGAACAAATCAATTTCTCATAAATTTCATATTGTCAAAGATATTAATTTACCCTATGACGGTATTATCGGTTCCGACTTCCTCACAACATTTAACTGTAACATAGATTACACTAGCGATACCCTAAAAATATCCAAGGATACAATGAAACTTTATTTTTGTGACCCATTTTATATTATTCCACCCCGCACCGAAACAGTCATAGAATGTACTGTTAGAAATCCCGAATTAACAGAAGGTGTAATTATAGACCAGCATCTATCAGACTTTCTACTCATATCAAATTGTATAACAAGAGTGAAAGAAAACAATCGAGTCACAGTGACTGTTGCTAATATCTCTGAAAAATCTATAAATGTCAGTACTAATCTGAAACTGAACCTGGAACCTATAAGCCACTGTGCTTTCCAGAGTCCCACAAGACATTCAACAAGTATTTCTAACCGTACCAATGAAGTGCTCAAACTGCTTCGAACCTCTCACCTAAATGAAGAAGAATCCCAAGTCCTTATAGAACTCTGTTCAAAATATTCAGATATCTTCCACCTTCCAGGTGACCAGTTATCTTTCACCACAGCGCTTCGCCATGAAATAAGAACTAATACTGACATTCCCGTACACACTAAGTCATATCGTTTCCCTGAATATCATAAAAAGGAAGTATCAAACCAAATTGAGAATATGCTCGAACAAAATATAATAGAACCATCTTCGTCTCCTTGGAGCTCACCCATCTGGGTCGTCCCTAAAAAACTCGATTCCCAAGGCCAAAGAAAATGGCGAATTGTCATTGATTACAGAAAGCTTAATGACATATCCATTGGTGAAACTTACCCTATTCCACAAATCTCCGAAATCCTTGACCAATTGGGTAACAGTAAATATTTTACCACTCTAGATCTTACCTCCGGTTTCCATCAAATCTTGATTTCCCCAGAGTCCGCTCCTAAAACTGCCTTTTCTGTCCCCCAAGGACATTACCAGTTCAACAGAATGCCGTTTGGACTCAAAAATGCACCATCCACTTTTCAAAAACTTATGAATAACTGCCTTTCTGGCCTTCAAGGCACGCGATGTTTTGTCTATCTAGACGATATCGTCGTGTATGCCCCAGATTTACCCTCGCAAATTAATAATCTAAATACCGTTTTTGATAGAATCCGTGATTTTAATCTAAAACTTCAACCAGATAAGTGTGAGTTTCTCCGGAAGGAAGTAGCTTACCTTGGTCATATCATTAGCGAAAATGGCGTCAAACCAAATCCTGATAAAACTAAAGCCGTAACCGAATTTCCTACACCTGAATCCCCAAAAGATATAAAATCTTTTCTGGGTCTCGTTTCATATTATAGAAGATTCATACCCGACTTTGCGAAATTAGCCAAACCTTTGACTTCTCTCTTAAAGAAGGACACGCCATTTAAATGGCAAAACGAGCAAGAACTCGCCTTCGAATCCTTGAAAAATAAACTCGTCTCAGCTCCGATCCTAGCTTATCCAGATTTTACGCAACCTTTCCTCCTGACGTGTGATGCTTCAAACTATGCGATATCCGCAATATTATCACAAGGGCCCGTAGGACAAGATCGTCCCATTGCATATGCCTCTCGCACCCTCAATAAAGCGGAGTGTAATTATAGTGTCACCGAAAAAGAATGCCTTGCTGTTATTTTCGGCACTAAAACCTTTAGACCCTACCTGTACGGTCACCGTTTTACTGTCCTCACAGATCATAAACCATTAGAATGGCTATTCAAATGCAAAGATCCAGGATCACGACTTATCCGTTGGCGTTTAAAACTCGAAGAGTTCGAATATGACATTAAATATAAAAAGGGAAAAATAAATACTAATGCAGACGCCCTATCACGTTTCCCCGTCAATCCAATACAACCTGAAACCACTCCACCTCCAAATCCTGACGTAGTGGAGGAATCCCCCCAGGAACTAGACAAAGACTTAATGGACTTACTGTTATCTCCGCCATCATTCGACCCTGACGAAATAAACTTACTAGACCCTCTTGACCTTAACGAAGAAATCCAACCCTTACCTGATATAGATCCACTATCTCCAAGTGCTCACGATTCAAATGAAGGTATCATGTCATTTCCTGCACCTGAAATAAGTCCAAATCCCGACGTCCCTGATCCGCTTAGAACTGAAACCGAAAATGATATGGTAAGCCTACCTCAGATTGTTGCCGAGCAACCAACAACTTCTGGTACCCAAACCATTACCGCACCGACACCATCCCCAAATACTAGCCTAGATTTACCTAATGATGATTACCCTAATTATCTAAAAGCCATTGCCAATAAAGATAACTCTTATAATACAGTAATTCAAGAACACAACGAAAGCATAACCAGAACCGAATGTAAGATCATTATTTTACCTACTTCAATCGACCTTGATGAGTCTAATCCTTTCGTACAAGACATTTTAGATAAGATACCTGACAAATCAGAAATCTTAGGAAGAGAGAGAACAATTAATTCCTTTATCACATTTACGCATGAAAACAAGTCATACTACTTAGTCTTCTTCAAAGTCTATCATTTTGACAAATCCACCTATAAAGACCTGTATGACAGTCTTAGGTCGCTTAGGAACGAACTCATTATTAACCTCGACACAGAAACCATATCCAAAATTGCAATAACAGATTTTAAGAATCCTTTCGATACATATCAATTCATTAAAATATACAATATGCTTCTCTATCTATTCCATAATACGCATATTGATATCCACATATACAAAGACAAAGTTATCTACCCTTCGCTTTCGGAAATACCCAAAATCCTAAAAGAAAACCACGACATCCCGATTGCCGGACATCTCGGCATGACTCGTATGCTTAAACGAATCCAAGACAGCTTTTACTGGAAGAACATGCGTAGTGATATCGAAACATATGTAAAGAAATGTCCCCAATGCCAGACCAATAAAGCCCTTAGGCAAATAAACCGTGCCCCGATGCAAATCACCAGCACCTCCACTGAACCTTGCCAACGAATATCTCTAGATATTGTCGGGCCACTGCCTGAAGCAGGACCTGCAAAATTAAAGTACATTTTGACAATCCAAGACGACCTTACTAAATTCTCTTCCGCATACCCCATCCGCAGCACTACTGCCGAAGAAACGAGCGAGTGCCTGCTTCACTACATATCAATATTTGGTATCCCTAAAACGATCCTCACGGACCAAGGAACTAATTTCACCTCTGACCTCTTCAAAAGAACTTGTGAATTTCTTAAAATTAAAAACCTTTGGGCTTCCCCTTATCATCCGCAAACCCAAGGTGCACTGGAACGGAGTCATTCAACTCTCAAAGAGTACCTTAGATCATTTACTGATGATGAACAAACCAATTGGCCCCGTTATATCTACACAGCTATGCTCACATACAATACCACTGTTCATTCGACTACTCATTTCACACCTTACGAATTAATATTCGGAAGTAAACCCGTAATTCCGAACTCTATCTATGAAGAGTCATCAGGAGCCACATATCCCGACTATGTTCGCATGCTCCAAAACAGATTAAAGTATTCGCGAGAAAAAGCTTTAGATTATATAAGACGATCCAAAGAATCTTCCAAATCCTATTATGACACTCATACTCGCCCAAAGAAATACAAAACTGGCGATTATGTTTATGTCAAAAATCATTTGAGAATGCGTAAGGCACTTTCACCTCTTTGGAAAGGTCCTTACAAAGTTGTAAAAGTGAACGGTAATAATACACTTACCTTAATTATTAATCGACGTCACGTCACTCATCACTTCGATGAAGTAAAGCTGGCCAACGTCGAAGTAAACCTCTAGTATATAAATAAAAATAGAAAGTTAGAAACTTATTTTATAATTATTAATTACAGCTCAGCTCAAGGTCAATCTCAGCGAGATTTCATCCAGCCGGTTACCTCAAGTTCAGGCCTCTACTATGATTACCTAGGAAAACTTAAAACAAATAACGGACAGTTGAAAATTATAATTCCAGTAGATATCTCACATTTTAAACCTCACCTTCAAAACCTTGAAGCTGTTTTTGAAATCACAAAGCGATTATGTAACGAAACTCGCATTATAGATATTGATGCAGAATGTCGTAATTCATTGCAACCATTAGCTGCACAGTTTCTGGAAATGAGAAGAGAGTATTCATCCATCTCTCACCTGGTAGATAATAAAACCAAACGTAGTGCATGGATAGGAGGAATAGGAACAATCTTGAAACAGATCTTCGGTTCCTTAGACGAAAACGACGGTTTAAAATATGATGAAGCAATAACATCATTGCAAACAAACGAAAAGAAATTAGCTTCACTTATGAAAGAAAATATTCTGATCACTAGCTCTACTTTGACATATTTTAACAATACTTTACGTAAAATAAGAGATAATGAAGACAACCTTAATGTAGCTATCGACGAGCTCTCTTCTAATGTAAGAAATATCTCTGAAATCACTAACGGATTGCAAATACGCGCTAATGTAAATGAAATACTTAACATTTTAGAAACATCCATACTCACCTTGTCATTCCAGTTGGAAGATATAACCAATGCCATTTTATTCAGCAGTCAAAATATCCTGCATCCAGCAATAATAACACCGAGTCAATTACACCAAGAGCTTGCCGATAATTACAGACATTTACCTAACGACCTTGAGTTGCCTATAGCTTTAGACATTAATTCCATGTATCTTATTTTTAATATTTCTAAGTTAGTATGTTATTACTTTAAAGATAAGATTATATTTGTTTTACAAGTGCCACTGATTAACACCAGAGAATATGTATTATTTCATACCATTGCATTTCCTACACCATACAACCCTAAAGAACCAAATTCATTCAGTCTGATTGTACCTAATCATAAATATATTGCAATGACCAAAGACAAATCTCATTATTGTACTTTCGACGATCTGAAAATCTGCAAATCCGTAAGTCCAGAGGACTTTATTTGTGATATTGAAAACGTGTATTCAACAGATGCGAAAGCGACCTGTCAAAGTGAACTTTTGGCAAAAGTGATAAGTGAAAAACCATTACAGTGTGAATCTAAAATTATAGTTGGTAAATTAGACATTTGGAAACCATTGTCAAATAATAAGTGGATCTACATACAATCAGAACCTAACAAAATCTCAATAGATTGTCGTAATTCTAAATTGTACGAAGCCAATATTTTAGGCACAGGTATAGTCAGTATCCCTAAAGATTGTACCGGATATTGTAAAAGTACTACATTGATTCCAAAATATAATGTTATAAACATAAGTTCACCCATTAACCATGTACCAGAGTTTAATTTAATCAGTGATGCTTGCTGTAATTTAGATAAGTTAAATAATGTAATCAATAATAATGTGTCTCCTATTCATCTAACCGATATTGACCTGGACGATTTTTATTCAGAAAACAAAAACAGTATGAAATCCATTCTGGAAGATTTAAAACCACTTGAACATCCACTACATCCACATATCGTAAAATATGGGACACATTATTCTATTCTCATAATTATTATATTCATAGTTATTATTCTTTTATTAGGTTATTTTATCATTAAGAAAATTATTTGTAAATCTGGTAGCAACCGCCTTTCCCAATTTACATTTAATATAAGACCTTCATCCAAACCTACTCCTGAAACATCAGAAACCACAGACAATTCTGAACCCGAAATGACCAGCCCCATTGCTCCACTAAGGACTAGAATTTAACAGAGACTTGTCAACCCCAAGTCTCCTCTAAAAGGGGGAGGTGTTATATCCGAGATATGCACCCCTAAGTGCTGCCCTGGCTATTCCTATCCCAATCCTACTAAGTCAGCAACTCCACTCTCCAAACCCTCGGCTCGCCCACTGGTCTTCGCCAGTCCGTGTTCACCTTCCAAACTGAGCGGTTGCCTCCACTAATTAATCCAGTGATTTTGTAATCAAAGTGAATTAAATTAATTAATTAAAACTTTATTTTATTTTTTAAAAACTAAATCGCGATTATCCGCGTAACATTACGAAATAATGAATATGAGTTCTTAGACCCCTGTTTTTAAACTTTAACAAACTTAGGGCCGGTCTTTTAATCGTCAGATAAAACTTATCGGAGGAATAAACTATAAGACGGCAAAAATAAGGACACTTTATTTGTAAGAGTAAGTGTCTGTAGTAACGTGTCCTTATTTTTGTTGTCTTATAGTCTATTCCTCCGATAAGTTTTATCTGACGATTGAAAAACCGGCCCTTAGTTTCGTAACATTTAATAGCTCAATTTACTTACTTAGACACATATTGCAAGTTTTAATTCGCTCTATATCCAAAGTTCCATATATCATATTTTTGTGAATCAATAAAAGTAATATCAGAATTCTATGTTTATTGAATTACTCAACTTTTTCATGTACGGTAATATTAACAAAGTTCAAAGGCAGAACCGTTATTTACTCCGAAGAGTTTCGTATTAATATATGTCTGAAATTTACTTGTATATTACGAGTAAACACTTTACTGTAATAAACAAATCGATATTCAGATAGACACTGCGTTATTAAGGAATCGATAAATAGATCAAAGGAAATAAAAACGATTCAAACCATTTATCAATAGTGGCTCTATATCGAACGATTTAACTCAAACAAATTTGATACTTTCCTATTATATTTTACGATCTTTATAGAGTAAATAACTAAATAAATGGCGTATCTGTTCACGGAGCCTTGATTCAAAGTAACATTTGGAATGGAGCCAAGATAATGAATAAATTTTATGTGTTGACATTACGTGTTTACAAATAATATATTCGAAGAAATTGTGAGTATTCCTTTTCATTTGAGAACACTGATTTGCAAGTTCAATATATAATTGCGTTCCAATAATAATTTGGAAGAAAAGTATTTGCGTATTGTGGAGGATATTAAGGTCATTGAAATATGCCTGCATCCCATCTGTAGCTATTTTATAACATGAGAAAATTTATTGCTGGATGTTATAATATTCACTTGTACGCCACTTGTACATACTTTATAACAGTTTTAAGTTTACCCTGTTATCACACTACTACTGGTGTACAATAAAGAGATTTATTATTGGGAAATACTCTGCTCCTGTAATGATTATGCTAAACAAACAAGCTACCCATCTCTCCCTCTAAACCTCCTCTTCTACTTTGAGTTTTGATCTATCATTTATACCAATCGAATCAAACTTTGTTTTAAGACTATCTAAACCTTGCGGTATTATCTGCGGTTATTGTTATACCTCAACAACAAAAACCGTGGGAGAAACGCCGAGGGGCGAAGTTATTCTAAAAATTAGCCTTTTTTTATGTAGTAGGTTGCAAACGAGCAGATATATCGCCTGATGGTAAGCGATTACCGCCGCCCATGAACATTCGCAAAACCGGGGTCGTCACAGGTGCGTTGCCGGCCTTTGGGGGATGGGGAGAGGGATGGGGGGAGGGGTTGGGATATGGGCCTCCGGTATTCTCACTCACTCGGTGAAACACAGCGCAAGCGCTATTTCACACCGGTTTTCTGTGAGGCCGTGGTATCACTCCGGTTGAGCCGGCCCATGTATGCCGAAGCGTGGCTCTCCCACAGTATCATCTCCTTATATCATTAGCTATCCGCCAGAGAAAGTTCTGTCAAAATCGCTCCAGCCGTAACAGAGATTAGCCGGAACAGACAGACATACGGCCAAAAATTAAAAAACCTTTAAGATGTAAGTATCACCTGACCTTTTATATGCATTTAGTTAAAAACTGTCAATAAAAATTACAAACGGCCTTAAATTTTAACTATTTGTATAGATTCGTCTATATTGGTAAACGTAAGTCAGGTCGGCTGAATTAGTGGTAGATTATCCTAAAGGACTGATATCACTAATGAAGCCCGCACAACAAGCACCTAATGACTAACCACCACCCAAAACAAAAACCCCTACTCCAGCACTTAATCGAGTAATCACACGCCAAAACGCCTTACATCGTTTTGAAAAGAGCTGATACTCTTACACAGCGGGACCGATATCAACCAATCATAGATCTTAGAACCACCGCAAGGACTCTATCCTTCAAACGAAAAAATCGCATTGAAATCGATCTATCCGTTTAAGAGCTACGATATCACAGACAGATACACATACACAGCGACAGCAGACATTGGCGTTAAACTTATAACAACCCTCTTTTTGCGTCGGGGGTTAAAATTAGGAGCCTTAGGCCCGTATTATAGAACGCGTCTCAGTCGTGAATCAAGTTTTAAAACTAGTTTCAAGAAGAGATTGTATTATAGAACGTCTCTTGAGTCAAGATTCATTGATCTTTGATCAAGTGAGTAAAGATCAATGCTTAGCTTATTTTAGAACGACGCTTATGTCAAAATCGTCTCTCAAGAAGAGATTTTGACAGATGTGATCTCCGTTCAACTAAGACAAGCTCAATCTAGTCTAAAGTGATAATTTCTAATGCCTAATTAGGGAAATTAACGTATTTTATGATGATATTTCTGAATAATAACGAAGTAATTGCTTATTATACACATTTCAATACATTTGTGTTATTTTAGAACGATGTTTATGTGAAAATCGCCTCTCAGGAATAGATTTTGCCAGATGGGATATCCGTTGAACTGAGACAAGCTCAATCTAGTCTCAAGTGGTAATTTCTTATACCTTGTAAGGGAAATTAACGTATTTTATGATAATTTTTCAGAATAACAACGAAATATTTATTTTACATTACTTTATTTACGATAAAATTGCTTATTATACACATTTCAATACACTTTAATTAACACTAATTGATATTCAATTCACTTAAAATACACATTCAACTATTTATTTCAAGTAATATCCTTCAAGCAATAGTAATAACCTTTTGGTTTTTGACAAAAATATTACAATAATTTTAAAATAAAAACAAAAACAGTTTGATAATTCGACATTGGCGAGTATTGAAAACAATTTGAACGTTCCGTTATAGGTAGTATCTAGTCAGTTTTATTTTAATATTTAAATTAAATAATTTAGGGCGAACTGCTTCTTATTATTATATTTAAATTGATATACTAGCCAATAGTGTATTATATATAAACTAATAACCAATAATATATAAATTATACTTGTTAGATATGATGTGTTTAATATAATTAACTGCGTAACACAGAACAATAATTTCGACCATGCAGAAACGTAACTGAGAACAGACTTATGAGTTGAGATTAGATATTGAAACTAGTTTCAACTGAGTAGAACTCAAAACGCCTTCTATAATAAGAGCGACGCTTGAGATTCGATCATAACTTGAAACTCGATTCAGCTGATCGGAGATCAAACGATACTTGAGACGCCTTCTATAATACGGGCCTTAGATTTTTAAGATCTATCACTTACGTATTACATTGAAACGATTGAATCCAAAGTTAATGCGTTTAATGAATATCAATATAACAGTATTCTTATTTATAAAAACTTTTATTAAATCGTGTTAAAATTTAATGTGGGATAAGGAGATTATTTCAATAACTTTAGATTATTTGGTAGCAAATTTTAAAGCAACTATATTGCACAAATATTTGTGGCAATCGTGACTAATATTGCTGTCTGAGGCTTTGCACAGTACTAAACAGTTACGACAGGATCGAACGATATTTATGACGAGCTCTTAGGCAGCTGTACCAAACTTTCGCCGTTAGGCACGTAGGTAAAACATCGATATATGGAATCCCATCGATGACTGCCTATCCAGTGTCGATAGTGGATTAATCTCATCGATTCTGATAACTTATCTGCTTAAATAGTGTCTCTACAATACGAATAAACAAACTTCGGTAATGCCTAAATTTAGTAAAATTTTAAGTTAAGCAAAAAATGAGCGTGTGTGGATAAAACTTAATGTAAAAGTTACAAAATATTCAGTAAATAACTTTAGATTTGGCGTTGGAAACATACGATTGTTTTATAAATACAGATTGAGGCTGATTTTGGTCTATAATAATATAGTTAATTAATTTAGTTAGTTAATAAGTTAATCTGTTATCTAACAAATCATGTACATGATGCACGAATCTGAGCCTTGAAACGCAATAAGAATGAATTAATGACGCCAGTTTCTTGCTACAAAAGTTCTGGATATTTGAAGAAATGCCAATGATCTAATCTGTTATATCACCCACTCATTCTAAAAAACACGAGCTAAAGTAACAAATAAACCAAAAAATAACACAAAACTCAAATAAACTACAACATATTTAAGTTTCATACCAAACATATTTTATTGAATAAAGCAACATGCTACGTGAAAATTTCATATTTACTCAAATCTCTAACGATAATAAAACAATACGTGTATTACATTAAACATCCGTTCTTCTAAAAAGTGCTATTTACTTCGGCACTTTGCCAGAACACTGTTTATACATAAAAATATCGTAATTCGGGTTTGCATTCTAAACAGTTTAGGTCTCGAATGTTTCAAATAACATTTCAGGTTTTCACCTGATCACCAGATCCACATCACCAGATCTAGATGTAGTGTAATACTATGGTCCGTTTTATATTCGGTTTTGAAAGAATTTGCTAAAGCTCTTCTTTGTAATGTAAAATTTACTTATGTAGCACTTATATTGACTGGCCCTAGATTACGGGGTATAAATCTAGATAGATACAGTTTGATGATCAGCATAACCAATACCTACTCAAAACACACCACAGACATCTATATCAACTTAATGAAAAATTACTTGTGAAGATTGGCAATTTGTACGTAAGTTGATAGAATTTCTTAAATATGCAAGTGGGTGGTACCATCTTGCGACATAATCCTTGAAATTTATTACGTGGCAAAAAAAATATTACCGAACATCAATGAAGTAAATAATGAGCAGTCGTATATTAGAGCTTTTCTTTTTCAAGTTGCTTAACACACCTGTTAGTTGTTATGAAATTTTATTCACTATTTACTGCAATATAACCACGACAGTAATACTATGAGACTTGACGAGATCTATTAAAAAATAGGCATCTGAATAGTTGGAGGACGGTTTCTAAATACATTGTTTTGTGAACTTCTCAGGTATGTTTAGACTTTCTAAAAGTTATGGTATGAACTGTTTTCTCTCTCTGAAAAACAATAAAGCAAGCAATGTTAAAGAGCTGAACAGATGTGGATACAATTTAGGGCAGAAATAGATTATACACTAGAATATATATTTTTTTCAACATAATCGTAATTCTTAGTAAAATCTGTACTAATATTATAAAGCTGAAGAGTTTGTTTGTTTAGTGTCTTAATTGAATAAATGATTTTGATTTGATTTCATTTATTTTAAACGTAAAATTTATAAAAAATGTTAAGAGGCCTGTAAAGATGTCCTATCAACGGACGGGTGGATCTGTATATTTTGATACTTTTGTTCTACGCGGGAAAATAATCTTGATAGCCTGTCAAGTTTATTAGTAAAACAACTTTTATAACCATCATTGTGCCAATCTGTGCCGTCAAAAAGTTCTAGCAGGTGGGGGAATAATTGTTTTACGACTTCTAGGACAGCATCTGCGAGGCGTCATAAACAGTTTAATTTGCAGAGAAGAGTTGCAATTAACACAAACTTTGTAACTTTATACTAGTGTTTTACAAAAACTTTAGCCATTCAGAAATTTTGCTTGTTATGCGTAATACCTCTTGGGAGGTACTGGATTTCCTCTTAATAATTACGACGTTCCCATTAATAATGAATATGATAATATTATTAAGGTAGATCTATTTATTGAATTAATTTTTTATATATAGAGGCCTACCAAAGTGACTCTACTTCGCCTGATTGAAAATTAGAGTAGAATCTAAGAGTAATGTTCACGATACTCATTACGAATACATACAGTGCAACATCACAGTATGGAGGCCCATGCTATGGTAGCCTATTGAGATGATCAAACATCATCGGGCCTCCGGTCTCGCACTAACGAAACACGACAGCACGACTGCTAATAATGTTATCTTTTTTCATTTTGATACAATTCAATCTGAACCTGATCTGCCTTTCCTCAACCTAATCTATTGCGAAAAGCCCTAGCCGAGCCCGAACCGATATCCTACCTGATTGGTTTTACCTTAATTGATACGAAAAAGTACCGAAGTAATGTCCGTTCTCATCAAATAATCCCGTCTCACTTTTAATACCTTTCAATTTATCATTTTGAACTTGGTATTGTGTTTAATATGATGTCTTAATTAAATTAGTTATGTAACTGTTTTTATATTATAAAAATTTATCTATTTGAAAAATGTATTGATACACTCTTGAATTTCATTCACCACTCGTTCAATCGACATTTGATAACATTAAAAAAAAATTATTATACAAACTACATTGCTAAAAAAATATATAAAAAGATAAAAATGTAAAAATAAAGTTTAAATATAGAAGAGCATTACAAATTAGCATTATAACCGTGGGATCGCCACGCTTCGGCACAATGGGCCGACTCGACCGGAGTGATACCACACACAGAAAACCAATCCGAAATATCGCTTGGGCCGTATTTCACCGAGTGAGTGAGGATTCCGAAGTCCCGTACCTCCCCTCCATCTCCCCATCACCCTAAAGGCCGGCAACGCACTTGTGACGCCTTTGGTGTTGCGGGTGTCCATGGGCGACGCTAATCGCTTACCATCACGTGACACGACTGCTCGTTCCATAAAAAAAATGAGGTACAAAAATTGATAGGTAAATGATGTTCTCTATGTAATTATTTAAAAGAATCTGCTGTTACACGAGATACTTTAAATTCAACCTGCATAAAATAAAACGTGAAAACATTATCATTCATTCCACACCTTTTTCTTCTTTTCAACTTCACATCTTTCACAATTTTTCTGTCACTTAGAAATTTTCACATTGATGCTTACAATTTGAAGCCCCAATTTGCCAAACTCCGGAAAAGCAAATCAGTCAAGTTTTCGTTCGGAGCGAAAAGCCTTATGTCAAATATTAATAAAAGGACAGACCCAACCCTGAATTTGGTATCGATATTACAGGGACTTGTGTGAATACAAAATAAATACGTTCTTCTTTAAGGTTTTTTTACGAATATTTCGATGTGAATATTTTTTATTAAAACTCTCGCCGTGAGCATTGCACACCTGTGATTGTGCGAGAAAATTGCATTGCTTAAATTTTTGATGAAAGTAAAACAGTTTAGACACTAGTAAATGTAAATAAATCTGTATGTGATTTCTGATTTTCTTCAGATAGGGAACATCGTTATGTAAGTGAGACCTTTGAAAAAAAAATTACAGTCTCGTTGTTAATTTTACCGCCATCAGCGGTTTCTAAGATTCATGATGTATGTATCTCAAAATGTACTTAACATTTAGAGCCTGGATTCAACTTAGATTCAAACTCAGAGTTGGCTATTTAAACATGAACTTTAGTGATATAAAAGCCACAACTTGTGCATACAATTTCCAATACAATTATATCAAAATAATTTGGGATACAACCTTTTCCGGGATAATTTATATTACCTTTGCATAATTGTTCCGACATTAGTAACTGATATTAGGGACTTTAGCTAAGGGTCTATTCTTCATATTGATGATGTTTTCATTTACTGTAAATAATTTGAAGTAGCAAAACCTACAATGTGATCAGTTTGTTCTAGAGAATTTGAACTTCGGAGGTGAAAAACTTGTCGTTGATTGTAGTGCACGATATATTGACTATGTTAATATTTTTACATCATTCAGAATAATACTCAATAGCACAAATCAGAATTTAGGCTTGAGAGCAACAATTATTTATTTATTGAAACTAAATGCACATGTTTGTATGATCTGCAAATATTTGTTTCGGAGTTTGGGTGTTTACTATATGGGTATAATATATATGTATTTACAAAAAAAAGTAGATATGTATTTATATCAGTTGTCTAGCACCCATAACACAAGCTCTGCTTAGCTTGGGACTAAATGGCGTTGTGTGTAAAATGTCCAAAATATTTATTATTAATTATGTTGCACAAAAGCGGATTTAATGTCCTGAGGCATTCTCTACCAGTCAACCTTAAGGCATCACTCATTGTGGCTCTATTTTTCTTAATTAATCTATTTTTATGCTTGGTTAAAAAGTGTAATGCACAAACCGGTGTGTTATAAACAAATATTTCAATAAACCTTTTTTTATGAAAGATAAAAAAGTTAGAACCTAAGTACCATAAATCTGTAATCATCAAAGTTCTGATAAAAAGTACTTCGCCTTTTATACGAAACCCATCAAGTATGAAATGGGTTATGAGCGTAGTGAATGGAGAAACTTCATTGAAAAGCATCGTACAACCAGCTTTATGGTTTCTTGTAAAGAAACGGAGCTCGGCAAAAACTCGCTGGCTGGTTTAGATCGTTAGCTAATCGAAGTACCGGGAAATATTCTATTGATAACAGGTGCAATCGAGGTAGGAAAATTTCTATTGGTTATTAAAAATCGAGGAAAAGTATGAAGTCTTTAGAATTATAGGATGTTATAAGAAATTTATACTTGTATATATAATTGTCATCGACTTTTGTGTGAAGAAAAGTGTGAAAACTAAGTCATTAGTTCAAAAACATAAAAAAAGTTATTTTTTCTTTTTTTCGTTCTTTAAAAGACAACGCCCGTCTTCTGCATTGGAAATATACATCCAGTGTTGCGAGGGTCTTTCCAAACATACATGAAATGAACACATAAAACACCCAGACTTAGTACCACAATTTATGGATCACACAAATTGTTGTTCCTTGTGAAATTTTAACCCACATTATTTGGCGCATTAAAAAGCGGCGTGGCAACCGCTTAAACCACTAGGCCAACCGTGCAGTCTTTTTGATTTTGTGTAACGTATTCTGTGTAGTGACGAATTAAAAATACAGAGTGACACCACTATTCATCCCATGGGTGTCATAAGAGGTGATTAAGGGAGCAAACCATTAACCCATTCATCTATTCAGCGTGATATAGTAGGCTAAAGCCTTAATTAGGAGAAACCAGAAGAGAATGTCCAGCAGTGGACCATTACAGGTTGTTGATGAGATGTGCGATGACGTGACGTGAGCAAACAAGCGCCTGACGGTAAGCGATTACTGCCGCCCATGGGCACCCGCAACACCAAAAGCGTTACTAATGCCTTGCTGGCCTTTTAAGAAGGAGTACGCTCTTTTCTTGAAGGTCGTATTGGTCCGGGAATACCGCACGCGACAGTTCATTCCACAGTTTTGTTGTGCGAGGCAGAAACTGTAAAATAAGCATATACCTACCACAATTTTAATTTACTCTATTTCAAACTGCTATAATGCGAGTATATACATATTAACATACATACCAACATTCTCGTTGTAATAGGGACGTTGATTGTGTAGGTACAATCTATATATGTTCTGTTTAGTTATTTGGTTGTCTTATAAAATTCATGAACTTAGAATATTTGGTTGTCTTAGGAAAACAAAAGACGAAAAGGAGCCTATGTCCTTATCTAAGGCCCAATCTATCTCTATACCGAAATTTACCCATATTGGTTCAGTGGTTCAAACAGATTTACTTTCGAATTCATAATATTAGTATGGATTGATTTTTATTTTGTGTTACCTACTTTGAAAGATTACAGTTTCATTATTTTCTGAATGCCTGGTAGGTACAAATAATGAACTGATTCAATAAAAGAACCCAAAATGTTCAATCCCTGTCGAAGTAGAACAATGTTGCAAACTCACTGCCGGAAATTACGTCATAAAAATCATAAACTCCAAGCAGTTATTCTTAGCTTGCTATTTAATTTTGCTTAATACAAAATAAGGTTGAGTTTACGAATTTCCGCAAAATATTGATGAAACGAAGTGCGGTCATCTCCATTTTATCCATAATAGTGTGTTGCATTTAATTTTTACGTTATTGACTTGTTATTTTTAACAATAAATAGTCAACTATATTTATTTATTTTTATCTTTATTGTATACATACAAAATTACAAAAGAAAACAAAGGATGAGTTACAAAGTATGCAAAATATGTAACAATAGGCGATCTTATCACTCACGGCGATCTCTTCCAGACAAGCCATAGTTTGTTTTAATTTTAAATGAACTGGACAAAGAACAAATAAAGTGACATAATAGGTTAGATTATCATGTTTTAAATAAAGACTTTCCCTAACTCCTAAATCAATAAATATATCATTTCGGTGGCGCAGTGGTAGCGTATGCGAGTTATGCGACTGCTGTGCTTGAGGTCTCGGGTTCGATTCCCGGGTTGGATCAAATGTTTGTATGATCTGCAAATATTTGTTTCGGAGTTTGGGCGTTTACTGTGTATGATATGTGTGTATTTACAAAATAAATAAGTATATCCGGTCCGCCATCAATTTCGTGTTTTATTCTTTCAATATCTCCAAGTCCACGTCAACAATAAATAATCCTTCTAGACGTTACTCCTTATCTCAAACAAACATGTGTTATATATTACATCTATCGTTTTGATGTTTAAAATCTACTATATTGATTTGATTAGATAGTCCGATCGTTTTTTGTTTTTTTACCAAGACGGTCCCTATTTTATTTCATACACATTTTGATCATCAATTTCAACACAACGGCGACTTGAAGACCAGAAGATTTTGGAATTGAAGATCAAGTACTTGACTTGGGTCCCAATAGCTGACATTTTTCATCTGGATGCATTCTTATCACAAGACGAAGAAGAAAGCTAAAATACCCATCTATCCTATTAATATAGTGACGTGGTATATTTTTTACCTATAGATATGATAAACATCACAATATTGTTATCGACTTACATCTACTAGATGTGAATCTAGCATGCATTTAAAACTATGGCTAATAAACGTATTCGGTAGTTAAAAGACATTATGCAAAATCTCAAATAGTATTAAATTAAATGTGTTATATATACATTTCTAAGCCAGATGTAACTCATTCAGATTTAAACTGTTAGCATGGCCTAAAAGCACAATAAACCATTGCTCATATTGTATTTTTATGAAACTCAATTTAGAGTCCCGGCAATACTTCTAATGCACGGTTTTATTCTATGTTGCTATCTACAATAAGTGATTTAGTGGATATAAATCATTGTGGTTTGACGTAAGGGAGCGGAGTAGTCTATATTAAACATCTTATATTATCTTAAGAGTTAGGACCAACATCCATCAACGTAACATGAAATAACGAAGAAATTTCGAAAAATATTTTTCAATTCAATGAACATCTGGTGCAAAAATAAGAAGTTGATCCTGGAATGTTGACATTACCTTGCTGGACTGACAACACTATCTTTCTGTTGTGATATCATTATTAAATCATTTGTGTCAAGTTGGCTACCAAATTATCATTTTCTAAAATCTTTTATGACGAGGCGTTAGCGATTGAAGAAAGATGATCAACTGGAAACGCTTGCAACTTGACTAGGGGGCAGTTAACTCAGTATAGCCTAGGTTTTTATTTTATTTATTTATTTATAACTTCATGCACATGTACATTGGCGGACTTAATGCCAAGGGCATTCTCTACCAGCCAACCCAGTGAATTTTAAGCCTGTTCGTTTGTCACTGCTAAATGTTAAAAAAAAGACCTTTCCCACTACAAGAAAGACGGTCTACATGTTTGTATGTTTAAGATTTGCTACTGTAAAGTGACCAGATTCTTTATGCGAGAATTATGTAAATTCAAGAGGTGTAAAGTTCTGTACGTGAATATGCCTTCAGACCTGACGATTTCTCGAAAGCTTGGTTTGATGTTGTTCCACATTTTGTGTCGAAATTTCGAAACGTGCTCTCAATTGTGACGTTTTGGCAACAAACAAAGTAAACAAAACGTATTTTTAGACTCAACAAAGAGGTTGAAAAATGCTGTCTGTCATTAATAAATACGTCGGCATTTCTGGAATGACATTTGGTTTACCTTGCCAATGCAGCTTTTTTAGTTAGTGTACTTTATTTTAGTGATGATAGATTCTACAATGTTTTATACCTCAAAGTTTTTCACTCACCAAAGCTTATTTTCATGAACGACTTGAATAAAAATAAAAAAAAGTTGCGTGTACTAGCGTACACTCGTAAGAAGTGAAACTTCTTTATGACGTTATTTTTAAAAAAATAAATATCATATGTCGACGTAAGGTATAACGACAAAAGACTTAGCAATATTCGTGACAATTCTTATTTCAAGTGCAATAAAAGTTAAGGAGCGAGACCTGAGTAAATATTTCGCAATCTGTGGTGTGAATGAAGTAAGTTTGTGGAATGTGATGTGTGTAGTTATTTACATTGTGGACTAAATAAAATAATATTGTTTGTAATGTGATATTTCATTGTAGTATTAATTTGGTCCTGTTTGTGTTTGAAAATGTTTTTTGTTTTATTTTATAAATTTGACGCGTAACGTAACGGATAAATGTTACACGTAACGTAACGGATAAATGTTACGCGTAACGAAAAAATGTTACACTAAATTTTTCAACAACCCCGATAAAGAAGTTTCACTTCAAAAAAATACAAAACGACACTTATGTAACCTTCTTTTACAGACTTTCAAAACCTTAATTCTTAAAGTGTGTAAAAAAAGGTTAGACTGAAGAGATATAAAATAGAGAAATTAGTATTCAGTTTAGGTGTTTTAGTAAATAGTAGGATATTTATGTAGCTATCTATAGTATGTATATATTTATATACAGTATACGTATTATTTCAAAGCTTAACACATCTCCTCGTCTGTCAACTGCCTGTCAAACACTGTCACGTGCGGATGTGTGATGTGTTACTTACATCCCGAAACTGTTTCGACACACATCCAGGTAACCATTAACCTACATTTTCTGTTTTTCCCTTTAGTTTCCGGGACACAATACTGCTTTATTGTAGTTCATTCGGCATTCATTATCTTAAAACACGATAAATAGTAGTACCATCAATGTTTCTTTTTGCAAAAGTTCGCTTAAATAAACAAAGTACAGTTCTGAGTTCCTATAAATCCTTAGAAAGATCGCAGTTTTTTACAAAAAATTTTTTCAACTCTTGACTATCTCGCTCCTTAAAGATTTGTACCAAAAAAATCACATAGGTATTTAGTTTTGTTTGCAAGGCAACAAAGTTCTTACTTGAGCATATGAGCGGCACAGATAACAGATCAATAATTTAAAACACATAAATTCCGTATTTGTGGACCTTAAACACGATTTTATAGAATAGTAAAGTTTATTACACATTTGAGAGTCATGTGAGACCATCAATGTGTGGTTTAGTGCAAATGTACACTTCTACGGGAGCCGTAAACACTTTATATGTTATTCTCGCCCACACTACTTCTATTGTAAACTACACAGTAAAATGTTTACTATTGTACAGTACGTAAAGATATTGGAATTGATAATTTATCTACTTCAGTTCAACTATTTTGCTTGATTTTTTTTGGAGTTAATTTTAGGAAATTCATGTTACGGAACGTATGTTTTACAGAAATCAATGTTGAGCAATTGATTCGTCGCATTTCATCTGAGTGAGTGTGATGTTATCACACTCACTCAGATTCTCAACAACTGAGTTAAGCCACTGATTACAGTGGCTTAACTCAGGAGTTGAGAAAACCAGGGTTTTTCTGGTAGAAGCACTTAAAGAGAAGTAAAGCAGTTTTGACTCTTTATGGCATCATGGACGGATGTTTTTTATTGACAGGGTGGAAAAACCCATCGGGTCTCCGGCTTCTCAGGGATTTAAAAGCCAGGAGTACTTATGTGGTGTTACCACTAAAAATCACCCTGACGACTGGTCTCGGGTACTCAGAGGGGACCCGGACCATGCTATTTCAGGTCTGGATAATAATAGAAAAGAAGCAACAGGGTTCCTACACAGGAGAGGGCCATCTACAAACTGTAGATGGCCCGAGGTACGTCGGGGTTCCAGGGATTTCTTCGAGGCGGAACCAGGTGTACCGAGACGGTGTGCGGTTTTTAGTCGGTTCGAATTCGACATAGCTACCAGTCGGTGGCATCCGAGGGGATTTCCGCACAAATAAGGTTGTCGATCGACGCGGTGACTACCTAGGCTCTATCCTGGGGAATCCTAGGCTTCCCCTAGGATAGAGAGGCGCGGCAACCAACCAGTTATTTAGAAAACCATGTTCCAATTGTAACGTTAATCGTTTCAGAAACTTTTGACAACCGTTTTATTGTTTCTCAACTTATTTTTAAACTTCAATTACTATGTTGGTGTAAATTGAATGAATATATTTGAAGATGCTCTGTCTGAAATATGAAATATAATGGGAATTTCTCTCAATTTTCCATTTCCACAGAGAATGTGTATTTTAATAAAGTGTTCAGGGCTCCGTCCTTTGTGTAGTCAATTTTATCATGAAATGTTTTTATTTTACAAAATGATAATATTTTGCTAGTAATTTATTTCTGTTGAACAAAGACTTACCTATCTCAGTAGACCGCGTTCGAAGTTTACGACAAAAATAAAATAGTAAATTATAAATGTACGAGCTATTTGCGGACTGATAAATGTATTGTAGACGAATTTAGATGCGTATTATAATAAAAAAAATGTAATTTATCCATACTATTATTATAAATTTGTTGTAATTGTAAAAAGTAGTAGTAAAAAAAAAGTAAATGTGTTGTTGTAAAGTTTGGTTGTCTGTCACGCTTTCACATCTAAAAACACACACTCGGCTAAAAAATCAAACACACTCTTGAGCCTAGCGATACGACAATAACCACGGGCAACGCTGCGAGGCAAAGCTAGTATCTTTATAAATTGTAGCCTGTGTGTTATTCTGATGTATAAGATATGTTATTGTAAAGTTTCATCAAAATCCATTCATCCATACTTACAAAAGTTTATAATATTAGTAGGATATGAACATGTAATAACAGAACACTATAGTCCGGCCACTCAGAGAATGCGTTTCTGACACTTGTAAATTGGTCATGAGTAGTGATGTGCCATGAATATCATTAATAATATTTGGTAACAGTATTTATAGCATTCATTATGCATAATTATTCAATTTAGATATATTTTATATTTCAAACACAATATTAACAAAATTTCTGAATGAAACCAAAGAGAAAGAAAATAAAAATACTGTATTTATAGAAAAATATATATTATAAAATACATAGTTTTAAGATTTCAATAATGTCAAATCAAAATTTAATCCGACTCCGATTCGCTTGAGGACTCGCTGTCATCTTCACCAACATGTATTATCATGTTATTATCAATCATAGTGTCTATACGAATATCGCGGTCAAAGTCATCAAATATCATTTTTTTAGTTTTTTCAACCACCTTCATCCAGTCATCTCGTGTGACTTTTTCGCATGCTTCTTTTAAAAGCGTCTTCATCTTTTTTTATGCCATATGGTGGAGAAGTATTATGGCGGGCTGCATAACCTTTAATTTGAGCCCAGATTAGCTCTATGGCATTGTACTGGCAGTGATATGGAGGAATTTGACTGCCTCGGTGGCGTAGTGGTAGCGTATGCGACTGCTAAGCTTGAGGTCTCGGGTTCGATTCCCGGGTCGGACCAAATGTTTGTATGATCTGCAAATATTTGTTTCGGAGTTTGGGTGTTTTCTATCTATAATATGTATGTATTTACAAAAAAAAAGTATATAAGTATTTATATCAGCTGTCTAGTACCCATAACACAAGCTCTGCTTAGCTTGGGCCTAGATGGCGTTGTGTGTTAGATGTCCGGAATATTTATTTATTTATTTATTTATTTATTTATTCGGAGAACGCGATGACCGTACTCCAGACCCAGCTCATCTATTTCGTATCGAATATTTGATAGCTTATGGTCGTTGACTAATTTCATCAGCTCAGCTTTTAGCATTGACATATTTGCGTCAATGCCACTTCTTTGCAGCCAAGCCACCAATTCCTCTTTTCTATTAGCTTGAGTAGGTGCTTTATTTATTTGCACCGAATGATAAGGGACGTTATCCATTATTATAACTGAAGGCTCTGGAAGGCCAGGTAGCAACACATCCTGGAACCACTCCTTGAATACAGCCGCATTCATTTCTTCGTGGTAGTCAGTGGTAGTTTTTGACTCAAATGCTAATAAAAAATGTTCCACAAAACCATACTTCGCACAACCAGCGTGGCATATTATGAGACGTGCTCCTTTACCGATTGGCACTTTCGACGTCGACCCTTGAGTGTCATCTGTCCAAGAACGAGAAAGCTCGTGATTGGTGTTCAGCCATGTCTCGTCAATGAAAACGACATTGTCCCAATTATCAATTTTTTTTTGCTTCTCTTAGAAAAGTAATTCTTTTTACCAGAAATATAAAGGGATAAAAATAGTTTTTCATTTATTTTTAATTCAGCTGACTGATATCATGACAATTATTTTCATAAGTTTGGTTTGATCGTACCTATATCGTATTATAAACTATATTAAACTTAACTCGTATGTATTAAGTACATTATACACACTCTCGAATAATTTCTCCGATGTCCCCAGGAACTTTAATGTCGTTCGTATAAATGCCCAAAGCATTTCGGCACATTTCCCTGAAATGGTGACAACATTCGACTGTACAACATCCTTACATACTTTGTAACTCATCTTGTTCTACTGTTTTTTTGTGTATTCAATAAAGATAAATTAAATACAATTATATATTATAAAATTAGAACGTTTTATTTAACAATATATCGACCGACAGAATATATTACGATATATTCGATATATTCCAAAAATACTCAGTTACAATTCAGTATTATTTTGTCTCATCACTACAAAAACGAACTATTGACATAACCTTGAAACAGCGCAGTTTGACGTCGTTAGACTTTTAAAAATTATTGTTCTTAAATTAATTAATTGATTAATTGTTAATAACTTTAGCCCAAAATAAAAGGTTTATTGTACAGTGGCATGATTATTAAATTTTTAATGTTATTACTCATTATTAGGGTTAATAAAAGATATTTAAAATTTTGCCATAAATTGTACACCAGTTCAAAGTTACATCGCCCATTGGATCACGACCTGTCAGGAACGCATTCTCTCAGTGGCCAGACTATAATACACCAACTCCATAAGAAGGTAACAATTTCAAAGTATGGCCCTGACTGAGTCTGATATAAACGAGTCAACCAATAAATTTAGGTTTTCTCTGAATTGTTAGAGGGTGGACATTGTTTCTTTGTAACTTGTTCATTGAAATACTCGTACGTCCTGAAGACTGCTGTATATCGTCTATTCTTGAAAGATCAAAACCTTCCTTTTCATTTTAATCTTATTCACTACTCCCTACAGTAATTTATAATTTTTGAATTGTTTCCTCAATTAAATTCATTACTTGTTTTCATTGACCCTTTTGACTGTATAACACGTGCAAGGGGTCTGTCCCCTTTTCGAAGAAAAAACTGCGTCTTATCTGACCATAAATAGGTTGCATAACAAATAAGTTCGCATCGTGGATACAACGTAGGGAACTCTTCAAGTGGGTTCAGTGGTGCCACGTGGTCTTACTGCGCAGTTTCGTGTTACTGCTTATGTTTCGATTCATTTTCTGGTTTATGAAAGCAAATATTATTATTTAAAATACTTAAAATATCGATTTTTATATTCTTCTTCGGATATGGAATCTTTCTCTCTGGAATGAATTGGCAACACAAACACAACCTTAACACCTGACTGTGTATCATATAGGTTCCTATGTATAGTATTGTATGTATGTGTGAATTATTGTTATATTCTTATGTATTGTGTGTTTATTAATATAGTAGTATGCATACCTCAAGGCATTAAGTCTGTCTTTTTACAATATTTGTAATAAGAATAAATTTATAAATATACATTTTCGTTCTAAAAATAACTAGTTTATGCTTTTATTTCCTCGCGTGTGTTTGTTGCTTATCGAGGAAAAGACTAGCGTATGTCCTTACTCAAGAATCAAAGTATCTCCATGCCAAATTTTATTGAAATCGGTGCAGCGGTTTAACCGTGAAAGCATGACAGATAAACAGAGTTACTTTCGAATTTGTAACATTAGTATTTATTTATTTATTTAAACTTTATGCACAGATGTTGCAAAGGCGGACCTAATGCCGTAGGCATTTTCTGCCCGTCAACCTTAGCGCGACGCAGAGCTAAATAAGGTAGATGCATGGAAATTGTTAATGATATTTAACAAATGTATTCACTAAATAATGCTTTAATATACTTAAATATACTACTATTAGTATGGATTTTGTTAGTAGCGAGTTTACGATTTCAGTACGGTGTTCGAACATGCAGCTTTAATTTAATAATATGACATATCTCCACACGCATTGATGATTTTATAAATAATGATTTTAAGACACATAGAGTTAGGGTTTGATTTTGTAAAACAGTAATGTATGGGTACTGGAAAGTATTTCTTTTACCAAGTCTTAGATTACCGAGACTACGGATATCCACTACATCATAAGAAATCGTGCAACAAGTAGCCAATCGAGTTATCATACATAACGAATCATCAGATTATTGTGACAATCGAATTATTATTTATTGGCACTTACCAAAGTTTTTATTCTTCCATAGTTTGACCCTAATTTGTTACATGGCATATGGCGCTTTGATGCCATAATGAATGAAATAATTACGTAACATTTAGTTGTAACATGGTTTAAGTGACAAATAGTTCGAGTTGATTCTTGTCTTAATTAATGTGTCCGTTAAAGTCAGCTGCATCACAATCAGCGTCTCTCAATTAATGTTACAATATCACGGTATAATATTTTGGAAGACGCTTATTATTAAAGTAAAGTGTGACTCGCTTGCTGGGGTTATCTGTTGGTAAGCGACTATCGCAGCCCACGGACACCTGAAACTCAAGAGTCAGAAGAGCGTTGCCCTCTTTGAGTTCTCTTGTAGAGAGAAGTGTCGGGTGAATACACTTTTGTGATATTTAAGCTAAAATGCATTTCCGAAAATTGTCAAGTTAGTCGTGTGCAACTTTTTACTCCATTTAATTAAAATAGTAATAAAAAGTAAATATATATTTGAAATAACTTTTACTTCTTGTGTTTTCGTTACACACTAATATTTGAAATAATATTCAAACTGTTAATAATTGAATCGAAACTATTATAAACACTGTATACTCACAATCCATTTTGTGTTCGATATCCATGACACTATAAAGTTTAAATGAAATAAACAGTACTAAATAAATCCCCTGTTAAAACTGTATTAAGATCTTCATTAAAAATGAGAAGGTTTTGGAAACAGCACGTACAACGGGAAGGCTCTTGGCTCGGAAGACACTGCCATCGTATCTTATCATTAATCTTTTAAACCCTTTGTTGCGTTAAAAGTTTTATAGTCATAAAAATATAGCTCGATCTCTGTAAGAGTTGTCACTAGTATTATTTTAGGACTTAGGAGAAACACTTTAGATGAGGATTGTTGTATTTATAATGTGTTGGACTTAATTTGTGATAAAAATATATGTTATATAATGAGAAAAGTATTTAAAAACATAAAGAACATCTTATAACATTATTATTAAACTAAGCCTTTAGAATTTCCAAATAAACAAAAAACAACTAGGAGCTTATTATGTTACGATTGTATGAAATTATAAACGCTCACGATAAATGTTTAAAATAGTAAATCCTATCTACCTTTATAATTGTTGTTCATTACTGCACACACTACAGGATTAGCAAGCTGAACTGAGATTTCAGTTTAACACTATATACATATATACTTTACCGTGGGAGAGCCACGCTTCGGCATAAATGGGTCGGCTCGACCGGAGTGATACCACGGCCTCACAGAAAACCGGTGTGAAATAGCGTTTGCGCTGTGTTTCACCGAGTGAGTGAGGATACCGGAGGACCATATCCCAACCCCTCCCCCCATCCCCCAAAGGTCGGCAACGCACTTGTGACGCCTTTGGTGTTGCGGGTGTCCGTGGGCGGCGGTAATCGCTTACCATCAGGTGATACGTCTGCTCGTTTGCCCACTATTCAATAAATAAAAAAAAAAAAAAAAAAAAAGGTGGCAAACGAGCAGATATACTTTTTTTTTTGTGTGTGGAAATCCCCTTGGATACCACTTGTGGTTATGTCGAACTCGGACCGACTGAAACCGCACCCCGTCTGGGGTACCTACTTAAAGCCGGGGAACTAGGTACACCCTCGGAAGGAAGTCATTGGAACCCCGACGTACCTTGGGCCACCCATTGTTTGTAGGTGGCCCCCTCCCGTGTAGGAACCCTAACATTCCTATACTATAAAAGGGCGCGAGCACTTTAGAGCTCGCGCCGCCACCCCGGCCTGTTTCTGCTAAGGTGACTGGTGGTGATCGTTTTGCGATCTCCGCCGCCTGAGTCGTCTGCGGTACCGGGCTTGGCGGGCAGGGAGAGTTCTAAACCTCTCCCGGTCCCGCTCCGCCATCTCCTTCGCAACCATAACTTACGAGCAGACATACCTAATGGTAAGCGATTACCGCCGCCCGCCCGCTACACCAGAGGCGTCACAAGTGCGTTGCCGGCGTTTGGGGGATGAGAATGGGGGTAGAGGTTGGTGTATGGGCCTCCGGTATCCTCACTCACTCGGTGAAACACAGCACAAGCGCTATTTCATATCGGTTGTCTGTGAGTTCCTGGTATCACTCCGAACGAGTTGGTCCATTCATGCCGAAGCGTGGCTCTTCCACGCTCCCCTAAAATTTTTAGGTTTGATCGCTGTCTTTAAGAAAATTAATTAGTTTAATGTTCATTTTAGATCGGACTAATCACAATTAAGCTTCTTGGTCGTGTTTAAATTTGGAATATATACTTCTTATAACGAGAACATGTTTAAATGATGCTCAATGGGTTCCAACTTTTTAATTCGACACATTTGGCAGTATAGTCGAGCCGCCTATGCATGGGAACGTCGATGACGCAACCGGTAGTGACGTAATTATAGTTCAATGTCACGTTTCCGATCTGTTTGTTTATAAAAACTCATTTTATAGTCTCTAATGTGTATGTAGCAATGTAATGTTTTGTACAAGGTTTGATCTGTTACGTTTTGTGAAGCCATTGCTAATTTTATTTTTATCAATTTTGTTAAACGGTAATTAAATTGATTACTACTGTTTTATAGATAAATACTATTATCATCTTTAATTTTATCGATATTTTCACACAGATCATGAAAGTATACTTATAGTAAAGATAAACAAATTAAATCGCGTATTAAAAGTTCTTGTGTTTATAAATAAAGTTTTTCAATCATAGGATTAATTTAAAGGTTTTATTGCTTAGGTCTCTACAAGGCCATAATCCTTCTTTTAAAGATGATGTTCTTTCTTTGAACCCTAAAGAGTCTGACACTTTATATACCCATTCTCTATCGGTGATGGCTAGGGTGTGCGAAGGTCTAAAGTCACGACGGACACTTGTTGTCTTACCTCCGAAGACGCATTTGACAGAACCTCGGTTTGTATCAAATGGATGAAAATAAAGATGTCCTTATCTTTGATTTCTACAAATTTCCAATATGTTCCAATCATGCCTCCTATAGACTCTTTTGATTAGTCATGGGACTAAACAGATTCAAATATTAGCCGGTGTCGGGGTACCTATACTAATGAAAAAACAATTTCGTCTATCGGTAAATATTGAATCCCGTATAAATAGTGGTATATACAGATATATTACAACTTTAATTTAGAAGTATCTAGAACATAACACTGTAATAAAATTCCATATTTAAATGAAATGTACGTACAAAAGCAATTACTATGAAATATTGACTACTTCTGTGTGTTTCGCGCGCTCTGAACTATGTTTGAGAACGGCCATAAAGCACAAAGAAAGTAATAGTACCTTTATACCAATTGCAGATAATTATTTAATACGATATACTCGTATTTGCAGAATTATATTAATTAAAGTAATAAACTTTACTTAAATTAATCATAATATTTTGAAATAGAACAAATAACATCATGTGTAGCAAATTCCACTAAATGCCATCTGTCAACAGTATCTGTTCTGGCTTGCAATTTTGGGGATTTAGAAAGACAGGTTTTACATAGCCATGGTCTGCTAATCAATTCATCTTTCTTAACTGTCTGTATTCACTATACTGGTTAATGACTGAACAATGCTAGGAAAACAGAACCTAATACAGCCTATTGTTAGTTGCTCAAAACGATGGAAATAATATATTACACAACGGAGTTAAATATTAACTAACCCCATTCACAAATGCATTTGTTAGTCAAAATACTTGTGTGTTATTGTAGTTTTTATTAAAGTTATAAAAAACAGTGCACTTAAAAACACGTGTTGTCAATTGACCTACAAATAAAAATGCATGACTCTAAAGCTGAGCTCTGATTGTGAAGATACATGCTAACTGCAGCGATGCATTAGTGATATAAACAAAAAGAAACAGTTTGAAATATATATCTTATTGTTAATTGTAGTATATTGCGCAGGATTTCCTGTAAAGCTTTATGTTTCTTTGAACAGATCTTCTGTCCTTATTGATTCAGGACGTCCTGGACCGCGATTTTCTAGTCTGTTGAAAATTAAATGACAAAGAATTTAAAGGCAGATAAACATGCTTTCGAAGAAAAGGTTGTGTGGGACCGTTAATTGTGAATGTTTTTATCATTTTCTTTAGCTAAAATGAATTTCATACTAGGGGTTTGTTAAAATCTTTTAGTAACTAAAACAGGATTAAAAAAGTCCGGAAATTGTAGGAAAAAACTGATTACGTACTCTAAATAATTTCACTTAGATCTTTTTATTTTCTTTGAACTTATTTGCTGCCGACACCGACTGATGGGCCCTAGAATATCATAACAGTTCTAATCCCAAATACTGCCATTATTATACTATTAAAGAATACATCCGCATATTTTGTTAACAAATATTTCTTCGTCGTATTCTTGTGTTACGAGTCAGTGTATGGAAACCATCAACTTCACACATTGGAGAATGGGTGGCGCCTAATTAAGTAGAATGGACTCACACTCATTAGGCGACTATTACTTACAAACCGCTTCAACTTAGATAATTATTATTTAAATTTTTTGACTTTTCTTTAATTTTTTATTAGTTAGGAAGCGATTAAACGTAATAGCCCTGGAGCAATGATATCAGAACTGGAATACACCTGCAATGGCCGGTGATTAATATTTCCTAATAATCAATGTTCAATTAATTACCTCATGTGTGGTATAAGATTACATACTTTAGAAAAACGTTGCTTCATGATTCAGTTAAAGAAATTTAATCAATATTAGTTTTATCTTAAGTTCCAATTGGTGACAGATTAAGAATACTTGATTGTCACTTATAATAGAACTGTGGAAACCCCCTAGGGCCGTCACACCGCCGGGGTTTGCGGCGGTGTGGTGGTCGGAATCGAACCGACTAAAACCACACCGTGTGCCAATCTGCGCCTGAGAAGAGAGGGAACTGCTGTTATTAACACGACCGGACCATAATAGAACTACCCTAAACCCGCGGTTCTACCCGCGGTACGACAATAATCGCGTGCAACGCCGCGAGGCGAAGCTAGTATCCTTATAAATTGTAGCCTATACTCACATACCTCACAAACTTTTACGTTTATAATGTTAGTAGGATATCAATGTGGCTATCGTGGCTATAAGAAAATAGAGACGATCGACGTAAAACACTTGCGACTTGGCTATGGGGCTATTCGTATCACGGGTGTCGTGAGAGTCAGCTCATATAACACTTAGCCAATAGTAAGTATACTACGCAGGGCAATAGTACTACCGAAAACCAAGTCCAATCTTTCTAAGGAAAAGCCCATGACCAGGAGAGGACGCGATCTTTAGTTGTATTACAATTTTAAAATATGACACCATTAACATTTTTCTCGTGATTAAATCAGTGCCGTGTATTTTCATCGCTGGATATGTCAGGTAGCTGGAGACAGCTATACAAATTCTTTCAACCTTCAAGGTGTAAATTAAAAAACTAGTTTGAAATTAAATTTTAATTTGGATTACCGAAAAGGTTTAAAATTAAATTCCACCATTTCTAGAAGTACAGGAAATTTTGATTATTTCTGATGTAATTTATCTCTTATCGAGTTGCTTAGTTTCGACGTGTCGCTAATTAGAAGGACTCAGGAAGGAATTAGGAAGACGAAGAATATGGTTAGTTGATATTAAATTCATCCCTTAGATGAAATTGTAAGCCAGTCGTGACCAGGCCCGGCTTTTTTTTATTGTATAGGGGGCATACGAGCAGACGTATCGCCTGATGGTAAGCGGTTACCGCCGCGCATGGACACCCGCAACACCAGAGGCATTACAAGTGCGTTGCTGGCCTTTTAAGAAAGAGTACGCTCTTTTCTTGAAGGTTTGAAGGTCGTATTGTTCCGGGAACACCTTTGCTTTGCACGGCAGTCTGAAATTCACAGATTTTCTGTACTATAATATGCACATATGTACTATATTACATATAGGTATAAACTTTCCTCTTGGATCACGCTATCTATTGCTGAAAAGTGCATTAAAATCCGTTGAATAATTTAAAAGACTCAAGAGAACAGACAGCTGCTGCGACTACATTTTATACTTTGTAAAGAATAATTTTGTTTCCAGGTGCTTAATAAATAAATAATCATAAATAATAAATAAATATTCCGGACATCTAACACACAACGCCATCTAGTCCCAAGCTAAGCAGAGCATGTGTTATGGGTACTAGACAACTGATATAATTACATATATACTTTTTTTTTGTAAATACACACATAATATACATAGAAAACACCCAAACTCCGAAACAAATATTTGCAGATCATATAAACATTTGGTTCGACCCGGGAATCGAACCCGGGACCTCAAGCTTAGCAGTCGCACACGCTACCACTACGCCACCGAGGCAATGTATCGCTTTGGGCTATTTGTATTTTTATACGCCGAAGTGTGTTTTGATATCGAGATATTCGGCAACAAGGTTGGTAATATATTGTGAAATGAATATTTCATATGTCACATCGCAGGAAAGCTGATATATAAAGGATGCCATGAATCAGAGAAACAGCTAAAACAAAGCAAACAACTGTGTTTGTTAAACACAAACAAACATATGTATAAAAATATATTGATGTCGTAGTGTTGCTATACATTCGGATCCCGAAATGGGCTCTATTTTACTGGGGAAATCGATCATGTATGGTATGATTTAGAAGCAGAAGCGGTTATATAAAACTTAAAATTTCAGTTTAACACTATATACATATATACTTTACCGTGGGAGAGCCACGCTTCGACATAAATGGGCCGGCTCGACCGGAGTGATACCACGGCCTCACAGAAAACCGGTGTGAAATAGCGCTTGCATTGTGTTTCACTGAGTGAGTGAGGATACCGGAGGCCCATACCCCAACCCCTTCACCCCTCCCCCACTCCATCTCCCTAAAGCCGGCACCGCACTTGTGACTCCTCTGGTGTAGCGAGTGTAAATGAGCGGCGGTAATCGCTTACCGTCAGGCACTATGTCTGTTCGTTTACCTCATATTCCATAAAAAAAATATCACTCTTTTAAAGTCGATAATATGATAATATTTAATGTCACGTTTACAAAAAAATAAAAAAACAGTTGCGTGTACTAGCGTACACTCGTAAGAAGTGAAACTTCTTTATGACGTTATTTTTCAAAAAATAATTTACTATATGCAACTTTACAGAAATTGACAAGAAACAGAGTGTCTTTAAAGACGATTTTCATGTCACTACACTGACAGGCGGAATGCATTCACTTCAAGGAAGCTGTAAATGGTGAATGATTGGTATAATTTCTGCTTTAATGAGCATTTGTGATGAATTAATGTGTCTATTTATTTGATGTTGGCGATTGGTGATTAAAGTATTTTCGATTAACTGCGTAAAGGGCTTTTAACAGTCTATCTATTACAAATAAATAAAATTGAAGTGCCTTTTTGTAATGTTAAATTAACAGCTTTTTATTAAAAAAATACTTTAGCATATTCGATATTTACATAAAAAAAAAACGTAACTACTCAAAACGGGCCGCAAAATACATTGGACAGACATTTACCAATCCCTGTGATAAGAAAAAGATAGCGTAACGGATAAATGTTACGCGTAACGTAACGGATAAATGTTACGCGTAACGAAAAAATGTTACACTAAATTTTTTGACAACCCCGATAAAGAAGTTTCACTTCAAAAAGTTAACAGGAATTCTTAAGTTTATAAGATATTAAATAAGGTTGTACGTGACGTATTGAAAATATATTTTTTTTGTTTTAAATGACAACTCCCACATTAGGAATAAACATCCTGTGTCGTGGGGGACTTTACAAACATACATGAAACGGACACAAAGATCGATATCCAGACTCGAGACAATAATTCGTGGATCACACAAAGTGTTGTACCGCGTGGGATTTGAACTCAAGACACTTGGCGCAGTAGCAAGCGGCATGGCGACCGCTGAAACCACTCGGCCAACCGTGCAGTCAGCTTTAAATAATGTCAGACCCAGATATAATGATAAATGTTCCTGAGCATAGACGACGTTGGCGTTGATATCAGCCGTCGATAGGGCCACAAGTTGCCAGAAAATGGGAATATCTGCTATCAGATAATTGGAGATTAATTAGAAAGGGATTTACACTACGTCAACAAAAAAAATCTCACTATGACCCTCATAGGAGTAGCAGTAGTGATATTTTTAGAGTGCAGGTAGAGCAGTATATAAAAAGCATCTCATTATACTGTCATAGTGTTAGTCATCATGCTGCATTCACAATGAGTATGTTGACCACTAATCTTGGGTTCTACATGTATACCGCCGCCAATGGACACCCGCAACACCAGAGGCGTCACAAGTGCGTTGCCGGTCTTTTAAAGAGGAGTACGCTCTTTTCTTGAAGGTTTGAAGGTCGTATTGGTCCGGGAATACCGCAGGCGACAGTACATTCCACAGTTTTGTTGTGCAAGGCAGAAAGTTTCGGGAAAAGCGCGGTATTTCTAGACCGAAGCAATGTTCCATAGAAAATGTACCAGAAATATATTGACCAACAACACAGTCGTGACGAAAAAGTCATTTATAACTCTTTTATAACTATTAACTACAGTTCTATAAATAGATTAATTGGTCATAATGATAAAACGTGTAATATACATTTGGTTATACGGAAACGACCAATTAGGTATTTTTAAGGAATAGTTTACTGTACAATATATAAACATTCATGTTTAAAAATGTATTTGTGACACGCCATAGTTCGTTAAACTACTATTTACTCCTGTATCTACGTAATATGTACATGGAGGAGCAAACGGGTAGACGGGCTACTTACCAGGTAAGTGGTTCCTATCGCCCAAGGACTACTATAATTCAGGAGTCATAAGTGCATTACCTCCCTTTTAGATTTATGTACGATCGAAGTACTTCCTATAATACACACAAATAAACTTAGGGTTTATAATTTTAGGTTTATATAGTTAATGTAATGAATATGTACCAAAAAGTACAGTAATTAAATGATATGTTGGACGGAACACGGAAACGAATTTATGGCAACACATAAATTATTTTGATTGCAGTCACAGCGACGCGACCACTTGAGCGGTAATCACAACTGGTGTGCACCACAAGCAGCAGAGGGGCACTTATTAAATAAATTGCAAAGAATCTATTAAATAGTGACATTTTAATTAACCGAGTAGGTTAACACATTACAAAGTTTGCCAGATAACCATTTTTAATACATCGACGCATCTCTTAAGCCGTCAGTGCCGGTTGCCATATGAACATAGATACCAATCCTTACGGGTGGTTATAATAAATAATAAAATAAAATGCCTTTTATTTCACACCAAATAGTTAAATCACAGTATTCATATTTGATTTTTAGTGTTTAAATATTACAGTTTAAACAAATAACTAAAAAAATACTAAAAATACATCATGCATTATAATTAAATTATAAAGGTACACTATTAAAAAAAAATGACAAATTACATTTACATTATTTACTATTCTTATTATTTCATACATTTTGTTTATAGAATAATTATTTTTATTTTGTGATTGATTTAAATTTTATTGAAGAAGAAAATAGTGTGAACCCCTCTATTTGTGGGTGAAGGCCTCCTCCAAAGAGAACCAGTAATCTCTATTTCTGGCCTTTTCGCTCCATAGTTTACCAGCCGTCCCTTCCATATCATCTGCCCATCTTTATATTTTCTAGTGCGTCTAGTAGTTTGGGTTTTTTATTTCAATGTTTTTTATCTTTGGAGGGTTTTGGTCTGACTCTCCCGCGGTGAACGGGTGGTTATAGTAAGTCTAAAAGTGCCTTAACAATGTTCTTTAAACAAAAATTTGATAGAGTGTAGTCTAGTACTTGGTTTGTGGACATATAAAATTGAAGTTCAACTGTATCATGGTAGATTTAAAGTCTAAATAAGAACCATTTTAAGTTTTCTTTAATATATACTATGACATTTAATATTTACGCAATGTTCAGAAGTACAATATACAAATCTGGCAACGGCAAAAATATGACCATAAAAAAAGAGTAACAATAAATGTTCAATTAACTACACATTTGTTACATAGACTTTAAAAAAGGATGTCGAAGGCATGTTTAACCTATAAAATGTATCTTGTAAAGCACTAGAGGTTATTTATTTTGGCAAATTTCACATTAACCCTGTAAGTAGACTTCGTAACAGCTTGGCACAGATGATAGCGTTAACAGTACAAATAGTTCATAACATTTTTAATTTAAACATGCCAATTGCACTTTTTATTGCGTCAAAGTTAGTTTGGGTTTTTGCCAGACCACTTTGGCTAGGCATTTGTATTCTCTCTTCAGTCACATATTCCAGTAAGTAGAATATGTATGTTATACTTGTATATACGAATAATTTACTTCACCTGACATGCAGAAGTATTATTTATACAAAAGTTTTTAATTTAATACAAAGTTTTGTACTCAACTCAAATTGACCTACCTCTACCACATTGATACCTCTTCTGAAATCTCGTTATTCCGTTTCAAGTCGTCTCCAAAACCCAGTATGATAAGAGGTATCAATGACCACGACGAGGAATTGATTACCAAAGTCTCTTACAAAATCTAAATTTTATGAAACATTTTTTAATTTTTTTTTTGGAATCAAATTTGTTGGCTGCCATGTTTGATGTCAGTTGTTTAACCAACAACAACACTGTGAGAAATGGCTGTTATGTCGCTGTTGTCAAACAGCACCCATAACTCATCCTTTAATTAAAACACTAGCTTTGTTGTTATGTTCATAATTTATCATGACCAAAATGACCGAACTCGAAATTATATGCATGTTTTAAATTCCAACGGTAAAAAATGTGATGGGCCGTTTAACCTATATGGCGGGACATTTTAAATTTGGAACGTTCTATTTATGGTAGTACGAGTATTAATTGCTATCTCAAATACTAACTGGCGATATTTATAATACACCATAAATTTGTTTTTTTTTAATACTTTTTGCATGTCAACTCACTTTTTTTTTTTTTTTTTTTTGTTGTTTCTGCTTCATGGCAATCTGTCTTCCAACAATAAGCCACTTCTTTGTTTGATTTCTCTGTTTTATGTTTTCCCCAAGAGCCATACTTGTATGAAAATTTCTTTCACACGACTCTCTTGATATCAAGTGGTAAATCTTTTATGTAGGCTCGGTATGTCACTTCTTTTTAGCCGGGTATGCTGCAGAGCACCTTCTCCGCTCAGAGCGTGTGCCAGTTTGTTGACATGGACGGTCAGTTTCTCCTGATATTTCAGGCTACTATGAGCTATTTCCTGCCGTACTGTTTTTAGGCCGAGGTCTAGGTATATGTATCTATTACTTATACAATGGGGGATGCCGAACATTGTTCTCAGAGCTTTGGTCTGGAATCTCTCCAGGATATCTATATTACTGTTGCTGGCCGTGCCCCACAGTTGTATTCCGTAAGTCCAGATCGGTTTTATGGTAGCTTTGTACACTAGCATCTTGCTGTTAGGATTTAGCTGTGATTGACGTCCCAATAACCAGTTCAGTGACCGCAACTTTCAATCTAGTTGTTTGCGCTTAGTCCAAATATGTGTTTGCCAAGTAAGTTTCCTGTCTAAGTGCATACCCAAGTATTTTGCGTTATTTTCTTGAGGGATAATTTTACAATTTAGCGTTACCGGTGGACATGTTTCTTTCCTAAGTGTAAATGTTACATGTACCGATTTGCTCTCATTGGCTTTTATTCTCCAACGCTTCAGCCACATCTCAACTTCCGTCAGGTGGTTTTGCAACTGTGATGATGCCTTTTCCGAGATGCTATGGGCCGACAGTAGCACCGTATCATCAGCGTATGTCGCAATCGTGGTGTAGTCAGTTGTTGGGATATCTGCTGTAAAAATAAGATATAGTACCGGGCCCAAAATACTGCCTTGAGGGACACCTGACTTTATTTCGTTTACCTCTGAGAGATCATCGCTGTACTTCACTTGGTAGCATCTTTTGTCTAAATATGATTTAAGGATTTGGAATAGACAATGCGGAAGATGCTTTTTTAGCTTGTACAGGAGGCCGTCATGCCATACCTTATCAAACGCTTGGCTGATGTCCAAAAAGACTGCAGAGCAGTATAATTTGTTTTCAAGGCATCTGCTAATGGTGTCAACTATACGGTGTACCTGTTCAATTGTCCCGTGTTTTTCCCGGAATCCAAATTGGTGGTTCGGTAATACTGTACTTAGATGTTCTTTCATCCTGTTAAGTAATATCCTCTCAAATAGTTTGACAATAACTGGTAGCAGGCTGATAGGTCTGTATGAAGTAGCTTGGTGTGGGGGTTTACCGGGTTTCGGTACCATGACTACATGTGCAATTTTCCATTGCCCAGGGAAATGTTCAAGTCTTAAGCTGGCATTAAAGATGTTAACTAATTTCATTACACCTTTATGGGGTAGGTTTTTAAGTAATGTGGCATCAATAAGGTCGTAGCCGGGTGCTTTACCATCTTTGAGGTTCTTTATTTCTCTCACAATTTCTTTTGGGCAGGTACTTTTTAGTGGAAGACACATTTGATTCGCTGATTCCAGGTATTCTCCGATTTCCATAGTATGTTCGGGATTGTTCTCAGGGAGTGGTTGGAAAACCGACTTCAGATGTTCCGCAAAGATTGTTGCCTTTTCTCTATTTGATGTAGCCCATCCTCCTTTTTCATCATTGACAGGTGATATATGGATTGACGGGCGCTTTAGATTTTTGGTCACCTTCCATAACGAGTAGTTTGTGTCTCTCGTTGGATCTAGATTTGAGAGATAGTGTTGAATATTATCATTTTCGAGGGTGCTGATAAGAGCTTTGAGTTCCTTTGAGAATCTATTGAAGGCAGCTTTATCACTTGGATATCCTGTAGTATGCCAGACTTTTCTCAAACGACGGCGCTCTTGTATTTTCTCTTTAATATCCTTTGGATATGAGTTATGCTTCAGAGGCTGTCCCTTACCTGTCCTTTTTGGAGTTGCAGTATTGGCAGCAATGTGGATAGTCTTATTAAGTTGTTCTAGTTCACTTTCAAGTTCTTCCACTGTATTCATTTTGATATTAAGTTCAGTCTCTGTCGTGATTATATTCTTATAGATTGTCCAATCTGTAGTGTTCAAGTTTTATATTCTTAGGGGCGGTGCTACCAGATTAACTGTTGTAGTAACGTTCAATATAACTGGTGTGTGGTCAGATGTAAGATCTACTCGTGGTTCTATGTTTAAGTAGTTTCTATCTATGTTTTTAACAATAAAGAAGTCCAATAGGTCCGGAATTTTTTGTCTGTCGGTAGGCCAATAGGTAGGTTCTCTGCCGGAATGATATTCCAACTTCATCTCATCTGTGGCTTTACAAAGCTGTCGTCCTCTAGTATTGGTCAGCCTAGATCCCCAATTCAAATGCTTAGAGTTCCAGTCGCCAGCAGATATGAATCTGTTACCCAGTGTAGAAAAATATTTTACGAAGTCGTTGGCAGATATAGTATGTTTTGGAGGACAATACACAGCAGATAATACAGTTTCTAGTTTGCTGTCTACAAGTTTAATAGATGTTGCTTGTATTTTTTCTGTTCGGTATTCCTCCATAGGGTAGTGTTTAATGTTGCTTTTAATAATTACTGCTGTTCCTCCATGGCTGTTCCCAGTTGGGTGATTGGTTGTGTACACCGTATAATTATTAAAATTTATGTGTGTCCTCGGTGTGAACCTTGTTTCAGAGATTAGTGCTACATCAATCATCTCTGTTCTGAGGAAAGTTTCCAATTCTTGACGTCGTTCCGTCAAGCCGTTGGTGTTCCAAGTAACTACTTGGAGGTTACGGGTCATTTTTTCACTAGGCTACTGACTAGCTGGACCATGCGGTCCATCATTTTGTCCATGATTTTTTCTATCATTGTCAACATTGAATGTTGTAGTTTTTCGAACATTATGTCCATTAGGTCACTAAGATCGGCCAAGACGTTCTTTGTGTCTTGTTGAGTGTATTGTTCTTTGGTTTTCGCTGCCTCTGAATAGGTTTTAATTAAGTTTTTATTATCTGTGCGGTTAGACTTAGAGCCCGGGTGGAGATTCGGGTTTTTGATCTCTATGTTGTTAGGCATTGGCTTTACTTTTGACTTAGAGTCTAATTTAAGAATTCTTTTCCTATACTCTTTGTACACTTTGCATCCTTTGTAGCTAGCGGGGTGTTTTTCGTCACAGTTCGCGCAAGTAGCCTCAGTGTCTGGTTTTTTAATACATGTTGTTGTAGGGTGAGCGCTACCACATTTAACACAGCGATGGGGCCTAAAACATTGGTTCTTGGAATGCCCGAATCTCTGACATCTCTTGCATTGAATGATTTCCTTTTTTTTGTATGGGGCTTCAAAAGTAATCTTCATGTTATTCAAATATTTCACATCGAAAATGGCTTTGTTGTTTGGCTTTGGTTCCAAATCGACATAAAATACAGGCAGCGGTTCCTTTGTAGTTCGATGTCTGATATTGACTATTTGTCTGGCTTCATGTCCAATTTCATACAATTCTTTTGAGATTTCTGTAATGTTTTCTGATGCATGGAGTCCGCGTAGTACTACTCTGTATGCTCTCTCGCTTTTAAGCTGGTAAGTATAGTGTGCGATATTGTTGGTAATGAAGTTCTCCCGAATCGTTTTGTATGTCTGGATGTCCTTAGGTATAATTTGTATAACGTGTCCAGATCTAAGTGTGGTCATGAGGTAAAGTTCGCTTTCTACAAATTTGTTCAGTACATCCTTAAGAGAATTTACATTAATTACGCCAGTAACAAAGATGGGTTCTGGCTTTGGTACATAAACTTTGTCTGTATTGTTGGTTTTATTCGTAGGCTCCGCATCAAGTAGTTCAAAACTATTGCGTGTAGGGATCACAAAGTCTGGGGAATGTCTTTGTTTTTTATTCCCATCGTTGAGAATTGGACTTGTTTCTTTCCTTTTCTTTCTCCTGTTGGAAATTTCATCTCTTTGCCATTCCTCATGGTCTGAGGTTATGTTGTCACTGGCAAGTTGGGTCTCGGTCTGTGAATACAGGTTGTCTTTCTCCTTGTTTTGTTGATTGGAATTACAGTCATTAAGCTTTGTTGGCAGAGACGATGTCGAGTTGCTTCTGTTACGAATAAACATGCTTTCATGCAAAGTTTGTTGGATCATGCTGTTAGGGTTGGTCGGATTTTTTGAGTTTGGTAGGGTTTGTCGATTATTTCTATTTATTTGGTTCATTTTAGTCCCACGAGTAAGGCCGATATAACAGGTCGCTAGGAAGGTGACGCCTATTCTCCCTAGAAGGCTAATACAACGACGTTTGCCAGGTCCGTCGATGTGGATCGTTTGCGACTGGTCTCCCACCAGCCATGCAGTCCCTTGGCACGAATCTCACCGTAGACTTAAGGTGATTTTTTATAGAAGTTGTCTTCTTCATAGTCCGGGCAATTAAGCCAAGACTACCAATCCTGTAGGCAGCGTTCACAGGGTTGCGGTTTGTGGGAGTTATTTCCTACTCTCACTGTAAGACCAAGCTAGGCTGGTTTAGTCAGGTTAATTAACCGCCGCCCGAGACCCGGCGTTGTTATTCATTTAGCACCACCCAGGGGGCACGTGTAGGGTAGTGGTTAGGTATTTCCTACGGACGCGAATAACTCTACCCCCCTAAACTCACTAAAAATAAATTTGTTATGAGAAAAGATGTTTACCTTTTATGTAAAAAAAGTAGGTAAGTTTTATTTCTACTGTCACGTGTAATGTAATAAAGAGAAATATATCAAACATATCATACGGTATAAAGGAAAGGAATTTAAACTACTTAGGACTCTCATAAATCATCTGAATACTTCGTGGAAAACTGCCATGCGTGTTTGGGTAGATTATTTATTATACTTAAAATATATACCCTCCACACTTAGAACAAATGATCATGCTCTTCACATAGTATTTTTTCAAGATCAATATACCTGGACCAATGAGCCCGACGCAAATCTAGTACAACCATTTATTAGTCTTCTCGTAGTATAATAAAAATTAATATTTTTTCATCGTTATCGATAATATGTATTTTTTTTTATTGAATAGGGGGCAAACCAGCAGATGCATTAATGCCGAAACGTGACTCTCCCACGGAAAGTATATACTAGCTGAACCCCGCGGTGCTACCCGCGGTACAACAATAACCGCGGGAACCGCGAGGCGAAGCTAGTATCTATATAAATTGTAGCCTATGTGTTATTTTTATGTATAAGCTATATTATTGTAAATTTTCATCAAAATACATTCAGTACTTTTTGCGTGAAAGAGCAATAAACATACTCACAAACTTTCGCGTTTATAATATTAGTAGGATTTAGAATTACATAGGAATATTGGTTAGAAATATAGCTTGATGGCAATAGGCTTATTCTCTATTACGTAGAATCGTCAAAATATGGTCGTCTTAATACGCCTCTACTTACCCCTTCTGGGATTAACGACGTGTAGGAAGTGTGTGTGTTATATAAATATATACGAGGATCCTGCCTGTATATACAATATACATGCATTTATTTGTACCCTTCTGTAGCCATATGCTCCTTACCCTAAATCTTCATTATTATGTATTTCAAATATTAATGGAAATAACATCCGAGCGAATAAAGTAAATACATATATCTAACAAATGTTTGCAGATCATACGAACATTTGAACTGACCCGGGAAACGAACCCGAGACCTCAAACACAGCAGTCGCATACGCTACTACTGCGCCACCGAGGTAGTCAGTATTCAAAAATGTGTGAAAAACCTGTTTCTACTGAAATAAGCCTAAAATATTTCAGCTACGCTATCGCATATCCATAATTCGTAAAGGGATTCAGGACTATCACGTGATAACAGTCGCAAAGCCTACCTAGACTTAACGAGAAATGGGTTTTAATCTAGGTCTTTACTTGTCTGCGAAATAAGCCTTCTTGCAATATTAATCTTTTACTTTATATACTATGACTGTACTATATATACTATTTATTGCTATTTTCGTATCGAAAATCTACCACTCTTATTTTTTATTTGTATTATCAGTAACTTACGATGTGCCGTAAAAGGTTTAAAAGCTTAAGTTTAGTCGGAAAAGGCAGAAAGGTAGCCGTATATCAATACTAATATTATGAAGCTGAAGAGTTTGTTTGTTTGTTTGAACGCGCTAATCTCAGAAATCGCGGGGCCGATTTGAAAAATTATTTCAGTGTTGGATAGTCCATTTATCGAGGAAGGCTATATAGGCTATATATCATCACCCTAAGACAAATAGGAGCGGAGCCCCAATTAAGAATATTTAAAAAATGGGGGAAAATTATTACGCTACGGGCAATACTAGACGTAAACGAGGTTGCGAGGGTCAGTTAGCAATTTTATAAAACGGAACTTTTAAGGTAAAGATGCGGTTTGGAATCAAAGCCTTGTTAGCCTGTGTTTCAAAGTCCTTAACTATATTACTAGATTAGATATAGATCGACGATTAAGAACTGTTTCTTTTTTGATGACTCCACCATGCTCTTGTCAATAAAGTTTGGTAAAGGAATGTATGCAAATAAGTTATGCCTATACAAACAAATTGGACAATAAGATTGATGAAAGCTTTTAAACACTATTACTATCTACTCTTATCTCTTTTTTTCGTCGAAAACGATGACAAAACAAGAACAGCTTGTAATAAAAGCTTTAATTTCTAACATTACCCTTGAGAGAAAGTTTTTGTACGAAGGGTTGCGTAACCAATTTCTTTAGCTTCCATCAAACGTATACATCTTTAGTGACCTTCCCATTTGTCAGACTGTCTGAAGTATTGGCAAAATTCTGTAATCAATTTCGATAAATATATTTAGCAATTGTAAGAAAGGCGAAAATGCGCTTATAGTTCAGTTACCCTTGGTAGCTACCGACCGTAAGATTACATAGCCACAACGTTGTCTTGCCAGTCCTCAACACGCACTCGGCCAGCGTAGGGACGTATGGCCCCTCCTGAGAGGAGACCCGAGCCCAGAGGGATATTATGGGTTGTTGAAAAAGAAGAAGAATTGTCACAACGCTATATCTAGTTTGTGTGCCGTTACCTGTTGTGCCGTGTAGAGGTGTCATAATTTAAGTTGTTATTATACTTAAACAACTTTAAAATAGTGCTCGTTTTTCTTTACTATTTAATTATTAACACATGTTGTTGTTTACTATGTAGGCGGTTTTACTTAGGCGCTACGTTTATAGACAACTAGCTAACCCCGCGGTACGACAATAACCGCGTTGAGGCGAAGCTAGTATCTTTATAAATTGTAGCCTATGTGTTATTCTGATGTATAAGCTATATTATTATAAAGTTTCATCAAAATGTATTCTGTAGTTGTTGCGTGAAAGAGAAACAAACATACTCACTTACATACTCACAAACTTTCGCGTTTTTATTATTTGTAGGATACGAGTATTATGAAGTATCAGTATCTTCGCTGAGGTTTCGCGTACACAACTGACAGCGATATGATAAAGCGACTGTAATTTAGTACTGTTTTCCTTTAATATTTTTCTTATTAACTATCTCAGACGTTGTTTGATATCTATTCACATAACTTATTCTGTAGTATTTATTTGTGTTACTTTTGTGACAACCCCAGTGGAGTTTCATTGTATACGGAGATAGCAACGCTTTTAAAATATTATGTCAATGTTAAACTTCTTTCTAAATTCTTCGGCATGAATGGGTCGGCTCGACCGGAGTGATACCACGGCCTCACAGAAAACCGGTGTGAAATAGCGTTTGCGCTATGTTTCACACGGCGTCAGGCGTCACAAGTGCGTTGCCGACCTTTGGGGAATGGCAAAGGGGATGGGGGAGGGGTTGGGGTATGGGCCTCCGGTATCCTCACTCACTCGGTGAAATACAGCGCAAGCGCTATTTCACAGCGGTTTTCTGTGAGGCCGTGGTATCACTCCGGTCGAGCCGGCCCATTCATGCCGAAGCGCGGCTCTCCCACAGTAAAAAAACTATTTATTTTTCGTTTGCTAACTATTCAATAAAAAAAAAATAACAAAAAAAAATTAAACTATGAGATATCCCGTGATATCCCGGTACTTTAGTCGTGTATTTCTCGTGTCCTTTGACCTAATAAAAAATTGTGTGTGTGAAATTGGTTGACAAATCATTCCTACATTTCTAAAGTGCGTGACGACTTTTGGTTACTAAGCTCTACCAAATCCATCTTATAACCTCATGTAGGTCAACTCACCACGACACATACTGACCTACGGCTTATCAATTTGGCACCGTTCCAACCGGATTACTGGCTTACCGAGTTTGCATATAGTAGTTTCAACTTTTGATGATACATTGCGTTTTGGAACTTGACTTAAAAGTGATATTTTTTTAACTGTATATATTGGTTTACAAGTATTACGAAATAATTCCTATAGTACTACGTTTCATGAAATTAGAAAATCATTAGTGTTATGAGGTACAGAGAGAATCATGTTTTGTTTTAGGATTAATGTTTACTTTAAGGATTGCTATTGTCAGCATTTTAGTTAGCTTGTTTGCACTGGTATATACTCTTAAAGGGGTGACTGAAGGAGTATTGAGCCACATTTTGTTAATAACCTTTTCAGTTACCTAATTAGGTGGCAAGCCAGGAGGCAGATAGATATTGTGTTGTGCGTGCAAATCCTACACGGGACAACACTTAGTGTGATCCGCAAATTGTTTTTCTGAGTCTGGGTGTTGTTTGAGTCCGTTTCATGTATATCTGTAGTCTCCCGCGACACAAGGTATATAATCCAAATTCGGGAGATGCCTTTTTTTAAAAAAAGAAAAAGAATTAAGAGCACAAATAAAAGATAAACAAAAATAGAGAAATATAGAAGAAGGTTGTGTCTAATGGTTAAAAAGATACGTTGCTTATTAGCTTAAAAGTCTGAGCTTTTCACCCAAGGTAAAAAAATCGGCCAAGTGCGAGTGCGACTCGCGCACAAAGGGTTCCATACCACGTCTATCTGTTGTGGTTATCAATATCCAATAGAAAACGGAAAAAAAGCACGTGTATTGCATGGGAGCTCTACTGTCTAGCTATCACGGTTCATGAGATACATCCTGGGGACAGACAGACGAACAGTGGAGCCGTAGTAATAAGGTTCCATTTTGTTGCCCTTTGGGTACGGGACCGTATAAACAATAAAGTGAAAAGTTCTCCTAATTAATTTACATTTAAAACCTTGACTAGGAAATAGGTCTCCATTTATATGTATTTAGTTTAATGGAGTGGCGTGAAGACGTAATCGGCTTTGATTAATTCCACGCAAACATGTAACTAGTAAGAAAGTCTAGACCAGCTTTGCTTACCTTGAATAACTACTTATACAACTTAATTAATGTATAATTCTTGTGTTGTTTAATACCTGTTAACATGGAACAGTGAATAATATCTACTTGTTTACTATATGGTCTTGTGGGGGACGAGTGACATGTCCCTTCAACACAAAGGGAGGATCCTCCGACCAGGCGAGGTGATCATGCCTGGCGGGCCACTGCCCAACAGTTGATGTTGGGATGCTGTATACATGATAATCGGCGCGAGAACTTCAATTGCGCGATTTAGGATTGGTAGTTTGCTTCATGTTGTACATTGCTCCGTAGTTCAGTGTATTTGCAATAGATGGCGCTATAGTATGTTACGCTGTATGTGGAATTCGCCACACTCTATCTAAATACCATTCTATGTAATTAATTTCTAAATTTTATTTAATGATAATTTCCTCCTACACTTTTTCTTGTTTTCTTTACCTTTCTTTGTTTTTTTTTTAATGATATAATGGGCAATCGACCAGACATATCGGTAAGGCAAGCGATTATCGCCGCCCATGGACACCCGCAACACAAGAGACGTCACAAGTGCGTTGCCGGCCTTTTAAGAAGGAGTACGCTCTTTTCTTGAAGGTTTGAAGGTCGTATTGGTCCGGGAATACCGTAGGCGACAGTTCATTTCATAGTTTTGTTGTGCGAGACAGAAAGCTTTCGTTTAACATAAAATATATGAATGAAATTAACAGTGACCAAGTTCAATTTTGTTTCGATAGCAATCACAGACGTGTTCGTTTATTTGAACTTTTGCCCAGTTAAATTTCAATTCACGGAGTTTAAGGCAAGTTACATGGGAACAAATTTAAACAGCGTTATCTGATTGTTAAATAAGTATACCTACGTAACTAGATGTACGCACCAATACAAATTGATATACTCGTATTTAAGTGAATATATGCACTCAGTGGACAAGAAATCTATGGACCCTATTTTTTTTTTACGTGGGTAATTTAGCGCATGGGCGGCCTACTTCGGCAGTCGCGAGGAGGTCCAGGAACGCATCCTATCGAAAACCCATGACCTATAGAGTCGATGTCCAATCCACTACCGTTACGCCACCCTAGAAAGGTCGTCACAAAAGTATAGATGTTCCGCCACTATCCAAAAGTATATGCTGATATAATCTGAAGGTTTATAAGCTTTCTTAACGAGACTTTCGCGTGCTTCAAGGTTAATGAGTCATCATTTTAATGAAATGACTAATAGTGGTATATTGTTGGCAAGGACTAGACGCAATCAAACTTTAAGCTTGTTACGCTTTACGGCTTTTAAGAAATCTTTTCAGCTGAAGTTTGTACATAAAATCAGGCTGTCAGTTTATCGAGGATAGTAAAAACGACTCCCTATAAAAGACTAGACTAATATATCTTAATTTTTTGAAGTGAAACTTCTTTAGACGCATGAGGGTAACATTTTTACGGATGAAACGCAATAATAATCATATTAGCGTCACGAAGATGTGCAGCGTTTTTGACGAAGAAGAGGGAGAGAGCGAAATAGATACTTACAGAATTATGTTGCCTGTATAAATATTGTTCGCCCCCTATACCAAAAACAGATCTTATACCTACTTATTAAGCTATTCGTACATATCTCGAAGGCAAAGTAATGATGGCAAAAAACTCTTCAGCCGAACTCATTTTTAAGTATTTGCCAAGTAGAGCACGAATACATTTTCAAAGTAATTTTATTCCTACGTTTTACCTCAATTTTCAGTTTTATGGTTGCTTAAGACTTTAAGTACTGAAGATGATAGCTTTGTTACGGCCTCTGAAGGAGCTATAATCATTCGTGATTTAAATACTTCTTCTACCTCTATATTTTTTCAATTTGTAACTGTCAAAGTGACAGATTAGAATAGTTAATCCATCCTGTGTTATTGTCTGGATTAACCTGTCTTACTATTCGTATCTGTAATTATCCTTAGACGTCAAAAGAAGAAACATGTGCCGACTCAATACTGTCATGCTTGTATTATGGTGATTTGTGTATCTGAATTCTATTTTTTCCATTTCTATTTTTCTTTTTTTTCCAACGTGAGAGTGCTAGAGCGAGCCAAGTGCAAGAGGGAACTAATATCTAATATAGTGAAATGGAAATTGACTTTCTTTAGAAACATACAAAGGGCCTTAACATAAATTCCAGAGGCTTCTTTTAGAAGGAAATATACCTGGCAGGAAGATACCAATTCGACCACGAAGGAAGTGGATAGATGACATCAGGGTCTGGACTGGACTATAATATCACCAATTAAAATAAAACGCTCATGATAGCGAGGGATATGGTGATATGGTGGCTGACCTCCCTGAAGATGGTGCCCCATGACGATGACATTTTATGCCCTCTTCTAAGAAGAGAAAAACCTTTTAAACCAGCCCTCTTAGCAGAAATATTCATTCATATTCAAGACAACCTACCAACAGATAGATGTATTTTATACAACACATTTATATTGTAGTTGAAAAGCATTGTCTCCTATACATTGCAAGTGCAGATATAACTTTGTATTTCTACTAAGTATTTGATGTATCTATTAACTATCACCATCATTTAGCCAGCAATAGAAATTTAGTATTACCCTCTTTCCTATTACTGGCTACAGGTCTCTCCTAACGAAGGTTCTAGGTTTTTATACCACAGTTCAGACAGCTCGGTATAGAATTCGTATCAAGTTTTTCTTTATTCACAGTGCTGTTGTCCTGCACAACTTGGTCCCTTGAGCTATTACGACATCCATGAATAGGAGCGGTGACACTCTGTATTTAGAATTAGTTACCATACTACCTCCTTGTCATCCTACTAATATTATAAACGCGAAAGTATGTGTGTATGTGTGGGGATGTTTGTTGCTCTTTCACGCAAAAACTACTAAATGGATTTTGATGAAATTTTACAATGATATAGTTTATACATCAGAATAACACATAGGCTACAATTTATTAAGATACAAGCTTTGCCTCGCAGCGTTGCCTTATTGCAGTACCGCGGGTAGCACTGCGAGGTTCAGCTAGTAATACTCACAATCATATGTCATTATGTTTAAACATAAACCTTATTAAAAAATTGCAGTAAATAGCATGCCAAAATACGTAATATTTATTGCGTTTTTTTTATTCAAGCATATATTGATAGTTGATAGTTTTCGGAATATTACTTCTTTAACTTATATTTTTGCTTCTAAGTTTAATATCATTGAAACTAAAGGTATTTATAAAGTTGAGCCACTTGACACAAAAAGTTCGACTCTTTTGAAACGAAAGAACGTAACATTGTGACTGCAAAACAAAGACTAATGACTTCAATAGCTCTCAGAGCAGTTTTATTTTTAGACTCGCTCTTTGTGAATACTTTTCAAAGAAAATAAATACTTTCTCTTCTTTGTTAATGGGTCATATCGTTACCATGTATTATATATGCTTATTTTTGATATTAAAAGTGCTATTATCACTATCACTCGAGCTTTATATCACTTTCAAGAAAATCTTCACTTTGTTGTACTAATGTGGAGGAACGAGTGTCATGTCCCTCCAACACAAAGGGAGGATCCTCCGACCAGGCGAGGTGATAATGCCTGGCAGGCCACTGCCCAACAATTGATGTTGGGATGTTGTACATGTGATAATCGGCGCAAGAACTTCTACTGCGCGATTCGGGATTGGTATTTTATTCGTGTTGTACGTTGCTGCGTAGTTCAGTGTGTCTGCGGTAGATGGCGCTATAGTGTGTCGCTGTTGCGCTGTATGTGGAAGTCGCCACACTAAAACTAAGATCAGTTTGATTCAAAAGTTATTTTGTACAGAGACGAATTATCAAAACATTTAAAACAAAAGTAACATAAAACCGGTACTTACGGTTAATAACTAAGTTATCAGGATGTCACATACAGAAATCCAAGGGCAAACATGAATAATTAAGAAGAATGTGAAACAAAAGTAATGCATCACACGTTGCTGCCATATTAATTTATAAAAACTATCTGTTACGTCTAACAGTTACGTCTCCTATTTAGTACTGAAGTATCAATATGTAAATCAACAGGGTTTATTGGTTGACAGCAAAGGATTATGAATATGATGTAACACATCTTTAATGGCTCATCTGAGCCCATGAGCTGATTATTTATGGTGGGAATCAGGTTAATATATGCATGATGTTTTATTTAATTTAACATACAACCGTCTTATATATATATAATTCTCTAAAACTATATAACCTATTTTCACGTTTTTGTAAATTTGTGCTTTGCTGGCGTGCCCAGAATAGGATAGTTAACATAATGCTTAGACCAATAAGAACCGAGCATGATTGAAAAGAGACGCCGAAGAAGTTGAGTGGGTCACCTAGTTTATAGGCACATACATTATGTCAAAATGATAAGTTGATTGGGTAAACCCTCAAAATTAACCCTGTACCGATTGAGCTCAAGGTCTGACAATGAGAGATAAAAAAATATTTATTTATATCGATATCTTATTTTATGTTACTGTAAACTGACGCGAAACTTTAATATGTTTCGCTTTAATTTTGTTATAGCCACATTATAGCCACAACTCAATTCGCTCCCTATAGTCAGCCCCAGGTAAGTTGGCATTCTGAAAACGTGATCGTTATTAGAAAAGAAAACTAACAAATGTATGGGAGTGGCGTCATCTCAATGCTAAGTCGCGTAGTCAAAACTAAATATCGCCAATAATACAAGAGAATAGAGGCGATAGCGATTGTAGAAAGAGAAACGACGCAAACTTGAAACTTAGCTAAGGAGCAGATAGTTGGTCTGCTCAGCTCCCCGATTGCTTGATATTCAGATATTGGCATACCGTATACCAAATTGCATATATGTTTCCTGTATCTTTTAATATAATGTAGGTACATAACAGATATTTTTATAATACGAGTATTTATAACATCGTAATGTTGCAGTAGTTGATTCAATAAATAAATAGCAAAGCGTGGCAGAGTACTTAAGCGGGATGTGAAAAAGCATCTCACTAGGTCACCATAGTGTGGGTCACCATGCTGCATTCTCATTAAAGATGGTGACCACCTCTCTTGGATTTTGCTCAAGCTTTCCATCAAACAGAGTAGAGTCATTTTGGCAGCAAAAACATTAAAAAAAAACAGCACAAATAGCAATATTTTATGTTAATACATAAATGTTATACCGGCCCCCAAAAAGGGCATGTGCAGTTAAGAGATAATTCGTAAGTTCACGCTACACGTGTTCAATTTATTGCAAAACGCATGTATTAACTATACCCCTATTAAAGCTGCGTAACCTTATTATACCGCTCGGTGTATTTTTTTTTGTCAATTTTCTAGAATTTTGAATTAGCTAGATCGATTTATAGCTCCCGAAACCCCCTTAATACAAAATTTCATGAAAATCGTTGAATCTGAATCGCTTCCGAAATACAGATTATATGTATATATATACAAGAATTGCTCGTTCAACAGTATTATGTAACAAGTTATATATATGTAGGAGACAAATGAAAATACATAGATGTGAATATGACGAGTATTGAAACTAGTCAAGTTTACTAAATTCTTGATTTAATTCTTTTAAGGTCAATAACAGGTTTAAAGAAACACTAACGTATTAAGAAGCAATATTGTATAAAAATTTTAAGACGATTCATCGAACTCTGAGAATTGCGACCCAAAAAAGAAACAGACACATTGGTTTCGATATCTCGACTGCCTCATTGGTCCAGTGATTAGCGGAAAAGACTGCCGATTTAGAGGTCTTGGGTCCATTCCCGGGTCGGACTTCTGTTAGGTTTTTCTTACAAGAAATTCTTAATAGCAACCTGGAGTATGGTAGATGGCGAGGTTTTCCGCCCGTGTCTCGGAGAACACGTTAAGCTGTCGGTCCCGGTTGTCATAAACATCTATGACAATCGTTATTGGGAAGCCAGTGCACTCAAATATACTGACAACTAGTTCAATCAATCTTATTTAGTTCAATCGAATTCAGGTGGAAAAAATTGGTATTTTGAACTAGGAGTCGACCCCAAATAATTTTAGGAATAATTAAGGCTATTATTCAATTGCAATATTTAATCATACCACCAAAGTATGATAACTCACAATATAATAACAGAGTCATATAGCTCCCAAATATGGTGAGTTAGTCTGCCATCTTATGATTACATGAAGAACTATCGCAATCCAAACTTGGTTAAAATACTTCATTAGTGATATAATAGGCATCCGTTTATTTGTACCCAAGTCCACATCACACGCATATTACGCTAATGTGTAACCCATAAGCCCTTAACAGGTGGAAGACAGGACCGGAAGTGATGTACGCCACAACGTTTACCGGAAGCGGCGCCATATTTGATATACAACGCGGTGTTGCGCACGCGCTTAGTGACCGCTAATTTGTATGGTGTCAACGTTTTCGAATAACGACATAAAATTAAATGAAATTTACGGTGAGCTTTGGTGTGGTTTTTAAGTATTTTTAAGTGGTTTTACTGTTAGATATTCTACTACAGGATGTACGAATGTGTAATAGAAGTCATACATATACAAATTATACATTTCAAATAAAGTATATGCATATACATTTTATGTTTTAACTGTTTTAGACTTTCGCGACTTTTACACAAACACATAGTTTTTGTTGTACAGTGAGACTTATTGGCGATAAAATTATTGAATAATACCAAAATTTTAACAAAAAGAACTCGACTTTAAGAACTATGCCAAATTGAAACGGGACTAAATGGGAAGCATCAGCTTTTAAATAAAAATAGAATCATTATAATCGGTTGACCCAGTCGAAAGTTCTGACGTAACAAACATTAAAAAAAAACAGTCGAATTGATAACCTCCTCGTTTTCTTTAAGTCGATTAGTAAAATATAGAATTGAGAATATTCTTCGTTCTCTGACGACAATTTGATTTCGAGATATAACTAAAAATAATATTTTTTTAAATTGAATTTATGACTAGACTATGACATTTCATTTCAGTAGGTATTTAAATGTTTTAATGGAATAAATTCTAAGATTTAAATGAGAAAAAAATCTATTTAATTCTACTTTCATAAATAAATAAGTAATCAAAAGCATACATTTGGAACGACAAGGGACACTACATATTATTTTGTATTCAATGTTGTTGTAATATAATGTTTAATTTACTGGTGCTTGCATATTCATAGTATGCTTTCAATTGTTCAAAGTGATCAGTATACTTGTGCACTGAATCTTTAGGCAGTTTTTTATTATATAGGGAGCAAACGAGCAGACGTATCGCCTGATGGTAAGCAATTACCGCCGCCCATGGACACCCGCAACACCAGAAGCGTCACAAGTGCGTTGTCGGTCTTTTAGGAAGGAGTACGCTCTTTTCTTGAAGGTTTTCTAGTTTGATGAGAGACTGTCCCCATCGTGCAACGGCTCTTCGGTTAGTTGTAGCAAGAGCAGAAATCTTGTCTTAGATGTATAATAGTCCACGAATAAATTGAATAAGATGATGTTAAGATGACTATAGGTGAGTAATGAAATGATTAAAAGAAACGTGAAAGTAGCACCAGTGTACGATAAGTTGAGACGCAATAGTTTTATGTGTGGTACTAGAGTATAGAACGAAGAGAAAAAATGATGGATGAACTGCGCAACAGACGATATGACTCATATCACTCTTAATCAAGAAGAATGACAGAAGAAAACTCATGGCATCAACCGAAAGGAATATAAAGGTGTAGAATATATATATACAATTTCTTTTTTTTCTTTTTTCTTAAAAAAGACAACTCCCACATTAGGAATAAACATCCTGTGTCGTGGGGGACTTTACAAACATACATGAAACGGACACAAAGAACATCCAGACTCGGGACAACAATTCGTGGATCACACAAAGTGTTGTAGGTACCGCGTGGGATTTGAACCCAAGACACTTGGTGCAGTAGCAAGCGGCATGGCGACCGCTGACACCACTCGGCCAACCGTGCAGTCGGTCAATTAATTAAGTTACAAGCTTCGACTTAAAGTTTTTTTTTTTATTTTAGCTCGTTTTAAATGTAAAATGCAAGTTTTTTTTATAGATAATTGGCTGTTTTATTAAACAATAAATTTTACCTCGCCGCTGTCGTTGTTGTTACCGCAAAGTTCTCTTGAAAAATGAGATATTTCTATAATTAGAGCGTTTTCCTTCTAGACCATTAATATAAGCATTTTTCTTCGGTACAACCTACTTTTTTGATATATTGAAGACTATTAATTATCGTGGTTAGCTAATGACGTCGTTACACGGTGTACTTATTACTATAAAATATATATATACTAGCTGACTTATGCAACTTCGTCTGCTTCTCTTGAAAAGAAAATTTTTTTTCCCAATTAGTAAATTGTGATATAAACTATCCTATCTCTCAAGTTGGATCGAACTGCACATGGTGTGCGAATTTTATTATAATCGGTTAAGTGGTTTAGGAGTCCATTGAGGACAAACATTGTGACACGAGATTTATATATATTAAGATATTTACGAATAAATGCGTAATCTAATACCTTTAAACGAACAATTCTTGTATATAAATAATCGTAATGAAAGGGTTCAAATGATTTTCACGAAATTAAGTATGTCGAGTGTTTCGAGGGCGATTAATCGATCTAGCTTAGATTGATTTTTAAGAAACTGATTGACAAAAACAAAAATATCTGCTAAAGCTCGGTCATACTCGTACATTTAAGTACTTATTTTGAAGTCTGTTATTCTCTCGGCCCGCGTGTAAAGAGTCCGATCCGATGTCCTTTCTCAGGCTCAAGACTATCTGTGTACCAAATTTTATATAAATCGGTTTTCTTTTTTTTTTTATTGAATAGGGGGCAAACGAGCAGACGTATCGCCTGATGGTAAGCGATCAGCGCCGCCCATGGACACCCGCAACACCAGAGGCGTCACAAGTGCGTTGCCGGCCTTTGGGGGATGAGGAAGGGGATGGGGGAAGGGGTTCAATAGCTTTGGCGTGAAAGCGCGACAGACAGACAAAGATTACTTTCGCATTTATAATATTTTTATTAAATATTATGATGATTGAATTGGTTGAAATCAATTTGATTGTCAATATTAGACGAAATCCATTAGTTTTAACTATAATTGACAGCAAACAGTTAATTTTGGCAACGTTTATTGTATTACAAACATGTCTATTTGTGTATTCAATGGAGCAGATCATTGAATAATTCGAGCAAAGCCAGGTGCGTTTTGTTGTGTACGTTAACTACATAGCTAAAAGTAGGGGTGTGCTGATGTTATCGACAATATTGATTGTTGAGTGTTTATGACAGTATGATAGTCGATACTTATAACATACTAGCTGACCCTCGCAACCTCGTTTACGTCTACTATTGCCCGTAGCGTAATAATTTTCCCCCGTTTTTTAAACATTCTTCATTGGGGCTCCGCTTCTATTGGTCTTAGCATGATGATAAATAGCCTATAGCCTTCCTCGATAAATGGACTATCCAACACTGAAATAATTTTTCAAATCAGACCAGCGGTTCCTGAGATTAGCACGTTCAAACAAACAAACTCTTCTACTTATTCGGTTTAAGGTTTATTTTTATTATTGTTATATAATATAGGAACGGTAAAACTATCGGTCATAATTTAAGGTGAAACTTTTAAAGTATGTATATAAATATGAAGGTAATATATAAAAAATTAGTTAGTAGATCCTCGCTGATATTAGCACGAACTGGCCAGCTCGACCGGAGCGGTTCGTGCGTTCGACTTACCCTTTACAGATGATCAACCTTAAAGTAACAGCATTGGTGCTATTGAGTTTCGTTGGTGAGTGCATGGCCGGAGGCCCACTGATGCAGACGCATCTCAATAGGCTGCTACAGTGTAGGTCACCATTCTGCGTTGTGACATTTGTAATGAATATGGTGACCACTATTCTTGAATTCTGCTCATGCTTTGCATCAGGCAGAGAACAGTCACTTTGAGAAGCATTCACTTAAAAAATCGTATTTGACTCCGGATACCAGTCGAATTTTGCTGACACATTGATGAAATAAACTCTTTATAAATATATTTTTGAAGACAATTATTAGAATACTAGCTGAACCCCGCGTTGCTAACCGAGGTACGACAATAGTCGCGGGCAACGCCGCGAGGCAAAGCTAGTATCTTTATAAATTATAACCTATGTGTTATTCTGGTGTATAAGCTATATTATTGTAAAGTTTTATCAAAATCCATTCAGTAGTTTTTGCGTGGAAGAGTAACAAACATCCATCCTTCTATACTTACAAACTTTTGCGTTTATAATATTAGTAGGATTATTATCAGACTATTCCATAAATTCACTCCACCTCGTAAATTTATATATGCGACTATTATTGTCTGTATAACATTGTAATGCATTATGCACATTACTTTAATGGAATCGACCAATAATAACTAATCTCTTTAGTAAATAACATGACCCAGTCAATCAAACTTGAAGTCGTTGTAATCTGATTGGCCTTCAATACTCACTGAACGTCTAATGGAAGTGTGAATCATTAATCATTAGTAGCGAAGGTGGAATCACTCGGCGATTCATTTCCTACTTTAAAATGATGGTAACTGTGCTTAAGTACAGTTTATCTAAGTGGCCATATGGGGGGGTAACGTGTTTTGTTTTCTTCTTTTTAATTGAAAAATTAACTCGCATTAGCAATAATTCCTGTGTCGCAAAGGACTTTATAAACATACACGAAACGTACATAAAGACTGGGTGTTCTTTATGTACGTTTCGTGTACTCAGAATAGCAATGTGTGGATCACACAAATCCCATATGAGATTGGAACCCACAATACCCAACGCAGTAGAAAACAGCGTAGGGGCGTTTAAACCACTACGCTATCCACGCAGTCGTGTTTGATCAGAAGTAGTTTAATAAAAAAAACTGTGGATACAATATTTCTTTAGGTATAAGTCTAGTCTAGTCCAATATCCTGGTAAATATAGTAGTAATTCCTATATCAAAGCAACATTTATAATCAGTAAACTAAATTCACCTTAAACCGTTTGTTTTAAGGGTGAAAATTGAGTGCTTGAATGTTGCCTAGACTTTAAAGGAAATGGAAAATCATGTTTCCGTGTCCCATCGTTAGACGTAGGGCGAATGTGGATATTAACTGATGTTATCACCCATACATGATGTAATTTCAATGCAGCTTTTATAGCTGCGATTATAAGGGACTCGGTTCGTGTATTGATCAAGCAAATTTTTGGGAAAATATTAGCTGACTATTAATTTACATAAGAACATAATTTGTAATATATATATTTATATAAATGTTATGTTGGTTTGTTGTACGCTTCAAAAACTCAAAAAATTCTACACCGATCGAGCTGAAATTTTAGAATGAAATATAATCCGCATCAAGGATTGTTTTTATCAAATTTTTGCGTCAGTCACATATCTGCGACCGCGAAAAACACGAAAAAACCGACATAAACGCGTGCGGAGCCGCGGACAACAGCTAGTATTATATATAACTCATAAGAACTGCGTTAGATTTAGCTATTTGTTTCGAAATTCCGATCAAGTACAACCATGATTATTTTAGGTGTTATAATTTAGACCTTTAATAGTACTTTTATACATAGGGCCTTAAAAACCAGATTCACGATACTTGTGATTCAGTCCAAACGTGGCGTAATGAAAAACGTTTTTAACCATACAGATATTATTATAGAAAAGGCTATTGGATTCTATTTTAGCGTGTTATATTAGTTACTACGATTGGTACACAAAACTTGCCGTATAGTTTACATTAGCCGAAAATAAACCAGTAAAATAACTTGAATTCGATCATAGGCTTTAGAAGTCCTCTAAAATAGTGTTTCTTTTTCATAATTTAAATTATTCAAATTATACCTTCTCATATATAAATGTGAATGTTTAATTAAGTTTTATTTTTCCTCTTTACTTCTTCAGTCGTGCTCGGGTCTTATTGGCGTGATGTTAAAAACGTAAAACATAGTAAGATAGTTTCGGAATTCACCGTGAGCAACAACGTGACACGAGAATTATATATAATAGATTGTGTTTCTCTCCAAGATAAAGTAAAAATAGCATTAAATAAAAAAGATTGACATCTTTGCTGACGTCATGTTACGCAAAATATTTCTACTTTCATTGTGTTAGGCAGCTTATAATAATTTACATTAATTATGTGTCAAAGCGACTGCCATGTTGGGTGTATTAAGTTAAAACAAAGGCGCCAAATACGGAATTAGAAGTTTACGCCGCAGAAATACAAAATGGCGTCGCTCTAATGTCATTACTTTTTATTCAGGCTGAGTAAAGCTTTTAGAAAACTGCTAATAGTAAAGGAAAGCGAAATTGAAGCGAAATCTTATCTTACTAGAGAGCAAATAAATCCTTAAAAGAGGGTTTAATAAAATCCTGTGTTCAACAACCATATATATATTCACTAGCTGACACACGCAGCTTCGTCTGCGTCTCTTTTCAATCATGCTCGGCTCCTATTGGTCTTAGAGTGATGTTAACTTTCCTATCTTAAACACGCCATGCGCCAGCAAAACACTTTAAAAAAGGTGAAAATCGGCTAGGTGTTTCGGAGTTTATCGTGACCTGACACGAGAATTATGTATAACTAAAAAACTGAAATATGAAGCTACAGTAGCAATAAAATATAGATACTTGAAATTTATTAAATTTCCAGTTCATGTAATAAATTGTTCTGAAGCAAGCAATAAGGCTTCATGAAACACTTAACGATGAAATGCGGGTCTTGTAAATTGAACTTCCTGCAATAACAGAAGAATTGCGAGAGAAAGGTTCAAATGTACGAGTGAATTTGTAAGGATAATACTTATCTGAAACTCGTGTAGATAATATAATTTTAATTAAATACTTTATACTTTTTTATTTTATAGGAGTGTTAGGTAAATTCGTGTTTACGCGCGTTATATCGTCTCAAGAACTTTCTTCCCACTAAAACCAAGGATACGCTTATGCAGTCCCTTATTATTCCCTTGATCGATTATGGTGATGTGTGTTATTTCGACCTGAATGCAGACCTCCTTAATAAACTAGACCGCCTTCTTAATAACTGCATTCGATTCGTTTTTAATCTTCGCAAGTATGACCATGTGTCTGCTTTACGTACCCAATTGCAGTGGCTCCCAATTCGACAGCGCCGTAGCTTGCGTGCACTCACTTCTCTTTTTTCTTTTCTGAACTCCCCATCATTACCCGAATACCTCTTACCTCACTTCCGTCTGCTATGCTCTAATCATGATCGAAACCTTCGGTCAAGAAACAATATGCTTCTTCTATGCCCCCCTCATACGTCCAACTTCATTAATTCATCCTTCTTTGTACAGGCAGTTCTTCTCTGGAACGCGCTCCCAACCGAAATCAGGATGTCTACAAGTCGCTTCACATTTAAGATGAAAGTACGAGATTTACTCCGGATAGAATCGGCGGAACAGTCACAATAGTTCTCGGACTGAGTTATTATATATTATATTATATTATATTTATGTGTGTATATACTTAATTATTGTGTAGGGTATGTTGTATTCCTATGTATCTATGTATAATATTCAGTATTTATTTGTATATAGTAGTTTTATCCAATACCATCGTATCAAATGTATTGTGTATATTTTTTCTCACGCACCACCTCATCATATTTTCACAACACCTTAAGGTTGACTGGCAGAGAATGCCCTATGGCATTAAGTCCGCCTTTGTGCAAAATGTGCATTAAGTTTAAATAAATAAATAAATAAATAAATTGTTGTTTGTGTTAAGAAGCCAGCTTCTTAATTTTGTGGATTTAACTCTCACTAGGGATGTAACCTCTAAGAAAAGCGTATTTCAAAGACCAGCAACGTGCTTGTGACCCTTGTATTGCAGGCGTATATGTAATAGTCACTTTAACTACTTATAAAAAACAGTGTGTGGTTAGTTTAAGTTCATTGAACCTTAGTGATGTTTTGATTCCTTGTGTTACATAGATTTATTCTCTCCTAGCAAAACCTCGCGGGCAACGCCGCGAGGCGAAGCTAGTATCTTTATAAATTGTAGTCTATGTGTTATTCTCATGTATAAGCTATATTATTGTAAAGTTGCATCAAAATCCATTCAGTGGTTTTTGCGTGAAAGAGCAACAAACATACTCACTTACATATTCACAAAATTTCGCGTTTATAATATTAGTATTCAGGTCCTCCCGGCACGGCAGTCTATTTCATACTAATTATATAATAGACCAACAAACTCATCAAAGCCCGTTTAAGCCCGTCCACAGTAACGATGTAGGTTAATACATCCTGAACCCATGGAAATGCAACCTCAGAGTGATTTAAATGTGTTGTCCCAACATATTTTTATAAGCACACTTATTTGTGTCTAGCTAGCTATTTTAATAGATACTTAACTAAATAATATCAAACTAATAATCCCTTTCCTTGTTCTAGATGTACGGGAGTGAATCATTGCAACTTTCTACTCCTAGAAGACTATCCTCCTTCCAAGAGCTGGTCTCCAGGAGCAGTCTACATAAAGTATGCGTGTTTTGATGGTGAGTACTACCTCAAATTGATAAGGTATTTTATACTTCACAGATTGATTTTTATTTATTTTTTAACTAGTCGGATACGACTTGCACCAGGTTCACAGTAATTTGCTGGAAACATTAAGAGACGTGTATTTTTTTTTGACATCTAACACACAACGCCATCTAGTCCCAAGCTAAGCAGAGCTTGTGTTATGTTTAACACGAGATTAAAATAAATGTCAAAAATATATTGTATTGAACGTAAACTTATTATTTTTTTCCAAAGACTAGAAAGCTACAAATTATATTGTTTTCAACTATAAGCATTCATCCTCACGGCATTCTCAACTGTCATGTCAATAAGATAAAACTTACAGTTGTAAATTGCAATTGTGCATTTATTTCGTATTGGAAGCACCGACATCAATTTTAGGTAATGCACCTGAGTTTGTTGTTGGGAATTCCCGAGAGCTAGTGTTGATTAAATCGGATGCCAGATACAGACTCATAGTAATAAATTATTCCAGGAATGGCGAATAACGAAGTGCATGACTATGAAATTAAATCTGATTCCACGTGGAGGGAATTCTTTACACAACTGTGCATTTTGACAAATGCCGTTTTACTTCCTGTTGTACTGCTTCTGGATGTAGATGAAAGGAAGTTAATTCTTGATTCGCTTTATACTGTAGCGACATTTTAATGAACTTACAAGTTGCATTCTACAAACGTAAACGTTAATTGAAAACTCACTCAACTAAGTGCGTTAATGCCTTTGCTCACCTAGTTGGGGGAGGAGGGAGGACTCGAACATCAGTAAGAAATGAAAAAAGGAAAAATAATAATAAAATGCTGACTTGTCATAGTATTACGTAATTTCTCTTATATCTTTCTACCTATTACAATCTCACTTTTTCAAAGTCATCAGACACCGAAGAGGCTCTTCGATAAGTTATTTAGATAACCATTTAATTAATTAAATTTGTGAAATATATTAATATAACACATTTACGACACATGCCACTATGAACTGTGAAATTGATTCGTTAAATTGATTAGGAAATGTTGTCACCAAGCTAACAGTTTGTATGCTGAGTTTTAGCTCGTAGCGCGTAATATGCTGATAGCAATTAACAAGCTATTGATAGAACGTATAAATACACTACTACTACTGAAGTTATGAACCATTTTGAAATAGTTTTAGTTCTAAATCCTACAAAATCATGTTTTGTTTTACATACATATGATTTTTTATAAATTTCTACACTTACATGCCATTAGAACAGTTAACATGCGAATCTGAAATTAGAAAAAACATGTATCATAAATAAATAAATAAATATTCCGGAAATCTACACACAACGCCATGTAGTCCCAAGATAAGCAGAGCTTGTGTTATGGGTACTAGACAACTGATATAAATACATACATATTATACATATAAAACACCCAAATTCCGTAACAAATATTTGCAGATCATACAAACATTTGATCCGACCCGGGCATGAAACCCGAGACCTTAAGCTAAGTCGCATAAATAAATGAAGTTTAACCTTACATAGAAAACTTTATATAAAAGATATTTATTGACACGTATGTTCATAGTGTTTACTTAAAACGTATAATTTGCCACAAACTTTTCGCTCAGTGCGTAATCACCCGGACTGTCAATAGGCAGATGTGCAGTTCACGCCTTTTAAAATGTAGGGTGGTGCGTGGGCTACGTACGAAAGAATGGCCATATGTGTATAGGTATAGATTCGATCCGGGTGTGAATGGTTTGCCAATTATTATGGTCAATATCGTGTTTGGTGCATGTAGTAGATGCAATTAGTTTTTGTTCAATAGATTTTGGGCGGCAAACATTTCTACTCGTATATGCTCTGCATTTCACAGTTTTGCTCTATGAATACATATTTAAACAACTTTTTCGCTATACATAGGGCGTTATTTGACTACCTCGGTGGCGTAGTGGTAGCGTATGCGACTGCTAAGCTTGAGGTCTCGGGTTCGATTCCCGGGTCGGGCCAAATGTTTGTATGATATGCAAATATTTGTTTCGGAGTTTGGGTGTTTTCTATGTATAATATGTATGTATTTACAAAAAAAAAGTATATAAGTATTTATATCAGTTGTCTAGTACCCATAACACAAGCTCTGCTTAGCTTGGGACTAGATGGCGTTGTGTGTTAGATGTCCGGAATATTTATTTATTTGTAAATAGCTACCACCACATTAGTAATGTTAGACAAAAATACGATAATGTTATTATTATATTTACTTTAAATAAATCAAATAGTTTAAAAAAACTAATGAAACCAAGCTTTTATAAATAAACCAAACCAAAAAGTGAAAGAAATTTTAATAGTAAAAAACGTAAGGAGCTTTCTCAAATTATTACCTATGATCTTCTGAAATTTTTTTTTTCTATAATCAATGCTATAAAGTATGTTCTTAAATTTTTTGTATCTTCGAGGTGGATTTTGAATTGCAATGTAAATTAAACACCATTCATAATTTTAATTAAGCCAAAAAACATAGAAACATTACATTTAAATAAAATTCTGTTTTTTTTTACTCTGGATGTTTCTCACGATTAGTACAAGGTCCTAATAGATGTTAAATTAACAAGGATAAACTTTTATGTAGTTTTGAAACTGCCTTTTGGTAGCTATAAACCATTTACATCAGGCCATAATTGCCCCTTGGGAATAGCACGTGCTCGATTCCCATTGTAACATATGCCCACTCTAACAAGACACACTAAACTTATGCTGTTTCGCTGAAATACCTCGAGTTTTATTCCATTTTAGTTGGGAGCCAAATATCAAGTTATTTTGGTAAATGTGTTTGCTATAGAATTGACACTTTACCCCGAAATGTTGAAATAATCTCGATGTTGGGGTGCATTTAATGGAGTATGACAAACATGGAGTCACGTGCGAACGATTTAAAAAGAAATGTGAAATTTATTGTGTTGAAAAATGCAGTTTAGAGCAGACAATACATTATTTTTTCACGTTGCGTTGCCATTCAATTCAATAATGACAGTTTTAAAGAAAATATATTTTAACTCTGGCTTTTATAACATACTAAAAATAGTAAAGTTACAGTTTACACTATAAATTAAATGTAAGATAGATATTTATTTTTATATGTATATTTAAATGTAATAAAGGAAATAATAATTGTCCCTGTACCCGAAGTCGGTGGTCTACTATTTTTGATATTTTTAAATGTATTTGTTTTATATGTTTATTTAAAAATGTAATTAATATGTATATATAAATGTAATAAATAGAATAATAATAGTAGTAGTTAACTGGGTTAAACATAATTGTATTTTTAAGTTTCGCGAACTCTTATAGCGTTTAATTTATGGACTATAATTGAATATGGTTATGTCAAGGGACTCAGAAAGTTCTGCAACTATTTTACTCAAATTTTATCACCACTATAACACACTTTCAAAATAGTTTTCATGTTTTTTTTATTGACCACAATGTGTCATACCATGAATAGGTACGAATAGGCTCGTAGTTGATATAATTCTAGTCGTTAAAATGGTGGATTGGCAACACCTATAAATACTTATTCAGTAATAAATAAATAAATGTTTCGGACATCTAACACACAACACCATCTAGTTCCAAGCTAAGCAGATCTTGTGTTATGGGTACTAGACAACTGATATGAATACATATATCCTTTTTTTTTGGAAATACACACATATTATACATAGAAAACATCCAAAATTTGAAATAAAATATTTGTAGATCACACAAATACTTGGTCCAACCCAGGATTTGAACCTAAGACCTCACGCACAGCAGTCGCATTCACTACCACTGCACCACCGAGGCAGATATAGTCTTGAATTCTTCAGCATTCTCAATAGCCTTCAACTGACTGTTGGATATGAAATTCTCCTTAGCATGGAGGTGTTATCTACTATGTCACCATAGCCAGGTTTTCCCTGCTCTTCGTAGTACTCCTGCGAAGTTAGCTCCCCGAGGTACCTGTTACCCATCTTTGTTACACAAAGAATAATACACGACTAGTGCAAAAAATTCTATTCATTTCTCTAGGTCATATTGATCATTAATGTAATATGAGTATTCGTGCCAGTCTTTTATGAAGCCATATTTTGGGGTGAGTTGCCCTGACAGAATATCATTATGGCCACATGACTACATTACCATAAATGATGAATTCCCTCCGATATTGTGAATTGTGCCGCTTTCATGGTCTATTATATAAATGTCCTATCGATATTAACTGTCGTATATTATTCGGGCTGTTATGATAATCAAAATGAAACTTTTGCTTTATGTGCGTAAAGATAATAATGTACAGAGATTGATCTTGGTAATACCATACGAGAAAAAAAAATGGTTATATTTTGTTTAGAAACAAATCATTGGTTTACTTTTTTTTCGTGACAGAAAGAAATGGTAAAAATCCACTATAAGATTTTTTTTTCTATTGGTTATGTCGCAAACGAGCAGACGTATCACTTGATGGTAAGTAATTACCGCCGCCCATGGACACCCGCAATACCAGAGGCGTCACAAGTGCGTTGTCGGCCTTTGAAGGCCGTTCGTCCGTCCGTCGGCGTTCACTCACTCAGTGAAACACAGCGTAAGAGTGGGGGCACACGATGCGTTGCGGCGGCGGTGCGGCGCCGGAGCGATGTCGCTGCGTCATTTTACATAAAAATATCTGTGACATGTCACACGATGCGCTGCGGCGCCGCACCGGATTCGCAACCATCGAGACGAAGCGGGGAGGGGTGAATGCGTTGCGACGTGCGTCGGTGTGGCACCGCTCAGTTGTTTATGCATCACAAGAAAGGGCACACGCTCGCTCGTTTCGTTTCGTAATAGTAGGGCCAGCTACAGACGTCTTTTACGATCCATTTTGATGAAGCGACTGTCCAACGCTGCTGGGTCGCCGGCGGCGCCGCTGCGCCTTAACAACGTTGCGGCGCCGCACCGCGCGTGTGCCCGCGGATACGGCGAAAACTCTGCGGTGCGCCGCCGCAACGCATCGTGTGCCGCCGCTCTAAGCACTGTTTCACACCGGTTTTCTGTGGTATCACTCCGGTCGAGCCGGCCCATGCATGCCGAAGTGTGGCTCTCCCACGGTCAAAATTTGTATAATCTTTTTTTATATTTATAAATTGACAGTTTCTTATAATATCATCGATCCTTCTAGACTAAAACTAGTCGAGTATTAATTATTTACATAACTTCAGTCCATTGCCACCCACTGCTGATCAAAGGCCTCCTCCTAAGAGCGTCGAGCATTCCGGTTATGGCCTGGGTTGTCTGCCTACCATCCATTGCCAGCCATTTTCCTCCAGTTGTTGGTCTATCGCGCTATAGGCAATTAAATCCATCAAATTTATTAAGAAAACTAGTAAACAGAGCTTATTTTAATAGGTTAATTTACACGATGGTCAATCTAGAAGTGAGTAAGGACTCACTCTCGCATTAATAGTATCAGTAAAAAAAAATATAGGCCACGATTACCGTTTCCTAGGAAAAGTTACTTCATCGAAAGTTTTATTAATACAAGGGCTTCAACATTATTTAATATTTTATTAACAGGTCGTTCAAATTCAATTTGGCTTCTCGCCATAGGGTTTCCTGTTACAAATGGCTTTCATATCCTCTATACGACTAATATGATCAAGAAAGGTTCTTATCAATAATTTCCTTTGGGCTACAGCTGGACATGGAGGGTTAATGGAATAGGTAAGTCAAAAATATAATCATGGTCTTTTTAACAACATAAAACAAAACGACATCAGATAACTATCTAAAAACTACAACATTATATTCATTACTATCATCGTTTTAACTGATTTAGCAATCAAATAAAGAAATAAAAATCTTGAAAAATCAACAACAAGAGTTTGCAGTGTGTAGGTACATCTTAATTGCTAAAATAACCTACTTACAAATCACCAAAAACTTGACCAAAGTCACACGAGCGCCTTGGGAAATAAGGTAGTTTTAACCATATAAACATATTTAAATGCAGATATGACATTCACATGGTACGAGTATATCAACAGTCAACCCATTTTGGACACACGTAATTAAATATTTAGGGCTTACAACGGATTTTCACAGACAACGTATCCTTCTATTAAAAAATAAAAACTAATTTAAAATTTGGGTACAATCTTAAACCAAATTACAGATTAACAAAATTCATAAAAACCGTCTCTCAAGAGGTTACAACATGTATGGGTCGAAAATATCAAAAATCTAATAATAATAACATTCAATGCAGTTATTCGCGCACGTGCAACCGATGTATAAATCCACGCCAATCCTGACAGATAACACAAAAGCTATAAACCACCCTTGTATTCTTCTCTATGGTTTACAAAAAATCAATAAACTATTTCAAGTTCACTTTTTTTGGAAAGTATTTCGCGGTTTTTTTCCGCACCAATGATATTTTATAATATGGGCATAGATTTTTATCGGTAACTGAACACGTAGTTTGATTTGTTGAATAGTGTAAACAAAGTTTTTGGTTTGTAGAAAGTTGTTGAAGCTAAAAAGCATTGTGCTTTTTATTTTTTTGCGATTAATTGTGTTCGTCATAGTACTCGTATGTTGTTCGGTGGTAGTTTATTTGACTGAAGACTCAAGGTTGGAGAATTGATTACTGCTTAGTGCAAAAGTTTAGAAGTACCTATATGGGAGCCATGTAGAAATATAATAATGCTATATATCAATAGGACCTACTTATGCAACAAGGAACCAATCCATACACATGCCAAATCCTCTTATAAATAAGGTTCTTAATTAGATTTTGGCATGCTAGTCGCTTGGTTCCATAAGTAGGTCCAATAGATAATAGAAAGTATTACATGGATAGGTGTAGCCTGACGATGATATGTGTACGTTACGATTTCCGATAACGCAAACACAAACAAAACCTAATATTTTTCTATGTCTATCGAACTAATCTTGTCCATGGTTCATTAATCTATCTATCAGGGGGATCTCTGAATCGAATTGCCGATAAGATTAATTTAGTAAAGCCGATTTTGTTTAAGATAAATGCCAAAATAACATTAGACTCAGAACTATATTCCTGTCTAAACATAAATCCTCAATTTGTGAAATTTATTTTGCCGAGAGATTTTGAAAACAAGTTTTTGCTTTTTACGATTTATTTTATATATATATGGGCTAGCCAATGTGACTCTTCTCTGCCTGATGGAAAGCATGAGCAGAATCCAAGAGTGGTGATCACAATAATCTTTGCGAACGCAAACGATGCAACGAGAATTGAGATGCTTCTGAGTAATTGAGTCTCAGACTTCGCACTCACTAACGAAACACGAATGTTCGTCATTTTAGGTTGGTCTTCTGGGAGAGGATAGTACCGATCCGATCGAGCAGGCCCGTTCTTGATGAAATCAGCGTGGCTACTACTACCTATAACTTAGTCCTGGTATTTGTTTAAGTTTTATGTGTTTCTTTTTTTTTTTGGTATGTTTAGAAGACATAGAAGCATACGTGTCACCTGATTGTAAGGGCGCTCATATGTCACGTCGAGCACCACAAGGGCGTTGCCGCCTTTTGCATCAGAGAAAGCGATGTAATAATGATGATAGGTAAATAACCAGGCGATACGTCTGCTCGTTTGCCACCTATTAAATAAAATATAAAATAATAATAATAACGAATGTGTTGATGATTTGCAACACTCATTGAGTAAAAAAATAAGTATAATGTAATTTTATTCTTAAGGACTAATCGTGTATATGTACTTTGTTGTTGAAAACGCAGCACAATTTTCCATCGCACTGATTACGAAAAGTCTGTCGTTTATTTAGTTTCTAGCATATCTGTGATTCAGAATTTCAAATGCCGAGATCAATTACATCCAGATTTTTCATTTGACTTAAATTATACTGAAATCTTTATTTATTTTTTACATTTATTATATTAGGATTAAGATATTACCTTATTGTTGATAGGACCTTATTGTTGTATATATATTATAATATCATTAAAGTAGTAAAGAAATGAGTTTTGTACAAGGAATAATGACGAAATAAATTGTACCGCGTTGCTCATTATAGTAAGCTCACATTATTTATACTAGACTTAATTAAGTTTATTTGGGTTTGCTAAAATAATAAATTACAAAGTATTTATTTAATTTTCACTAGTTAGATATTATATTTATTTCTTCATTTCAGTATTTTTTTAATTTTTCCTTTTTTATTTATAACAGACAACTCCCGAATAAGGAATATATCTTGTGTCCTCGGGGACTTCATACAAAATACCTTTTTTTGTTGATGACGAGATCTGGGGAGGACCCGGACCAAGTTATTTCAGGCCCCCCCCAGGAACGACACTGCGTCTATAGACTCTATCCTGTTGGCCCAACCGTTGTACGAGTGTGTTGCAGCCTGACCGCAGTTTTGCGACCAGGCCTCTCCCCTATCGCTGACCGCATTAATTATTCAGCTACATAATATCTAAAACAATAATTTGTGAATAAAACAACCTCGTGTAGTTATTTAACCATGAACTGATGCGACCATTTAAACGCCATTCGTGCAATCTAGTTACTTTAAGTACTGAATAATTTACATTCCTATTCGTTTTTCCACCAAGTTCTTAGTGACGTCATAGCCACTACGTCACGCACTCACATAACTCTCGTACTACTAATATTTACGTAGTGTAAGGGCCGAGCGACAATGCCGATTGATTTATGATGTCACGAAACAACGAGTAAATGTTTGTTTCGTTTTATTGTACAGAAACACAGGTTTTAGAACACAGGCAGATGACGTTAAAAGCTTGTTACTTTGGGTACGAGTTTACGGTAATATATTGATGTAGCAGTATTTGAGTAAAGGAATTATAGTACACGTAGGAACGAACAAAGGAAGAAGGTAGAATATGATGCTTCGAAAATCAACAATAAACAAACCGGAGTGCATGACACCATTATAATTTTAAATACATACCACGGCCTCACAGAAAACCGGAGTGAACCAGCGCTTGCGTTGTGTTTCACCAAGTGAGAGAGTGAAAATACCGGAGGCCCATACCCTAACTCCTCCTCCCAACCCCCTCATCTCATCTCACTTGTGACACCTCTGGTGTTTCGTGTGCCCATGGGCGGCGATTATCGCTTTCCATCAGGTGATACGTCTGCTCATGAACCACCCATAATGTGCTACTGCTGGTTTCGGGTCTCGTCTCATGAGAGAGTTAAGGCCATACGTCCCCACGCTGGCCGAGTGCCGGTTGAGAACTGGCAAGACAGTGTTGTGCCTATGTAATTGTGCCGTTGGATGTTTTTAAGCCGCCCAAAGGCCTCCAAACTCCAACTAAGCTTCACGACTGTTTATTCTATGATAACAACCGGGACCGACGCTCATGGTATCATGCCACCAGCGGTCACCCATCCAGGTACTGACCGCGCCGTCGTTGCTTACCCTCGGTGATTGTTTCTAATCACCGAGTGCAACTGGGCTATGATACGTTAGCTCGTTTGCAAATTCAATAAAAAAAACAGGGGAAAATCATTAATTTTATGAGATTTCATCGCGTGCACTGTGTTAACAGTTAAAATTTCACAAAACCATTTACCCAAGAATTGTTGTTGCTGAGGGCGGCTAGTAAAAATATACATGTCTCAGATTTTTGTTTGAATTTTGTCACGTATTCATGCGGGGATACAGATAATTTATCGAAATTGGTGTTTGGATTGAATAGGCCCTCGGTCTCGAAAGGTCGAAACTTCCAGACATTTTATATCAAAGTGTTACGCACTGCGACACAATACTTATCTGATATTCAAAATAGGTGACTATCTTACAATTTTTTTCAAGCTTTTATGAAAAAAATTGCTACGAGAATACAGTTAATTTTGTATTCGATAAGGTACGGACTGCTTCGTTAGTCTGGCGGCTAGCATATGCAACTGCCAATCTAGAAGTCTTGGGTTCGATTCCCGATTCGGGTCAGAGTGATGTATCGTGTTTTTCGTATATGAAATTCTTATTAACTGGCACGGAGTATGAAAGATGGCGGTGTTAACCCGCCCAGGTCTCGGAAAGCACGTTAAGTCGTCGGTCCCGGTTGCCATGAACATCTATGGTAATCATTATTGAGTAGTCAAATATACTGTTACTAGTTTCAAGTTTCGAATTCAGTTCAGCATCAGGGTTACGGAGGTCTGATGCTGGTCGCTCCTTAGAAAAACCGGGTGGAACTAGTAACCGATCCCAAATAATCTTGGGATAAAGCTAGGAAGAAAAAGATCAGGTACGGTAAGATACAATTAAACCAATGGTACAAGTAATAATGTCCAATCGAATTCTACGATCTCTTTTGATACAAACAAGCTTTGACAGGTAATATGCAGTTCACAGTTTGTTTTATTAGGTAATATTAAAGCATTAAATCAAAATTGATGTGTTGAAAATCTGAAAGTTATTTGATGAAAATTATCTAAATTGTTTCTTCTAGTAACGATAAACTTTCGATCTAGTAAACTATCTATTTATCGAAGTGTACCTATACATAAATGTTGAAGACATAACAAAAATGTCAAGCCGTGTCCGCAACTGAAGCTAGAGCGGAAATGGAGAAGAGAAAATACCTAGGCCACTTAGTGTAACTTTAATAGAGTATGAAACTAATAAAGTATGTGGAATATTTAAAAGAAATAATGACCAATAGATATTTTTAGTTTGGATATTAATAGTTTTTTTGAACCTTTGAAGAGTAGTGCTTTATTTTTGATGGTCTACATCACCTTTCCTAATCTCAGTCTCAGTTTGGCAATGAACAAGCAACGTTTTTTACAATACTACGCATACAACACCCAGTCATAAAAATGGTAATGGTCTCCACGACTCCACGTTATTTCTTTAAACAAAAGAGACAGCGGGAGCGATTTTTTGACAGACGAACTACAATATACATTTATTGTCAAAACTTTGTCTAAATATAGCTTTTATTGAATTTTCTCATAACCAATTGCGAAATTGTCTGCTTTTACCAGTCCATTAGCTACGAATGACCAATATCTCACGAAGAATCGTCGCCATCGACCTCCATAATTTACTTTCAGAATAGGTTCCAAGCACGTTATATTGTATGCCGAAATTGAAGTTAACCGATGGATTATACAACTTTTGCCTTTGACAACAAATACTCTTAAGAAAGTTTTCAGAGTAGCTTGAGGTTATGTTCTATGTATATTTTAGGCTCCTAAACATCCTATAAATCGACTTTATTCTAAAGAGAAAAGGTTGCAAATTGGTTGTATCTTATGTACTTTCGTATATTATATTAGGTAGTAGTATCTTTAATGAAATGGATATCTATCATCTTTCAATTGTTTTGCGCAGTGGCGAACTTAGGAATTTATTATAGCGGGGATACCATCTTTTGTAATCCCTAAAAATGTCTAATTTAAGTAGGTACGTATATAAATATATGTAGAGGAATAGCAAGAACCGTTGCACAGGTAAACGAGTAAGATATGTACACAATGACTAGCCGATATTCTCCTTTTTTTATTTAAAGAAGGAAAAGTATAAATTTCATTGAATTTTGTACTCTTTATATGATTACAAAATAAAATAAAGCCGCATAAGATATTATTGCGCGCTAGCTTTTGGGTACAGAGGAACATCTCAGTGTCGTGTGATACTTCTCAAGTAATATTTCACTCGTCTTAGAGTTGAAAACTAACGCATACACGTTGCAGTTGTGACAGGAATCGTGGCACCAATTCTCGTCATCGCCAACAATCGTGACGTTACATTTGATTATTATTTATTATTATTTCGGGAGGTATATATTCCTCACCTAGTTTTTGAGCCCTTGGCTTTGAGTATTTTTTCTTCTCGTGTAACTCGAAGACAGTATCAGCCAACTCGTTAAGGATAGTATACGCATATTTTCGTTCTATAATGGAAAAGCCAATTAGAAAAGGTATAAAAAATAATGGCTTTGTAACGTACTGTACAAGAATCAGTAAATCCCTATGTATATCTACATATATTATGTTTACTTAAGGCCAATCAGGTCCACACCTTATTTCAATCTAACTTTGTTTGGCAACAATGTCAGCACTCGCAGCCGTTGTCATTGGGACTAAGCCAAAAACATGTAGGGTGACAGTATGTTTGTAAACCTGCAAACAGAAACTTGGAAATAAACGTAATTACTTATAAACGTTACGTTACGTTACGAAACGTTTATTTACAAGATAATTATAATCTTCTATCTGATGTGACTGGAATTAAACTCATGTATTCGTGTAGGTAAAAAGAAATAACAAAACCTCCCCCAAGCCGACTGGTCCTCGTTGGGGATGAAGACCACAACCCTCCAACAACACAGGAAAACAATTACGACAATTACGAAAATTACGAAAATTGCGAAAACAGTCACAGAAGATCAAAAATCTATGTTGCAGCAAGTTGGAGGAGGCCTTAGCCAACTGGCAAACGGACTTACAGAAAGTAAAAAAGCATCAAATACGTGAATAATTTAAAATGGAAAAAAAAAAAAAAAAATACATACTCGTATATAATAGTGAATTAGTTTAAGAAACAAATTGTAAATCTGTTGTCCGAATAAAAGGCTTTATTATTATTGTTATTATTATTCGTGTAGGTAGATACGTGGGCCGTAGACTTCCCTCAGACACCCTTAAACGTCTGATAGAAAATCGATGGCTTGTTAGTAAAATTTTGTTACAGTGTTAAATATTTTACCAATAAATGTGAGTTTTATTTCATTATTTTTTAACCTTTATATTCTAATTTCATATTTAGTTAAGTAATCGTCTCATAAAACTCAGCATAAGTGGATCAGTCCTCTTAGAAATTTAAATTCCTAATCGATAGTTTGCATAGTGAATGAATATAACATAAGTATATGTGTGTATGTATATTATACATTATCTATAAGCTTTGTAATGTATTTATTTTGTGTATTTTCATATTACAACCTCAGTGAACGACCTTACAAGTTATCTACGCCACCCCAAGGTTAATTGGTAGAGAATGCCTTGGGCATTAATTACTCAGAGGTGCAAAAGTGCCTCAAGTTTAACTAAATAAATAAATAAAATACTCTTAATCTACTAAACACGACCTGGGATCATAATTCTGACGTCATCCTCTGCAAGGCAAAAAATCTCTGGACGAGTGTTTGTTACATAAATTTTTTGGTCTTTATTTTAAACAGACTTCAAAAGTTCTAAGACCAAGAATATCTTTAAGAGTAATATAAATTTCACCATATTGTTCTGAGAATGTCAAAGATAACTTCAAGACTTGTAAATAATTTATACGTTACTTGTTTTTAAAGGAAACATGAAAAAATGTATCAACTCCGTGCTTAGCTACTGTGGTGCTTTCCGGTTTCGCTTCTCCGGTTTCGCTTCTCCGGTGTCAAAATATCCTAAGACAGTAAAATTAAGTTGCTTTTAACGTAAACAGATTGGTTTAGTTAAAAGCTAATGCTGTTTGTACTTTTCGTGTCCGAGCTTTTATTGTGTTATTAATGTTTTCTATTGTGACAAATTACAATATCCATTAATACTACGACACAAGTCATAAATATAAAAACAGTGACATAGCAAGTCGTTTCCCGGAGAAACTTCGCCATAAAATTCCCACTTAAGAAACCTGAAAGAAAACTCTATTTTTAAAAACCGCATCTCATAAAGTGTTCGTCTTTGAAAAGTTTAGTAGTAAAATTTAGTTGCCTTTTGTTTGGTTACTAAAATACGGGTTTAGAAATACTAAAACAGAATGTATTATTGTCTGAAACAGGTCTTTTCTAGATCATGCAGATCACTAAATTGAAATATTAACTTACTTTAACAACGATTTTAAGAATTGTAATTTAAATAAATATAAAAATATATTCCGGACATCTAATGACACAACGCCATCTAGTCCCAAGCTAAGCAGAGCTTGTGTTATAGGTACTAGATAACTGATATAAATACTCATATTCTTTTTTTTATAAATGCATACATATTATACATAGAAAACACCCAAACTCCGAATCAAATATATGCAGATCATACAAACATTTGGTCCGACCCGTGAATCGATCCCGAGAGTTTAGCAGTCCCATACGCTACCACTACGCCACCGAGGAGACAATTTGGTAGTAAGATATAATAAATACTTATTTCTAATCATATAATTATTTAGAATTACCAGTTTACTTAATTTAAGTCTACTCTTTCACACAACAACAGCAACAGCAACTTTCAACAACAGTTTCTTATATCATTAGGTATAACCGCAAAAATTTAGGGCTGACAGAAGATGGATAGATGTTGGTTTCTCAATCAGGCAAAATCCTTCACATATATACTGCTATCCATATGTATGTAGATTGGAATAGCACATACCTATGCTTTTTGACGAATGAAAAGTTGACTGCAAACTGTATTTAATGCTAGCGAAGCCGCTATGAAAAATCAGAAAAGCAAAAAAAATTCAAGCTAAGCGAGATGAAGCAGTAAATTAAATTAAGTTAATCAATCAAGATACTGATGGTACATAGATCTGTAATCATCACAAATCAATTCATTGTTATATCATCATAAAATTAGTACCGTTTATATTCAGAAATTGCAGTATTTAATCTGAGTTTATTAATGTTTTTGAAGTTTCCCACAAGCATTGATATATTTCTAGACTTATCTTAAAAAGAAATAATTTTAAAGGCAAAACTAACGATTTTCGTGCGACAAATATCTATCAAAGTGAAATTGAAGACGTAAAGCCGATTTTTTCAAAGATAATCAACCTGTTACCCTTGGAACGTGACTGGGGCACGAGGGTTCAAGGGCACTTGGGCAGACGACTGAGTATCGAGGGTGGGTAACAACGTGTCGAGCGCCGAACAGACTAATAAACCAAATAACACTATTATTTTTGTATTTTCATTGCAAAAAAATATATTTTATTGTGGTTTAGACTGTGTATACTTGGTGTGTGACTGTGTAAGTAGGTATACTTATCTTGAAGGTTATGCTACATATATATAAGGCTAATTAATTTGACTTGCTGATTGGCTTTAAGCGGACTTTATTTAGGAATTTCTGTAGACTCTTGTTTTCGAAAAAACAATTCCCGCATTAGGAATATCGCCCTGTGCTCTCATAATCGTTTTATCGTTCTCTCAAGGATGATTATAGCCAAACAAGCTAAATCTGAAGACTTCTGACCCTCTCAACAACTTGGAGAACTATAGGAAATCAATAAGATGAAATCAAGTACCTACCATTATATTATAAGAACTTTAGTTAGACGTAAGTATATTCAGTTTAACTTCTCCTTTGAAACTGATTCTGTCTTCTATACCGCCTTAGTTTTATGAATCTCGTCTTAATTTCAAAGTCAACCTAGAATTGTGTCGTAAAACAACACAATAATGATATAAATTGTGGGGGAACGGTGCGTAATGTCCCACCAACATAAAGGGAGGATCCTCCGACCAGGCTAGGTGATTATGCCTGACGGGCCACTGCCCAACAGTTAATACTCCTATTGCGCGATTCAGGATTGGCAGTTTCTTCGTATGGTACGTTATTCCGTAGTTCAGTGTAACGTCGGTAGATGGCGCTGTAGTATGTTATGTTGTATGTGGAGGTCGCTACAAAATTCTAGCCAATGTTATTAAATAGGATAGACAAAGTTAGAAGGCTGGCGAACCTATTATATTTGTTGGAAGTCCTTTCATTAGTTTATTGTTCAATTGCTTTCGTGTAAGTATGTTTGGAACATGATTATACACGCCTGGTTCTTAGAAAACCAAAAAGAGAGAGATTTTTATTCCTCTATGGCTATATGGTCGCTTTTCAGGTGATAATATTTTTCATTTTTTTATGGAATTTGTTGCAAACGAGCAGTGGTATCGTCTGATGGTAAACGATTACCGCCGCCCATGGACACCTACAACACCAGAGGCGTTACAAGTGAGTGGGATTGGGGTAGGTCGTCCGGTATCCTTACTCACTCGATGAAACATAGCGCAGATGCTGTTTCACACCAGTTTCCTGTGCGGCCGTGGTATTACTCTGGTCGAGCCGGCCCATGTATATCGAATCGTGGCTCTACCACGGTAAAATAATCTATAATAGATATTTATAAATGAAATATACTCGTACAGAAGATAAAATATAACAAACGTTTCTTCTTAATTGGCAGCAGAATAAATTAATGTTAGAAGAGGTTTCACGTCCGTAGTAGGCAAAGTAGATCAAACCCAAAATCATTACAACTTTACTACTCATACTATTTTTCACCTTGAATTTAAATAATTTTATTGTTACCTTGTGCATGTTTGCATGTTAGGTACCTATTAAGAATTACAAGTTCTACAAACCTAGAAGTTTAATTGTGCCCTGTAACCTATATAACACGCTATAGAACGCATAAAACGCAAATTTGCACTATATTTATATATATGCACGTATACAATGAAATTTTATTTACGAAAAAGAAGAAAATATGGGAAATATCGACTTTCTGGTCAATCAATATGCTTATGTCTAGCTACATACCAATTCTGGGTTGAAAACAGAAGCATATGTACGTAAATAAAAATCACAAAATGTAACTGACCTACCTATATCACTAACAGTACAATATATTTTTTTTTATTGAATAGTGGGCAAACGAGCAGACGTATCACCTGATGGTAAGCGATTGCCGCCGCCCATGGACACCCGCAACACCAATGGCGTCACAAGTGCGTTGCCGACCTTTGGGGGATGGGAAAGGGGATGGGGGGAGGGGTTGGGGTATGGACATCCGATATCCTCACTCACTCGGTGAAACACAGCGCAAACGCTATTTCACACCGGTTTTCTGTGAGGCTGTGGTATCACTCCGGTCGAGCCGACCCATTCATGCCGAAGCATAGCTCTCCCACGAATGTTAGTCCCATTTAGAAATAGGGAGCAAATCTACTGTCGTCTACCGCAAAATTTAGGATAAAAAAATGTATTCCTGTTAAAATTATACCATAAAATATTCTCTTGTGTATATAAATTTTAAATGGAGTAGAATGCAATATTCCTGACAGCATATAAAGGAAGTTATAAATCACGGTGGTTGACGTTAACGCTGCGGCGATATTGGCTAGGAGTAGACCTGCCGATCAGTTCTCGTTGGTACAGTGTCTTGTGGAAAATATACGATACTACAAAAGTCTTCGTACTTTGATAATTTAAAACTCAATAACTTTATAGACTTGTTCAAAAACTAATGTATATAATGGGCTAGTAGGGCACGATACAATTGTGGCGAAAAAATTAATTATAGAGAATTCATATTTGGGCTAAGCTGTTTTGTATTTTGACCTAGGTATATATTTCCGAATAATGTCAGATCAGCATAGATATCTTTAAAGAGCAGGTATAGTAAGCTACAGGGGCCCCGGCGATTCGCAGGTTGCATTTTTTTTTAACTACTAATAGGTAATGATGAAAAAAATCCCTTTAACACTTATTCTAAGTATCAGCAATTCATTAAAAACTTGGTTACAAAATATACGGAAAAAGTCTCTTAATGAATTTTCTCATCGAAACTAGGGGTGAATGCTACCTGTATTATGTATCTTATGTACTTGTACCTAAGTAATAAACTATGTCTGTCTTTCTTCCAGACACGCTGTCAGTCCATTACTGTAACCGAGAGGTTTCCATCGCGGAGGTCGGCTCCGATAGCGAGGGTTACATTCGTACTCCGGGATACCCACACTTCTACGTTGGGGACGTCTGCCGGTGGAGGCTGAAGGCTAATCCTGAACAAAAGGTCCGAGTCACGTTCCTGGATGTGAGCTTGAGAAGTGAGTACTACATAATTATAATATCTTGTTCTATTGTTTTCTAAGTCCCGAGCGGTTATGAACCATTATTTTAGATGGATAATTTATAAGAAAATTATGCGACATGTTATATTATATAAAGGTTTATTTTAGTACAGTGGATAAACTAGATACCTAGATAATGTTAACTTTCTTCTTACATAACGAAACAATGAACGCTAAGCTTTAATTGTTTATTTACATTGAAGTGAAAATAATTGATTGTTAATTTAACATTTCACCTTTACATACTGTAGGTTGTGGTTGTGTAGGTGTACACATTGTAGGTTATTGAAAATGCCATCATTCCCTGTATGATGATACAGGTTAAAACAGAAATACGAAAAAAATAATTTGTTTACGGACACTTAAAGTTGACGTTCAAGAAAAGAGCGTACTCTTTGTTCTCTGTGTCTCACTTGTGTCGCCTCTGTTGCGCGTGTATATTGGCGGCGGTAATCACTTACAATCAGGCGATACGTAACCTGCCTCAGTGTGTCCAAAATATTGTTAGGTTATATTTTTCACTAATAGACCTAATTTAACACAAATTTTATTCCTATTGCAATATTATTTCATATTTTATCAATACAACATTGGTGAATCAAACATTTTTTTCTCATTACTGAAAAAGCTAGGACCAATCCGAGTTATCTACTCTATGAGGTCAAAGTGAGAAGCCAATACTGAGAATTTTCAAATAAACCTATATTTTGTTGTTACAGGCATAGGTCCTTTTAAAAATCACTGCACAGACTACGTCACAGTTCAGGATCAGAATGGCAATTCCATCCTGCACTCTTGCGAGCAAGTGGAGCTGCCTCTCCGGTTGACATCAATGACCAATGTCGTGGATGTGGCCGTGGAAGCCAAGTCCAAAGGAGCGTACCCTAAAAGAGGGGTGTTGTTGCATTATAAAAGTAAGTACTTACCTATCTACCTGATGAATATGTACCTGAAGTCACGTCACAAGCTACCGTGGGAGAGCGACGCTTCGGCATGAATGGGCCGGCTCGACCGGAATAATACCACGGCCTCACAGAAAACCAGTGAGAAATAGCGCTTGCGCTGTGTTTCACCGAGTGAGTGAGGATATCGGAGGCCCCCCCAACCTCTCCCCCGATCCCCCTTCCTATCCCCCAAAGGCCAGCAACGCTCTTGTGACGCCTTTGGTGTTGCATGGGCGGCGGTAATCACTTGCCATCAGGCGACACGTCTGCTCGTTTGCCCCCTATACAATAAGAAAAAAAAAGCCAGATTGTGTATGTGTGCAACGGTTTAAATCACGTTGGAGATATGACGTTTAGTGTAACTGCATTCTTAGTTCTGTCACTCTATCGGGGATTCGTTTTATTCCTTACCTACCGTTTCCTCTCGGCCTGCCAGCTTAGCCGAGTTGCAAGTGTTTCGCGATGATTCTCTTTCTAAAATCGCTGGCGGTTCTATTCTTTTGTATCATTGGATAATATTTTGTTTTGACTACACTACTTAGAATTGAGAGATGTTATTCCCATAAAGTTCTTAATTTCACGTTTATGTTTGTCGAATGCAACTTGGCTAGAGAGCCGTCCTTTTTACCTTACCACAATTTTCTCTGTCTTGCCTGAAAACGATTATATTTCAAGTCCAAGAATATTTAGTGTCGGGTGTCTAGAAATGTCCTAGTGCACGAAGCAGTCAATAGCCTTTGCAATATACCACTTCATGTTGATAATAAATGGAGTTGGGAACGTGAACAATAAAGTGTACTATTTTGTATTACATAAAAGAGTGAAAATTAATAACTCAAAGAGGTTCTTCAGGCAAGTACTAAGATATTTAATTCACGTAATATGTGACAATATTATTGTTTCTAAGCTTGTCAACTAGCGACATCTATTTCATAACAGCGTCACCTATATAATATAAAGTAAAACTACATAGAGGGTTAACCAGCGCCATCTATTTTTTCTGTTTGCAGGTATAGGTTGTGTAACTCTACCAGCGCCATCTAATGGTTACTTGGTGTATCGCAACGAAGATGTAGCGCATTACATGTGCAACGTGAACTTTGTTTTCGATGATACTCGAGAGAGGGCGCGTCTACTGTGGTGCTATGACGACAACCGATGGAATGACACCGTACCTTTGTGCGTTGGTAAGTTTAAATATTGTCTTATTAGATATTGGTTTTCAGAAACAACATTAAGATTTAAAAAACAAATATCTTCATTAGCAATATGATCATAAAGTTTTGATGCAGTGTTTTTTTAAATAAGAGAAACATTGTTTAAACTATAAATAATTCGACTATATTCGACTATATACATACTTAAACTATAAATAATTAATTAAAGAAACACCTGTTATTCCTATATAAAATGGAAAACAGGTATGATAAATACGGAAGAGACTTTATCTGTTTGTATGTCACAGTTAAACTGCTGAATTGATTTTAATTAATGCTGAATGATGGCTGTACGTTTTCACCATTATATAAATAAGTAAATTACATAATTATAATTAACTTACAATATGTGCTTATGTGTGTAACTAAATTATCCGAAAGGAATACCTAGTATTTTTTTTAGCGCGAAAAGCGTTTCATAATATTTTGTTTTTTGCAATCTGCCGCGTGCCCCTTTGATTTATTTGAACCTACTAGTTGTTTAAGGGATTAGTTTGTCTATTGTAATGGTACTGCTTTTTAAATTTCCATGAAAAGCTATTTTGGTAACACGTAATACCATAAATAATACTGAAAGAACTTCCTACGGCCTTGCCAATCTTGCCATAAAGCAGATAAGTAATAAAATATTATAGTGTAGCGCAAAACTTGTCGATAACAATAAACGCACCCTATAAAAACTTCTATGAAGCATTTTGACTATAGTATTCGTGGAGGACACCTGCACATGCGCGTATTCTTCATTTCCTCTTTCCCTTTCAGACTATTTATACAGCTTGAGTGCAAGCAAGACAGCAAATATATATCAGTCGCGTCATGATTATTTACTTTTACTACTTCTAAATTAACTTTTGACTCTATCTCTTTCACAACACAGTTCATTTTTGACTGACGCATGTTGTTATTATTTTCATCCACATCAGTTCTGTGATCAGTCGTAAGCGTTAGTAAATAGAATATTCATTCTTCAGCCGTCGTCGAGTGCGTTCGGAGCGTTCGGAATTCGAAATAAACGGAACTGTAAATTCTCGTGTCTACGGAAACACGTGTTTTCGGCCAAAGTGAGTTTAATTTTATTTTGTGTCTATTGAATAGGAATGTTTGAGTTTAAGGTGAATTTTAGTTGTATGTGTTAAATATTTTCTTCAGTGTTTTTTGTGAAGTTTTGAATTAAAAGTAATCGTTGGTAAGCTCATGTGGAAGTTTGGTTAATAATGTATTACTAAAAACCCATTTTCGAATTTTTTATCTTTATCTTTTACAGAAACATGTTAAAAATATAATTGCATTTATTTTTATGTTTAACTTTTATTATTTGATTGAATATTTTTGTTACGATTTCTTTCAATAACAAATTAGCATTTACCAGGAAATATTCGAGTTTAATGAATGTAATCAATAGCTGTGTGGTATGAACGAATTCTGTAAAAGTAGGTAAAACATTACTTCGTATACTCAAGGGCGTTAGATAGGTGCTACGTACTTACTTGGTTTGGATTTTCCATTTTTCTAATTGACTGTATTACAATTTTGTGATTTTCGTCACTAACGAAATATTAAGTAGTATTGTGTCAGTGTTTTGTCAACAAAATTTTACTTTATTGTTTTGATTAGATGTCTTTTCACTTTTTGCATTTCATAGTTATTTTACTCTATGCTTTCTTACAAACTTTTTATTTTGTACGAATTGCTTTACGTACGAATTGAAATCTGGTTATGAAATATTCAAAAGTTTGAATTCAGTATAAAAAGTGGAAAGATAGATTGAGCTCTCCTTGAATTTATTTATTTGTTTTCTAATGTAAACACATCTTGATATTACTATGGTACAGGAATCGGTAAAACGCTTACCAATAGATTTACTTACCACATTTTTATTTTTAGTTCAATAAAAATCGGGTTTCTAAATAAATTTTACCTATTATTTTTTTCCGACAAAAAAAAAATAGACACTTTTTTATTTTTTGTAAAAAAAAAACGGGTTTCTAAATTCTTTTATATCTAAGAGAAATCGGTAATATTTTATACTAGCCCCATGCAACCTCGTTTGCGTCTTATATTGCCCGTAGCGTGAAAATTTTCCCCCGTTTTTGAAACATTCTTCATTGATGCTCCGCTTCTATTAGTAGTAGCGTGATGATATATAGCCTATAGCCTTCCTCGATAAATGGACTATCCAACACCGAAAGAATTTTCCAAATCGGACCAGCGGTTCTTGAGATTAACGTGTTCAAACAAACAAACTCTTCTGCTTTATAATATTAGTATTGATAGAAACGGCAATATGCACGTGTAATTACTACTTCCTATGACGTTGCATACATACCAAACAATATATAGATACGTTATCGAACAGTTGTAAGTTTCCTGGTACAATGTACCCTCACTGTATTTTGTAAAGGAAGCCACAGTAATGTAGGGAGTCTCTCGTTCGTTCCACACAAAATCGTTAAAAGTCATAGTTAGTCAGACTGTTCTACTCGGTCTATTCCCAAGTATTATATTCTTGTGGTAAACTAAACAATTATTGAAGTCATTTCATCAGACAGCAAGAGAATGCCAAAAAGAACGATAAATAATAGTTCTGGCAGCTTATGTACGTTTATAATACAAGTTAGGTTGGCCGAGTGGTGTCAGCGGTCGCCATGCCGCTTGCTACTGCGCCAAGTGTCGTGGGTTCAAATCCCACGCGGTACCTACAACACTTTGTGTGATCCACGAATTGTTGTCCCGAGTCTGGATGTTCTTTGTGTCCGTTTCATGTATGTCTGTAAAGTCCCCCACGACACAGGATGTTTATTCCTAATGTGGGAATTGTCTTAAAAAAAAAAAAAAAAGAAAAAAAAAAAAACAATCATTCAATTTTATCCAAAGACTAGCTGACCCTCGCAACCTCGGTTACGTCTACTATTGCCCGTAGCGTTATAATTTTCCCCCGTTTTTGTAACATTTTTCATTGGTGCTCCGCTCCTATTAGTCTTAGCGTAATGATATATAGTTCATAGTCTTCCTCGATAAACGGGCTGTCTAACACTGAAATAATTTTTCAAATCGGACCAGCGGTTCCTGAGATTAGCGCGTCCAAACAAACAAACAAACTCTTCAGCTTTATAATTTTATCCAAAGATTTTACGTAGGTAGTCGGGTTATGGCTTTTTAATTTTTTTCTTATTAGAATCTATAAAACACTAGAAGTAAAAACAGTAATAAATCTAATAAATACTTCTTAGAAAACATTACAATTCTGCCTTCTTAACTTTACCTATTTCTGTAGATTCTGTTTTGCTCTTAAAACTCGTATACCACTGTTACTATCACTTACTTATATCATGTCACATAGCCTTGAAGATATTACAGGGCTTATTGCTTGTAGATCAATCTAAAGGAACAGCAAATACCTAAAAATACTGCGATCCACGACATTGGAGCAGTAAATAAAATAATGAAACGGTCAGTAACCGGCATTTTATCACTTTTATACATAAAAGTACCTAGGTATACACGTTTGTAAAACACACAAACGATAAAGATACCTGAAGACGATAAAAATGTATGTAACTCTACGTAAATACAGCATAAGTGTGAGTGCAATAAACTTATATTTAAAAAGATGTAAAAAAGTTAACATATATTTAAAAAAAGTAAATCTAAACATTATTTTACTATTATCTGCAATAACTAGTATATATCATAACAATAATAACTAGTATTATCAGTACAACACTTTATCATGTCCTTCCGAAGACATAGACGTTTTCTCAAATACACTTAAAAAGTTTAAATGTCTAATCGGCTCAAAGCTCGCTGGCATGTAGGTGTTTATATGTCATAACGTTTCCATGTTGATTATTTCTTTTTTTTTTATCTGAGTTGCTTTTTGGTCCTTAAGTATAGGTAGTTGTATTACAACAGGTCTCATTTGTCAATTTGTCAATTGCATGTTTTTAAGTTTGTAAAGGTGATGATGGAGGTGTCAATTGGGGGATAATAACAACATTATGTACCCTAATTACACTTTTATTACATTTAAAATTTATTGTATTCCTATTTTTTACATTTGTGTGAACTTGCTTGTGCATGATGTGGTCTCCTATAAGTGAGGAAGCACATAACTTGTTATTCTACTAATTACATTTGTTTTCTTTTTGTGTATTCCTCGTTGTGAGATCCTTAAATAAATAAATAAATAAATAACGTACAGAAAGCTCACCTACTCAAGATAAATGAAGAAATAGACTCTTTGCAATCTGTCATAAAGTTCAAATTAGGTTGGACTTGAATTTTAAACATTTAACAGTATAATTTTTAAGCTAGAACTTTTGTTTTAAACTCAACTTCTACTCAATTAAAAGAGATTTTATTTGTATTATGCTTTATTCATTATTTACATGAGTTAAGTTGAAATGTAGTGCAAAATTTGGCCGTTAAGTTCTTGATATGTTAATAAAGTTAAATTCTTAGATTATTCTCGAGAACCAAGGTGGGAATGTAACACCGTGTGGTTTTAGTTAGTTTGGTAAATAATTCGTTGTGCTCTTGACGATGTGGTAACGTCGACGAGCAAACTACTAACAGAAACTAACAATGTTTGAAATTGTCGTATTATAACCTCTTTATTGAGAGAGCTATATTTATTCATATTGTATCGCAGGATCCCGGGTCGAGCCAAAAATGTTAGTAAGCTTTAGTAGTTATAGAAATACTTAATAACAGCTCGTAGTTTGGAAGTTGGGGTCTGAACTCCCGTGCCTCTGAGAGCACGTAAACCTATCAGTCCTGCGCCTGATCTCTTCCCGGTCGTGTCGGTTTACCGTCCTATAGTATTATGAGAGAGAGGGAACAGAGATTGCACGTGTGTTTGCTCATATACACTATAATATCTCCTGCGTAGTTGGCTGGTCTCCCTTGAGACTGGCCGCCGTGGCCGTAATCGGTTAGGAGAAAATCATCGTAGGGAAGAAAAAAAAAAGTGGTTACTCTATGTTTTTGAGAATACTGCTACTTACATCTCTACTAGTTATTCTATCACGTAATAGTGTTTAACAGTCCACTGCTGGTCATAGGTCTCTCTTTAGAAACAAGATTTTTGTCTACTGTACCACGCAACCCCAGAAAGTTTCGTATAGGGGGTTCTCAAGTTTTCTTTCGCTTTGAAGTGATGTTCTGTTATCCAGAGTAGTATGCTCTCTTAGTCCGTACGAGCGACACCAGAAATCAACGTTGATAATTTTTTCTTTTGTGAAATCTGTATTTTGAAACTTTTTGTGGAATAAGCGGGATTCTTTCGTCGATAGCGGGTCAAAGTAATAAAAACGTATTTAATCAGATAAAGGTTGTGCTCAATATTTTTGTTATTCTGCTACATCATTCCTAATTCTTGACAAAATTGGTGCCAGGTGCCATTTTCATATCTATAATGATGGCAGTAGTGCCATTTATATTTTATTTGTTTTATTGCTTGCCATTTTACTGACGATAAAGCACTACGGCTAATGAACTAACTTCACATTCAGCGTCCGGATAGTTATCTCCAAAAAAATGAGATAAAACCTGTCCCGGATGGGACATTAAAAGTTTGATTAAAAAATCGGGACGTTCATAGTAGGGACGTCTGGCAATCCATAAGATAATTATGTGTAGTAACACTCCATATTTTAAATCCATACGAATAATTTTGAAAACTATAAATCTATTAAGTTTTTGACTAATTGAGAACCTGGCAATTTGAGGGCGGGGAGAGGGAGTCAATTCCAGGTACTTATCTATGAGCGGTAATTACAATGTTTATAGGTATCAATTGTCACAATTACTGATTGACTAACTAACTGTTATTTATATCAGTGAAAATTTTAACATTCACAGTTCTTAGATTCTTGTTTTATCGTTAAACAATATTTGAACTGCTCTACTGAGAAATAGACTTTTTGCAGATCGCACATTATTGATAGGGATCATCGATGTGTTCATATAATCTGTAATTTACAAGCTACATACAGATTATCTTTATCTGATAGATATATTTTCAAGGCCACATTAAATATTTCTTTCCCGATAGCAGTGTTTCAGTTAAGCGCTTAAACAGTCACAGATAAAATTACTAAAATAGTACAATTCTTATTTCGTAGACTTAGGGTCATTGAACTGACGCGTGACGTTTTTGTGTTAATTACCAGGAGTTAGTAGAACATTCTTATTATTATTGAACATTTTTTTTACAAGAACTGAAACTTGACCTGTATGTGTATAAAATCGGTTGGCAAGGGTCTCTAGAACTTTTTTGTAAGTAGATTGAGGAGAATCGATTTTTAGTATTATTTTGCTATTTTCTCTAATGATAATCTTAACTTTGGTTATACTTGTTAAACGTACTTGTTTTTTTTTTAACAAAAATATATTGAAATAAATGTAGACCGTATGGTCTGCAATGAAACAGGTAAAGCTCTATGAATAGTATTATTCATAGAGCTAGTTACATAAAATACAATAAAGCCACTTTGTTGTGATATAAACATTATTTCATTATACATAGTGTACGTGTACGTGGTAAATAGCAATTTTAAATTTATACTGTTTTATACTAAGGCATCGATGCGTAACGGCACGCAGACGTCACGCTCGCGGTTCACGCAAACTTCTCTAACAAAATATTTGGACCATTCCCAAAAAAAATGAATTAGCCACCGGTTTTTATACTATAGTGCACTCTCTTTATAATTCTATATTTAAATTTAAAAAGTTCGTCTGGAAAGTGAATAGGTACGTGCTCATATAGAGACTGTTAATGTAAATAATCTATTTTTAAACTGAAGTTTTGAATATGACAAGATAAATGTTTTCTTAAAAATGGGAACTTGAGTGCTCGACATTTTATTTTTGAATAATTTGATTTCCTAACTTTCGAACCACATACTGCCTTTTTTTTAAGTAGAGCCACTGCCATCAGACCTGCATGACTTGGCAATATCTAAGTTATGGAGAAAAATTGTTGTCGGCCTTTTTTAAGGCTACCACTACCCATAACGATTGCCACAGATGGTAGTGTTACAACCGGTATAGATGGCGTAAAGTGCTCGCCGAAAGACGGAATACAATCCCAAATAATCCCATTACTATTTTAAAAGCGAAAGTTAATTAGAAAGGACGTATTTAATTATCATTTTTGTACTATGGTTGACAACGACGCGACGGCGATATCGAATCTGTTTGAAATTTTCCACTTTTTATTGGGAGACATTAATTGACAATAAGCGAAAACGACATTAGGATGATTGAGCCCGCGGGTAGATATTAGTAGGTACTCGTAGCTTGGCTTTTCTTCATTGTTTTGTGGTCGTATTACAAGTGATAAATGACTGGAATTTTTCATGTAGTCTCTTCATTATTGCCACAACACGTTGTGAGTGTTGCCATACGAATTTTATTATATTTTCGCGGGACAGATGTTTTACAATGCCCAAAATTTTGGTTTTTCATCGCAACATAGTACATACATGAATATATTCCGAACTCATTTACTCAATCTCTACTTGCAAAAAAAACTAAATAAGCAGTATCTAAGTTATGAAGAAAGAGTGTTGTCGGACTTTTTTTAGAGCTACCAGTACCTATAACGATTGTTACAGATGGTCGTGTTACAACCGGGATAGACAGCGTAAAAGTGCTCTCTGAAACACGAATACAATAACAAATAATCCCATTACTATTATGAAACCGAAAGTTAATGAGAATGGACGATATTTTATCTATTTTTATATATTTTGTAAGACTAACATTTTTTTAATAGTAGCCATTGACGCAGAGCCTCGTGGTCGGTGCCTATTTGATTCTAAATTCAAAACGAGCAAGATTATATCGCCTCGTTTATGGAAATGACAGATAAAAAAGGTAACAATATTGAATTAAGTAAAAAGGCGATGGAAATGTTTTTAATTGAACATTTTCAGACTCATATTTCATTTCCAGACGCCTGTTTCAAGAACATTAATGAGAAAATTATCGACATCAAAACTCATTTCAATTTCATCGTAAGAAATATTGTTTTAAAAGCTTTATTCGTTATAGCAGTATTTTATTACAGTAATAAATTGTTTATAGTGATTTGAATGCTTTTTTTTTCTTGATTTACTTTTGTTTAAAATATGTAGTAACCACTAAGGCAAAGCCAACAGGAAGGGTAATGGGTAGTCTTTGTAGGATTGCGTAAGTACACCGTAGCGTCCTAACTACTCAACTGACTTTAATGAATGAGTTGTCCGAATGAATACCTAACAAATATTATTATGTACATACAAACAGATACAGACAGTCGGATTATAGTTAAACTAGTTCTGGTTACTTGTTGATTTAGGGGACTTGTTTTTGTATAGTTTAAGAGGAGAACGAGCAGATGTGTTACCTGATGGTAAGTGAACACCGCTGTCCATGAACATCTGTGGCTCAAGGGTCATAAGAGCATTGCCGTCCTTCAAGTCTTTCCTCTAGAATCTATGATTGTTAAAAGTTACAGACTAAGCTATGTATGGGTAGACACATGCTTTGGAAACATGACAATTGCAATGATTCTGATTTAAAGTAAAATCTCATCATAGATTTTTCTCTATGGTCTCTTTTTTATGATTGGCATAAATAAGTCTCAATTTTTTTGTGAAACCTAGGCTTAACCAGTGAATTTGAAGGTTAATTAGTTACTTTCTTAATTAAAACCACGAATTAACAAAATTTTGTTGACAAATCTTTACTAATAATAAAGTTGAAGAGTTTGGTTGTTTGTTTGAACGCGCTAATCTGAGGAACCGCTGGTCCGATTTGAAAAATTCTTTCAGTGTTGGTTAGTTCATTTATCGAGGAAGGCTGTAGGCTATATATCATCACGCTACTATCAATAGGAGCGGAGCACCAATGAATAATGTTTTAAAAACGGGGGAAATTTTCACGCTACGGGCAATATAAGACGCAAACGAAGTTGCGTGGGTCAGCTAGTATAAAATATAAATCAACCTATCAGTAACCAACACGTAATGCACAGAATTTAAACAAAATATTCATTTTCCACAAAATACAGTGTTCATATAGTGCTTAGAGGTTTATTAACTAGAGTATTTTAGAAACTATCTAGAGCTAAGCCATTTTGAGCCTTATTACATGCAAATTTGGACAACTACATTACATAGGTATTAATTAGGGTTGTAAATACTTCAGATAACTTGGGGTGTTTCTTATCGTGGTTAGAAAGGGTTGACCGAATAGCGTTAGCTAAAACTCAAGAACGAATTTTGAAATGATGCAAACCAAAATAAATATTTCGGACATCTAACAAACAACGCCATCTAGTCCTATGCTAAGCAGAGTTTGTGTTATGGGTACTAGACAACTGATATAATTACATATATACTTTTTTTTTGTAAATTCATACATATTATACATAGAAAACATCCAAACTCCAAAATAAATACTTGTAGATCACACAAACACTTGGTCCAACCCAGGATTTGAAACCGAGACCTCAAGCATAGCAGTTGCATTCACTACCACTGCGCCACCGAGGCAGTATTGACCTTGACAGAGGATTTTTTTTTCGGAGATTTCGGACATCTATTTAACACACATCGCCATCTAGTCCCAAGCTAAGCGTGCTTGTGTTATGGGTACTAGACAACTGATATAAATACTTATATATACTTTTTTTTTTTGTAAATACATACATACTATACATAGAAAACACCCAAACTCCGAAACAAATATTTGTAGATTCCACAAACATTTGGTCCGACCCAGGATTTGAACCCGAGACCTCAAGCTTAGCAGTCGCATACGCGTACCACTACGCCACCGAGGCAGTCATTGATTGCGAGGCAGGATTGTTGACCTTGTATAATTTATAGAGTTGTTTTTTAAGTATTTAGACACAACGAATCTCGTTTCCATTGCGCGGAGGGTTATGGGTACAATCCTCACACATGACAATGCATTGTGAGATCTAAAAATGTATGTTCTGAATCTGGGTATGCATTATGTTCGTTTCATATACGTTTATAGAATTCTCGCGACAGAAGAATATACATATTGCGTAAGTTGTTTTTTTACTATTAAAAAGAAAAGAAAAAGAAACCGAACTTTAGTAATTCGACAAAAAAATGTGCTGTTGAAGCGTTTAGTTCTACTTTTCGTTGTTTGTTATTAAAAATACTCTATTTTCTTTCTTCTAATAACTATTAATATCTTTTATTTCTTCTTAATTGTTTACTTATGTTTATATTAATGAAAACTCAAAACAAATCCCCACACAAAAGACCTCTAAGATTTTTTTATAATTAAGGCGCCAGAAAAAAATTTACTAGCTTTTACCGGCGTATCTGAGTGTGTTCCTTTATGTTTATGTCAGTTACCGTGGTAAACAGTAGCTTATCTTTTCCCTCAAGTATCAAAGTATCTACATGTCAAATTTCATTGAAATCGGTACAGCGATTTAGCCTTAAAAGCGTTACAGAGGGACAGTTACTTTTGATTTTAAATGACATACTAACTTTCACGCGCAGCACCGCCCACGTGTGTGGTTATTGCAGCAAAGAGTAGCCTATGTCCTTCCTCAAAAGCCAAAGTATCTCCATGCCAAATTTCATGGTAATCAGTGCAGCGGTTCGGTTGAAAGCAGAACAGACAGATAAAGTAACTTTCGTAAAAATAAATAAAATTGGAGTGTCTGTTTGTAATATTAAAATAATCGCTTTCTACTACATGCATATGAATGTATATACGGTACACATACCAAAATATATATTTTTAAAATTTTTGTCTGTCTGTCTGCTTGTTCCGGCTAATCTCAGGAACCACTGGTCCGATTTGAAAAATTCTTTCGGTGTTGGATAGTCCATTTATCGAGGTAGGCTATAGGCTATATAGCCGTGATGATATATATCATCACGCTACTACTAATAGGAGCGGAGCACCAATGAAGAATGTTTCAAAAACGGGGGAAAATTTTCACGCCACGGGCAATATAAGACGCAAACGAGGTTGCGTGGGTTAGCTAGTTTATAATATAAAAGTATGGATTGTGGAGTATATGTTATTTAAGAACAAATGAATACATTTTTATCAATTATACTGATTTGAAATAAAAATTGATATATTATCAGTAGTTCACACAAATGGGTTCATGTTTATGTAAATGTTATCACCAACCTTCGCTTGATAACATTCAAACGACTTCTCAATGAGTACACTGTATTTCATTATGTTTAAATTTATTACCAGTTACTGAGAAAACACTGGGTTATTAATATAAAATAATTGCAATTTTATATATCTCACACACGGTCCTTTGATTCCAAACTGGGCAAAACCTGTAATATTGGTAGTTACTAGTACTAGAGGCTAATTAGTCTTTTAATCAAAACTACCAATTATCCATTGGTCGAAATTAGACCGTAATTAATTAATTTTTTAATATTACTTAGACTTCGCTGTCCATCTATCACCAGGCTGTATGTCATGAACCGTGGTAGACAGTTAAAATTCAGACATCAGAGATGATGTATTTCTGTTACTGCTATAACAACAAACATTAAAAACAGGATTAAATAAATATTGCTGTAAAAATACACCTAGACGCAGAACAATTGATCGTAATTTTGACAATATATTTAATAACCCAGGACCTCCGGTTTGGCCACCTAATGTAGCTATCCACTAGACCAACAGGCCTGTCACTGATCAATCTTATATAATAATTAATAACCTTTAAAATTTGAAAACGACTGTCTGATCCCAAACTGAGCGGCACTTTACTATGATAACTAAACTGCTGATAAACATCGTGGGTGGTCTGTAAAGTTACCGACCTAACGATAATACACGACATTTGTTCATATTTATTTTTTTACAAATTACCTCCTTGAACACAAAGCAATTCTCCCAGCGATGTACAATGCAAATGCAAAGATGCCTACATTCACTAGGTTTTATTAACGAGTGCTGCCATCTAGACGTTGAATTCGTAAGCTTTCCAGACCTGATTCTGACTCTTGGTCTCAAAGAATAGCAACACACTTGTATCTCTTTAATTGGAAGAGTCCATAGACAGAGGTAGTTTTTAACAACATCTGGCTCCATTTGTTTGCCTCATAATACCAAGGTGGCAGAGCCACGCTGATTGCAGTCCATAATGTCCCATTCCTGGACACGGGTCTCTCAGGAGAGACTTAAGGTCATACGTCACCACGCAGGCCGAGTGCGGGTTGGGCACTGGCAAGGTAACTTTGTGGCTACTCAATTTTGCCGTTGGATGTTTTTAAACCGCCCAAATGCCTCTAACTAAGCTTCACTACTGTTATCCTACGATAACAACTGGGACCAACTGCTTAGCGTGACCTCCGATTCACGGAGACGCTCATGTTTTCGTGCCACTAGTGATACCCATCTAGGTACCGACCGTGCCGTTATTGCTTAAACTCGGTGATTGTTTCTTATCACCGAGTACAACTGGGTTATGACTACCCTCTAAAAGAAGAAAAATCTAAAATGACAGCATTCGTGTTGCGTTATTGATTGCGGGATAAGAGGCCCAGTGATGCGGAAGCAGCTCTATAAGCCGCCATAGTGTGGTTCACCATGGAGCCCAGTGAGCTTGATGGCCACTACTCTTGGATTGTACCTATGCTTTACTTCAGGCAGAGTAGAGTCACAATATAAAAAAAATACCATCTGTCCCGACCTTTATTAAAGAGTCAAATGATTTTACGATCACTACATTTCCAATTTGAGTCTAGTGAATACGAAACAAAGTCTATAATTGAATGTATTGAGGATATGAATATCCCCAACACATCTCAGATATTCCACATAATCATTTAAGGCACGGGTATATTGAGTGTACCAGTCTCTTACAGTCTGGTGCTTACGAATCATTTAGTAATCTAAAAAAAGTTTCATACGCTTACGCAAGATCATTATACAGTTAAGTAAGCATTTAAATACAATGTAATAGTGTAAACATAGACTATTTTCTAGGTTAAGGCTACAGAAGAATCTAAGTGCAAATTGATTAGTTAGACTTTAAAAGTGCTATGTATTAATTTGTTTTTATCGATTTACTTATTATAGTCTATAATATTAAAAAAAAAACGCAATTGCGTCAGTATCTGCCCTCTTTATTAAATTCATTGAATAACTGACAAGATAGATATTATTTTGGATTTCAATAATCATAGTTGACAGTGTTCATAAACGCTGTCGGAGGCATAACACGCTCATGTCTCATAATTTGGTTGGTGATATAGGTAGAGCAAGATGATCTCGGAGTGAGCAGATGTCTCCGACTGCATTTGTGAATACTGACCCTCCTTCTTTTGCAGTCGGGTAAAAATGAACTAGCTTTTCGTTATTATAGAGTTCGATCTTTATGAATACATATCGGATTTAAATGCGGTTTTCATCAATAGAGTGATTCGAAGCTCTCGCCAATTTGACTTAATTTTTTATTATTTCACCGTCTGGGGTACTAGATACCGGGGAACCAGGTGCACCCAAGAAAGCAAACCCTGGAACCCCGACTTAATAAGTCCCCTAATGTTTTCCAGCATCAGATTATACGAAGTTCCACTCTCATCTACCTGTTTAATTACTGGCTTGAGTATTGGATCCGTGATAAGATTAAAGAATAATGACTTTAATAAATTACAACATTCCTAAAGTAAAAGAAATATTTATTTTAAGTCAATTAAAAGTAGATTGAATAAAGTTTTGAGATTACAGTTACATAATGTTCTATCAAGGAAAGTAAAAAAAGGTTTAAACAGTCTTACGCGCTATTGAATTCCTGAACTATTATTATACAGAAATTGTTAATTTATTCTTTAACTTTGTTCTCCTTGCCCTTTGAATTTCGCAATCCAAACATTAGTTCAACCCTATATATAGACTAGCTGATTTAAATAACATTTAAATATTAAGCGGCCAGCCCACTACGCAGAAAATATTATAGTGCACAAGTATGTGCGCAAACACAGGTGCACTCTCTGTTCCCTCTCTCTCATAATCCGATGGAACGGTTAACCGACACTACCGATGAGACATCAGGTGCAGGACCGATAGCTTCACGTGCTCTGAAAGGCGCAGGGGTTCAGACCCCAACTTCTAAACTACGAGCTGTTATTAAGTATTTCTATAATCAGTAAAAACTCAATAACTTTTGGCTCGACCCAGGATTTGAACCCGACACCTCTTGATTGGCAGTAGCATACTTCAACCGCTAGACCAATGAGGCAATTAAATTATCATATATATTATATATATGGTTATGTATTATATATTAAGTAAAACGTTGATATTGCAGACACTAGAATATTGTAGCATTATATTTTTGGTATGAATTTTTACTAACCATAGAATAACATACATACAAACTAACAAAGTGCTTCTAAAGAGTCTGACATAAATGATTTGTTATTATTGTACGAAGTCTAAGATAAATCACTGAAATTGTGTTACCTATGTCCATGATATCAAAAACGGTTATAAACACGCGCTTTACCATTTTTTGACATTAACGAAAAACATATCAGATAACTAGAAGTTGCTTACATTAAGTGCTCATCCTTATCTTCTCAGACGGAATACTAGATAAGTTAAAATAATTATTGTTTCAAGTTTCGCTTAAATTATCTTATTGTAGCTATTAAATACAGTCGTATATTTAGTTCTCCAACGGTGGTTTAGAAATCTATATTAATATGATATGCTTTCACGGCTAAATCGCTGTACCGATTCCAATGAAATTCGGCATGGTGATACTTTGATTCTTAAGGAAGGACATAGGCTAGCCTATACCGCGATAACCGACATGCATGCTAAAGGGGCCGCGGGCAAAAACCAGTTCATAATTTTAATATACAATTGATACTCGGCAAACGAAATTGAAGAGGTAGAACAAACATTCCCCGTAGTCGAATACGGTCGGTTGCTATACTCTGAACATAATGATAGTCCGATTTAGCAGTCTACAGTTTTAAGAAAAAATATTTATCCATTTGAAGAGCCCCAGAAGATATTCTACGCTTAAAAAAATGAATTAGTCTTATCTTAATCCACTTCAAAATTACCTTCGGCAACTCGCGATCTATTAATAGATCATAAAGCCTCTGGCAGTTTAAAAATATTATTAATATAAACAGGCTTGTTCATCTTTGAATAAATTTAATTAAATTAGCCGTTATGTATATAGATTCCATATAAGTTTAGTTGTGAAACAAAAACACACAAAGTTTCATTACAGGTAGACAGATGGCGAAAGTTAATTAATTCGGATTACTAACATCCATCCCAAATTGCAAAATGTCAGCGAACGATTGAGTGTGGCAAATTTATGTAGGGTTTACGTTAATGTCCATTTTTGCATCTGGTAACTCCCATGGTGTTTGTTAGTCCCGTTGTTTATTAAATAAATATGGTAATTTGTCCACTTGTAATTTAGCATTGCCAACGAATGGTCTTAAATCTCATCTAATCTTACCTTTAAACGAGCAAGTCTTGTGTATAAATATATTTAGATATATTTATAATCCGAATCTCGGAAACGGCTCCAACAGTTTTCAAGAAATTTAGGGTTTCTTAAACAATAAATCGATTTAGCTAGGATTGTTTTTAGAGAATTTACCGGTCACCAGGTACTTTGATTGGAGGTTTCGTTTTACTAAGTTCTACCAAATAATATATTTGTTCTTTTTGCAGAAATCAAGGCTTGAAACTACTGCCATGATTTTTGAAAAAAGAAAAAATATTTAAATTTCTATAAATTATTTTCAAACTGTCATTTTAGCTTGCATGAAAACAAAAGCCAATACATTTGTCTTTGAACCAACACGTTCTCTTGCTATTTAAACCTTCAAGAAAAGAGTTTTTTCAATCGTGAATGCACTTGTGACTACCGAGCTTGCAGGTCTCCATAGAAGGTTTATATATTATCTACTAGCTGACAATAATATACAAATCTTTTTCAAGAGAATCATCCAATTTGGTGCTGACGATTGGAAGTTGTGCGCGTAGATACATTTTGGTGATTTATTTTATTTATATAGATTATTATTCATGGAATACTGGGCAAACGAGCAGACGGATCGCCTGATGGTAAGCGATTACCGCTGCCCATGGACACCCGCAACACCAGAAGCGTCACAAGTGCATTGATGACTTTGGGGATGGGGAGAGGGAGGGAGGGGGGTTGGGGTTGGTGTATGGGCCTCCGGTATCCTCACTCACTCGGTGAAACATAGCGCAAACACTCTACTCTGCCTATGGCATGAGAATGATTAAAGAGTATTGGTCACCACAGTTATGGCAATGCAGACAATGCAACTGTGCAGTACACATGCTGAACATTTTGGCAACCTATAGTCCTTTTTCTACGTTATTGGGCTTCTAGTGTTCGTTTGGTCACTCAGCAAGAGACACGAAAGAAAGAATGTTGTCATTTTAGGTTGGTCTTCTGTGTGAGGGTAGTACAGCCCCAGTTGAACCGGCCCGTTCGTGCTGAAATCATAGCAGCTCTACTAAGTTCAATTAATAAATATTTTCGGACAGAAATAATAAATATTTCGGACATCTAACACACAACACCATCTAGTCCCAAGCTAAGCAGAGCTTGTGTTATGGGTATTAGACAACTGATATAAACACATATATAAATATACTTTTTTTTTGTAAATACATACACATTATACACAGAAAGCACCCAAACTCCGAAACAAATATTTGCAGATTATACAAACATTTTATCCGACCCGGGAATCGAACCCGAGACCTCAAGCACAGCATTCGCACACGTTACCACTGCGCCACCGAGACAGATGTTTGAAAGATCACCAAGCGATTCATCTCATTGTTTACCTCTATATCATAAAAGTAATAAATATTACGTGCAGACAACTTGATCCTCTTAAACGAAGACTGCGACTACACCAAAAGCGTTCCCGCAAAAATTGAATTAACAACTTGACATTATGACATCTTTGTAGGGGGAAAGCAAATTACATTTATCAGTGTACTGTCAGATTCTGACGGCAACAGTCGGAAAGTAGGGAACGAAAATTGTACTTTGTCAGCCTCCGAGTTCCGAAATCGTCAGTGTACCACTGACGATCTATTAACTTGTTAATTCTATTTGGCTCACCGTGCCAGTTATTTTTGACACTAATATCCGAACTCGAACGAGAAACTTACATTTTCTGGACATATATGTCATTTGGAAGACCTCCTTCAAGTATAGCTTCATTAGAACTTATTTCCAACAAATATGTTATGTAGTTACGCCATGTAGAAAAATTTGTGAGATTTATTTTTTGTTGTATTATTATTATAATAATATTATTATATTATTGTATATTCCAATTAAATAATGACTTCGTACTCCAAATACACAAGAGAATCAATTTATCCTATTATATCCTATCATACTATCGTTGTTATTATGAATGTGTAAGTTCGTGAGGATGTATTATTGTTTTTTAATCTTTCACGCAAAAACTACAGAATGAACTCATTAAAAAATTTACAATAATATAGGTCATACATCAAAATAATATATATACATACTACTTTTTAACTGACTTCAAAAAAGGAGGAGGTTATCAATTGACTGTTTTTTTTTAGTTTTTATGTTTGTTATGTTACCTCATAACTTTCGACTGGGCCAACCGATTTTAATGATTCTTTTTTATTTAAAAGCTGATGCTTCCCATGTGGACTTATTTCAATTTGGTCCAGTTCTCGATCGGTCAGTAGTCGGTCTTTTTTCTTAAAATTTTGTATTATTACCTTGATATCCGATATACACGGGCGCAGTCACAAGCAAAAGCCAGTTATAGAGTAATTACACCCAGACCCAGAACAAATGACCGAACTCACTGTCTGTAGCTATGACCAGTTAAAATTCAAGATAGTATATGTTTTTTCAATATGATTGATCCAATACTTTGATTGATATACGCGTTATTTTTTTTCTCATTAACATTTAATTTAAAAAAAAAATCGACGTGTTGCACTCCGGGAGTGCCGGCAGAAGTGAAAACTTGAATATTAACGTTGTGCATTTTTGATATTTTGGAATGGTTAGAGAATAATTTTGTACGAATTGCTTTCATTATCAGTATAAAAGTACTATTATTTATGTGGTGGAATACAATATTCATTTATTGCGCTATCGTACACAAACATGACAATTTATATTACATACACACACGAACATTCGCGCAAGCGCCCTGCGCCGCCTGTCCTCTCTCCATCCGTCTTACGAATTTTTATTCAGGTCACGTGACCTGACGCGAGTTTATACGTCCTCTCTCCATCCGTCTTACGAATTTTCGATCAGGTCACGTGACCTGACGCGAGTTTATACATTTTTACCCATTCCAAAAAAGTACACAGCGCCGCTAAAGAAGTTTTCACTTCAAAAATTAAACAAGTACTTTTTTTAAGGTAATTTCAGACCATTTCCATAACCTATTTCCAGTTTAACCTAGAGATAGGTTATTAACAATGTCAGAATCACAAAATACTGGACCAACAGTTTTATATGATGCCTGAAAGTTTCAGCGATATAAAAGGAGAAACAAATCGCCAACTATTTATTAGTTTGGTTATGTCTGGATGTAAAATAAAAGCCTCAACATGTTTATTTGGCTTACTGGACTATATTTATTCAGTTAATCTAGTGATTGATATAATTCAATGATTGATGTTTGTACTTCATCTCATTTTTTTTCTATAGGCTATTATCGAGTGTTTAGGTCAACTAATTTTTCTGGTAAATGCCGTTTCTTTGTTTCTTAGTACACTAAAATATACCGTCTATTTCGTGAGTGTGTTTGTAGCAAGTTTTTCATGGAACATGAAATGCCTTTTTTTGTTTTCGTCTTGCGGTAATCACCAACTGGTGGCATGTCGGACTCGAACCGACTAAAATCGTACGCCGTCTCGGGTACTAGGAGCCGGGGAACCAGGTGCACCCGAGAAAAGAAAACACTGAAACCCCGACGTACCTCGGACCACCTACAGTTTGTAGATGGCCTCCTCCCGTGTGGAAACCTCGATGTTTCCGTTGGTGTCCCCAAAATAAGGGGCGCGAGCTTGCCGCCGCAATAACGGCATGCCCAGGAACATGAAATGTCTGACTATACTCCATAGTCACATAGTTGTGAGTCACGTCGATACAGTCATGTTCAGCGTATATGACTTACTTATGGATATGACTGTGTAATGGCATAAATGGCAATTGTTTTTTTTTTATTAAGGCCAGGCTTTGTTTGTGACAATTTTAGATACTCTGCATTTAACGTAGAAAGCATTTTTTATGTACAGTCCTGTACAGAGTACTTGCACGGATCATACTTTTAGAAAATTAAAACGACACATGTAACAATGTATAACTTTACGACGGACACTAAAACTTTCAAGGACAAAGAAAATGGTACAAGTAGTTGTTAACTATACGTACATACAAGTTTACACATGTATACAGTACAGTCGTCAACAGTAATTAAACTCGTTAAGTTGTTTCGTCCGTCTCACGCGAGTATGCCTGTTGACTGGGGGACAGGAGTGACGTCATCCTAGTATAAATAACAGGGTCGTCACTAAATATTTTTGTACATTTTAAGAAAATTGCTTTATTACCCTTGAAAGAAAAACAGTTTTATTTTAGTGATATAATTCTATGATTTTAGGCGCAATCTAAGTGAAGCTTGTATTGTAGCATTTGTAACATTGATAAACATACATACATAAATATTTTCTCTTACAAATATCAGACTGATATAAATCTACAAATAATATTATTCGCAGCAAAGTATGATTTATTGCGTGTCAGTAGGATAATTATAATTTATTTTATTTATTCATTTTAATAACCACATATATAAACATTACGCTCTTTTTCGTTACTTCTTCGGAGTAAGCAGAGAAGGCCCGTCACTTGTTTACCATCTAAAACCTCACAAACTTTTTGAATAGTAATTTAACACAAATACATAGAAATAGAACGACACTACTAACCTACTCCTAACTTCAGAACAGCCCTAATTAAAATGAGGTTATGTTCTTCTTGGTCAGCTCCTAACGATCATCCCATTAACACATTTCACTAATATACACTGTTACTGTTTCTACTGTTTGTTTTGTTTTTTAGTTTACTATATTGAACGATATTGTGATACTCTCTAATAGTAATAGGGCCTTTAATTTATGATATTATAAATCTTTGCCGTTATCGTAGAGATACGATTAGCTGTCACTATGTTAACTAGATTTGCGGACTTAACTTTCGACAGCCCTACTGTCCCTTAAGAGTCATACGTCACATTAGTTATGTACCCAACTGTGGTCCGTAAACTGAATTATCTCTTCTGTTAGCCCTTTAGGGTTCTACAGTACAATTGAACTCAATGGCACTATAAATTACGAATTTATTATCGGCTTAGAACCCTTTGCGCGACGAATCTTAAGTTTGATTTAGCTTCGAGGAAGGAATATTTGAAAATAATTTCCAGGAGATTTAATAAGTAAGTACTTAGTATGTTTTACTGATGGAAATTTTCTTAACTTAAATAAGCCGCAATGGAGACTAATAGGTATATATTTTATTATAATATTGGTTTATGTAAAGGTGGTACTTTGTTATGGATATATTTTATACTCAAGTTTCAAAGAGATTTTATTCATGACCTTATCATTTTAGTTTCGAAGTCTCGGTTTGATGTATTGGTTTTAGCTTTCTAAAATACGAGCTTCAGACTTGTGTGTAGGTATTTGGCATGTAATAGAAGTAGTGTGTAACTTACGTTCTTTGCTTTACCTTTATAAAACACAAGCTTCTGGGTCCCTTTTCAATCATGCTCGGCACCTGTTCTACTGGTCTACTTTGGATGGCTAACTATCCTATCTTAAAATCGGCTGAAGGGATTCAGAGTTCATGGTGAGCAAGAATGTGATACGAGAATTGCATAAAGTAGATTTCTCAGTTTTATAAGTTTTGAGTTCAGTTTACTGATTTTAAATACGCTTTGACAAGTTTTAATCAAAGTTATCTTAATATATAAACAATTTTACTACCTTCTAATTGTCGTTAGTTAACTTAAAAATAGTTTGTGATTTTGATTACATATAGATTTACATGTTCATAATGCTTTTTTTTTATAAAGTTTTTAATCATTTTTCCTTTTCTATAGAGCAAATAAATTGTATTTCAATTAATACTAATAATCATACGTTTTAGGCTAAGACAGAAACCTTTTCGATATCTATAATAATATTATAAAGCTGAAGAGTTTGTTTGTTTGAACGCGCCCCAATGAAGAATGTTTACAAAACGGGCGAAAATTATTACGCTACTGGCAATAGTAGACGTAAACGAAGTTGCGAGAGTCAGCTAGTAAATGAAAATACTATTGAAATCAGTTATTTTTAAGGACCTAATATTTTAAATTGTGTCAGTATAACAAAGCGTTTGATATTTAATATAGTTTTGTCGCCGATTATTTTACAAACGACCAATCTTCGTTAATAAGTACATGTTATTTTTAAGGTAAATATTAGTTACAGAGATTGCGTGTAGCCAAATATACATAACTTCGGGTTAACGATGTTTTTGTTCGTGTTATAACAATATAAGTGTAGCATGCCTTTAATATATTGGTCATGGAGAAAACATGACTAATATCGTTGTAATGAACGAATGAACAAATATTAAAAGTTTTGCAAGCGTGGCTCTCCCACGGAATGTATGCTATTTACAGTCATTGGAGATTCAACTTAAAATTGATAGAAAACAATAAGTGATACAAACTTTTGAGACAAAATGTACGTGTATAGAGAAATCATTACTAATGCTATCTAAATAAAAGTTTACAACGCCATTTTGCTTGTGTTACTGTACATTACTATTTGCTTTTATTACAAGAAGTATTTCTACATTGTTCCAGTAATATATCACTATGGTATTACTCAGAGCTTAAGTAAATGTATTTTACTATACATTTACTGTTGAACACAAGCCTTTTAGGTAAAATGAATTTGTTCTTACTCACCCAGTTATACTGAGGAAATTTTGGCAGGATTTTACTGTTCGAAATTTGAATTTGATTTTTTTTTACCTTTTGCTATAATGACGTTTGACATTGGTTTCTTAACGATTTATTTTATATTTAGAAGTTTGATTGGTAAAATTTTACATAACTTGTACAGTTTTGGCCAGATTTTACCGATTTTTTTAAAGTTATCGGTTTAGTATAAAAAGTTTTGAAATGCTCGGGACGGGTCTTATTTCGGTATGAAAAGGGTTAAGGTCAAAAGTCGCTGGCCTACTCCGTACGCTGTACCAGTATTTATTATTCAAGACTACGAGGATTAAATTTACTGATTAGGTCTATTTTAGTACCTGACAGAATCCTACAATTATAACCAAGTGTCTCTGACTGAATCGAACTGAGTGAATGTGTGTGTGTGAGTGTGAGTGTACCTTTTACTTACGGATGAAAATTTGCCTAGTTTTAAATATTTTTTTGATATGAAGATTATGTGTCGTAAATATTATATTATATTCTCATACATTACAGTTTAATACCAAGCTACGCAAAGCGTATGCTATGGTAGATAGCCCGACTACTGATAAAAATACTTATAAATTTCCAAATACACTAAGCCATAGAACTAATTATTGTGTTCATAACACATAGATTATTTCTGGGTGCAATTTGAATTTGGGTGGCTTTGGAACAGGTCCGATAATAATATATTTAATAGCTTTTATTACCCGTTATAATCGCTCAATCAAGAGTTTAGAGCAATCGATCAAATATGTATGCTGGTTAAGACCGCGAGTAAAGTAAGAATCTTATTCAATGGATATATATCAGTCAAGGACTAGATAGACATTCTGTACTTGAATAAAGTATAAAAGCTAAAGAGGCCTTTGTTGGAAAGCTTGTTAATCTTAACGCGTTAATCGAGAAATAATTTTGATGGGAGAACCATACTTCGGCATAAATAAGTTAGCTTGGTGTACCGGTAAAAGCACGAAACGCTTAAGCGATTTGTTTTGCGTATACCTGACAGGTTTGCCTGTACAATTGAACTTTAGGATGTGAACCGCAGTCGTGAGCGGCTTGGCGACCGCTTAAACCACTAGGACAGCCGTGCAGTCACTACACTACACTTACAGTTTTTCCCTAAAACTCATGCATTTTTTTAGTTTCAGCACAATATCGTTGCACCTTTAAGTATATTACACTACATTACTAAGATAAGGACTATTTCTATTCACATACAACCTATGGGCGCTGTGTTTATTTTATAAGCATGTTCAATTTTTTTTACTGGGCCTCCGGTTTTTCAATCACCAACGAAACACATCAGTGCGAACCACCCCAACGGATTCGTTCGTGCTTAAAATCAACGTGGTTCCAATTTCCAATTTCCCCGAACCATCTAAAATTAGGTAGAACAATTTTTTGCTCTAGAGTGCTCTTGTTGGATTATCCATAAATATGTGTACTCATCAGAAATGCATGTAATATGCAAATAGTATGCCAGATTTTACTATCTCACTCGAGTAAATCTATTTTTATTATTTCGAGAAACCACTGAAGGCTTATCCATTAAAAAACCAATTTCTCTTCGTCGTAACATAGATTTTACCCAGATCCGACATTAAATTTCCCTGTTGGCTTTATTATCTGCATGTTCACGACAAGAAGATTTATATGCAGTTTCCAGATCCTCCTGGCGAATGGGACTTTACATTAAACTGACTGTTTATCAGGCATTTTCTGTTCTTTAACGTACTGAGACCTCTCAGATTGCTTTGTGTTCAACCAGACAATTCGGGTACGAATGAATTAGCTTTTACATGTTGTGGGAATACACCTGGCTATTTTAATGAACAGTCCTTATTCTTATGGGAATAGAAATTACTTTATGTTTTTGTCTCTTCGTCTCTTTTGTTTTTTTTTTTAAAGGATGTGTACAATTCTACTTAGCTTAGGGTGAGAGAACGTGAGTAAAAAAAAATTTTTCAGGATTATCTTCAATACTGGTGCCCTGTGTATGTATGTGTGTGTGTTTATGTATGTGCTCGCGTGCTTGTGTGTGTATATAAATGGTAATGAGATGTAAAGTGTTAATGTGATGTGTGGTACGGCTCGTAACAAGTAAACATACACATTGCTACGTTACAACCTTTGCAGTACGTGATTTTCCGTTTCCGGCAGACGGCGCATTGGCGCTTCAGTCCGTCTGGCTTTCCGGGCTTGATCACGTCGTACTGCGCCGGGTTAACATATTTTATTATTTGTTTCTAACATTGTTGCCATGTTGGGATTGAAAAAGCACTTTTTACTAGCATTCTTCTGCTATTGCTTAGCGCTGTAAAATAGTTTTGTACTATGTAATGAGCATTTGACATTTCACCGATAACTAACCGACAATGAATTAGCATTTTTTAGTATGCAACAAATTTTACAAATAATTATTTATATCAATGTAACCGTCTTAAATTAGACATAACAATGGCAAATCTAATTTTCTTCAACAAAGGCTTATTATAATAATAGGCAAATGTACAATACGCAATTCCCTTTGTATGTATGTAAGAATATTATCTATTCATTATACCGTTACCTATATGCTTATCTTAAATTGTAACCTGATTAATTTTAAAACTAAAATAATTTATCTACAATTAAAATAACTCTACTATTACTTACTACACTATTGATGTTAACCATTTAGTTCGAAGATCAGACGCCTCACCAGGACATGAGTCGCCACCTGACCTAAAGATTTTATTTATTTCTATTATTTTAATTCTTTCTCATTATCTCTACAAAATTGTTTCGATATTACGTTAGCGCTACCTTAACTATTACGATTAAAGCCATTTATTGACTTCCTCGGTGGCGTAGTGGTAACGTAAGAGACTGCTAAGCTTGAGGTCTCGGTTTCGATTCTCGGGTCAGAGAAAATGTTTAATGATCTGCAAATATTTGTTTCGGAGTTTGGGTGTTTTCTATGTATAATATGTATGTATTTACAAAAAAAAGTATATAAGTATTTATATCAGTTGTCTAGTACCCATAACACAAGCTCTGCTTAGCTTGGGACTAGATAGCGCGTGTGTGTTAGATGTCCGGAATATTTATTATTATTTATTAACAATTAAAATACACCGCGTGGCTTTCTGAAAATCGAGATGCGTACTAAGAGCCTTTATTACTGGGGTTCAACCGATGTGACCGTATTTCTGGGTTAGCTTTGGGAACGATTTTACTACATTTTCCTTATCCAGCATGCAATCATTCAACCGCAAGACATTGTTTTATTCCAATTTTCTACCGATTGCATCAATAGTTGTTCAGCTCTTAATTAAATCCGGCCCGGATTGAAAATGTTTTAAATTTAAAGGCATTTAAATTTAAATTAGGAAGAAAATGAATGAATGGAATCGATACTTAATTTACAATTTAATTGCATTAGTCGAAGCGTAATTAAGGCCATCGGGTATTTGAGAATGAAATAATATATTTTATAAATAAAAGACCGAATTTGTTTACACGGAGATTTTGTTTCCAGTTTTTATGGATCTTAAATATTGTTAGGTATATTTTAGTGATTTACCTGTGTGTAATAAGAGTTTTGTATTGTGTGAATCAGCAACCACCTAATCACAAGTCTAACCTTCTCGAAAAAACCTACGAAAGTTTTCATTCTCTTTTCACTATTTTAGACTTCACAATTACTTTTATTTATAACTAGCTTACCCCCGCAACCTCGTATGCGTCTTCTATTGCCCGTAGCGTGAAAATTTTCCTCCGTTTTTGAAACATTCTTCATTGGTGCTCCGCTCCTATTAGCATTAGCGTGATGATATATAGCCTGTAGCCTTCCTCGATAAATGGACTATCCAACACTGAAATAATTTTTCAAATCGGACTAGTAGTTCCTGAGGTTAGCGCGTTCAAACAAACAAACTCTTCAGCTTTATAATATTAGTATAGATAGTATAAAACCCACCTTACAAACATAACGTTTGCATGTGAATTTTAAATTACAATTTCGCCAAAAGAAATCAAATATATTAAGGAAAGTTTAGTTGTCTAAAAATACTAAATACCTACACTAACACCAAAATAATTCTGTGGAATGTTTTGGGTGCCTAATGAAGAAAAACAAAACACAAAAATATAATAAAACATCACGACAGATATATATTAACAACCAGCATTGTAGTTCCTATTCAGCTTATTGGAATATAAATTGACAAATAATAGCGACTGGTGCGCCTTTTGAATCAGCACAATGAAGAGCTTTGAGAGCTGTCAACGATCCTTTAGAGATTTGGTAGTCCTATTATTCCCCTAGTAGAGACGATGGAGCTGACTTTATACCTAGACAATACTCCACATTTACAGGAAGTTCATCTTCACGACAAGATTAAAACGATTACAGAATACTCGACCTTAGTGAAATTATTAAACCTCTTTGCTTCTGGGTTTCATGTATATATATTTTTTTTTTAAAAAGCTTCATATTGCAAACTTCGGTGTTCTATTCACAGTGGTATTTTGTATTACTGTCAGTATTTTATAAACTAAGTCCAATTTTGTTCTTTTGTGCTAATGCTTTTTGATATTTTTGGTATTTCCGGGTCAATCCGATCTTACAATCTTTCAAAAAAACAGGTGTACCACCCAGCCCTACAATGCATAAATTGTACATCATTAATAAGAAAAAGTTTGAAACAGTATAACTCGACGATGTAAAAGCTTTAATAAAATTTATATAACATACTAGCTGAACCCCGCGATGCTACCCGCGGTACGACTATAACCGCGGGCAACGCCGCGAGGCGAAGCTATATCTTTATAAACTGTAGCTTATGTGTTATTCTAAACTATAAGCTATATTACTGTAAAGTTTAATCAAAATCCATTCAGTAGTTTTTACGTGAAAGAGTAACAAACGTCCATCAATTACAAACTTTCAAGTGAACCATAGATTGTTATTTTTAATGGTATCATAATGAATGTTAGTAAAGTCGTTAACAACCAGGATATATTCCTAATGTGGGAGTTATGTTCCAAAATATCGGATCAAATCTAGAATCATTCAATTCCATTTAGTCGATTTCCGATGTGTCTTTGGTATTCTAAGTTTATAAATGTATTAAATAAGTAATTGATAGAAGTACGGGTGCGTCACTATTCTTACATGTCATAATAAGTGTCATTAATATCATAACTCCACATTTGAAACTATTGGAAATGAATGCATATCAAATATTTTCCATGATATAATTATGAAATATATTAATATGTACGTAAGTATTTTACATAAAAAGGTACATAAAAACAAGATTTTCTAGGTAGTAAAGACACGCTGATTTCCGCACCAACGGATCGGCTCGACCGGGCAGTACTACCCTTTCACAGAACTACTACCCAAAATGACAGCATTCGTACTGTCGTGTTACGTTGGTGAATGCGCTGCACTGGTGCATTCACAATAAGTATGGTGCCTTCTAGCATAATACAAAATACAGATCCACAATTGAAAATGTAAATCATCATCATCAGCCTGTTGCAGTCCACTGCTGGACATAGCCCCTCCCAAGGAACACCACAGAGCCCGGTCTGTTGCTTTTTGCATCCAGTCGCTGCCAGCTCTCCTTTGCAAGTCATTCCGCCATCTGGCCAGAGGGCGTCCCACACTACGTTTGCCAAGACGCGGTCTCCACTCTAGAACGTGCTTACTCCAACGGTTGTCAGTTCTGCGACATATGTGACCAGTACATTGCCACGTCTACCTACTAACTTTCAGAGCTATGTCGGGTCACCTTGGTTCTCTGATGAATTTCTTCGAATTTCTGAAAATGTACAAATACATGCATTTCTTAAATGTGTGCTTCTTTAGTAGTTTTCCTTTATCATATAAGACCGCTGATATTCTTATCGTCTATGCACTGACCACTATACAATATAGTAATAAAAGTATTTTGTCCCCAGAAGAATCGGTGCAAGAGGCCTTTTCGAACGATTCAACTCGACGAAGTACAGGAAAGGATACAAAAATGACAGCTCACGACGATAATATGATAGTTGGTAAGTGTCTATCTACAAGACGTCTTTATGTTTGCTTTTAAAAATATTTTTACGCAATGGAATATAATATTAAATGCAATGTGAGTAATAGTGTTTAATGTCGAATACGCGATCAGAGGTTTTTTAAGAGGAGATCTATTACAAGATCACAGTAAAAATATATGTATGAGATGAATCGTACTGACATGAATCGATCACATTAAATCCAAATATAAAGTACTAGCTTTTGCCCGCGGCTCCACCTGCTTGTTTGTCGGTTATCATCGTAAAGAGTGGCCTATGTTCTAACAAAGAAATCAAAGTATATCCATGCCAAATTTCATTTGAAGTCGGTGCCAGTTTAGCCCGGTTTAGTTGAGATTTTGATATGAATTTATAATATTAATATAGATGTTTATCTTGACTGTGATCCTGTAAAGTAACATATTATCCAAATCAGTAAACTTGTATCTAATCTAGCAGCATTGCAGAACTTGACATCAATGTCATAAAAGAAAGCGTCTTTGACAATTTTTGGAATTAATTTAGTAGCACAATTATTTACCTTGCACTCATTTTACGATTATCTATTAATATATTTTAATGGTCAGTTGGAGAATTATGAATTACTAATCACTGTGATTAACAACTAATTCATTGTTAATGTAAATAGTAGCTGTTTGCAAATAATTAAATAGTGGTAGCGGCGATTAACGAACTTCTGTTGCACGATAGCGCTAACTTTCTTAGCTGTGTGTTAGTCTAGAAGTCTATACACTGTAATAGAAAGTATCCAAAACTACATTTCTTTTCAAAGCATCGTACAGCTTCCTTTTTTAAATAAACCTACCCATAACATCAAGACAGTTAACAGACCAAACACACTTACTATTCAAGCTATTACATTAAATAAAAAAGTATGATAAATATGAAATAAACTAACGAAAATACCTGACACGTTTTTTATGAGCGTAATGTTTTTGGCGCCGTAATCAGATATTCCGCTGTCATAGGAAAGTTTACTCAATGAATCATACCCAACCCGTCGCCTCAAACTATTTCTTTGTTACATTATAGACAGTATTCATATATTTTAAGCAATGTGTCGGTCCATTAATACCAATGTTATAATGTGGAGTTTATCATAGAGTTTAACATTTGAAGGTCATCGTCTTGTTGCATTGTTTTAATATAAAGTTGATTAATCACGTTTTAATTTTGCCTTTGTTGTGTGTATAGTTTCGCTATTGTTGTAGTTATATTTATTACTAATTGTAAACATATGAATCATAATGAGGTTAGGCTTATTTACAATTATTTATTAATACGTGAAACAAAAACTTTGTATCCCTTTTTGAGACAAGGAAGACGAGGAGTGCAAACAGATAAAAAAAAGAAAATACGGTCCAATTTCGAGCATTGGGCGACTGCGGCAAAGCCAAAAATAGGTAATGTATGTATGTTCATCTGTTCCCTCATAGTTCCTCAACTACTTATTACAACTGGAACTGGAAAAATGAGGTATCGTTAGAAGCGTCTTGATCGTCCGCTGGATACAGGCTAAATGACGTGTAACTGAATCTGATGTGGCACAATTTACCGGTAATAAAGTACTGTGTTAAAAAATATTTAGAGTTACATAGTATGTATAAAGACTTTACTTATACACTTAAAAATATATATATTTTATTAGCATTCGTAACTTTTTCCATATTTATTCGATAATGAAAGTAATTTTTTGCTAAAGCCTGTGTCGTTCTCAGTAGAGTCAAAAGCACAGAGGGATTGTTTATAACTAAAGTTTAACAACGCGAGTTTATTCTGATAATCTTGTTTCATAATTTATAAGCGTCGTTTTTTGTCGTAGTTAGGTCTTAGTTTTAACTTTTTTATTGTCCTAACTAGTAGAAAACGTTTAAAATAAATATAAATAAATAATAAATAAATATTCCGGACATCTAACACACAACGCCATCTAGTCCCAAGCTAAGCAGAGCTTGTGTTATGGGTACTAGACAACTGATATAAATACTTATATACTTTTTATTTTCGTAAATACATAGGGTAACACCGGGATAGATGCCCCACTTTTTGAAAAACCTTCATAATTTTAAAAATATTAATTTTAAATAGATAATTTCTGTGCATGTAGCTAGCTCAGTTATTTAAGTTGTATTATTATTTGTTTTTGCTAACCTATTAATTACAGATTTTGTAAAATGTAGGTTTCTGTGAAACCCTTTTTTTTGGGATAGACGCCTTCCTGTATGGATAGTTGCCCCACCATGAAAATAACAAGGAGGATAGATGCCTGCAGTGCGGGATAGATGCCCTTCATACTGTGTAAAACAGCAATTCTCCAAGAAACATGGTTTGAATTATGAAAAACATTTATTTTAAGATGATACAAACAACCATAAATAAATTTTAAAACTATTTGCTCAACAAAAGTATTAAATCTTAGTTTTTAATATTAATTGTTAAGTTTCAACAAACATACTTACACTTTTTTAAATTAAATATTATTTATCACCAAGAATAATTGGGTCGGCTACTAGTTCTTTGTGAAATAACTGAATATCAGCTATTATATGGAGCGGCTGGCATCAGACCTCCGCAATCCTGCGGGTGAACTGAATTTGAAGGTCGAACTAGTAGCCATTATATTTGAGGGCACTGACATCTCAATAATGATTGTCCTAAGGTGTTCATGACAACCGGTACCGACGGCTTAAAGTGTTCCTAGGCACGGGTGGGAAACACCGCCATCTTCCGTAAAACTTTTATAATAAAAACCCAACAGCAGTCCGACCCGAAATTCGCACCCGTGACCACTTAATCGGCAGTCGCTTGCGCCAAAATGTGAAGTTTTCCTAAATAAAAATACCTAAAGAGCTAAATCAAATCTCGTAATATTCTATAGTATTTCGTAATCACGTTATATTTTTAGCAACAAAACGCCTGCGCATGATTCTAGATGGAATACCAAATCATCAGAATATTTCGTTTACCCCCAAGGATTTTTTATTCATTTCATCGAAAGCTGACTGTAATTGTACAAGAACATATATGGGTACACATGGTGTATGGAGGGATAGATGCCCTTAGGGGCATCTATCCGTCCTTAGGGTCATCTATCCCTCCAAAAATCAGGGCAACTATCCTTTTTGACAGGGATAGATGCCCAGCTATTTTTTAAATAAATTAAAAACAAAATAGCAACTATTTACATTTAAACGCATCCTTAATGAACCAGTGTATTGACGTAATAAAAAATATAACATAATTTATTACTACTTATAAAGTTATACAACGTTAAAATAGTAACTTTGAAAAATTCTACGTGTTAGTGAAGCTCATTTCGAATATAAATATACACATGAGCAAAACAAATCCTCAAAGCACGACAGCTCATGGATAAATTAAGTACAGGGTGACAGAGGTACCTACTTATACTATTAATTCTTAGTTGCGATTTTGGGAAGTTAGGTTTCTTGGATGTGAGGCATCTATCCCGTTGCGGCATCTATCCCGGTTTTACCCTACTTATTATACATAGAAAGCACCCAAACTCCCAAACAAACGTTTGCAGATCATACAAACATTTGGGAAATCGGGAATCGAACCCGAGACCTCAAGGTTAGCAGTCGCATACGCTACCACTACGCCACCGAGGCAGTCAAAAGAAAGGTAGCATATAACGAGATATAATTAGGTAATCTTTAAAAACGTGATTGACTTGAATTCGCCTAAATTATGATGAATAATCATAAGTTGTGAACTTTATCATAAAATTTACTGCCATATCGGTTTATAAAACACAAAGGTATTTTCTCCCAGCCAGCGAATAAAAAAAAAAGGAACTTGAGAGGTGTCAAGGGACACCCGGATGGAACGAAGTTCGAAATAGAAAGACGAAACGAAAATATCTGGCTTGCTTTCTATAAGAGAGATAGAGACAGAGAGAGAGACAGACAGACAGAGAAACATGCGCACGCCGCACGGCTTACAATAGCTTACTTTAACAAAAAGTGTCGTTACCAGCCTATCGTAGTTCACTGCTAAACTTATTTATTGATATATTTTGTATTTATATTTGATATACATAATTTTAAAAATCATTAATTTACAGCGACATCTATATTATTAATATTAAACTACTGGCAAAAACAACTATAACACGTAAATGTAAGTTCAGTTTCTATTCTAAAGTTGGCGCTATATATAAAATTTCAAAATGTTTTTCATCAATTCTTTAAAAAATAATAACAAAACAATATTTTCTTAATAAAAAAATATTAAGACTTCGTTCCCATAACAAAAATAGTGAATCAAGCAATGAAAAATAAACTAATAACAAAAAAAATTTAAAATAGCAAAAAGTGTCGTGACAACAAATTGTGTCGTGACAATTTTTCCGTCTAGCCCCCTTTCACAACGCGCGATAAGGAACTTCGTTCCAACAAAACATCCAGCTTAATTGAGATACATTATTTATATATGGGCCTGTCAAAGTGAATTTACTTTGCCTGATGGAAAGCATTCAAGAGTAGTGGTCACCATACTTATTGCGAATGCAGATAATGCTACAATGCAGCTTGATGACCCACACTATGATAATCTATTGAGTAGCATCATTGGACTTTCCACGCCTTCTTCCCAGGGAGCCACACACTTCTTTACTTCGTCCACATACATTCATTGCTGCATGCTTTCTTGTCGATTCTTGGTGCTTTTCACATGGTTCTTCTTCATAACATCACGGTGGATGACTTCTTTCAACACTTTCACAGATATTCACTCTATAAATTTTATTCATGAGTCTTCTATTATTAGTCCGCTCTACCTAGCCAAGCAATTGAAGCATGCCCTTTTCAATTCTTGTCACGTATGAAAGTAAATAACTTTGGTCTTCACTTTCGATTTAATTCATCATCATGATTACCATGATATCATCATGATGCTAGACATAAGCCTCTCCTTAGAAATAAGGCTTTGTGAGGCGAAAGATTGTGTCTGTATATTTCGTAATGAAAATTCCTTTGGTATACAAGACCGTGGATTTAAAAGAATTAAAAGAGACCATATTGCAGTTTAATCGGCTTTAGTGAGCCAAAAGATAGAATCTTCATTTACGAGCTCAGGGCAGTCAGACTTCGTAAGATCCACAATTAGCGAATGGGATTACTGTCGGCTTAGTTGTGTAACAACGTCGGTTAACGTTGATAGAATTTTGACAAAAACTATTATGCCCTCTAACTATCTATATAAATAAATAAAGTCAAAGTGTCTGTTTATAATTTCAAATAAATAGCTTTTCAGTAAATGCATACGGTACTTACATACCTATGTATATTTTTTATTTTGGTCCTTCTATTCGGTTCCGGCTAAACTCTGGAACGACTGGATTGACTTTGTCGGGATTTTTAGAAGTAATTTGGGTTACTTTTATTTGACTCCCCCCTACCCGTGGTTGTTGTTGTAAGCGTACCGTAATAACCTTTTTTTTGTTGTTAACGAGTTGGAAAAACCCTTCGGATCTCCGGCTCTTTCGGGACTGAGGAGTATGTGGTGATTCCACTAAAAACCACTCTGGCGGCCAGTCTCCTGGCTCAGGAAGCCTGGGCTTCCCCCATGCCTGTTGGCTCAACCGTAATATGTTGCCGCCTGACCGCAGTTTTGCGACCAGGCCGCCCCCAAATCGCTGACTGCATCAATTAATCAACTACCAGAGGTCCTCATTCTCGGGTAACTTGCAGTCCTGTCAGCGGCTCGTGTCGCCGGTGTCGTTGCCTACGCTCGGGATCGTCTCTCCCGATCCCGTTCAGCGGTCTCTTTCTGAAGCATTACAACTTCACAGAAATAGACCACTGCGTCCTAGCCCTCCTCACCCTCCAGCATAGCAGCAATAATTGCTGGCGGAGACAGGTCTCGTCCCATTTGGCCGACTTCGCGTTCAGACGCCCACGCGGTGCAGTCCTCCAGCATACGCTGGGCGGATTCCAAGTCGGCTGCAAAGTGGTTGCATTGTGCCGCCACTGCCACTCTGCCAGTGTCTTTCGGTAAGCGTTCCGCCGCATTTCGAGCTTGTCTTGCTCTTCCCCGCTCTCACCCCGGCGGATGGCTATAATCTGATCATAGACCTCCACGTCCAGTACAATAACCTAGTGGTATTAAATATATTTGTAAAACCTATCTTACAAATATTAAGCTACACATTATAAACGCATAGCGTTTTAGGTACTACTAGTTACAATCTTCCTAATAGTATAGCCTCTTCGAATGTCTATAAAACTATCTACCTCCAAGGTCAAAGTTGTCTTCTCAAAATAAGTCTCTTTCTAAGAATTGACAATAATTTGTACTTGAACTCCTCTTTTTAAGAGATGTGGATCGAGAAAGACTCGAGGAATAGTGTATTGTTTACCATAGTAATGGTAGACATTCAAATTGATAATAAAAACGACATACCTAAAGTAAAACAACAAAAATTCAATGATTTTGCTATTCGTAACACACAAGAAATTAGCATTTTAATTAATTTAACATTTCAATGTCATTGCTTTAAGCAATAAGGTTACAATATTAAATAAAATTATTGTAGTAAAGTTTCGACAAATCTTAGAAATATTTTAGCGTCTAAATAAGATTTTGTTATGCCGTAGAAACAATATTATAATAGTCAAGTTTTCTTTTATCCAGTTATGTATATCTTTGTTTGAACAACATCAATTTGTGTATTGTGGCTTAACCTAATTTTCATTTGAACAGTTATTGGCGGAACAAAGTCGTCAAATCAAATAACGTTTATCTAACGATGACAATGGTTGTATTTATGCAAATTGGAGATCTAAGACAATAAACACAAAGTAAATAATTGTATCTTGTTCAAACTTTGCTCAACGCGCGTTATGTTTCGACAAAGGCGCTGATTGATAAAGTGAAAATCTGTAAAGATATTTAAATTGCCGGTATAATTTACTGTACAAACACCCGTCCTTACCACTGTCTAGGCTCTGAGGGGTCTATTTCTAACAGGACAGGTCGTGTTACGAGTTTAAGAGCAAGTTAAACTTAAATAAGTTTCCACGCAGTATCAGTTAGGCTAATCTTATATTATCTTATCTGACGATCAGATTCATATATTCAATTCTGATCATGTAATTAGTATATTTTTCATCAGATGTATGTTGTTGGAAGAGTTCACGTCTAAGCATATATCTGGAAAATGTTACTCCTATTTTAAGCTGTCGTGTTTAAAAAAAACTGCGTTCTTGCATTGAATATGTCTCAAAGCCGTGGTAGCTTAGCTGTAGTGCTGAGATTGAACGTGGTCTTCTCTTAAACTTATGTAACTTACTACTATATACTATTTCATTTCAAGTAGAGTCGTGTTGAAAACATTTAAGACTAAATGAGTCGCGGTGGAGTTACGGTTATGCTTCTCCATCTTATTTATCCTAGCCATTTCCCATTATTTGGGGTCGGTTCTCCTCATTCTGCGGCGCTAGGACAATCAATCATGGGTTGTCGAAACATTTGTTCGGGCTAGCTCTAAGTCCTTGGTCACCGTGGACTTCCAGGTGGCTAGTGGGCGTCCACTACCTTTCCTAATATTTGGTAGCGCGAGGGACTGTTTCACTACATGGCCTTCAGAGTATCTCATGATATGACCGAACCATCGTAGGCGGCTTTCGGTGGGTATTTCTGCTAAAGACGCGATCTTGAAACTTTCTCTGATGTGCTCGTTTCGCACTTTATCGAGTCGAGTTATACTTGCTGCCCATCTTAGTATCTTCATCTCGTTTACGTGCATTTTCTGTTCGTGGGCTTTCTTTATAGCACTCGGCACTGTCTATCATGGCTGGTCTGACTACGGTTTTGTAGGTCTTGCCTTTGGTTTTAATAGGCATTCTTGTATTATGGCTATGTTTCTCCAATACAAGGAAAGTATCGTACGACTAGGTAATTAAGCCCAACGGACCGTGGTTTAGGGGTAACTTTTGGGAAATTTGAATAGCAATAGGCGCTAAAGTTTTATTTACGTGATACAGGACTAATATTATTTCGTCACTCGGTGTATCTACTGAAGTAATTTATTTTGTCACTTTATGTGCAAGTCACCTAATACGTGGGTGGTGTTAGTGTTTTATTACTTCTTAATTATGCAAAGAAAATCTTTTATAACTTATCGCTGATGTCATTATGGCTTTAACTTAAACAAAAATTGCTTGTTTCTTATAAAAAATGCGAATTCAACAAAAGAAATACACAATCGAGAGCCATCCATTTTATACGTTGTCTTCTTGCGTCACGAAAGCAAAAAGATTTGACGTTTTCGAAATAAATGTTCGCTGTTGAAGTCTTTATATCTAGCATGAAAGTACTGGGAATAAAGGAGATCTATAAATCACCCTCCTTTTTTATCTATCCAACCTCTCTCTCTACCGGCATCTCCTAAGTCTAGCTTGGCCTTTATTTCTTCTTAGTGTAATATTTCTCAGATACGTCTAATTGTTTATCTATAAAAACTTGGCACCAATTTTTATGTCTACGTCTGTATAAGATTTTAGTTATTTTTTTTTTTTTTATTGAATAGTGGGCAAACGAGCAGACGTATAACCTGATGGTAAGCGATTACCGCCGCCCATGGACACCCGCAACACCAAAAGCGTCACAAGTGCGTTGCCGACCTTTGGGGGATGGGAAAGGGGATGAGGGGAGGGGTTGGGGTATGGGCCTCCGGTATCCTCACTCACTCGGTGAAACACAGCGCAAACGTTATTTCACACCGGTTTTCTGTGAGGCCGTGGTATCACTCCGGTCGAGCCGACCCATTCATGCCGAAGCATAGCTCTCCCACGGTGTGTAGTGTATCTTTTAGTAAGTTCACTCCACTTTTTGTTACTAATGTAAAAGCAGATATCTCTAATACTGCAGTAACAAACTTAAACGGTGCAACTGCTGTATGTTACTGTTCTAATGGCTGTAGCAGTAGTTACAGTTCCTTGTTTTTGCTGTTCAATTGTTCTATTAGTGACAGTCGGTGAGAACACAGTTGAGAAAAATAATAATATTATTATTTTCAATCAAAACGTTTGTTCTTTTTGAAAGCTTTTATAATATTTAGTTTTACCTGTCCCGATGTTTGTATGTAATCAACTCTTGCAAGTTAAATTTGATCCACTTCCCGATTTCCGATTGAGCTGAAATTTGAAACATACCTTTAGTTTTGATGATGCAATTATATATAATCGGTGTTATTATTATTCAAAAAAGTCACCGTAACAAAATAGCGGCGTACATATTTCTGAACAATCCACCCAATACGGGTATTAAATGATCATATGCTCAAAGTTTTTTTTTATAACAGGTAATACAAGCTTGTATTAAAAATACTTTTTAAATTAATCACCTGTTTAAATCCTTTTTTTATATCATACCATACAATCTACCATATCAATCCAAATACTCCGTCGAAAGCAACATACCCTTATCTTATTTAAAAGTTAGTTTTTTAGACTTACATTTTTACGCATTATGCTATCTTGCTACAAAATTAATATACACACATTTATGTTAACATATATGTTAACATATAACTATATGTTATATTTCAATAATTAACTTTCAAAAGGGGTGTCAATCAAGTCTTTTTTATACCCCTTACATTCCTCTGGACGTTTGTGACGATTGTTTTAAAAAAATAATAACTAATCATCCCGATAGGCTTACTCATAAATCTTAATAAAGAATACTTATAAACAAGTTATGTTCAAAGGAAGATACGCAAAGAGACATCCCAGTGTCAAAAATATTAAGGAATCTACTTTCCGTGCTAAATTGTCAACAACTTAACGGAAACAGTTTGCCATTCCTAAGAAAAAGAAATAAAGAAAACTTGACGGGAGGTAATTTGATAAAAAAATATCGTGAATTTTTATGTCGTTAAAGATGTGGAATAAATGTATGAAAGCAAAATGGTTTGTCGTTTCTTAATGGTTTGTGTATCGATTTATGTTCCGACTTGTTCTTTTATGTATGACGGGTTATTTGTCGTGTGACTATGAATATATTTAGGTTGAAAGAAATTCTTACTGTGAAGAAAAATGTTTTACTTATTATATGTTTTTGTAAGAACGACACTTTCTAATGGCTTTAAATTGAGGTGTTAATGGAACTTTCAGGCTTTGGACACATTAGAGGTGTGAGAGTTGGACTAGTTAATTACTGTTATTAGTACAAACTATTACTCTCCGAATTTTCTTACTTTGGATTTCTATTTAAACACTTTAAACGTAGTCTTAATAAGAATATTAGTACTAGCAGCCTTAATAACCCTTGTAGTCATAAAGCAATACGGTAGGGAGTAACCACACGCAGGCGGCGTTCTCTTCTGTTAAAGCATAAGCCCAAATGGGCCTACGCACTACTACAGTGTTATGACACAGAATGAGTTTTTTTTTATACTAGCACCTCCAATGTTTATTTGGAGCTTATTCTATTCTATTTGTTCATTCCTCATGCCTGTCTTTCTTTCATAATTCTTTCAAACTTTCCAGGTGGGATTTCCACTACACTTTTGTCTATTTCTTGTTTACAAAGGGGTAATAAATTCTACGCAACTTTTTATTTACATTTTTCCATATCTTACTTGCTATATTTGATCTTACATCTAAATTACACAGAATGAGTTAACGTGTGTGTGAAATTGTGAATATTTTGTTTTGATTGTTATAAGTGAGTTTGTTTAGACAGGCGATTATTTTTGTGTAAGTCTTAAATGTGAAAGCGTGAAGATTTCTCCTCGCAAAAATTTACAGAATGTTTTATACCGAAAAAGACTTCGGTCCGCGCGCCTGTGTTGCCCTATGCCTGTAGCTAAGCGAAATGCTTGTTTTGTGTAAGTTAACGTCGAAAGTTTCGTGGGCCGGATATGTTCCATGTGGTCGTATGTCCAGCGACTTCGCCCCAAAAAGAAAAATGAAGTATTTGTTATTTCATTTATTAATGATCATTATAAATAACGTTTTCAATTATAATATAGTAACTCTACGATAATATAAGATGGACATTTTGAACACTTCAAATGACTTTTGAACTATTTGTGATTAATTTTATTTTATTAAGTGAAATATGATTAACTATTTGAGTAAATAGCTGAATTCGAATTTAAAGTTGTATCAATTAGATTATCTGTGTGATTGTTGTATGTGTTCATGAAATGTCATCGTTACAACTATTACCTGCGTACAGTGGCAAATAAAACTATATTTTAAGAAGTTTATCGTAGTATAGGTACTATGAATCTTAAAATATAAAACTACCTAAAATATAGATTTAATAAAGAGTTCTGTCCGTTTTGTGAGTAACGTATAATATAATCCTCGAAGGTATCTTTAGATGATATATGAAACCGTTTATTGCTCCACAGTCACACAATCCTAGGATTAAATACATAATAGTACATGTCCTTTTGCATTCAATCATTTAGTGTGACGTTTTGTTCGCAGACATCGTGATACCGTCGCTGCTAATAGCGGCCCTGTTCATCGGGAACGCTTTCATCGTGTTGATCATATACAAATATAGAAAACGGTGAGTACCTATATAGCTTATTAATATTTAAGTATCTTAGACACATAATATATTATGAATGCCAGAGTAACACCACCGCGTCAGGACTTTTTCTATGCCTATAGAACTTAAGAAATAGCGGTTTCGCTGTCGATATTTTTATTGAATTTATTCACGGTGCTTCAATAGCTGAATTAAAACTTTTCATACGACTATATCGATTAGGCTGAAGGTCTTAATAACAATTGTTTTTCGATCGTCCCTATTCTGGTGCTAAATAGTATTTGTTATACTAGTAATTTACTTAATTTTTAAGGTACAATTTAATAATCAATAAAAGAACAGCACAAACATTCATAGGTCATTCAACCCATCCCCGATCGCCTCCGATGGAAAGGTGCCCATTAAACTTGCAGCATTGCCGCGTTGAATGGCAATCAAACCTTTGAACTAGGAACGAGCCGGAACGGGTGTCACCCTTAATATATATTTTTTAAATATAATGACGTAGAAGTTGAAACGGTCACCTCGCTGTATTCTACTGCGCTAAATGTTGTGAGTTCCATTTTTATATGGAATTTATTATGTCATTCATAGTTCCCGTCAATAGTTTTAGTGTTCTTTAATCCTGTTACACGAATGTAGAACCCGCGACACAGAGTTTATATTTAGTGTAGCAGTTGTCTTGGGGAAAAAAACACATTTCGATTCTGGTGATATCACAAGAACGAAACGATAACATAATATATACTAAGTGATGTATCCTGACATAGCAGCGAGAGCTGCTAGGTCACACGTTGACACTTTGTAGTTAACACAACCAGTTAGCGTGCACGACAAGGGAAGTGAATCTATTAGCGTTGTGAGCTCACTTAAAACTAGTTTATTCTATGTTCTTTAAAATATATGTATGCATGTTCAGTTGGTTTCTGTACGTTTTAATATCTCAAAAGGTACTACAACGATTGTGCTCAAATTATGACACGGCTGTCCGGCTTCAAAGATTGATTTTCTTGGTTTTTCACGTCCGTCTTATTTATAATTTTTTATTAGTTGGACCAATATGTGGCACAACGAAACATATATATTTAAAATAAATTTTAATTTTACTTTATTTATTCATTACACCGTTTTGAGTAAGTAACGAGATTCAATTTAATGAAGAAATGTGCGAATGACATTTTGACAAGTAGAAAAACACTCAGTTAGTTTTAAAGTTTCGTGACTGGCTTGTAATAAACAACAAAGACTACGATTTGCTTTTTATAAATATGCGACATTTTAAGCATAACCTTTTTTGGAAGTTTCCCGATATAAAGGACACATTTTTAACATCATAGAACGTCACACAATCGACAAGATGACAATCCAAAAAACCAATAGCTTATAGATTGCTATAGTATACAGGTAACAGGATTGATGAGCTATTGTTTTCTTTAGCGATTCCGTCCTTCTGAAAGAAAACAAGTTGATCAAAAACAAACACGAGACACGTATCTACCGTTGTCTCTTATTTCTTTGTCACTATAGTTTTATTTATTCGCAATATTTGTACTTGAATTTTGTTAAGATCCTCTGGTAGTGATGCATGGCAACAGTTGAAAGGATTAAAGGCCATTAAATCTCTGCTCTATATATATAATAATAAATATGTGGATTCCTGCAATCACTCATACACAGACAGGTCCCCTATTAGGTATTTTAACCTAAATACTACTTGAACACTATTTTTTTATAACTCAATATCAAGTTTTATCAAAATTTGATCAGTCTTTGAGCATTTTTTATATTAATGTAAGAACATGCTTAATGTTGTATTGTTTTATAGTTAAAACTGGCTGTTGCTCGCGGCTCCGCCCGCGTTTATGTCGGTTTTTTCGTGTTTTTTCGCGGTCGCGGATATGTGACTGATGCAAAAATTAGATGAAAACAATCCTTGATGCGGATTATATATATCGTTCTAAAATTTCAGCTCGATCGGTGCAGAACTTTTTGAGTTTTTGAAGCGTACACAAATCATCATATTTTTATATATATATATATAGATAGATATCTGAAGGAGAATATCACAAATTAACTTAACTTTAACTTGCATTGCAGATCTGAAATTTAATCCTCTGTTCTTTTCAGTCAAGATGAGTCTAATGCTACTCCCACTACCTTATGTTTTTTTTGGTAACTTTGCTGCATTTTACGACATCCCATGCTCTATGATAACCAATACTTAAGTAAGGTAAGGTCACTTTGACCCACCGTTGCGATATCTTTTTAGAAACTTCAGAATATTGCTCATAGATTAAACAGACGTATATTATGTTGTATAAACCCATTAAAATGCATTACGTTTTACTGGTTCATATAACTATTGTAGCCATCTGTATTTTCTGTGATATTTTTATATAACAGAAAATACAGATTGATATTCATTTCGTATTTATATACTAGACTTCGTTTTGTGGTTCCATTTCGATCGTTTTCAATGTACTTACCTGTTGTTTGCCAAGCCATGCCTTAGTTGACCATAGCCATTATAACTATCGTTGATTTTAGTACAACAACCATGATGTTTTATATTAGCTATTTTTAGAACCTTCAAGAAAAGAGCGTACTCCTTATTAAAAGGCCGGCAACGCTCTTGTAACGCCTCTGGTGTTGCGGGTGTCCATCGCTTACCATCAGGCGATACGTCTGCTCGTTTGCCCCCTATATAATAAAAAAAAAGTTAATTTATGGCACACGTTATTATTATTTTTAGCACTGTACACTTAGTACTATACTATAACGGCAAAGTTGCCGCCTGCCTCGGTAGCGCAGTGTAGCGTATGCGACTGCTGAGCTTGAGGTCGCGGGTTCAATTCCCGGGTCGGATCAAATGTTTGTATGATCTGCAAATATTTGTTTCGAAGTTTGGGTATTTTCTATGTATAATATGTATGTATTTACAAAAAGAAGTATATATGTATTTATATCAGTTGTCTAGTACCCATAACACAAGCTCTGCTTAGCTTGGGACTAGATGGCGTTGTGTGTAAAAGAAAATAGAATCGCTCCGCACGAAAAGTAATTGACGGAAAAATATTTGAAATTGATATAACACTAAATTTAACTTGTAATGAGAGAGGATTAACTCCAGTGGACCAAAAAGTCTGATGATGGTGAAAGTTAACCTTGTGTTTAGAGACATTTAGAAATACAATATTTAATCGGTACTATTTATCAAAACTTTGCAGTAATCCGAGGCTTAATTTCTAATATCACTTTTTCTTTTTTTCATGAACATAATGAAGAACCAAGTATATCTTGTGTTTTTTTTAATGGAAAGGGGGCAAACGAGCAGACGTATCGCCTGATAATAATTGCGATGCGGCGATTGCCGCCGCCCATAGATACCCGCAACACCAGAGGCGTCACAAGTGCGTTGCAGGCCTTTAGGGGATGAGGAGAGGGATAGGGTCAGGGGTTGGGGTATGGGCCTTCGATATCCTCACTCACTCGTGAATTACAGCGCAGGCGCTATTTCACACCGGTTTTCTGTGAGGCCGGTTAATAAATACTGCCGAAGCGTGGCTCTCCGACAGTAAAAAAAGCTGTGTGGTGACGAATTTAGAATACAAAGTTTCTACTCGCCACCTCGATTGAATCCCGCGGGCTTCGTAACAGCCGAAAAAGGCATGTCAACATTTAAAAAATAAAAAGCTTTAGAATATGCTGAAACCTCCTTTCTCAAACGAGGTCTTTATGCTATAACGGACTACTAAAATGCTGTGCCGAGGTCTCTATTTTTTGTTTTTCGCTTAGTTAGGTTTTTAAATATGTGTACCAATAGTAATTTGTTCTTTTTCTGTTTAGAGTTGATCACGCACAGAACAACTAAGTCAGATCACAGAGATATGCAAGAAGAACAGTGTGCGTATCAGTAATTTTGAAATATTGAGTGTGTTTCATTTAGAAAGGTGCTAGATGATCATAGTACATTATCTTTTGTAGATGAACGTATAGCTTTCACGATTTATTATCAACAGCTAGCTAATTGAGTATATGTAAGCTTATAGTTACTATTTCGTTCATAAAGTTACAAAAGGTCCCTGTGGTGACTGATTGAGAATGAGAATACGAAGTGTCACCACCCCTGTTCATCCCATGGGTGTTGCTAAAGGTGACTCATCACTCACTCACTCAGAGAAGGAAAATTATCTTCATCTTCCCTTTATTACTCACAATATTATTTGGGATCGGTCACTTTTTCCTGAGTAGCAGATCCACGGAGCATCGGCATCGGATCTCTGTAACTCTGAGGGTGAACTGAATTCGAAAGTTGAACTAGTTGTCAGTATATTTGAGGGTATTACTTCCCAATAACGATTTCTATAGATGTTCATGACAACCGGGACCGACGGCTTAACGTGCTCTCCGAGGCACGGGCCGGAGACACCGCCATATTCTATACTCCGGGTGCTATTAAGCATTTCTTGTAAGAAAAACCCAACAGCAGTCCGACCCGGGAATAGAACCCGAGACCTCTTGATTTGCAGTCGCTTACGCTAACTACTAGACCAATGGTTTAGCAAAGAGAAGGAAAACTTGAAACAATTCTTATATCGACCCGTCTGGCTCTTTGTCCAATCCCGACCCGTCTGGACGTATCAGATCAAAACCTCTTATGTAAGGAGAGGAAGCAGACTGTTAAAGACCTATGATTTTTAATTACAATAAAATCAATGTAATGAAAATAGTTTATTACAGTACTTATTCATCATATTAGCGCTTTAGAATGTCCCTATAATTTAAGTCCTCAGCAGCAGTTTTAAAACCTCATTTAATTTATTAAGAAATTCGTAAAATGAATACTAAAATTGTAAGACGTTTAAAAATCCAATCGAGCTCCTGCTAGCTAAAGTTTACTAGAAATTGCTTAATTGGTATTAGCATAGGATAACAAGGGCTTAACTATTAACCGTAAATATTAAATTCAGCTAAAAGCGCTTTTGCTTTGAATTTAAAGCGCCTATCTTTCAAACATCGAAGTCTCTATTTCAGCTAACAACGCTTTCGACACGATTTTGAAGCACTTTCAGCCAACCTATATTTATATCTATCAAAGCCTCATTTATGAAAACACTGTATTTTGATATCTGCAAAAATAACAATTGTTGATTCCTCTGCTTATGTTGATCACCTCATATTTAGCATATCTATTTAATATTCATTTAAGCTGTGCCTTGAAGAAACATGTCCAAATTTCAAAAGCGCTGTCGTGCTATTTGTATATGCAAAGTAAGTTGTATTCTGTAAGCTGATTAGCAGCACTGTATTGGTTTTGTATTTATTGCTACTCATCAAAAAAACGTTAGTATTTTTATTGATCGATCTGTCCCAATTAATGTCTTTAGGAAAATAGTTATTTGTTATAAAAGAGTGCAAAGTTGCTATTTAGCCGCGTGCTTAATTTTGATGACCGAGCAAGCGAAGGATTCTAAAATTGAATTATGAGCGCAGCAAGTGATAAAAAATTAGAATCCTGAGCTTAGCGAGAGAATCAAAAGAGCACGAGGTGAAAATCTTTGCACTCGAGTGCAATATGTAACTTATCATCCCACCTCAGCGAGAAAATGCCTAAATGCAAAAAGCATTTACAATCACAAGATAATTTTATATCAGTTTAGGTATTAATATTTGTTATATAGTACATTATGATAGGTAAGTATTACAAAATAATTTAAATTATTTTAAATAACACTTAGGTATAATTAAGTAAAATTTAAATTAACGTTGCTATAATTATTTAAGTTGATTTGCGCATTATTAACAATTTCAGTCAATTCTGTTGGCGCCAAAGAAACACCCTTGTCGCTAGAAAAAAAGGGCGCGGGCAAAGGAAATTAAAAAAAAATGCACCAAGAAAGTTCCGAGTCGGAGTTTTTAACAAATTAAAAAAGAGTTGTATAATAAATTCGGCACCATGGAGGTAGAAGTAAATAGGTTTAATGATGTTTTGAATTCACAGAATTAGTGCACACGATGTTCTAAATTCAATTAACTTTATCCTCCAGCGGATGAAAACGGCTTTTGCACTCAGATATTGAAAGATAAAAAATCTTGCCAAGATTGGGGATGAAAGAGTATTTTAAATATTTTATGAGTCAACTTAACTTTTATAGTTGCACAGGTTAAAGTTAGAAGACCATTAACGGCTAGTAATAGACATAACAGTCCTCAGAAAGTTTTCTGGAGCTACATTTTATGAAAAAGACAAGAGCAGTGCTCTATCGTTAGTGTGTGTAGATTGATATTAACCAAAGCCAAACTCACATTTTTAAAGAAGTAAGAATATTGCAATGCTTGTAAAAGCATTTACATGTTTGTTAATTTATGTATATACGAGTATATCGGCTTGCCAAAGTGAATCAACTCTGCCTTATGGAAAGCATAAGCAGAACCCAAGAGTGGTGGTCACCACACTCATAGCGAATGCAGACAATGCAACAATGCAGCTTGGTGACCCACACTATGGTACATCATTGGGCCTTCGATCTCGCACTCACCAACGAAACACGACGACACGAACGCTGTAATAAACCAAAAATATTATGTTCCGCATTTCTAAAATTCTGAAGCAGACACTTCTTAGTTTCATCAAACCTTTCAGCATTTTTCTAACATAAAAGTGTGATGTTTTTAAACGATATAAAAAGCTGCAAGTCATTGACCACACAAATTACACGGTCAGCAGTTTTGAGTAAGAACTAAGGGTTCTTGAAAGTAGGTAGACTTGACTAACGTCACCTAAGATTAGATATGACAGATTATGTTGAGCTGGGGACCGCTTACATGGCCTATGTTCGTATACTTTTGGTTTTATTAATGTTCTACGTCCTGCAGTATTTCTAAACATTTTCAATACATGAATGAATACTTTCTTAAAATTATGAGTAAAGTGTTTTATTATTTGAGTCTGGTACTTACTGTGATTGTAGAAGTATTTAGTTTCAAAGTTCAGAGTAACTCCACTAAAATGAATGATATTATCTATTGGATGCAAACTAATATTATTAAACATGAAAATTTTCTCTCAAGTAAACTTGTGTATGCCTAATTTAAGTGTGAAGTTAATATATTACCCCTTAGAAGTTTATTTTTGATTATGAAACTGATGACGATTCAAGAAAGATCTCAAAAGTCAAAAATGTTAATGTAATGATGTAAATCGTTGTCCACAGTTGAAATGAAAATGAAAAATCTAAATACTTAATATTTATATTGAATACAATTTGTTTAGAATAATCGACATATCTTCTATATATATAATAAATGCAATTGAAGTGTATGTTTGTAACTTTTCTTTTTAAAACAGCTTTCACTAAATGTAAATGAAAGTAAGTAAGTAGTAGGTATATAAGAAACTTGCATCAAACATTTTTTTTTTTTAATTTCTGTCTGTCCATCTATTTGTTCGTTCCGTCGAATCTCTGGAAGGGCTGGACCGATTTTGACGGAACTTTTACTGGTAGGTAGCTGATGATACAAAGAGTAACTTAGACTTTACTTTTTCAGACTAGCTTATCGCGGCGTTGCCTGCGGTTGATTTCGTATAGCGGGGCTCAGCTATAAAAAAAAAATTGAATAGTCTTTTTTGTAATTTTAAATTAACAGCTTTTCACTAAATGCATATTACAGTATATATGTATACTGTAATATGCATTTAGTGGTACTTATATATATATATATATAAATATATAAAATTTACGTTTGTCTGTTTGCTTCGATTTTGACGAGATTTTCGATGACAAAAGCCTAATAATACAAGAATTAACTTAGGCCACAACAACAATCGTAACTGGGCGGGGCTCAACTAACATCAAATATAGTTTCAAGAAACTAAAGAACATGTTTACAAAAATCAGTTACATTCAAATAAAATCATGTAAAAAAAGAACTATTGCCGAGAGCTATCAGAGATCCGACAAACATTCCCTTCCCCCGTCCCCCAAGGGCCGGCAACGCTCTTGTGACGCCTCTGGTGTTGCAGGTGTCCACGGGCGGCGGTAATCGCTTACCATCAGGTGTAACGTCTGCTCGCTTGCCGAACGCAAAGAAAAGTCAAAACAAAAATGTCCCAAGAGATGATCGAATCCACAACACTCAGCGCAGTAGTACCGCTTAAGCCCTTAAGCGCTTAAGTTACGAAACCAAAATTAATAATTTAAATCTGGTATGTTTCTCAAACGAAAATAACAATTTAGAGGAATTTTTATCCGGAGAATCCATAAAAATGAGGCAATTTTTATTATTATCTAGAGAAAGTCCATTCCTTTCTGTACATAAACACAAATATTTATAAAAATATTTTTATTTTTACCCTTTAAGGAAAAATAACTTAATCCTCCTATATCTTACTTAACTTCGAATATAATACTTTGTGATGTATATACCGCACGCCTACGCTTTAATTGTTATAGATCACAATATAATTTAATCAACTATAATAGATATTTTATATATTTTCGTGTATATTTGAGGAACGCTGTTGTTATTTGAATTTCCTATAGCTTTCAATCATTAACCAATTATTTGAAAACGGCATTCGGTCTGTCTTAACTGGAAATTACAACCATGACTTTATATGCAACCAGTGTTAAGGAATTGTAAATACCTAAAAATTCTCTTCCAAATGTACTCCTTCTTATATCGACCTCCTTGTACCTAAATATTGAGGTGCCAGTAACCTCACATAGTTGGTGAGAAGCACAGAAAAAAATGCTTAAAACCGAGGTAGTGGCATCGCTCGAGCCAAAATATGACGAAGCCGGTGCGCTACGTTAAATAACACGCATCTGTGTACCCCGCTCCTGGAGTTCAACTTTACTAGGAGCGTATTTGTAACGTAGCATTACTTGTACTGTGTCTTTCCTACTCTAACTTGTGTAAAGTTTGCAGAGGAAAGTACAAGGTGATAAACACATGCGAAATCATAATATCATGCTTTCTTCGATCAATGCTCTGTACTAAACATGGTCCTCAGCACTCCTTAAGAGCCTAAGCTATTTCTTTATTTACGTTTGTAGGTAACGATCTAAGAAATAGTATTCAAAATATTATGCCTAGGATATGTGTTGCCACGCAAGTCACGCACGCACTTCCGTTCTATTAGTTACCAAAACTTACCTATATTTATAAGATTAATTGCTGCATTTGCTACATATACTTACGTATTTTTGGAACAAACTGTTAACATTATTTTGCCTGCTGCTCCGTTTGCGTGTATGTCGGTTATCGCGATAAAGAGTAGCCTATTTCTTGCCCCAGTAATCAAACTACTTCCACCTCAATTTTCATTAAAATCCATGCAGCGGTTCAGCCGTGAAATCGTATCAGACAAACAGAGTTACTTGCCAATATATAACATCAGTATCGATTAGAGATAGCCTCTCTTTGCCAAATCCAGAGCCAAGTAATGAGCGTAAAAGTATAGAATGAAACTTAAAACTTTACTTTAAAGTTCTCAAGCCTAAGGAACTAAAATTCAGTTTAAGTCACAGATTCAGAGTAGATTTACAAAATTAATTAAATAAGATTTAATCCTAAAAACTTTGTAATCAAGGACCCCAAACTCGGGACCTAAGTGACACGGCCTATTCAAAAACTTCTTTCAGTAAGTAATAAACATTTTATCCCTAGTTGTACTTATCTTTAAGATAATGCAGCTACGGAGCCCTTATAAAGGGGACGTGTTTAACGATAAGACACGAAATTAACATTTCATTAGGACAAAATAATTAGTTAATGAATGGAATATTTCATTTAATATTTTGTGGAACATTAGTGTTTATCACGTTCTGGGTCTATAAAGTACATAAAACTAATTACCACAATTAGTTTTCAAACCCATACAGGCTACATTAAACTTCAATAAATAGATACTGCCTTTAAAATTACGCATTGAAAATATCATTACCATTGTACACTTCCCAAAAGTATAGAAATAAAACTCCACACTCAGAACAGAGACACAATTTTATTAATAACATATCCTTATAAATACATGTTGGTGTATCTTAATAGCGCGATTCAGAAAATTTGATCAACGCCATCTATCGAAAAGTGGTAAAACAAAGGTTCACAATATATCTTGTAAACCACATACTTAGACACCATAGAATATGTTTCGTGCTTAATCTCTGTTCCGCCATTTTTTTTCCTTTACTTCGTTTTTCTTCTTTCTGAAAGAAAAGCAGATATTTAATCCTACTACTATTATAAAGGCGAAAGTTTGTAAGTATGGATGTATGTATGTATGGATGTTTGTTACTCTTTCACGTAAAAACTACTGAATGGATTTGAATGAAACTTTACCACAATATAGCTTATACATCAGAATAACACATAGGCTACTATTTATAAAGATATAGCTTCGCCTCGCGGCGTTGCCCGCAGTTATCATCGTACCGCGGGTAGCACCGCGGGGTTCAGCTAGTATATGTATAAAAAAATAAAAATTAACAGTGATTAAAGCCAAACATTAGCCTTCTTCCTACAAGAGGCCTATGTTCGGCAGTTGATGGTTATAAGCTGTTCATGTGATAAAAATGATATTATTATTATGTGTGTGTTTGTGTGTGTGTGTGTGTGTGTGTGTGTGTGTGTGTGTGTGTGTGTGTGTGTGATATGTGGGTAATCTAATGAGTTTCGCAATGCCTCACAACGCTGGTGTTTCTTCCCGACTAAATGAGTCGCCAGTGAATTTCACAGTGTCTTCTGTAGTACAACGCTAATATTGGCTTGGACATGATCGATATTAGCTTCAAACCCCCAGCTCGTGACTACGCACCTTATTAACAAGTCTAAGGAACTACTTTCCATTTCGAAATTGATGAGTGTGATTTTTCAAGCGCTGGAACAATCTTTTGAGTGAAGACCAGTTAAAGTTTGAACCCAGAACCCGATTTGTAACTTTTTGAACCATTAATTCAACGTTCTTCTAAGAAAATTTATTTGCTTGGAACTTTTCAATATTTTTGTTTCTAAGATTTACTTTTTTTTATTTTAATTTTATTTATTATAGCTGACCCACGCAACCTCGTTTGCGTCTTATATTGCCTGTAGCGTAAAAATTTCCTCGTTTTTGAAACAGTCTTCATTGGTGCTCCGCTCCTATTAGTAGTAGCGTGATGATATATAGCCTATAGCCTTCCTCGATAAATGGACTATCCAACACCGAAATAATTTTTCAAATCGGACCTGTGGTTCCTGAGATTAGCGCTTTCAAACAAACAAACAAACAAACTCTTCAGCTTTATAATATTAGTATAGATAAAAAAATGTCTATAAATTTTAACTTATTATGTATGAAAATCCGTTCAGCAGTTTTTGCGCGAAAGAGTAACACACACCACACACACACACACATATCCTTACAAACTTTTGCCTTTATAATATTATTAGAAATATCGTAAGCGCCTGAACTTATGAGTTTAGTTGTGTGTGCATTAACTATGTATTCAAATGTTGTATAATTATTAACCGACTGCAAAATAAAAGAGGTTAACTGTTGGTTAGCCCTGAAAAGAACTGTTGGTTAGCCCTGAAAAGAACTGTTGTTTAGCTCTGAGAAGAACTGTTGTTTAGCTCTGAGAAGAACTTTTGCGTAGGTGTAGTTTTAAGAACGAAATCTAAAAAAAATCGCACGAAAATTATTAGACTTCACGCACGACCGCTATGTAGGGAGCCGACCTCGCGTCTGAGCCACAGAGTACTATGTTGTATATTATAGAGTCTGAGCCGCGCGGGTACCTTACTCATAGATCTAAACTCCCCTCCTCCCCTCATAAGTAACACTTCGCAACGGGCCGTGCAGCAGAAATCGTAATATTTTAATTTTGCCATAACTTCAAAACCAAACGTCCAATTTTTATCATTCAAAGACCAAATATTATCTACATAAACTGTAGTTAGTGATGAAATAATTTATTTTGATAAGGATTGATAGCATGAGTAAAATAAACGCGTTTAAATGTAGTCCAAACAAAATTCAAGATTTTTAAATAAAAAAATGGTTGTTGTGCCTCACTCGACATAGATAGGTATAGTGTGTCGCGGACTTTTTCGTAGATATTTATAAGATCTACGATTAATTAGAACATTTTATGGATTTATCTTTTACCGTTTAGGCAGCGTACGCAAAATAAGTAACTTATCTGGTTGATTTTTTACACTTTGTGTCCGAAAAACCCAAATATCTTACGGAACCCTATTTTTTCCAAAATAAAATATAGCCACTGTTACTCGTGGGTAATGTAGCTTTCGAATGGTGAAAGAATTTTTAAAATCGGTCCAGTACTTTTTGAGCCTATTCATTACAAACAAACAAACATACAAACAAAGTTTTCCTCTTTATAATATTAGTGTAGAAAAACGAGCAGACGTATCGCCTGATGGTAAGCGATTACCGCCGCCCATGGGCACCCGCAACACCAGAGGCGTCACAAGTGCGTTGCCGGCCTTTTAGGAAGGAGTACGCTCTTTTCTTGAAGGTTTGAAGGTCGTATTGGTCCGGGAACACCGCAGGCGACAGCTCATGGCTATTCTCAATAACCATCTCTAATTAAAACCGGAAATGGTCTATATATATTTTTTTTTTTTTTTCAATATCATTTATTCAATACTTTCATTGATTTGCTGGATCGTTATTGTTTTCTTTTTGACAAGTTTTCAGTTTCAATAATAGCGTTTTCAATAATCAAACATAAATAAATATAAGTAAATGGGCCACACTTTGGTATATATGTAGGTTAGTTATGTAAGAGTTTAATGGTCAGAGATTATAGTTGTAATGAAACTTGTACGATGTCACTATCAGATCTGAATAGAAACGACCTTCACCCAACAACAACTATAACTATCTGTTTATTAGATAACAAGTATTTTATATCAACTTTAAAATCCAACCCATTTGTTCGTAGACATTAGTCAACCGCAGTGATATTATTTTAAATCATTTGTTAAGTACCATATCGTTGTACAATTTAAGTAATGTAAATCTTTTCATATAAGACTTTTCATATCAGATTTTCATTAAATACATAAAACTAGGCATTTTGTTAGTTAGTTAGAACTCATTTTTATTATCTTGGAATATCTCATCTACAAACTTTCGTCTACTGTTTTACACAAGTTTGATGTCAGAGACACAAGCCTGCCTATGTCTCAAATTAGTTTAGCGATTTTTTCGTTTAAACTTTACAAACAGACAAAGTTATTTTCGTGTTTATAACATCCTAGCTTTCGCCCGTGGCTTCACTCGCATTTAATAAAAAATCCTATATTATTTATAATACCTCCAAGAATATGTATACAAAGTTTCATGATGATCGGTTAAGTAGTTTTCGCGTAAAAGCCTAACAAAGAAACTTACTTTCACCTTTAAGTATAATATAAGTATTAAGTGTGATAAACGGCGTTGATATTTACATAGAAACATATTTAATATAAGCATGCTTGCGTTCCGTATAACGTTTACACATTATCTTAAATTTTTGACACTTCAAAGATTTTTAATCATCCAGGACTATTGACTTGAAATACGAAACCGATCAGCATGAAATTTCTCATAAACGGGTCGGGGGTATAGAAGAGAATACATAGAATATTATATGTAATATTCTTATTCTCTATTCTTGTAATCAATATATGTATTGTTTACAAAAAAATAGACAAAATAACTCACGTAGGCGAAGCTGCAGAGGAAACCAATACTCAATAATGTGAAAAGTCTGAGGCCAAAAACTTACAATAACACTCTTTGCGCCTCTGATAGCCGTAAAACTTGTTGCCCAATTTAAAACCACTTTTTAAAAAACTAACATTAAAGCAATTGCATGGGATCAATAGAACTGAGTAACATGTTAAATGAAAATCATTCACAAGCTTTGTATTAAAAATTCATAATGAAATTTCAATTACTGCTAAAAGACTAATAACTTTGCCTATAACGTTTATTCCGTCATTATGTAAATTTTCAGACTTTAATTAATAGAGTATCTGTATATTAATAACGATGACGATGACAGTCAATATTATTTATTTATTTTTAACCCACTTCAAAAAAGGAGGAGGTTCTAATTCGACTGTATTTTTTTTATGTTTGTTACCTCATAACTTTCGACTGGGCGAACCGATTTTGATGATTGTCTTTTATTTGTGCTTCCCGTGTGGTCCAGTTCTTGAAGTCGGTTTCTTTTGTTTTAAAAATTTGTGATTATACATACCAATGATCAACGACCCCATCATAAGGTGTAATTGAGTTTTTTTTCCATTCCCTATTCATTTAAAATCGAAATATTATTTTTGAAACTAACCATTGTTTTTCTATTTGTCTACAGGAAAACCGACGACATCGATGACGAATTTAACACCATACCATTGAGCGTGAACGGAAATGCGCATAGTGCAGGCAACGCTGTTTAGTGATGGAACTATTCTAATAGGACGGTTGCACGCTGATGACTTTATGCAAATACCTTTCAATAGAAACTCATTTATTTCGAACTATTTAGATGTTAATGAACAAGCTTCGAAAATCAAATCACTACCATTTGAAAAGTGAGAGCGACTGAGATTATGATGTGCGACTAGTGACGCATATGCGTTCATTAAGAAACTGTGTGTAATTCTTGTAATATTTACAACATTGCGTATTAATTGTCTTTTAAAAATACGTCTTATAACGTGTTCTGTTAGTCTAAATTCCTTCATGAGATATAGTCTCTGATAGGGGTTATTTATGTACGTAAGTAGATTTATGGTTTACCTTTTCTTTTACCATTTGTCTAATAATGTATAAATAGAAGTGTTGAATGAAATTTGAAATTGCTCTTACGTTCAATAATCGATTTATTTATATAAGTACATACTTGAACACTTTAAAAGTGATAACGTTAGCAATTATTGTTAATGTATAGGAGATTATGCGTGTACGACAAGATAAGATTATCTTTTTAATTTCATTTGACATGATAAGATTAGACAACAAATACCAAAGCGAAATGCATTTAGAAGTATAAAAAAGTACGTATATGTCATTACTGTGTTACAATGAAACTTTTAAATTGTGTAAATTCTTGTACTAGAGCAAAAGTTATCTCGTCCCAATCCTGCAGCGTCACTTTAATTTCATTATCGTCAGCATGCAAACGTCCTTAATTGATTCGAAGTTTAAATAATGCGGGCTGCGGGCGAGCTATCGTCGTGCCGATACCACGATCGACAATCGCTAGTTTGTCGGCTGCCTAACTTAAGTTACCCTATTTATTTATTAGAATTGAAATAGATCGCGATAATAGTTCAAGTTTAATCTTCCTTAGGACCCTTTTAGGTATTAAGTAAGGACTGATATTGTTATAAATACTCTATTAGATTTTTGTTTAATTAAAATCGCACACTTCACTGCCTAAGTTGTCACTTACGTCAATTAAGTACCTATTGTTATATGGCTTTATCGCTGTAGGCTAGTCTATGCTCATAGGTACCTTGTGATTTTAATTTCTTCAGTAATTGTTGATGTTTTTGTATTTGGCGGAATATGTATAAATTATGTATTAAATAAAAAGCACTTTATCTTTTATGCGTGTTTCATTTCGTCGTGATTAAGTTTGGGATGAATCGGCTTTAAATTCATGAATGCAAATCGGGTTGTTATTTCCTTTCGGAAACAACACGAACATTTTTATTTTCAATAACGAGTCATAAAGCAAATATAAAGCATTGTTTTTGAAGTGAAAACTTCTTTAGCGGCGCTGTGTACTTTTTTGGAATGGGTAAAAATGTATAAACTCGCGTCAGGTCACGTGACGTGATCGAAAATTCGTAAGACGGATGGAGAGAGGACGTATAAACTCCGCGTCAGGTCACGTGACCTGATCGAAAATTCGTAAGACGGATGGAGAGAGGACAGGCGGCGCAGGGCGCTTGCGCGAATGTTCGTGTGTGTATGTAATATAAATTGTCATGTTTGTGTACGATAGCGCAATAAATGAATATTGTATTCCACCACATAAATAATAGTACTTTTATACTGATAATGAAAGCAATTCGCACAAAATTATTCTCTAACCATTCCAAAATATCAAAAATGCACAACGTTAATATTCAAGTTTTCACTTCTGCCGGCACTCCCGGAGTGCAACCCGTCGATTTTTTTAACGTTTATGTGTAATACTTTGCTATAATAACAATGTAAGGTACCTTGTATACTTTATTTTGCTTCATACCCTTATCACAAGATAATTTGGGGTCGGCTACTAGTTCCACCCGGTTTAAGCTGAATATCAGTTTTTCGACGGAGCAACCGGCATCGGTCCGCCGCAACCCTGAGGGTGAACTGAATTCGAAGGCTGAAACTATTATCAGTATGTTCATGGCAACCGAGACCGACGCTATTTGTTGCCATTGTGGGCCAGCTATTTTTTCAATCTCGTCATCCCATCTAGTGACACAGAATAAAGAAACCGTTAACAATAAAATGTATTATTCTTAACTTCTCGACTGTAGTTTTCATTAGTTATATCACGGGACCCTGACCCTATGTAGTCTGCGTGCCCGACAGGAAAACGTGAAGCACGGGTCTGTGCCGATAGTTTTCAAGACTTGATAATAGTTTAATGAGTTTGAGATTCAAATCGTTGTCTAGTAAAAATAGAACCAACATCTGTGTCATTTGATCGAGAAATATGAGGAAAATGCAGACAAAGTCTCTACAATTAAGACTCGTAATTGAAGACATTGATTTCCCTTTCCTTAAATTTTTCTGCCAGCTTATTATTTGGTAAGTATTGAACTGAAAAAATAAGTAGCGAGTGTGATGAATTTTGGATTATTTTTGTGGAGTTGTGCCAAGGCGTATATTTTTCGTATTTTTAGGGAATCATCGTCATCAACAAGCCTTTAGTATTTCACAAACTGAACATAGGTCTCATTAGAATCGACACGTCATAATTATCCACAGCTTTTCATAGTATATTGCTCGACATAGGCTCCTTTTCTTTTTTTTTCTGTGCGGAAATCCCTATTGGTGTGGTCCTCCAGGTGGCATTTCGGACTCGAACTGACTAAAGCTACTACTAGGAGTCGGGGAACCAGGTGCACCGTAGAAGGGAGACCCTGGAACCCCGACGTACCTCGGGCCACATACGGTTTGTAGATGGCCCCGTTTGTTTCCGTTGCTACATTTGTCTGTTCGTTTGCCCCCTATCCCATGACAAAAAAAAACTTTTTTGTAAAATCATCATACATTTTCTTTAGATGTTCCTGACGCTAACAAAAATTAAAAGGTAATAATATTTTATCTATATTTTTAATCAGCTATCATTAAATACTTCGAAAAGAGAAAAATATCAATTATAGTCAATTTTCACACACGCACTCGCATATATATTTTTTTTTTTTTTTTATTGAATTGGAGGCAAACGAGCAGACGCATCACCTGATGGTAAGCGATTACCGCCGCCCATGGACACCTGCAACACCAAAAGCGTCACAAGTGCGTTGCCGACCTTTGGGGGATGGGGGAGGGGTTGGGGTATGGGCCTCCGGTATCCTCACTCACTCGGTGAAACACAGCGCAAGCGCTATTTCACACCGGTTTTCTGTGAGGCCGTGGTATCACTCCGGTCGAGCCGGCCCATTTATGCCGAAGCGCGGCTCTCCCACGGCATGCATATGCAAACGTATATCAAATATTCGTTACTTCACCAACACAGACAGCATGCGGGCGGATGTGATCAGCGTGAGAACAGCTTTAATGACGTCAGAGGTTAGTAGTCACTTGTTTGCTTTGTTAAGGACTGTTGATACACCAGATGCGATTTAAGGATACAAAGATTATAATAATAATAATAATAAATCTCTTTATTGCACACCAGATAAGTAACAAAATTAACAACGAAAGCTTAATCTAGGGAAGTACAATTGGCGGCCTTATCGCCCGGAGGCAATCTCTTACAGGCAACCATGGGATGGAAAGAAAAAGCACGCATGAAAAGTATAGGGTAGTGTCTGGTGTATTGCAGAAAGGATAGGAAAACGAAATTATAGTAAAATATATACATTTCATAAGGTAATACTATAATAATAATAGTAACACGTAGTGTGGATTATTTGAACATTAAAAAATTTAGCACCAAAAATTATTACGAACTTAATTATTTCTCTAAGAACCATTCTGTTAACCAATTTAACTTTCGCAGACGTGGAAGTTAAAGTCTGGCCATTGTCACATTCAAGAGTATGGTATATTTGATGATGATGAATCATCATCATCTTCCTAGCCTTTATTATTCCCAATATTTGGGGTCGGCTACCAGTTCAACCGGTTTTACCTGAATATCAGTTTTTACACAGAGCGACTGGCATCTGACCTCCGCAACCCTGAGGGCGAACTGAATTCGAAGGTTGAACTAGTTGTCAGTATATTTGAGGGCACTGACTTCCCAATAACGATTGCCATAGATGTTCATGACAACCGGGACCGACGGCTTAACGTGCTCTCCGAAGCACGGGCAGGAAACACCGCCATCTTCCATACTCCGGGCTGCTATTAGGAATTTCTTGTAGGAAAAACCCAACAGCAGTCCGACCCGGGAATTAAACCCGAGACCTCTTGGTTTGCAGTCGCTTACGCTAACCACTAGACCAACGAGAATATGATGATGAATATGATTTTGACTGCACGGTTGGCCTAGCGGTTTAAGCGGTCAGTACGCCGCTTGCTACTGCGCCAAGTGCCGTGGGTTCAAATCCCACGTGGAACATCACTTTGTGTGATCCACAAAATGTAGTTTTGAGTCTGGGTGTTCTTTGTGTCCGTTATATGTATGTTTGTAAAGTCCCCCGCGACACAGGATGTATATTCCTAATGCGGGAGTTGTCTTTAAAAAAAAATACCATATGTCAGACTGAATTTCTCGTTGGCGCAGTGGTAGCGTACGCGTCTTCTGTGTATGAGGTCTCGTGTTCGTTCCCGGGTCGGGCCAAATGTTTGTATGATCTGCAAATATTTGTTTCGGAGTTTAGGCGTTTTCTATGTAGGTATAGAATGCATGTATACATATACAGTTATCTAGTACCTACTCATAATACAAGCTCTGCTTAGTTTGTTACTGGATGGCGTTGTGTGTTAGATGCGGCTGGATATTGAACAAAGAAACGCGATGCGAGCGATTCCATTGCGATATAAAAATTCGCACTGCGCAGAAGTTAGCTTATAAAGTCTTTTCAAAATTGCTTCGCTGTGACGCACTCCGATTTCTATTAGAGTCTCTTTAATATACCTACATTTAGAGCAGAACAAGAGAAGAGAGACAGAAGTAATAAATGTGTCCTCTCCAATCGAGAAAATTCTTGTGTTTCGTTGCAAAGTCGATGAGAACTATTCTAAGAAAGAAAATATATTGTTGTACAAATGAAATGTAGGTACATAATGTACATACATGTTAGTGTTTAGTCCTTTGTGAGTAATTATTTTAACTGTTAAATGATCTGAAAGATAAACTCGGATGCTAGAGTCCATTGTCCACAGATTACAAACGAAGTTTCAGTTATAATCATTAAAATTGCGTATATTTTTATTTATTTTACACTGTTGTTCTTACTGTAAGCTTATGGTAATTTGTGCTTGTAATACATTAATTTATGTGTATTTGTTTTACAGGGATTCATAATTAGTTTTATTTGTTAATCAGGTCTGTATATTCAGCACTGTTGTAAGTGAACTGATTACAACTAAGTTACAGGCCGTAGTGGCTAGGTAGTTAAGTTGATGGCAAACGTTCACATTATACGCAGTCTCACTTTATCTATGTTTAAAATTAAATTGTAAAACAATTTAATGGAAGTACATTTCAGTTTAAATATTCAACGCTGTACTAGTTTCTATACTTTAAGCTATTACGTAAAACTCTTTTCAGAGAAGTTAGGCTCAAACTAAGTTTCAGTGAGCCGTCCGACCACCGCTTGGCTTCTAATAAATTTATTAAACCCTATCACCCTTTAGTCGGCTATTAAGCGGTTTTTTAAATTACCTATTCATGAAACTTTAACGTGCAAAGACCAGAAATAATGCCTATATACTATGGACTACTTTTACCTGGAAAATTAGATATTTTACTCGACTACTGCAAAGACAAAAGATAGGATAAATTTGGTAGTCTATGATTGTATGATCTATCGTAGCGTCTAAATTGCTGTACCGATTTTAATGAATGAGATATCAATAGATAATAATGGAAGTATAAATTTTGTGATTTTTTGACGTAGTTGGGTTATAGTTTCCTAAACTTTGTCTTGGTAAGAATATACTTACAGATTTCTTTTTCTTTTATTTATATAAAAGAAACTGTTAATCAAATACTTTTAAGAGCAAAGAATATTATCAACCGTTAGTACATAAGCCTCTACATACACATGCACATCTACACCACGTCTTACTTCGTTATTTAAGTGTTTGAGTTTATGTATGGGCCGCCCAAACTAACTCTTCCTGATGGTAAGCATAAGCAGAATCTAAGAGTAGCGGTCACCATACTAACGCAGACAATGTAACAATGCAACATGGTGACCCACACCATTGTAGCCTACTAGGCCGGCATCATTGAGCGTTTTTAAACAGAATCCTTCAAATATAAATATTGAATCTATGCTTTAAAAGTCAATATTAACGTTTCCCATTCAAAGTAACATCTTTTTTTTTTTTTTTTTTACTTGTGGAAACCCCCTCGGGCCGTCACCCCGCCGGGGTTTGCGGCGGGGCGGTGTGTCGGAATCGAACCGACTAAAACCACACGGTGTGCCAACTCTGCGCCTGAGAAGGGAGGGGTCCGGGAATTGCAGATATTACACTACCGGACCCATTCAAAGTAACACCTAGTCCAAGACAGCAGGCAACCAAAAAAATGCTTTTATTAGGTTCTCACTGAATAAAGTTAATCACTAATGAGTATTATCTATCCAACCTGTGTAGATTATTATTTCCAGGTCACTACACAACAGAATGTCAGAAAAACATAGTTAGATTTTAGGCTTTCTGATATTCTGTCTACTCGATAACACGTATTTCTTTCTAGTAACACAGATAAGCGGTATACAATGCAGAGTCGGTAGAACAAATAAAAATATTTCCTACTATCTACATAGGAGCTGGAGGAAGTTCTCTTCCCGCCGCATTCAGACGACAAATTGCCGGTGCATTTGCATTACAAGGGAGTCATAGTTCACATCCTGTGCTATTTACTTCGACTAGCTATAATAATTATAACAATTGCTGAAATTTAGTATTTTTGTAGTCGTAACTTAGTAGAAAGTTTCTTTGCTCATTGTTAAAAAAAATAAAAAAGTGAAATGATTTTACAAGAATTCTTTGGAAGATAACCTGTCATTGTTTTTTTACTATTTTAGTGAAAATCTTCGGTTCAAGTTTTTGTGATTGCACCCAGGAATAATAAATAATAATAATACATATTTCGGACAATTAACACACAATGCCGTCTAGTCCCAAGCTAAGCTGAGTTTGTGTCATGGGTACTAAACAACTGATATCAATACATATGTATTGAATTTAAGTTGTCGACTATTTGAGTCAGTAAATTTTCACAGCGTTCTTTATGAACTGTCTCGTTGGTTTACCGGTTAGCGAACGCCGTTGTCGATCACCAGGTCTCGGGTTTCATTCCAGTATCGGGCCGAAAGCTTTGTTGGATGTTTCTTACAAGAAATTCTTATTAACAACCTGGAGTATGGGAGTGCGTTGGAGAGCACATTAAGCCATCAGCTCCTATTGTCGTGAATATTCATGACCATTGTTATTAGGAAGTGTCTAGTTCAACCCTAACCAATAACTTCAAGAATAATAAAGGCCAGGAGAAGAAGAAGCATTCTTCGTAAACTCGGTCATTTATTTATTATTTATTATATAAGGAGGTAAATCAATTGCTTATTGTTCAAATAATTCAAAAAGTACATGTCGCACAAAATCTAAAACTAAGTTTATAAGTCTCTCTCTTATAAGTCATAGATGCTTTCGCGACAACACCTTTCATCAAAGGGCAGAACTAATGATGAAGCCAGGAGGTTGATAGCTATATTCTGTTTACTTTTGAATGGGTTCATCATAAAAGTGTGTTAAAACTTCTAAATCTATTTATTCTAAAGCTTATTTAATAATGGTTTGTTTGTTTGTTTGTTTTACTGGGCCATTTCCGCACTTAGCCTCTTGATTGGGCCGTTGTACGTGAGTTTGTCATCTCCCTACTCCAGCCAACCCAGTTCGTCCCAGAAGCTGAGCAGCCTTTTCAGGTTACTGCATGCTTCCTGGAGTGATGTCGATTGGAGGATGTCCGCCCGTTGGTCTGCCACACTTCTACATTCTGTGAGAACATGCTGCGGCGTTTCTTCTGCCTCCATGCATCCCCTGCACAGAGGGCTGTCTGTTACACCTATAGTGAATAGGTGCTTGTTCAGGGGACAATGCCCTGTCAGGACACCCGTGACCTTCCTGAGATCGTCCCTTTTTAGTCTGATCAGATTGCGGGCAAGTCTTTTAGGTGCTACCGGAACTGCACTTTTTGTTTGCCTGCATCCTTCAGTGGTTTTCCATAGTGTTTTGTGTTTTCTTTCGGTATAGACGCGTAGCCATGTTTTTGTTTGGCTTTGGGGCAGGGGCAGTAGTGGTTCCGGTCCACACACTATCGTTTCCGATCCCCTTTTAGCCAGTTCGTCTGCAGCGTCGTTACCTATTGAGTTACTATGGCCTTTTATCCATTGTAAGGTAATTTTATTTGTAGTTGCAATGGACTGGAGGTTGTCATGACACTCCTTGATGAGGGCCGAGGTCATCTTGTTGTTTAGCAGCGCTTGAAGTACGGATGCACTGTCGGAGACAATTCTGATGTTTAAGTCTCTCACATCTCTGGCTGCAACTGCTTGTGCTGCTTTGATTATGCCAACACATTCTGCTTGGAAGATTGTGTTTAGCTTGTCTAGGGTGGTTGATATCTTGATATTTAAGTCATTCGAGAATACGCCAGCTCCGGTACCCTTTTGTGTTTTGGAGCCGTCTGTATATATCCTAACTTCGCCGACGCCAGAGTTATCTTTTGTTTCTGCGGATAGTTGGATATTATAGCTTCGATCGAAGACATGTTGGCATGAGGTTCTGTCCATGGGTGCCTCGAGGAGTGGAATTTCCTTTAGGATCCCCTGCAGAGCTTTCGAGTGTGTTGTTTCTGTGTTTATCTTCCACAGTCCGTTTGATCTTAGTCTTAGGGCAGCTGCTATCGCTTCCTGTTGTATGACCAGATCTAGAGGTCTCAAGTTCAAGAGATACTCTAATGCGGCCGATGGAGTAGTTTTCATACATCCAGTAGTTGCTACTGTGGCCAAACGTTGTAGACTCTGGAGTTTCATTTTAGCTGTGGATAGTTGAGTTCTGGGCCACCATACAACTGATCCATAGGTGATGGAGGGTCTGATAACTGCAGTGTATAACCAAAGTGTGATCTTTGGGTTTAGACCCCATCTTTTACCAACTAGTCGTCTACACTGGTTAAAAGTTATACAGGCCTTTCTTGTTTTTGTTTCGATGTGACTCGCCCAGTTTAATTTGTTGTCAAGAATAACGCCCAGATATTTTACTTGAGTTGACAGGGAGAGATTGGTGTTAAATAATTTTGGTAACTTTAGTTCTGGTAACTTCCTTTTGTTGGTGAAGAGGATGAGTTCTGTTTTTTTCGGATTTACTGACAGTTTCTGTTCGCCACACCATTCTTCTACAATTTGAAAAGCTGAACGCATGATCTCGCTCAACACATTTTCCGCGTTCCCGCTTATCAGAATTGTTAGGTCATCCGCATAACCGATAGTAGTGTATCCTCGATCATTTAGTTTCTTAATGAGGCTATCTACTACTATGTTCCATAGAAGCGGTGATAGGACGCCACCTTGTGGGCATCCTCTAACTACCTTTGCTCTTATAGTATTATTCACCGCTGTCTGAACCGCCCTTTTACTGACCAGCTCAGTGATCCATTCTGTGATGACTGGCTCGGCATTCAATTTCTGAAGGGCGCGATTTATGCTGTTGTGTATAGTTTTATCGAAGGCACCTTCTATGTCTATGAAGGCCGCCATTGTTGACTGTTTGTTTGCAAAAGCCGACTCAATCTTCTGCACTACCGTATGAAGGGCCGACTCTGTTGATCTGCCTTTTCTATAGGCGTGTTGTTGGGGATGTAGTGTAGTATTCTTGAGAACGCCATCCCGTAGGTGTCTGTCCACTAGTCTTTCCAAAGTTTTCAGGAGAAAAGATGTGAGACTGATGGGCCTGAATGATTTGGCTAAAGTGTAGTCCTCTCTACCCGGTTTTGGTAGGAAGACTACTTTTGCCTCTCTCCACATTTTTGGGATGTATTTATAAGCTATACATGCCCTGTAGATAGGTGTTAGATGTTTAATTACCTCTTCGGGATGCCACTGTAGTAGAGCTGGGAAAATTTCATCCAGTCCCGAGGATTTGAAGGGTTCAAAACTCTTTAGCGCCCATCTGACTTTATCCTCGGTTGCTACATTGTATGCGACTTCCCATTCTTGGGTTGTTGGTGTGCTGTATTTTTTGTCGTTCCATTCCTTGTCTGATGTGATTTGACATCCAGGGAAGTGTGTATCCAACAGTACTGCACTGGTTTCATCGTCTGTATTTGTGTAAGTGCCGTCTTCCTTTTTAAGGGAGCCTAGGAGGTTGAGGTCGCCCTTGGTTAGGATATTTTTGATTTTTGCGGCTTGGTTTGTTGAGTTTATACTGCTACAGAAGTTACGCCAGGATTCCGTTCTACGGAATCTGATTCGCTTCTTGTAGTGTTTTTGTGCTGCCTTATAATTACTCCAGTCTTCTATGGACCTGGAATTTTTAGCTTGGTTGAAGAGTGTCCTAAGTCCCTTACGTAGTCTTTCAAGTTCTGGCCCCCACCACGAACTTTTCCCCTGGTTTTTCGGGGTTATCAAAGGACACGTTGATTTGTAACTGTTCACCAGGGCTTCAGTTAGGGATTGTACGTTTAATTCTATGTTGGGAGTACCAAGTGCTGTGTTAGCCATATTTGTGTTACTCAGTGCTTTGGTTAGAGATTTTGTATACCTTGTTATATCTGTTTTACGGGGGTTACGATATGGGACAGGGTCTGGTGGTTTATATTTTAATTTAAAACACACACGGCGGTGGTCCGCAAAGGATGGTTCGCTTGATACGTGCCAGCCCTCAATGAGGTCAACCGCCATGTGCGTTGCTAAGGTTATTTAATAATGGTAATCGACTATTTAATAAATTAACTTTGAAACCGTTACAGAAAAGCAAATTCATATACCTATAGCTGTAAAATATTAGAATAACCAATAAACAGTTGGGTTCGAACATATAATCCTAAGGTTGATTGCGTATTAAAGTAAATGAAATACAGCAATCGTATCGTTCGCAACCTTCGATACTTACCTATAAACAGTATTATTTATTAGTTTCATTTGTTATATTGTTTACGGTTTTACTCTTTAATATTTGTATTTAAAATGGCTAAAATGGCTATGTGGTTAATTTATACGCGGTAGAAGTAGGAGCGAGAGGTATACCAGCTAAATCTCTCTATAACCTTCTGAAAGACCTTAGCCTGTCGAGATCTGCAGTAAGATCTATTTTAGAACGAGTAACCAAGGCTGCACTAACAGGTTCCTACCAAATTTGGGTAGGTAGAACGGGAAACTCGAACAGTAAAGGTGAGCGTTGATGCGCATCTCAAAGGGGGCCTCCTTAAACCTACACCTAGGTCGTAAGTCCTGGGAACTGCTCTGAGTTTCTCCCTCTACCACACGATGGACCCGGCACCCGCACGGTGAATCCATGGAGTGCTAAGAAGTTTGTCTCTCTTGTAACACTATGTTGCAATAATACTTCAGTTATTTTATTTTGTTAGAAGTTTTATTTTGTTAGGGCCCTGAAAGGGTTTGGTCTTGATTTCCTATGAGGCTGTTGCCGTGTATTACCTACTTCAGTCAGCTTTATTGTATCGAATTATACAGAATTGTTAATTTTTTAGTACGTGTGGTGATGGATTAAAAAAATACGAATGATTTAATTTTTAAATTTAAATACTTTCTTGAGAGGTTAATCCTCTCCTGAGAGGAGACCCGAGCCCAGCATTGGGACGTTATGGGATGCTGATGAAATATAAGGTTTGTATGTATGTATGTAATTTATAGTTTCATGTGTGATGATTCCGAGAGCTGAGAATAAAATTTTTATTGAGTGATGATATTCTTTAGAAACAGAATATTATAGACATGCCTGAAGCTCAATCGTGTTACCGGGTTAAGTAATCTCTTCATAAAATTATAATATACAGTGCAAGGTAACAGCGATCAACTTAATAGTATGGCCGCCCTGGTAACGAAGGTGTAATTGTTTTTTGTATAAACCTTTACCTATTGAGCCCGCACTGAAACATAGTTAAATGAACTACACAACAATTCATTCTCAATCACATACTTAACAAGGTCGGAATGCAAACGATGCCGTTAAGATAAGTAACCTCTAGTTTATTTATTGCTGCGTTTAGCAATAAATGCTACATTTAACCGTATGAGCTCCGGGGAAGTTGCTTGTAAAGGTTACGCGTGAGTTGTTTTACGCGAGCACAGGATTCACCTTCGTAATATTAATATATTTGCTATTTCATTTGAATCCTTAACTGAAATTTCATCAGCATGTATATAAGTGTAGTGTTTCATTCGAATACATTTTTTAAATAATTTTACTTGATTATCTTTTAGATATAGTAACAACAGCGACATGACAGCACTAAAAATATTTTAGTCACCTAAGTGTCTAAAATATTTTTACTGCACGGTTGGCCGAGTGGTTTCAGCGGTCGCCATGCCGCTTGCTACTGCGCCAAGTGTCGTGGGTTCAAATCCCACGCGGTACCTACAACACTTTGTGTGATCCACGAATTGTTGTCCCAAGTCTGGATGTTCTATGTGTCCGTTTCATGTATGTCTGTAAAGTCCCCCACGACACAGGATGTTTATTCCTAATGTAGGAGTTGTCTTTTAAAAGAGAGAAGTGTAGTGTTTCATTCGAATACATTTTTTAAATAATTTTACTATTAATGGTTGCCTGTAAGAGATTGCCTTCGGGCGATAAGGCCGCCAATTGTACCTCTTAGCTTTAGTTACCTTTGTTAAATATCTGGTGTACAATAAAGTGATTATTATTATTATTATTACTTTATTTTCTTTTAGATATGGCAACAACAGCGGCATGACAGCACTAAAAATATTTTAGTCACCTAAGTGTCTAAAATATTTTTACTGCTGTGTGTGCTGTCAACTAAGAATAGCTACAAGTAATAAAAACTATGAAGATTGTAACAACATATTGTAATTACTTAACTCCTCTTATCTGGCGTGTTTATTACGTAGTAAAACAAAAGTAGGTACTGGTTTGTACTTCTATAATCGCTTTTTAATAACCAGAAGGTCTGCAGTCTAACTCTTGTTTTCCCATTTGAAACTTACAAAATCCCTTATATTCACTAAGCTCCTTTATTTTAACTAATACATAATTTTCTTATTTTTCTTAAGTATATATAATATGCATTATACATATGAATGTTCCTCTTGAACCACTCTACCTATCGCTGAAAACTGCTTTAAAAGTGGTTGAGTAGTTGAGTAGTAATTAGTCAACTAAGTGAACAGACAGCGGAAGTGACTCCATTTTATATACTACTGTAGTGTAATATTTTAAATAATTTTTCAAATCGGACCAGCGGTCTTGAGCTTGACGCGTTTTTAATAAACAAACAAACTCTTCAGCTTTATAATATTAGTATAGATGTGAAGATAATGTTCAGCTATTTTAAGCGGTACACATAAAACAACATTCACCTTTATCATCCGGTTGAGGTTACGATTTCGTAGTAATGTGAGGGTTGTACTACTATAGCACTACCTACCCGGCCTCTCCTAGGTCATTTACTATGAACGTGTTCCTATATACGGACGTTATATCCGGAAAATGAGGATGTCAGACACACTGAAATATGCCAGGAAAACGTTGCTAGCGGTCCGTCTTACCTGAACATAAATTTGAAGGTGAAATGAACTGAAATTGAGGTGGAAAGGTGAGTTTCGTACTTACGTTGTTACTTGTAATGAAACGCCTACTCCACTTTCTTCTTCTTTTTAGTTATTGACTTGGCATCTTGTTTTTGGGATTCAAATATTCTGACATCTGAATCAGAATTGAATGGGAGTTTACGTATATTTGTAATGATTGAAAGCATTATTCTTTTTTATATTATTCTTTTTTTCTTTCTTTTTTCTTTTAAAAAAGACTACTCCCACATTAGGAATAAACATCCTGTGTCGTGGGGGACTTTTACAAACATACATGAAACGGACACAAAGAACATCCAGACTCGGGACAACAATTCGTGGATCGCACAAAGTGTTGTGAGATTTGAACCCACGACACTTGGCGCAGTAGCAAGCGGCATGGCGACCGCTGAAACCACTCGGCCAACCGTGCAGTCACTATTATCTATAATATATAAGTATTAACTACTAACACAGTATTAACTATAATATATAAGAGTTGATCGAAAATATTGTTTAATTGTTACTGGGCTACAGTTAATTTAAGACAGAGAGACCATTGATATGACGTTTGAATTTAAGTCTGAGTTAAGATGAATTTCCACTCTGTTAAACAACCACTTCACACAGAGCGACTTATGACTCCCATCTTGAATTTTCATTCAAGCCAAAAGTTTTGTGTAAATATAAATGCTTTAGTATAAAGTTAATTATTATACTCGTACCTATACTAAAGAACTTTCATAGTTTTCACAAAGATTTTTTATTTATCTTGTGTCAGATGTCTAAAATTTTTAAACGAGCAACTGTTTTATTTATGATCTGAATCTCGGAAACAGCTCCAACGATTTTCATGTAACTTAGTGTTAGTGTTGTTGTCGATACTAATATCATAGATGGGAAAGTAACTGTCTGTCTATCTGTCAAGCTTAACCGCGGTACCGATTTCAATGAAATTTATAAAGTAGATACTTTGATTCCTGAAGAAGGACATAGGCTATTCTTTATCGCGATACCCGCCATAAGAGCCGCGGGTATAGGATAGCATTGAAATATATTGCTTCATCTTTAACGTTTATCAGTTGACACATAACATCTGTGTAATATCTAGACCGACAAAATTTGTTGTAGAACTTATTTTTAATTTTTGTGTAGGTAGGTACTATCTATACATTTTTTATTTTATAAATTCAATTATAGTTATGTATATATATATTTGCGTATGTCTGTAGATATATGTATAAATAATAATAATAAATATTTCGGAAATCTAACACAACACAGTCTAGTCCCACGCTAAGTAGAGCTTGTGTTATGGGTACTAGACAACTGATATGAATACATCTATTTTTTTTTAAATACGCGCATGTTATTCATGGAAAACACCCAAAATCCGGCACAAATATTTTTAGATCACACAAACGCTTGGTCCGACCCAGGATTTGAAACCGAGACCTCAAGCACAGCAGTCGCATTCTCTACTACGCCACCGAGGCAGTATTAATAATAAATATATATGATGTACACAGGTTTTTTCCCACACATTTCACATACGGCAGTCTAATTTACTAGGCAGGGCCTGTGCAATGGTTACCAGAATCGTGATAAACCTTACATATTTAGCCTCAAAGTAATCAGAGCTTGCATTATGAAAGATAAACTTACACGCAGATATAAAACGAATGACCGTGCGTGCTCATTTTACAATTATTTACCCTGCGTGGGGATCGTACCCACGATCTTCGACTTAACAGTTACTGGCACTATACGCCCGTCAAAGTACCATAAGACATGTTGCAACTCATTGTTAACATGAGGTATAAAATAAATCCCAACGTTTACAGAACCGCTAATTACTCGTTTACTCAATGTTAATTATGATGTGTTAAAGTGGATTGAAATGAAATCGCATCGCTCACACGATTAATATCCACTCAATTCAAATGCATGATTAATCACACACGTTTCATTACCTAACATAATTAGTCACGATAATGTATGATTTGAACGCATTTGTTCAGTTCAAAGGTGAGTTTATTTTACATTAATTCGTTCTCGACGACGGTCGTACGACAACGATTTCGACCTTGAAGAGTTCAGCGGGGACCAATCGCAACGCCGAACGCGCGAATCGCAGGAGGTATTATTGTTTTGTGAACATTCGGTTGAATAGAGACAGGACAAAATACTACGTTTTAATATTAATCAATATATGAATAGGTATGTAGGTAGTATCTGTCGAAGTCATTGGTAGTAATTAGTCTAATGATTCTAATGATAGGTATACAAAAGCAACATTCGTCGCCATATATCCGGTGACCGGTGACGGTGACATGAATGGTTTAATAAAATACTAGTTTGGCTGAACATATTATGTAATTTATTAATGGTAAAGAGAAGTAAGTATAATTAGGAGTCGAAATTTATTCGTTAATAGGAGATATCTAGGTATCGCCCTAGGTATATTTTTTACTAGCTGAAGCCCGTAGTATTGGTTACCTGTAGTTGTTAAACTTTTGTACCTTTACAACAGAAACCGCGAGTAACGCTTCGGGATGAAGCTAGTCGTAAAAAATAGTCTAAATTACTTCTTATATCATCAACTATCTACTATTGGCTAAAAACTGTAATTACCGTATATACCATCAAATGAATTTAGTAAATATCTGTTAAATTTGAAATTACAAACAGATAGTTCAATTTTATTGATTTTAAATATCGAAATACAAAATGTAAGCATTGAATAATGAACTGCAATAGAATATACGGTGTTTTATCCAAGAGTAAGTTATTTCGTGTTTAAAAAAGTAAAGAACTGAATTAAGTACAATAAAATAAAGTAAAAATTATTACGTAGCACGTATATACGTAATATAAAATTAAAAAAAAACTTACGTTCATCGCAGAGGTATTAAGGCTCATCCAACACAAAGGCAGCTTTACAGAATACTTTGTTTTTTCATTCCCTTTGTGAAACAATAAAATACAGGTCGTATTTTTTTAAATATGCATAAGGCTTTCACGGTATGCATTTCAAAGTTAAGTAAATGTAATCATTTGGTACTGAGAAAGAAAAATAGAATTTCTTATTATGATTATTTAATACATATATTTAATATTACGTGAAGCAAAAGCTTTGTACCTCTTTTAACGAATATTGAGCAAACGCAGGAATATGAAATTTTTCATAAGTTTATAAGGAGGTGAAAGTTAAAAATATATTAATAAATCATGAACGAATTTCGCCCACTGAGCAATCACTAATTTTAATAGTTTCGTGGCGTACTCTATAAAATCCAGTATGGTAATCATTTGTAAGTCATGTATATATTATATCTATAGATTTTAAAAACAAAGTTTTTGATATTTAAGTTCGTAGAACTCAATCACTTGAGAAATATAATTACGTAATGTTTAGCGTTAAGAATGTTATAATAATTGTTGTTAATATTTTCCAATCATTTATTAAATTTAATTTTAATTTTATTGATACACATTTAAAAAATTTCAATGTGTCCACTAATTTAAAAAAAACTGAAAAGGTGAATCGGTCCTGGCAAACACTCCGTGTCGTAACGGCGACAAAATTACTCCCAAGGGGCATATAAATCTACAACAAAAAAATTAAACGGGTCCCATGATTAAAATGATCGTACTCGCATTGAATTTGCAATTCCTATATGGAGATTTCGAATTATATATGTAGTTATGTTGAAATATCGAAATTAACGACAAATAAATTGTATTTTCGTCTAGTTTGTTAAGGAGGTCTGCATTCCGATCGAAATAAAATACATACGACACACAAAGGACAAATAAGAACAAAGTGTTTAATTGTCGTTTGTGTGTCGTATTTGCATAATAACCTATATATGTAATGCTGTGTAATGTGCATTTTAGTGAAGTACGAAACTTACGTGCGCCTACTTTACAAGATTTCTGCACCACCCTAAGGTTGACTGGTAGAGAAAGCCCTGGGCATTAAGCCCGCCAATGTATAAAAGTGCATAAAATTATAAATCAATTAATAATATTTTTACTGACTAAGTAAAGTGCTAATAACACCACCATCTCGTCTCGTCTGCGATGGTGTTTGTGTCTAAATATGGGTGTGCAGTGCACCGCTCTAATACTACAGTATTAGTGCACTGTACTGTAATACGTGGTTAATAGACTTTGATAAATTGTATTTTAATAAATTAGAGAATGAAAATGTATTATTTTACTAATTAAGGATTATTATTTAGATTAATAGTTTTGACTGCCTCTGTGGCGCAGTGGTAGCGTATGCGACTACTGTGCTTGAGGTCTCGGGTTCGATTACCGGGTCGGATCAAATGTTTGTATGACCTGCAATTATTTGTTTCGGAGTTTGGGTGTTTTCTATGTATAATATGTACTTATGTATTTACAAGAAAAAAGTTTATATGTATTTATATCAATTGTCTAGTACCCATACCACAAGCTCTGCTTAGCTTGGGACTAGATAGCGTTGTGTGTAAGATGTCCGAAATTTTCACACAATTTTCACGAAAATTAAGTATGAACAATCAAGTATGGGTTTTGGGTACGCATAGAAAGATACTAAATAATATAACAATTCATAAATGTACCTGTACCTGTACATTTCTGAAAAGGAACTGACTAATTTGCTTAATGCATTTTTAAAGGAAACTCATTGTATGTTCTTACTTATTCACAAAATAGACACTAATAGATCAGTTTATCCTTCGTATTACCTACTACGCTATTTCAATATTTTACAACGGTAACTCATAAATTATGTCCTTGAACTTTTATTTTCTATGTATATTCAATTATCTTAGCAAAGACGTTGTGGTACATCGATGTTGCCAACTTCAGCGGTTTTTAGAACATATTCATAAGTATTTACATAAAATTGTTTTAAATAACTTTAGCTACCTATAAATTCAACAAACACTCAATAACTCATTTTACAAAGTTTTGCAAATTTGCGATGTTTAGTTTAGTAGGTATATTACTTTCTCATACATTAAATATGTGTGGTATGTATGATACGAAAAGTCGTAAGTTGCGAAGAGCAAGAAAGAGAATAGACGTTTTGGATCGTGTCTTAATTACTCTTAAATTTTCAATGTAAACAGAAATTACTTTATAAAATAATAAGTACTATTTGAATTCTTGTAAGTTATGATTAGTAATTGACACAAGGTTTACTGTTCATATTTGTTTATACACGAAGGTGTACTAAACACTGTAAGTTTTATCAATTAATATATTTTTTATTACAAGACGTACAAACGAATTTTACCGTGGGAGAGTAACGCTTCGGCATGCATGGGCCGACTCGACCGGAGTGATACCACGGCCTCACAGAAAACCGGTGTGAAATAGCACATGCGCTGTGTTTCACTGAGTGAGTGAGGGTACCGGAGGCCTATTTCCCAACCCCTCCCTATCCCTCTCCCTATCCCCCAAAGGCCGGCAACGCACCTGTGACGCCCTCGGTGTTGTTAGGTGTCCATGGGCGGCGGTAATCGCTTACCATCAGGCGATACGTCATATCGTTTGCTACCTATTTCATAAAAAAACGAGATATCGGGTCATGAAAAGAGTCGAATGAGGGATGCATTGGTGCAACATACCTATTGATATCAACTACCATTCGAAAATCGACAATATACTTGCGACTCAGCTCCTACTAGAAACAATTTTTAAAATGGCTATGGGGAGAAAAGTTCTGGAGTTGTTATCATGTATTGGAAGATGGGCCGTGGCTACACCCCCAACAAGGTGACCCGACGACCTGATGAAGGTCGCGAGAAACCGTTGGATACAGGCAGCACACTACCGGTTGTTGTGGATAGCCTTGACGTTGACTCAATTAACATTACAGGATAAAAGAGCGATGAAGCAAAAAAGTTCTAGAGTGGTGGCCACGTAGTAGAAGACTGAGCGCAGGTAGATCCGTTACATGTGGACAGCACAGGAGCCGTTGAATAGTCTTGACCGGTCTTGACCTTTTATCGACTTAGATGATGATGGTTACTTGCTTCTCTTGAGCTGTAGGTAGCTATGATCATCTTGATATCAGCACTTGTCATCAGTTCAGATCAAGTGACTAGTCTAGTAGTGTTCCTTTCGTTTTCTTTATACCACAAAGAAATAAAGAACAAGTCTTTGCATTACCTTTGTGGAGGAACGGGAGTCATGTCCCTCCAACACAAATGGAGGATCCTCCGAGCAGGCAAGGTGATTATGCCTCGCGGGCCACTGCCCACCGCCCAACAGTTGATGTTAGGATGTTATGTGATGATAATCGGCGCGAGAACTTCTACTGCGCGATTCAGGATTGGTAGTTTATTCGTGTTGTACGTTGCTGCGTAGTTCAGTGTGTCTGCGGTAGATGGCGCTATAGTGTGTCGCTGTTGCGCTGTATGTGGAAGTCGCCACACCTTTGAACAAAGCACAACTGGTAAGTTTTTTAATTATTTGTCACATTATCGAAGCATACTATTTAAATATTAATGATTAGGTCATTAACATGGACTTAGTTATTGAACAGACTATTGAATAGCTACAATACAATACGGCCCATTTGTGTGTAAATGGAAATTGAAACCATTCGGTGAATGGATTCGTTACAATGCCTCACCTTGATGTCTAGATTTAGTGTAAATATACAAATCTAGGTTAGATGTGATTTGAATACGTGGATATAGAGAATGTAAATGTTTGATTTCTAGGGACAGGTTGATTTAATTTGCTCTGTGATTTGTGTAAGAAAAACGTGGTTTTTACTACTGTCGTCGTACTAAAAGTACTGTAGATTAGCTCAAGCATCCGAAATTCATGTGGCAAAGCTTACAAACTATTACCATAGTTACACAGTTTTGTGCAATTCCAAAAACCATTTCTAACTTACCAGTCTCTTTAACTTGTTTTTCTGTCTTGTGAATTTTTTTTTTGCAACGTTGATGTAACTCCAATAACTCCATGGATAATGCTCTATGATCCCCTTTATGGAAAATATCAGACAGGTCAACTGACAGATGGTAAGTTAATGCTACTGCATTGAACACTCAAGAGTCACAAGAAAGATCCCAGTTTTTTTTAGGTGGGAGTAACTATATACATCGCTTCTATGAACTTTCAAATTAGATTTCCACTCACCGTTTGTTCAAATAGTTTCTAATTCACATACCAATTGAAATATATTATTCAACTATTCACGAAATATTTGATTAAATCACACAATATGTCAACTTAATTTGAACTGAACACGAAAATTAGTTTCTATCACTGAAATGCTCAACAGTACCTACTTAGTAATAAGAATTCCACAATTAATTTAGTGCTACTGAACTTGAACAGCCAAGTAGAAACTTTGCAGGACACGGGATATACATACTTTTGTGAGCGCTATCCACCACCAAATTTTTATGCGCATAAAGATAAAGAAAACACCTTTAAATCGAAAATGCGGAGAAAGAAAAGAGAGTTAATAAAACAACTTCGAAAAGCCAAGGCCATGGGCGATAACCATCTAAGTCACCAACTGTCTAGGGCATTAAGATCGATCCTTAAATTAATTCAAGGAATATCGCTGCAAATCACAAAAAATCGCGATAATTTTAACAGAGCTAAACACGAAGTAGACTTTGATAAAAACCCTTTTCAATACTCGAAAAACATTTTCAATGAACAAAAGGGAAAGCTTCTTTTGACCAACCAACAGATTTACGACCACTTTAAAAGCACATACCAAGTGCCTAAGCGCGGGAGACGGTATGAGGATCCAAACGTCCAAAAACCTCATTATCCTCTTGTCGATTTTGAAAGTTGTCCACCTACCCTAGAGGAAGTAGACCATCAAATTAAAAAGAAAACATCCAAGTCAGCTCCGGGCCCTGACGGTATTCCTTATATAGTGTACAAAAAATGTCCATCGGTTCGTAAACATCTCTTAAACGTATTTTGTAAAATCTGGTCAAAGAAGCAAATACCAACATCATTTGGCAAAGCAATTTTTGTCCTCATTCCAAAAAAAGACGAAGTAATTCACCCAAAAGATACTAGACCGATAGCACTAACCAATACAATTTCCAAAATTTTCTTTAGCGTACTACAAACAAAAATGACAAAGTTCATGATCAGCAATAGGTATTTCAGGCCAAACCACCAGAAAGGGTTCTTGCCCGGTATTTCTGGCTGCCTGGAACATAACTCATTATTAGCGGAAAGTTTGAAAGATGCCAGAATGCATGAGAGGCAAATAACGGTCTGTTGGATAGACCTTGAAAACGCATTTGGTTCTGTACAGCATGAACTGATGATTTTCGCCCTGAAGTGGTATAACTTTCCTACTGTGGTTATCGACATAATCACATCTTATTATTCTAAATTACAATTTACCATAGCAGCAAACAAGGAACACACAGAACCATTGCATTATAATGTAGGGTTGTTCCAAGGCTGCTGCTTGTCACCAATAGCTTTTAATATAATTATAAATATTCTTATAGATAAGTTAATAAGTCATGAGAAAAAATGGGGCTATCGGTTTAAAATAAACAACAAATACACAGAGTCCATCTTAGCCTTTGCAGACGACCTTGCAATACTGACACGTAATCCAAAACAATGTCAGAAGTTATTAATTGAAGTGGATGAGTTTTGTACATGGACTGACGGACTGAGGGCAAAGCCAAGTAAATGCCACTGTTTATGTCTGGGTAGACGGAATACCAAATATACCTCATATGATCCGGGACTCTCAATAGGAGGACAATGTGTAACCACGATTGCTGAAGCAGTGCCTTTCAAATTTCTTGGTAGAAAGATTGATTACAAAGGACGTACACCATCCTTAGAGATAACTGTCGAAAATTTTCTTAATGACTTAAATAAGGTAGACCAACAACCATTAAACAATATTAAAAAAGTTTGGATATACGACAATTATCTTACGTCGCGTCTGACTTGGTCTTTCCTTGTATATGACATCGGTAAAAGCCTCCTTGCAAAACTAGATGCAAATGTCAAAAAGATATTGAAGTTATGGCTCGGAATTGCACACTCAGCTGACCCCTCAACTCTATTTAGGGATCAAAACAATTTTGGGATGAAGTTAAAGAAGCCATCGGAACTCTATAAACACCTCAGAGTTACCAAAATGCATGTCTTGGGACAATCCCAGGATGAAATAGTCTCATCACTCCCAAAAGATAAATATGTTACAGAGCTTGAGTCAAGACTTCAGTTCCATAAACAATTTATGGCTGGTGCACAGTTTAATAGAGTCGGGCTGGGTTTCGCAAAGAAGAAGGGAGACCGAGAAATAATAAAATCCTTTATACAACAAGATGAAAATGATATCTATAAAGTGCATGCAATGAATCTAGAAATGCAAAATGAGTGGTTAACTATAGGTGAGTTCTGCATCCCGTTAGCCCTGAAATGGCGCACCTTGCTATATGATTGGTCTCCTGCCCTGTTAAAGTTCTATCTGAATGCCTTCCAAATGACCCTCCCAGACCAAAGTAACCTAGTGAGATGGGGGAAAGCATCTGAAAAATCTTGCTATACGTGTGGTGAGGCAGTAGGTACTGCTAGGCACTTACTGGTAGGTTGCAGGGTGCTGCTTGATAGGGGTTATTACTCACGCCGACATGATAGAGTACTAGAAATCATACGTGAAGCAGTAAGTCTTTCAGTAGCTAGAGCCCAAAAAGGATTGACTACAAATAAACGAGAAATTAACTTTATAAAGGATGGCTCAACTACCAAATCTAAAAGCAAGCCTTTCTCAATCCTAGGTACTGCACCTGACTGGACTATTTTGATGGATACGTATGATAAGCACTATAAAATCCCAGAGGATGTTGGTGTTTCGTCATCCAGACCGGACATATTCCTTTTCTCTAGACAAATTAAACACATAATATTAGTAGAGCTTACTGTTCCGTGGGAAACTAATATTCCTAAAGACCATAGAATCAAATTAAATAAATATTACGATCTAACAACTGAACTTAACAAAAATGGCTATGTGGTTAATTTATACGCGGTAGAAGTAGGAGCGAGAGGTATACCAGCTAAATCTCTCTATAACCTTCTGAAAGACCTTGGCCTGTCGAGATCTGCAGTAAGTTCTATTTTAGAACGAGTATCCAAGGCTGCACTAACAGGTTCCTACCAAATTTGGCTAGGTAGGGCGGGAAACTCGAGCAGTGAAGGTGAGCGTTGATGCGCATCTTAAAGGGGGCCTCCTTAAACCTACATCCAGGTCGTAAGTCCTGGGAACTGCTTTGAGTTTCTCCCTCTGCCACACGATGGACCCGGCACCCGCACGGTGAATCCATGGAGTGCTAAGAAGTTTGTCCCCCCCCCACAGGTTTAAGGTACCTAAAATATTAAGGATTGTCTTGTACTACAAAATCAAGTTAAGGCTACATAAAGAGAATAGTAAACTAGAATTTGTGATATCTAGGATTAATTGTTCAGATTCTGTACTATTACTTAGATGACGTCTTATTCAAGTCATACGTTAGTAAATTACAGTCTTAAACTGAATTAGGCAACTTATCAAAATTATAGTTAGGTTAATTTTCTTCTATTTCATGTAGGTATACATTAATTACAATTCTTTATAAGAAACTTACGACATGAATGGGCCGGCTCGACCGGAGTGATACCACGGCCTCACAGAAAACCGGTGTGAAATAGCGCTTGCGCTGTGTTTCACCGAGTGAGTGAGGATACCGGAGGTCTATACCCCAACCCCTCCCCCATCCCCCTTCCCATCCCCAAGGGTCGGCAACGCACTTGTGACGCCTCTGGTGTTGCGGATGCCCATGGGCGGCGGTAATCACTTACCATCAGGTGATACGTCTGCTCGTTTGCCCACAATTCAACAAAAAGAAAAAAAAAGAAAAGCGCACCAGGAGGCTTATGCGCAATTGAAAGAAGCTGATTAGACTCACCTTCTTTGCTAACGTATAGAAACCAACTCGTGTGTTATCCCACGGGGACTGACGAACCACACGGTGTGCAACTCATCTTCATTTATATTTTCATATTAGTTCTTTCACAAGATCTTTTGGTATCGAGTGTTTAGCCTTCGTCATTACCAAATTAAGCACACTTACATGCAAAATCATTCCCATTCTATATTTAAATGTGGATATGTATATGTTACTTACAAGCAAAGATCATAAAACAAAAAAGGTCATTAGCCAAATAAAACTCTTAGAGAGTGAATTTAACGAGTCTCGTAAAAAGATGATCGGCACAATAATTATTCATAGATAAAGAATAACTCTGTTCGTCAAAATGTCTTTTAAACGTAGCGCTGTGTTAAATTATTTCCGTGGAACAAGTTGCAGGTAATTTTCTCTTTCCAGCAACTTCGTCTTGCGCTATATAGGTATTTAACAAGAGTTTCAAAAGTTTCAGTCGTCAGTCCTCCATCTCATTGTACAGATAATTTATTTCCTTATTACATATATACAGGTAATGGTGGAGTGGTACATAATGTTTTAGGTATTAAGTCCGCCGAAGCGCCGAATGTTTTACGATTAAATAAATGATGATGGTCTCCTAGCCGATTACGGCCTCGGCGGCCAGTCTCAACGGAAACCAGTCAAATACGCGGGACATATTATAGTGCACAAGTGTGTGTGCAAAACAAGGTGCACTCTCTGTTCCCTCTCTCTCATAATCCGATGGGACGGTTAACCGACACGACCGGGAAGAGGTCAGGCGCAGGACCGACAGTTTTACGTGCTCTCCGAGGTACGGGGTTCAGATACCAACTTCCTAACTCCGAGCTGTTATTAAGTATTTATGATCTGCACTAAAAAGCCATTAAGACAAGAATTCTAAGAACGTAAATTGTACGATATCTGTTTTTTTATTTGGGGACTAACAAGCAGACCGGTCCCTTAAAGGGAACTGATTACCACTGTCTGTGTACAACTGGAACTCCAAGAGTACAAGTGTCTTGCCGTCCTTTGGGCGCCTCAAACCAGAAATAAAGAGGAGTTAGTTAGTAAAGTTTAAAAGTTAGTTAATGTAATGGACATAGTACAGTTCACTATTATATGTTATAAATTTTTAACGAGTATTATCAATACATACAGATAAAGAGTACCGTTTCATTATGTCAAAACTATGGTCCAGTTCTTATCAATTACTGTTTAATACAACAGTGCGTTTATGAGAAAAGTATCAATTAAAAAGTTGAGCTGTATTTAGGTAAATAAATTTCACTTATTCCTTAACAAAGTTAGTCTTATGTAGTTCTGTTTTCTGTACTTTTTTATTTCTTAGGTTTTATTAGACTTTTAGTTCTTTGAAAATATGAAGTTTCTTGGCAACGGTTAGGACTCTTAGAGAGTCTTATTGATGAATAATTTAAGCTTATTTATTATGTACTACTAGCTTTAGCGCGCGGCTCCGCTCGCGTGAAAATAGTCTATGTGTTATTTTGAGATATAAGCTATATTACTGTATAATATCACCATGTTATTTATTAACAAATTCTCTCGCTTAAACCACGGGGTTTCAGGCGACAGGGAGCGGTCTAGTAAAAAATAGGTTATTTAATAATATTAAATTTATACAGTTTAGTAAAAATGGACACAAGACACAAACTTAAACAAAACAACTTAGGGCAGGCAAGCGCATTTACAATATCTAATAGATAACACAACAATACCCATCGATATACGTATGCTTAGCTATGTTATCCATTAGGAACTTTGAGCTTCATTATTTCTACATATTTATCTTTTGTTATATATTTTTGTACTATATGCTCTGGTATAGTATTTAATATATCAGGTAATATGTAACGACATATTCTGGTGCCATATAAGTTATTATCAAGGTATATTTTTTAAATTAGGTAGTTATCTCAAGTTACAATTACGTGTTCGTACACAGAGCTGATCTAAAATGGAGCTGGTATTCGAAATTTCTTCCTTCATAACAGCCATTTTAATTTTACATTGTATTGGTAATACCATTACAGTGTTGGAATAATTGCTTATAGTTATCTTAAAATGTTGATTTTAGTACATGTGGCACAATGGCTTTTAACGTCTATAATTGTATATTGTATATCTTTTCGATACAAGTTGTCGTGTTTCATATGGTATTTTGTACTTTAGTATACACAGTTAACTTAGTATAGCTCGCATTTTTTAACATGCGTGGTCTATATATGCACCCCAGTTAAATCGATTGTCTAGTATAAGTCCTACATACAAATATATACGTATATGTTCCTGAACTGTTTCTAATGTAATACACGTACTGTCATGCCAACACATAAGGTTGTTATGCAAACATTCATGATCGTGAGCTAAAATATTTTCCGTGTGGCAACTGTTTTTATGTGAGGATTGAATACACATAAGTCTGGTTTTTTACGCGTTTATCACTAAGCCAACGTGGTGCGCCTATTGAAACATTCTATTAAAATTTTCCTGCAGTTTTAGCTCAGCGGTTTTAATGTCTTTGTCAGGCACGAGAAGACAAGTGTCATCAGCAAACTGATATACGGAGCTATGTTATGTTTTTGCGTGAAAGGGTAACAAACATCCGCACAACCATCCTGACAAGCTTTCGCATTTAAAATATTAGTGGGTAGTTAATTATGTGTATGATTTCATTACGTTTCGGTAAATGTGTTAGTCTCCTGTCGTTTATCTGTGATTTCAATTCAAACACAACTAAATGAAACTGAATGCAACATTTTCAATGTAAGTTTATTCGAGTGAGAAGAGACGATGCTGTAGAACTACAAAGCTGTTTAATTATTTATTTGTTGGTATTTCGTCTGTTGAACGTGACGCCATAACTTGTAACGAATGAACTATAACTTTAGTGTTGAATAATTTAGTCTGTCTAGATTTATTCTCTTTGACTTCCTAAGCCAAAAGCAAACCCGAACTCCAAATTGATCTTAGCAGATACTTTGTACTAATATATAAGTATGTAACTTGAGAACCGCTAGTATGATTCCTAAATTATTATGTAACTTAAGGCAATATTATAGGTGTGCAGAAGTTCCTAAACGTTAATTTTAGACATACATATGTTTAAAAAATTATTGATTTCAAACAAACTAATACTTTGTGGAAAAAAAACTTATTTTAATCGTTAACTGGCCTTAACAGATTAAGATGTAGATTAAAAGTAACTCATGATCATTAGGTAATAAGTTATTTTAATTAGATTTCTTACGTCTAAGGTACACACATACACACGCAAATACACACACACTCACGCAAACACACACACACACACACTCACACTCGCGCACACACATAGACATCCGCACTCACTTTATTTAAATTTATTTGTACCTTTTAAACCTATAGTCTCTCTCTGTAACAGCAGAACACACACACATTAAACCTTGTAATCTTTAGCTCTAAGAAAATTGTAATAGGTTATTTATAATAAATAAATATAGGGAATTAACACACATTGCAGATTTTTTTTTCATATTGTACTTACTTATTTCCCACAATAGAAGCAATATACGTCAACACATCGTACCCTTAAAATGGACTATTGAAATATCAATTGTAGTCACTTTACAATTGCTATATAAATGGCTTTAATATAATATTTATTATTTTACTTGCATGATTGTCATCGAAGAATCGTGCACTAATAAATATACTGACCAAGTAAATAGGATGATCATCAACACGGTCCTAACGAAACTCGACAGAAACTGGTGGTGAAAGATCATCCGCTCTAGTTTCCATCCTAATGTAGACCACAATCTTAAAATTTAAAAAGGACATAGATCACAGACAGACAGAGAGAGAGAGAGAGAGAGAGAGAGAGAGAGAGAATTCTCACGAGATTTAGTCAACGTTGTTAAATTTAACTCCATCTTCTTAGAATCATCAACATTGCTATGTAACTAAAATGAGTAAATCATTTTCTTTAACTCTTCACCCGTTTTGTTAGTGGAATAAAGAAAGCAATCTGTATGTTAATGAATAGCATTAATCTACGTCGGATGTTGATAAAGAGGTCTGTGTGCATCTGTAAATGAAAGCTTTTCAGTCTAACATGTTCAAAGCGAGTAGAACACTACTGAAATGTTCGTTCCTGAAGCGGTTTTCTTAACTAATGTTACTAACTCACCACATTTGTTGACGTTATGATATGACTTTACTAATTGTAGAAAAAACGTCTGGTATTTTCACCGGATTACATCAAAGTGATCATACAAATAAACTCTAGAAATATTTAAACTAGCTGACCCACGCAACCTCGTTTGCGTCTTATATTGCCCGTAACGTGAAAATTTTCCCCCGTTTTTTAAACATTCTTTATTAGTGCTCCGCTCCTATTAGTATTATTAGTATTAGATTTACTACCCAACACTGAAAGATGTTTCAGTGAAAACTGAAATCGGACCAGCGGTTTCTGAGATTAGCGTGTTCAAGCAAACAATCTCTTCAGCTTTATGATATTAGTATAGATCATGTAGTGGTTTAATGGAACAAAATTTGGTAGTATCTGTGATAGCATTTAACATTTTTTTATTTTTTTTTATTTATTTGTCTTTATTGTATACACAAACAAAAAAAACTGTTTTACAAAATGATTAAAAGCATGTAAGGATGTATAACAATTTAGGTGCAGAAAAGTGTTGTGATTAATGTAAATAAAAATGTAGTCAGTAATTTCAATCAGGTATGGTTTAAATACATTATTTTATACTGAATACCTCACTAATATAATGATGCATGCAATAATGAATTGTTATGTAAATAAAGACTGAGATCGCTTTACATTACCCAGTGCAATATTAAAAAGATAGTAAAATAACTGGACTCCATAAGATGTTTCACGAATAGGAATAAGTACAGTTATCTATTAATATATATATATATATATATTGAACTACATCGAAACTAAAATAGAATGCATGACCAAGCACCCAGAAGAATTGATTCTATTGTTATTTTTTATCTTCCACCATCACACTATCTACAAATAAATCTGGCTTGTGGCACGGAACTTATTAAGTTTGATTCATGAAATTTCAATTGGATTTTTGTCAATACTTGTTTTAATCAATGACTTGCATTTACATATTAGGTATATAATTGTACCTAATAGAAGGTACCGAACGAGTTGGTCCAAGAGGTGGGTCGTTTTGGTGATCTCTAGCACAGGTTTTCCTAATATAGATACCAGTCTCTCACAAAAGAATAATTGTCACACATTGTATTGTATTACCTGATCTGTACTTACTTTTGAGAAAGAGTAATAAATAAATTATTATTATTACTTCACAAGCTAATAATTTTTTTTCTGGATAAAATAGCCTAAGATACAGCAAAAGACATATATTCGTTGTCGTATCTTCGGAAACTTTTCCCAATTATCTAATGTACGATTAAAAAAGCATGGATTGTAAACAAATAAACAATCATTGACTTTTATAGCCGCTACAAAATTCACCTGATTTTATGGTACCATTGCCCGTTTTTCAATTTTATTGACCCGATTCCGAGGGTTGTCCCGGAAAACCCTTTAAACATTCTCAAAAATTAGGACGTCAAATGCATTTTTGGGATGGGATTGACTACTCATTCAAAGAACATTAAATCTAAATAGTACTAGATAAAAATTATATAAAATAAACAGATTTATTGAATTATTCTACAAATGTGTTGAAATTACATGGAGCATTTGGAATTATTAGATGGAATATATGTTATGTAACCCTATCATCATCATCAGCCTATAGCAATCCACTTCTTGACATAGCGAAGAAGTATTGCACGCAATTTTAATCGATTACAGGCTTGTACATTTTTATGTATGACCCTGCCTTACCGTGGGAGAGTCACGTTTCGGCGTGCATGGGCCGGCTCGACCGGAAAACAGTTATTTCACAGAAAACCGGTCTGAAATAGCGCTTGCGCTGTGATTCACCGAGTGAGTGAGGATACCGGAGGCCCATATCCCAACCCCTCCCCCATCCCTCTCCCCATCCCCCAAAGGTCAGCAACGCACCTGTGACGCCCCCGGTGTTGCGGGTGTCCATGGGTGGCGGTAATCGCTTACCATCAGCGATAGATTTGCTCCTTTGCCACCAATACCATAAAAAAAACTCTACTCTGTCTGATGGAATGTAAATGCAGACAATGCAGTATGGTGACCCACACTAGGGCGGCCTAGTGATGCTTCTGCATCATTGAACGCTGTCTTTTTACGTTGATCTTCGAGGGTAGAACCGCTCAGGTCGTGCCAGTCGTTCGTGCTGAAATCAAGGTGGCTCTACTACCTGTAATATCACCTTATGTGTAAGTTATCACCACGTACCTTTACGTAAGTCAATTTCCGTGTTCTAATCCAAATCATTTCCTAATTTAATGGGGACAATAACACCCACGATGAAAATACCTCATGCACCAGAAGTTATACAAAGGATGTTCAGATTCAATTCTATTTGTGTCTGTAAAGTAATTACTTGGTTCAGTTAAGCGTGAAGCGTATCATATGTACCCGTATTAACATTTCTGTGTATCAGACTTGAAGAGTTGGGAGGGATTTGGTGGTATTTAAAGAATGGTTTGACTGTAATGGGGTTTATGCGACTTAGGAGGGTTGTTGTAATGCGATTGTCTCATACAATGTTTGTATAAATTAATTATCGGTTCAAGGGTGAAATTTATGAATGTGGACATTTGAGGAGTTAAATAATCCTGAGACAATACTTTCAAGATATTTTTAAGGAGTTACAAATTAATTTACCTTAACTGTACAATTCTGCTTATGTGTGCAGTTTGAGAATGTCTACTAGTTTTAATATTTACTTACATAATTAAGGTTACAGTAGGTTCTTTCTTTGTTAATTAGGTACACTTTTACTTTCCAATTGCTCAACCTATCACTGGGAAATTTTAGGACGTTTTTAAGGGGTACTCTATAAAAAATCTCGCGAGATTTATATCCATCCATTTATATTACACTAAACTTCATTTATCATAAAACATAAAAGAACTGTATTTTTCCCAATAAAATAAGTTTCGATACGTCAATCTGCTTTTGTTGCTCACTGTACTACGGTTATACATACATAGGTATAGGTAAATTTTCAATCGGTTGATTAAATTTCAAATTAAAAACCTGCGAGTACCTTTCAAATTATACAATTGTGTAATATGTTATCAGATTTGTATAGACGGCAATTTTGCCTCGATCATAAATAGCCAAGGGTCAACAGGAATTTCGTTTTCGATATCAAAGGACCAATGGGTTTTTAGTATCAAAGCCCTCTGAATACATCGAGCTCGGTGAACTATTTAAAGCTACTTTGCCACTAGGACCTCTCAGTTGTACAAAGACTTTAATTTGTGGATGTAAGAAGTTGGGGTACGTACTCGATAAACGTTTGTAGTTTTCTGAAAGCCATAATAACTTCAAAAAAAAATTTTCTTCACAAATTGTTAATAAGGTCTAAATTTAAATGAAAGCTTACACCGTATATAGGTGTAAATTTAATTAAAATTGTGGAATAAGTACAAGTGAATTCTAGAATGTATTGCAACAAGTGCCACAAGTGCCGACAATCGAGAGTATAAATTAAATAAATGTAAGATTACTAATTATTTATTTCGATATATGAAATTAGAGAAGAATGCTTTATAAACGATTCTATGTAAATAATTTATACTTACATGGGAGAGCCGCAGGCTTAGATAACTTTATTAGTTCAGGAGTTATGGAGGCCTAACTTTAAACTTTAGGGGTATGGGCCTCCGGTATCCTCACTCACTCGGTGATACACAGCACAGGCGATGTTTCACACCAGTTTTCTGTGAGGCTGTGGTATTACTCCGGTCGAGCTGGCCCATTCATGCCGTAGCGTGGCTCTCATACGGTAAATGGCTTTGACTGAGTTCCAAGATTACATACAAATATTTTTTGAAGTGAAAACTTCTTTAGCGGCGCTGTGTACTTTTTTGGAATGGGTAAAAATGTATAAACTCGCGTCAGGTCACGTGACCTGATCGAAAATTCGTAAGACGGATGGAGAGAGGACAGGCGGCGCAGGGCGCTTGCGCGAATGTTCGTGTGTGTATGTAATATGAATGGTCATGTTTGTGTACGATGGCGCAATAAATGAATATTGTATTCCACCACATAAATAATACCTAGTACTTTTATACTGATAATGAAAGCAATTCATACAAAATTATTCTCTAACCATTCCAAAATATCAAAATTGCACAACGTTAATATTCAAGTTTTCACTTCTGCCGGCACTCCCGGAGTGCAACCCGTCGATATTTTTTTATACAGTTTTTATTCTTATGTAATTATACATTTACTAATAGCGTAGTGGCACCAATGATCGACACTTTAAGGAGATAGTGGGCTTCTTTATAAGATTAAAGGTCATTTCGTCATCTTTAAACAAAAAGTAACGATTGAGTACGGTAAGGTATATTCTTGAGATAAGAATAGGATGTTTTATTTTTATTAACTATACACGGACTAGAAAAAAATCCAAAAAAAGGAAAAAGTATATAAATCTCCAATCATCGACACCGAATCTCCAGTAGTCAACACCCAGTCATCGACAGTTGCCACTTACCGACACCCAGTTATCGACTGTTGACTATAATGTGTTTCTGCCAAATCACCACCTGCTTAGTGGGTCATTAAAATAAAATTAACTGTTTAATAAGTACCTATTCATTTATTGTTGGATTTAGTTGTGGTTTCTATTTCGGTTTTAGATATTTTAGATATATCGATGTAATCAGGTCCAAATAGAAAAAGTGCCCCCGCTCGGAATCCGTTTTGGATATCTCATGTTACATTTGTGAGAGCTTTTTGCAACACTGGGGCAAAGTTCTCTTTTCAAAGAATTTTGCCCAGGTTCTTCATTTTCCATTGCGTCACGGCTTTTTTCCAATGAGCTTTGAGTGGTCTGAATACTGACAAGTCCATCGATTGTAGAAGATGCGTAGAAAGTGTGTACAAAGCAACGATTACAATACCATTTACGGAGCAAAAATTTCCATCCACAAAAAACAAGATCGGTTTTTCAATATTATTTTGCTCTAACCAAGTATTGACGACATTAGTCATATATTCATAGAATGTGCTGCTACACATTCACCCACTCTCCGATTCACCTATTGACCATTCATCGAGAACACTGACAGCGATAGTTGAAGGAATTCGTTCATAATTAAATATGATCATTGGAGGGGCTAGGTCTCCAGTTGCATTTCCAGTTATTAGGACAGGTAGATTGTCCTTTTCATCACCGCAGCTGCTGTATGAGTGTTTATCTCCTTTTTTGGCAAGTACGCGACCAGGTTTAGGTCACAAGAAGAACGCGATCTCGTCTGCGTTGAATATTCTGTGTGGGTCGTTTAAAATAGTTTTATAGTTATTTTCATCCAAATAACTTTCTATCTCAGTAAACCAACTTCTGATGTTATTTTCAGACACATTATCTCGAGCTATTTTTGTGTCAAGTTTGGATGTCTCTTTATGAACGACTGAAATCACTTCTTGCTGGGCCTACTGTTTGTAAAAAGATTTGGTCTGTTTTGATCAATCATTATTTTTTGGACACTGTCTAATAGCGAATCTTCTGTCAGTGGAATATGTCTTTCATATAAAGCTAATATCCACTTTTCCAAAATGTCTTCCTCCCCTTTAGTTAAAACTGTGCTCGGCCCCATAGCGCAACCCATTGTTGTTTTTCCCGAAATGTTATCATGGAGCGTAATTCTAGGTACTCCGAAACGTTTCGTGGCAACTGCAATCTTTTCGCCATTTTTAACAGCTTTTACAGCTTTTTCTAACTGCTCGGGAGAATATTTTTTTCTCGGAGCCATCTGTAAGAACCAATCATCGACATATATTATTCCCCAATAATCGACGCTTGTCGATTACTGGTACCTCGACTTTGATTAGTTTAATTCAAATATCTATTAAATGCGCAAAGTATTAAGAACTATATTCGGTTGTCAAATGAAAAATGTTTCAAAAAATTATTATCGACACGTGTCGATTATTGGAAAAGTCAGTTTGTGAAAACCAGTGATCGACACCAACATTTCACTAATATTAAAATAACTTTAAAATTTCGTTATAATAAAAATGGATCCTATAGTTCTTACAGTAACCCGTGAATAAGATAAAATTCAAATAAGTTACAAAACAGTAGAGTAATTAACAAAAAATGTACTCACTTCCTTAAGGATTTCACTAAGAAATGATGTTATTTTCACCGGTACTCCAGCCGCAATCAGTTGTTATACCGCCATTTTCGAAACAAAATGGCTTTTTTTGTTTAAATGTCAATGGGAGCCAGTCAAAAGTGTGCTATCTATGGTACAGTGTTGACATATTAAGAAATCGATTTCTTACTCTTATTTTATTAAATCAAAAAATAAAGTGTCGGTTATTGGTTCTTGTCGGTCATTGGTGCCACTACGTTATATGTTTTAAATTCACAAGTTAAATCTTACCTTTATTGATAACGCACATTTTCAGTTGTTAACAAGAATCTCAACATATACCTACTTAAATCTTTACTTTTGTAACCAATCCTTTTGACCAATATTTTTACTTCGGTGTTTAACGCTCCGGTCGAAGATGTAAGATACAACCATCGCGAGATATTGAACAATGCATTATAGACAATAAATCAGCTATTTTTGAAATCTGCTTCAAACTAGGTTATATTAAGAGCAACATCAAAGTCACAAAATGAAGGAGTTATTTGGTAAAGGATATGAAGACGATTACGTCACGACACTGCAATGCGTGCTTCTTCATCATTCAGCTTTAAGAGATGGCAACGTGTCACTGTGAATGCCAGCACGCAGCCGTAGGCATTTATGACCGTCAATTGCTTGTCGAGCATAGGGATGTGCTTATTAAAGGGGTTACAAAAACGTTTCTAAAATATAGCAGCTTATTATTTATATTAGATCTTTTTATCACAAAGACAAAGTGGTAGTATTAGGACTGGACAACCTGTTCTCTACTGGTGACTAGAAGATCTAACGAGGCAGCAAGTGGCTATTAGAATATGTCGATTCGATGTACAAAAATATCATGTTTAGCGAAACTGCAAACATAATAATAAGTTAGAAGACAGTGCCGTAAGTAAAGACCGATGTCTCCTTCGATAAAATGAATATTACATCTCGGAAAATATATATATTACATTTTTCATTTCTATTACAAATTTTAATCAAATAAACATTGAAATATACCTATTGCTTATTTAAGTAGTTTAAAACAGTGACGTCACAAGTTTGTGTAGTTGTTGTTTGTTTGTCTAGTACCCATAACACAAGCTCTGCTTAGCTTGGGACTAGATGGCGTTGTGTGTTTGATGTCCGAAATATTTATTTATTTGTATTTGGACATTTATTGTACAAAGATATTGTCTTGACAAGTGATAATAAGTAACTAATTTGACTAAGATTTCATATACTCTATTGCTGAGGGGAATGGTGTATTAATTAAAATAATAGTGAGTTATTATCACTACATAGTATAAAACAAAGTCGCCTTTTCTGTCCCTATATCCCTATGTGCGCTTAAATCTTTAAAACTACGCAACGGATTTTGATGCGGTTTTTTCCAATAGATAGAGTGATTCAAGAGGAAGGTTTATATGTATAATACATGCATCATATACTAAGGCAACATTGCTAATTTTAGAGGTTTATATTTTATGCCCGTGCAAAGTCGGAGCGGGCCGCTATGTTTTTATATACAACGTTCATAGTTTTTCTGTAGTGTATTTAATTTAGTATCAGCATTGCACCCGTGCGAAGCCGGGGCGGGTCGCTAGTAAACGTATAAAGTAGCCCTTTATTTTATTACTTTGGGTAAAATGGTGGAGTTATATGTTATCATTACACTAATTAGGATTAGGGTACACATTACACGTATTGTGGTACTGATAAAATACTTTCAGCTAGGTTGGATGTGTTGCGCCTGCGCATGCGTTATAGGACTTATACTATATGCGTTTTAGCGGCTACTTTAAAAATATATTTGAGATACTTCACACTAGCACACGCTGACCTGCTGACGATCACCATTTTAGATATACATATTACATAAACCCATCTAGAGGTTTTTTTATTTATTTAAAGAATGGGTATGAATATCATTTTATACTTCTTAAACATGGTTAATGTTTTTAACCTTAAAGAGGTTACAGAGGGTAAAGAGGGTACACAATATCTTTACATCATCAATCGGCTGAAACCGAGCTAAAATATTAAAAAAAAAGTATTTTTATTAAACATTACGTTTAAAATGAACCTCGATTCACTGCACCTGTCACATCACTACGGAGCCCGTATCTTCTAAATTAAAGATATTAGTGCTACCGTAGACGATAAAACTCTTAATGTATGTCATTTTATTTCAACTAATTTGAAACTTAAGCACGCGGCAATATCACGGACTATTGTTGTAAAACAAATGTAATATGTAACAGGAATCCTTTATAGACCACTTTGCTAATTGTTTTGTTAATCCTTAATAATAATGCTGAAATGGGGTCAAATATTTCGTGAATGGCAAAATGAGAATACTGTTTTAGTAATATGAACATAATTACCCTGTTACCCTTTTAAGAGAAGCTTTTAAGCTAGAAAGGAGAGTTATTGGTTTTACTGATATAGAATGTAGATGTTAGACTGCACTGTAATGGTTTCAGGGGTGGCCACGCCGTCTCTAGTGCGCTGAGTGTGGTGGGTTCTAACTATTATGTAGGATAGGAATACATTCTGTGTGATCCACAAATTGTTGTTCTGAGTCTGGGTGTTCCTTGTGTCCGTTTCATGTATGTTTGTAGAGTGTCGTGCAACAAAAGATGTATTCCTAAAGCGCGAGTTGTCTGATGAACAATCTACGTCAGTAAATACGTTTTTTTGTCATCCAAATCTGTGGTACAAAAGATATTTGTAAATACAAAATGATATTTTAAAAGTGATTATTTTTATTCTGTTTTCATTTGTGCTATTTTTTGTTTTTTTTTTTCTAAATACTATTAAAGTATGTGTTCCAATCCAAAGGTAAGATTGCTGTAAGAAATTTCAAATCATCTAATATCGATGATCATCTTCTCCTATGGGTGCTCTACAGCGCGTATATTCCTACTTCTGTAGTAGGAATATATCTCATGGATGATTTGATAAACATCTATAGACTCAGAACGGGAAAAGTAGTTAGTGAAACACACAATATATTCTTCTATGTGAAGATTGAACGACGAGGTTTAAACCACCGCGACATATGTGCTGACGACAGTTATAATAACACAAATATTTAAGTAGGTATATATATATATATATAAGCAAGACTACACTTTTCTCTCATTCGTTACAAGGTAATCAAAGGATTACTTTGACAGCCAGTGTGATCGTTAACATGCAATATATAGTGACCGGGATTATTGGGTACCGGAATTAGGAACGCCTGTTTATTCCGGTACCCGTTTGGTAAACAATACATATTATAGCTTATCCTAACTTATATTATAAAAATGCAAATGTAGGTTTGTTTACTCTTTGTTACCTTATCGTAGAGTAAATTTTACTTTTCTTGCAATTAATACTGAAAATGTAGTTTTGCAAAGATGAAAAAAAATCAAGTTTGAAATAAGTCAACTTTATACATATACATAGCTACAATACTCATATCAAGACGATCAGTCATACTCTTAAAAAGACAAAAGAAAAATCTTACTTGTAATTGGGGTGGATTATAATAATCTCGTATATATGAGGCTTTTTTGTAATCCGGTTGAAGGGCTTATACAGTCTCGTGCTAATGTGCACCGAATAAATAATGTCGTACCTTGGATGTCTGTTACACGGCTTATATAAGGCATTTGTCTTATTAGTAGCGGGAAGCGGGAATATGATATTACTTTGTAATGTAACAGGGATGTCCATCATTTTCAGTATCATAACTATAGCGGGTATTATAGTAGCAAGAAAATGTTATTCACATTTATGGATACACGAACCCAGCCTCTTTCCGCTACCCAATATTCGTATTCTTCCCTTAACCTATACGATTAGGCACTACACAGACATATTGATGGACATTGTATTTCAACTATTTGCCGTCCACTGCTGAACGTAGGTCTTCCCCAAGGATCGCCAACTATCCCGGTCTTGGGCAGTCCGCATTCGTCCGCTGTCAGCCACTCTCTTTAAATCGTCAATTTCGCAGGGCGCCCTACACTACGTTTGACTACAATAGACAATTCGCCTTAGTCTTATAAGTGGGTGATTACAAAATTTATAATTTTTGAAATTAGAATTTACTTGAAGTTTTATCGCTACCAGTGGGACCAACGCCTCACAATTACTAAATATCAAAAATGTTCTGATATAAAAAGGAAAATCTTGTTAAAGATTCACATGTAAATGCGTTATTTGATTGATATGAAATCTTTAAGGTAGTTTATATTTTTCACATCGAAAGTCAATATTCTTGCCTTCTAAATCCATTCCCAGGAGTAATTTATTTCCTTTTTGAATATACAGCAAGCTACATATTGTATTACTTTGACATGTTAATGTATTATTCGAAAAATGATTTATATCGTCGAAATCAATGAACATTATTCTTAACTGAATATGTAGATTGTAGGTATTCCTACCCTTTTACAATTTTATTGGATCGACGTATGTGAATATTGCTAGTAGTTTTAACTGACTTCATTCATAACGACGAGTCACAATAAGAAGATGAAAAGGATAAAGTCAAAGATTCCGATAGAGCATGAGATCCAGGATAAAATATGTCCCAACTCGCGAATGGAGAAATGGTAATAAAACTGCAAAAGTTTAAGGTGACAAGTGTAGTACACTTGTATGTTCATTTCGTCTTTGGAAATGCCACAAGATATCAGATGAAATTCCTGACTTAGCTAAATGCTCAAACAGACTTGTAAAATATCTACGAAAATCGCATAAAGACCACCAACTTTTGTCATCAAGTACCCTCATTAAAAGCAAATCGGATCCGAAGAAAACTTTGACCGGTAGTGTCTTGAAACTTATTCCTGTCTTTGTGATCTCAGCACATAGACCCTACTTGTATATTAGTTCACTAGCAATCGACGAAACAAATAAAAAAGTGAACATAAAACTTTACAGAAGAATTCTCAAGCAATACAATATAGCTTGGGGCAATCAGAGAGCTTCGAACTCGTCCAGTATTATTTAAAGTTAAACATGAAACCCCTTCTTCAATAGCTCAACGAACGAAACAACTGAGAGATACTTTAATTAAGATCTCCATAAAAACTTAAGCCAGTCGCACTAAAAGGGAACGACGACAAAGAATTTGATAAATTGCAAAGTTTTTTGAAAAGATAAATACCTATCCTGAACTTTGAAACTTTTAGTTTTGAAGCGCTGCTACTATTGCGAATAAGAGGAGAAAATGAAACGGTGTTTGCAGTTTCTACCCTCCCAATCATGGTTATTGAAAACGGAAAGTTTGAAAATATAGATATTGCGGGAAGCCCGAGTTGATTTGATAAGCACATTCATGAATGAGTATACACAGTGTGTTTATCGGGATATTTTATTTTAAAAGACAGTTTGTTAGAAATTAACATAAAATATTAATGAATAAATCAGGACTATGGTATTCTGGCAGAGAACCAAGATCATCGTCGCGGCAAACGTAGTGTAGGACTTCCAAAGGCAAGGTGGAGTGATCTACGCAAGAAGGCTGGCAGAATCTGGATGCGAGAAGCCGAGCGTGCGATGCTTCTCGCATCCAGCTAAACGTGGTTTCTAATCCCACATGAGAAACCACTTTGTGTGTTGCACAAATTGTTGTTCTGAGTCTAGGTGTTCTTTGTGTGCGTTTTATATATGTTTGTAAAATCCCCCGCGACACAGGATATATATTCCTAACGCAGGAGTTTTCTTTTAAAAAGAAAGGAAGAATGTAATGTCAGTTGAATAGCCATGTCGGATCTGCATTATTATATGTCAGGATGTATGTATTTATCTTGTTATTTACAGTACATATTAAAAGTAAATTAAGGACATACAGTAAAATTTTGAGAAATACTAAGTGTAGCTTTAGTATGGCTTGATCCACCAATTTTTGACGTGACAACGTCTTATAAATTGGTTTGCCGGGTGACACTTCAAGAAATTGCGTTACGCTCCGCTCACGTTATGCGCTCACAATGAGAGCGAGTGAGAGGCACGCGTCCCTTCCACTCGGGCATGGTTAGCCCGCCTAAGAGCGAGAGAGACAGACATAAAAAGTGAAAGGCACGCGTCGAATTATATTTAAAACGTTAAAATTAATGTTTTAAATATAATTCTTTGTATAAATAAATGTTTTAAATTGTTACTATTATTTCTGTTGGTGAATGCAAAAATGAATACATTATAAATCGATATTAATAGAATAGTTATAATCGATATGTTGTGTTGTCAATTCGATACTCGATAGTATAAATGTTCTGCATTCATTCGCCCACCTTCACTTGACCTGAGATCGTGTGCTAGGCAAGACGCACTTACCTTCCTAGTGACTTATAAAGAATAAATGAGTAATATATAAAAGTATCAATGTGTTTCGTTCTTAACCTCCTACAGGTTATGGGCCCAGTATATTTTGTTAAAAATTATTAAAGGTCTTCGTAATTTAAACTACTCAACAGTGTTCTACCCACATCGTGAAAAAGCTAAGTATTATTTTTTAAATTACTTATAATGGAAAACTCAAAACCGAAGCGTAATATAAAACCCTTTAATGTCGAGAAGTATAGTGTCTGTAAATTTAGAGTACGCGTGTTTTTTTTTTGAGCGAAATAAATGTTATAAGTGTAATTAATGAGGATGTACCCGCAACGCGAAATGAGTGGGTTAAAAAGAATTGTTTTGCTAAAAGAACTATTGTTGAATATTTAGAAGATTCTTATCTTGGTTTTGCTACGAAAGAAATAACGGGGGAATAGATATTTAAAAATAATTTAGATGCCTTTACGAATGAAAAAGTCTCGCGACACAGTTAGCTTTGAGAAAACAGTTAGTCTTTGAAATTACAACTAATAAAACGTTTTACTATTTTCGAAGATTTGATTACCGAATTATTGGCTGCTGGCGCCAAGTAAGAAGAAACTGATAGTCTCATTTATTACTTACACTTCCGGTGACATATGACAGTGTCATAACTGCGATCATTGTCAGAAGATAATTTAACACCGGGTTTTGTAACAAGTAGACTTTCGGACCATGAAGTTAAATTAAAATCGGAAAGCCGTGATACGACTAATTAAAAGTAATTAAAGTTGTACAGATAGGAAATAAAAACGATATACTTAAAAGAAAAAGCAACTAAAATATATATAAAAGAAATAACTACCCGCATATAAAAAAAATATAATCAGTAAAGACGCAAAGAACACGTTAAAAATGTTTTTTTTTATTTCAAAAGAGTTTTCGACAGAAGCAGACTGTTCAGTCGGTAGTTATGATCGAACCAGCTACTTGTGATGATCAAATAACATTCCTGTTGGACTCTGGAGCGTCAGACCACGTTTTAAACAGGGACGATTTTTTTTTTATTAACTACACTAATTAACTAATTTTTTTTTTAAATTTCAGTGGCTAAAGTTGACGAATTTATTACAACTAAAAAAAAAAAAATAGAGGTACAATAAAAGTTATCAGTGACATGGGTATTGAGGGAATTTCGGAGAATGTATTATTCTACCCTGAGGTTCCATATAACTTACTGTCCGGTTCCATCAAACAAAGAGCTGAAATGATAATTATTTTTTGATCAAGATAAAGCTCTTATAAATATGCAAGGATGGTAAGACATTAGTTAATGGTAAGTTTTTGAACAATTGCGTCTACCTTTTAATATTATTAAAAGATAAAAGTTACGTGAAACGACCATTATACATTGTGCATTACCAGCTATCACTCCTTCGGCGGTAGATAATAAAAATTATTTTGTGATATTGGTTGATCAATATACTCATTACTGTACCGTATACCTGATAACATATAAGTCAGATGTATTCTCAGTTTTTAAAGATTATATCGCAAAAAGTGAAGTTAAGTTTAACTATAGGTTAGTTAATCTGTATTGCGATAACGGTGGAGAATATTTATCTACCGACATGAAAGATTACTGTCTGCAAAAAGGTATAACTTATCATTTAACTGTTCCTAGAACTCCACAATTAAATGGTGTTTCAGAGCGTATGATTAGATCTAACTGAAAAGAAAAAGTTTTCTGGGGTAAAGCTGTATTGACAGCTGTTTATTTAATAAATTTATCACCTACTAAAGCTTTGAAACCATCTCGAACACCATTTGAAATGTGGCAGAATAGGAAACTACAAATTAAATACCTGAGAGTTTTTGGATCCACTGTGTATGTTCATAATAAAACAAATAAGAATAAATTTGATGATAAATCGCGGAAAGGTATATTGGTGGGATATGAACCAAACGGTTATAAAGTTTGGAATACTGAAATAAATATGTTACTGTAAGGGATGTTGTAATAGATGAGACGAATTTTATGATATCCAGGCCTAAATTAAGGCTTGAAGGGAGTGAATCTAAAACTTCCAGTGACAAAACTGATATTATTGAACTAGGTTCAAAATCAGTGTCGGTAGAGGGTCAACATTTTGACAGCTTTAAATCAGATAGTTTAAAATCTGATCAAAGTCTCAATAGCCCTACAGAAATTCAGATAAGCGAGTCTACTCAGTCAGATCGTGAAACTGAATGTATCCATACCCCTCCAATAATAAACAATGAACACACAGAACATACTTTACGTAGAAGTAATAGGCTTAAAGGTCGTGCCCCTATATCGTATAAAGAAATAGATGACGATTGCTTAGTATATGCACAATCTATTATATGTCAAGTTCCTAACTGTTATAGTGAAATTAAAACTCGAGAAGATAAAGCTCAGTGGGAGTGGGCTATTAAAGATGAACTTAATTCTCTATTAATTAACAACACGTGGACATTAGTCCCTAGGCCTATTAATAAAAACATTATAGATTGCAAATGATTTTTTTTTTCTTTAAAACATAATAAATTTGGATTTAGATTTTAGATACAAAGCCCGTCGTCTTGTTTGATTATAATGAAGCTTTTGCTTCTGTTGCCAGGATATCTAGTTTCAGATTAATTGTTAGTTTTTATAATCAATATAACTTACTTGTACACCATATGGTCGTCAAAACTTTTTTTTTTTTTAAATGGTCTATTAAAAGAAAAAATATATATGAATATTCCTGAGGGTATATATAGTAAAAATAATTATGTTTGTAAAATAAATTAAAGCATTGTATGGCCTGAAACATGCCGCTAGATGTTAGTTTAAACTATTTGAACAATCATTTGAAGAATAGGACTTCGAAAATTCATCAGTTTATAAATAAATATATGTTTTAAATAATGGGAGTGTATGCAAAATAATATTTATATTATACCTACTACAAATTGATGACTTGGTTATAGCATGTGCTGATATGCATATTATGACAGATATAAAAACAATATTTGAAGAGTAAGTTTTATATGACTGACTGAGGTCATATTAAATTATATTAATATTTCTAGATATTACAATTATAAGGTATAATAATAAAATAACACTAGACCAAAGTGCATAAATTAAAACAATCATAAATAAATATAAAATGTAATCCTACAAATACGCCTATGGAAACAAAACCGAATTATAGAGCGTTAAACTTGGATAGTAATTATAACGCATCATATCGTAATCTCATCGGTTGTTTAATGTATGTAATGTTATGCACGAGACCGGACTTGAGCACTACTGTTAATATATTGAGTCGATATACTAATAAAAATAATAAAGAATATTGGCAATTCCTGAAAAGGGTGCTTAGATATTTAAAAGGTTCAATTGCTCTAAAATGAGTGTAATTATAATCATATTCTTGGTGATTATGTAGACTCAGATTGGGGAGGAAATGATATGGCAGATAGAAAGAGTACTACAGGCTATGTATTTAAATTATTTGAAAATTGTACAGTTACATGGAATACAAAGAGACAAATATCTGTAGCAGCTTCTTCCACTGAAGCTGAATATATGGCCTTGTTTGAGGCAGTTAAAGAAGCATTATGGCTTAAGTCTCTAGCTATAAGTATTCACATGAATATAAAAGATCCTATAGTTATTTTTGAGGATAATAACGGCTGCATTAGTATAGCGAATAAGCTAACTAATCATAAGCGGTCGAAGCATATTGATATAAAATATCATTTTACCCGAGAACAGGTTGAGAAAAATATAATAACATTAAATTATATTCCCACAGGTAAACAGTTAGCTGATGTGCTCACGAAACCGCTACCTTCAATAGCATTTAAAACACATAGAGCCAAAATGGGCTTAGAATAAGTGTGTGATGTATTTAATATTTAATTTAATGCGTTTCATGTAGAACTAATTGTAATGTAACATGGTTTGATTAGGTTTTCGCTGGGTTTCCCTAATCCTTTGCAACAAATGTTGAACCATTAATTTATTATTTTCCCCAGCCAATCACTTGGAAGTTATGTGTGATCAATCTAGATAACTATGTAATTGTAAACAGAATCGATAGATTAATTTTTGAGGGGGCGTGTTGGTGAATGCAAAAATGAATACATTATAAATCGATATTAATAGAATAGTTATAATCGATATGTTGTGTTGTCAATTCGATACTCGATAGTATAAATGTTCTGCATTCATTCGCCCACCTTCACTTGACCTGAGATCGTGTGCTAGGCAAGACGCACTTACCTTCCTAGTGACTTATAAAGAATAAATGAGTAATATATAAAAGTATCAATGTGTTTCGTTCTTAACCTCCTACAATTTCATCCTTCTTCCTACTATACGAATGAATATTCACATTAAAATTATTTTACCACTCAAAGTCGTTGTCACGTAAAACTTTCGCCCGTATACCGACTTTACAGGCAACCAATTTTTTTTGTGTCTGTTAGTATGGTTGTTTTTCTACCAGATAAATGCTATTTCATTTATTCTGATTTAATGAACATTTATCTTATGTTAACGTACATTCGTTTCAATATAAAGAAAAAGAACTAATACGAAATAAAAGATTACGTAGATAAAACATACTAATCCAACTCACTCGGTCCGGCTTCACCGACTCTAAAGTAACTCGGTAATCCGCCTCAGAACTCCAAACTACTAATTAGTGGATAAATCTAACAAAGTTTCCTACAAAGTACTGTTTAATTGGGATGTCAGTTTGTCTGCACACACGTTCACAATTTAATTGAAGTACAACTTGTGCGAATGAATTAACAAAATTAACGACAAGTTTGAGAACAAATAGTTTGTTTATTAATTCACTTGCAATGATTTAAGTTGTGGGTATTTAAGCGAAGATTATATTTAGGCAAATAATTAATCAAAAGTAATATTGATAGAGTCCTAGATTTACGTGTTACTTTAGTAAAACTAGCAAGATAATAAAAACTGACATACATTTCAGTGCATAACTTGTAGTTTTTAACAAAAGTATTCATGCTGTCAATTTTAATGTCGTGACCTAGAGATTGTCAATTTTATGTAATACTAGCTTTTAAATTCATAACGAAGGTAGTTGTAAGATAAGTTTTAGTTCTCCACGTTAAACTAGATGGCGGTAGTGGCGAAATTAAAAGTCGGTGTCTTGGTATCGCCATCCATCTATAAAGGTTCCCCGAACCTTTGCCATATTATTATGAAGTGTTCTTAAATATGAAAATAAAGGTGTTACATAAGTGAGTGTTTAATTAACCACTAGCTGTGCCCGCTACTTCGTACACGTAACTTTTCGTTTAAACATTCCCTGACCTACGACAAACATGTCAAAACTAAAATCAACTAAATCGGCCAAGCCATTCTCGAGTTTTAACGAGACATAAACTCGTCAATTAAACACGTATCTGAGTTTAAAATAATCCTCCCTCTTATTAATTATGTAATAAATAATTAATTAAATGAATGAAATAGTCTGAATAGTGTCTTTAATCAAGTACACGACGGGTTCATCTTGTACTCTCATAAAACTTTATATTTATCTTCATCAAAAGTTATTTAGACAGACCCACGACAGCGTGCACTAGCCCCAAGCTACCCTCATTAAGGCAATCGCATACTAATTGCTAAAGTAAACTTGAGTTAAGGCTTGTTATATTCATAGTTAAGGAAATGCATGGGTATATATATAAATGTATAGTTATTACTTATCAGGAAGCATTTAAATACGATAACATCTCTATTTGTTTTGCAAGAATAGTAAGAAGATGAGATATTTATTAAATTAATTTAAAAACTTGATACTAGAGATACTCGAATCTTCTAGTTGTTGATAAAATTTATACATTAAAGTGTTGGATTTCAATCATTAGGTAATATTACTTGACTTATAATTTACTAGCTGACCCACGCAACCTCGTTTGCGTCTTCTATTACTCGTAGCGTGAAAATTTGCCCCCTTTTGAAAAACATTCTTCATTGCTCCTATAAGCAGTAACGTGATGATATATAACCTATATTCTTTCTCGATAAATGGACTATCCAACACCGAAAGAATTTTTCAAATCGGACCAGCGGTTCCAGAGATTAGCGCGTTCAAACAAACAAACAAACAAACAAACTCTTCAGCTTTATAATATTAGTATACATTATTTAGAACTCTGAACCTGTATAGATAAACCCTTTGCTGATGGTGACCTATAGCCCCTATATTGACTGCCTCGGTGGCGTAGTGGTAGCGTATGCGACAGTTAAGCTTGAAGTCTCGGGCTCGATTGCCGGGTCGGACCAAATGATTGTACGATCTGCAAATATTTCTTTCAGAGTTTGGGTTTTTTCTATGTATAATATATGTATGTATTTACAAAAAAAAAGTATATAAGTATTTATATCAGTTGTCTAGTACCCACAACACAAGGTCTGCTTAACTTGGGACTAGATGGCGTTGTGTGTTAGATGTCCGAAATATGTCGAATTTAAAACGACAACATTTAGTTACACCAGTATTTAGTAACAACAGTAACCAAGTTAATGATTAACATACCTGTATATTTCTAAATCAATACATATTACAAATAAATTACACCCAGACACGGAACAAATGAACGTGCTGATAAAACAATTATCTATGTCCTAAGTGAAATTTGAACCCACAATCTTCTTCACTCAGGGTCACTAACAACTGACCAATAATCCCGTCAAAATGAGTATTTTCACTTTAATTCCGTGGAATTTTAAATCTAAAAGTATAATTACTGGTTGTATTTAGGGATGTTGCGGATGCCGATTTTTTCACATCCGCGGATGCGGATGCAGATGCGGATTTTTAAAGGCTCACATCCGCGGATGCAGATGCGGATGCGGATGTTGAAAATCCTATAAATACAGTTTATGAATATCGATTTAAAACAATTATTAAAAAATAATATTAACTACTAGCTGACCGACGCAACCTCGTTTGCGTCTTTTATTGCCCGCAGCGAAAAATTTTCCCCCGTATAGTGTGTTGCGGACTTTTTTGTAGATATTTATAAGATCTACGATTGATTAGAACATTTTATGATTCTATCCTTTATAGTATAGGCAGCGTACGCAAAATAAGTAACTTTTCTGGTTGATTTTTTACACCTTGTGTCCGAAAAACCCAAATATCTTACGGAACCCTATTTTTTTTCAAAATAAAATATAGCCTATGTTACTCGTGGATAATGTTGCTTTCGAATGGTAAAAGAATTTTTAAAATCGGTCCAGTACTTTTTGAGTTTATTCGTTACATACAAATATACAAATCTTTCCTCTTTATAATATTAGTGTAGATTAGTGTAGATAATACTCGTACTCTTATTTTTTAATTATGTAACAAATGTTCGTATTAGAAAATGAAGTTAAAAATAAGAGCATTATACTTAATAAAAAGTAATATTGCCGCCTTTTCTGATTCAAGGCGGTTACGGAGAGGAACATCAATTAAGCCCACGCTACTAAACAGTTGTTCGCTAGGAACACTGTGCTTAAAAATCTTCGCGCGGAATTAGTATTTGTTATTCTTTTAGACCCTTTGGCTTTGGCATTAGGAGAACTAAAAAAATATTATTTAATTGGTCATTAACACGTGCGAACGGCACGCTCCATTCGCTGGCCCCGCCCAATTTCTTTCTTGTCGCAACTTGTATTACATTCGCATCCGCATGAAAATCCGCATTGATTATTGCTGATGCTGATGCGGATGCAGATGTCCAAATCCATGCGGAAGCTCCGCATTTGCGGATGCGGATGCGAATATTCGCAACATCCCTAGTTGTATTCACGTTCGCGTGCCAAGTTCATTAATATAACTATTATAATTATTTGTTATTTCGTTAACTTACAATTGAAAGTAACGTAAAAAGACCAGATTATAATTAAGTATTCTGAAAATATTTTAATTTTAACTAATTACTTGCAACGTCGACATAATTTTGTTTTATAAGAGCATGATGCTATGGCATAATATTCTCCAACATACACGCAAAGCGCATTAACGCTAAACTAAGCACAACTCATATCACAGGTTCAAGGGCATCTTAGTACATTATACTAAAAACCGTTTTATATGTTGAAAGTTAATGGATTTTCCCTTACTTCGTACCTCAAAGAAAATCAGTCAATTTTAAGAGCAAATATTTACGCAACGTATAACGGTCCCAACCTTACGAAAATATAAATCAGGGTGTAAGGATTACGGTGATATCAAAGAGTTTGCCTCACAGATACGATGTTATGTAAACACGTATTTATTACGGTGGCACTTTCGTAAATATTATATGTGAAGAGGAAAAAGTGTTACTTGATTTAGAGTTCGCGGGAAATCGTGAAATAGAATCGCAGAATTTGCAGATATGGGACAAAGAAACAATAATTTAGGATATACTTACTAATACAGAGAGAAGCAATAAATTTTGGATTACTTGTATTACAGAATTCGAATATTGTACGTAGTCATAATTTTGTACAGTATTTAGGTGTAATTGAGTGCCTAAGTAATAAAAATATATTAAATGACAAATTGACAATACTTTCATATAGTAGAGCTACTCTGATTTCGGCACAAACAGGCCGGCACGACCGTAGCGGTCCTATCCACGCACAGAAAGAAAAATAGTTGTCTGTAAAGTCGGTTTATGGACGACAGTTTAACGTGAAAACGTCATAACAAAATTGTTGAAATGATTGCATACTTTTATGAATAAAATTGAATTGTAACGGGACAATGAGCGTAACGGGACAATGAGTCATCCATTTTCATGCGTGCAGCCGGCGTTCATCGATTTATTAGACATTGTCACGTCAAAAATAAATACTAAAGAAGTTAGGTTACTTTAATTTAGTTATTAATGAACTGCAGTCGAAGCTACGTTGAAATTAGTAATACAATTATCCTCCCATCACATATCGATATCTCATCTGATTAGACATTATTATACACAGATCTAACGATCGCCTTAATTATTATGTAGCTTCATAACACTTGCCCTGTAATTAAGTCTATATTAACATTATTGAATAGGTTGATTATTGACAGAGAGTGAGCGTTCTGTATATGTGTTTAGATATCTACATTCAGAGAGAACAGAATTTATTGGTACTATATGTTTTGTACATGTATCAACAGCGTTAATCCTTATACGAAATATTGTTTGATTTTTGTTTGAAATTTTTAAACTATTTTGCGTTGTTGCTTGCTTCCATAGAAATTGAAACCGCGTAAAACGTAACTCATCATTAAGGTAACGTTTCAAAAGTGCCTAAAAAGGCCTAAGTGATATTGAGCTTTATGATTTTAATTTCTTGTAAAATTTAATAAACATGATGTAATTATTTTAATCTTGATGATAGACGTCTCAACTTAGATTATCATCATCTATGATCATCACTAGTTACACTAGCATAGTGGTTTAAGCGGACATTTTACGTCCCCTTAAATGTTAAAGGTTCGATGTACACAGTACACTTTCTGTGATTTTTATGTTTTTAAAGAGTGTTCTTTGTATCTGTTATATAAATAAAGTCCCCCGCGACACAGGATATTATGTTCCTAGTGCGAGAGTTGTTTATCTTTAAAACAATAATAAACAATACGGATTGTGTCCAATATTTGGAAATTAACTGTCGTTCTGTTAATCTACGATTCTATTTTGTTATTGTTTGTATGCATTTTGTTTCTCTGAAAGAGCTTAGCGGGTGGTTAAATTATGTGAACTCATAATCAGAGTTCCTATTTGAACTTGACCATTAAACCATTTCACTGAAAGTGGTTGCTGTAGTAACTGTTAAAAAATAGTATTTTAATTCATAAATTGCAAAATACAATTGACTAAACAATAAAATTGAAATGACTCTTTGTTTTCTGACATTATTAAAAGACTGCGAGTTTACGAATCCTTAATGAAATTTTGTAATCGATTTTAGTTACTGTGGGTCGAGACATTTAGAAACATTCAAGGTGGTAGCTCCACCAAACGAATTCTCCCTCCACCCTCCACCTCTCCTAAATCAGGATCTGGAACACACTAGATGTAAAGCAAAGCAGTTTAAAAAACTATAACCCAACTGCGTAAAAACTTTTGATATCGTTTATATAGCCTATGCCACTCGATTTATTATTATGATAAATCTATTGACACCTCAATCATTAAAATGGATTTATTAAAGGTTTTACGCTATAACATACAAACATACATAGAATACCAATAAGATAATCCTTCTTGGCTTCACCGTAGACGGGTAAAAAAGAATTGCTTGGCATCCGTTTTCTATAAGGCCATCTGATGGAGCAAGTTCATTTCTGTCGTGATTACATGAGAAGTTATAAAAGTATGTCCATTAAAATACGTAACATAATAGACCTATTTCCATAGAATTGTTATAAAACATGGACAACGTTTATAAAAATAGTATTTTAAAGGTACATTGCATTTACATAATTTTTTTGCATTTTTATGTCTTTTGCATGTGGAATGGTTTTTATCCCTGCTCTCGTATTCAATTGGTTAATTTAGTTTAGCACTCCACTTTTGTAGTAATCGGCACTCTGTTTTATTTTTTACTACCAAATGGCTTTTACTTTACGAAAAATAAATATACAGTGATGCATGCTGTAGTGTATAGAAATAATAAATAAAGGATTCATTTATTTTTGTCTGCCTTTTTGTACAGTAAGGACGATCTCGCTTAATTTAACTAAAATAGTGCAGATAAAATTAAATGCACCTGAAATTTTCTATAACATACACAACGAAACAACCTACCTTAACAATTTTCATATACGATAAAGTTTTATTTTTAATACAAAATGCCTAATGATTTAGAAGCATCTCAACACCGTGGGAGAGCCACACTTCGGCATGAATGGGCCGGCTCGACCGGAGTGATACCACGGCCTCACAGAAAACCGGTGTGAAATAGCGCTTGCGCTGTGTTTCACCGAGGAGTGAGGATACCGGAGGTCCATACCCCAACCTCTCCCCCAATTCCCTCTCCCCTACCCCAAAGGTCGGCAACGCACTTGTGACGCTTTTCGAACGACGAAGTGCTATTTCACACCGGTTTTCTGTGAGGCCTTGGTATCACTTCGGTCGAGCCGGGCCTATTCATGCCGAAGTGTGGCTCTCCCACGGAAAAATACGACCATACAAGGATTATTAAGACATTCAATAACAGTGATTACTAAACATAATCTCAAGAACTATATACAATACAATGTCTGGAATCACTAACTACAATGTTAAAAATAAATAAATTATTATATTATATAATGTAGCTGAAAGTTGATGCTTTTCGCAATTTTCCCTTTATCTGTGAAATAAGACGTTGCTTCGTTCCAAAATTAAATAATCTGAGTTCACGAGAAGTACCCTGTAGGTTTTGATTCCCTTGCGAGTGTCGATTATTTGCAGCATAAACGGCTATATCTTTTGATTGCGTTGGCTTATAAGTTTGATTTTTTTAACAGCTCTAAGGAACAGTAGACCTGGGTATCTGATATGAATTTAAAAAAAAGCGTCTTAACGGACAACAAAGTGAGTGATCCTATAAGGGTTCCGTTTATTTTCTGTGTTCCTGTTGAGATACGGAACCCTATAAAACAACGAAGAAGTAATAGCACTAACCGACGACTTTACTGCCGATCTGGCTTACAATTTGGCAGACGTAAACGTGTAAAACAAGTATACGATTTTAGACAAATTAATTGAAAGAAAAAACCACGGAAATTTAAAATAAAATATCACAGCCAGGGACTAACTATAAAATATGCAGATTCATAATTAAAATAATGTAATTATTCTCGGCTCACTACCGGAGTGTGATCAACCTAATTAAGTTAGTTGCTTTTAATCAAGTGTTAGGACGTCGTACTGTAGTTACAGTGAACGGCGAACAAAAGAGGTTTATTGGTTTTATTAATTTGTAGTCTCCATTGTGCCTGGACGTGATTTATAAAGGTTGAAAGGGCCGTACAATGATTACATACTATACAGTTCTATGTGTTTTTCAAAGACGAACTAGGAAAAACCACTATACATCCATGGTAGTTAGAGCACAAGTGAGCAGGCTCGATCGAAGTGAAACCACAGTCTTACAGATACCTGGTCTTAAGTAACTCTTTCATTCCTTTCCGCTGAGTGTTTAACGCACTTGTAATTCTTGTGTTGCATTTTGAAGATCTAAACAGTATTTCAAGAGAGCTTTCTTACCTATTCTGGTATAAAAGTGAAGCCTAACAAGGCAAGACGTAAACTGTAGAATATATTCAATATGGTCCCGCAATGTTAGCTTCTCCTAGGCTCACTATTGAATTTACTCTGAGCCGAACGTACCGTCTTACGTTGAACTACCAAAATACTGAGGAAGAAATACTTTTTGTCAATAGAAACTTAAAGGGCAAAAAGGAACTTAATAAAACACTATATCAAACTGAATATAAACACTGTTTCATCATAAGATGTGATTGGTCAGGCTGGATTTACAAAATGACCCGATTTGGTAAACAACCTATTGCTTATGGAAAGCCAGTACGGTATAAACAACATTTGAATCAGTTAAACTTTTGCATCGCAGTGATGATTGTATTCAAAATGTAGCAACATGAGAACTCTTTGTGAAAACCGGTAAAAAATTGGATGCCAAATGAATTTTCTATTATTTCAGTAAAGTAAGTTCACTTGGTATCTAAATTTTAATTGACTTTGTATGATATTCTCTTTCAAGCATAGAGTTTTTGTGATTTGAAAATGCACACACTTCTAAAATATGTACTATATATACCATAGTTACTCATTACGTATAAATAATAGAACTTACTCTCTAAGACATTTCTAAACCGTTAGTTAAGATATGGTATGGAATACATTCAATATATTGAACCAAATAGTTTTGACGGAATTTAAATTGCTATACAGACTCATGGTTTAGAGATGCTGGTATGTTTTAACTTTAGATTGAAAACCTTTACACATAAAATATAGACGAAAGTTTTGGAAGCAAAACCCTTAAGGCTATTGTAAGAAATGTAACATACTACCTTTGTATTTTATATAAAAGCAAAGTTGCGTATTGTTGTTAACTTGTTCAGGGCCATTTTGATACGAAAACTCGGTGACGAGGTAGATAATAAGTTATACGAATCATGTTGCAATGAAAATGTACATGACGACGTGGAAATAAGCTAAAAATGGGAAATAATATTTAGATTCAGTACATTCTCATGTTTTATTAAACGAAATACATTTTGCTTTCATAGAAAATTTGCATGTGTGCAAACTGAGTTCGGAAGTCGACACGCAAATCGGATTTTGTGTGTGTAACTTACCTACTCAGGTATATATTTTTCTTTTCTTTTTTAAAAGACTATGTCTAAGAAGTTTATGTTACTTAATAATTCCAGAACCTTGGAAACAATTGGCGAAGAGGGATAGAAAACAAGTGTTTTTTTTCACACAAGCTTTTATTACTTGTTAATAAAAAAAATAACTTTAAGCTCTTTCATTTGATACCGATTGGGTGGGTTGTTCAGAAATATGTGCGCCGCTATTTTGTTACGGTGGCTATTTTGGATTAATAATAATATCGATTATATATAATTGTCATCAGAACTAAAGGTATATTTAAAATTTCAGCTTAATCGGAAATCGGGATCCATATCAACAGAGAGTGAAGAAGGAGAAGAAATTTAAACCTTTTTTTAAATTCAATTTAACTATAGCGATGACGAAATTATTGTATGTAGGTATTACATGTATTTTTAGTGAAAAAACATATTTATTTCAACATATTGCGTTGTATAAATAATTGTATCATAATTTTCACTTCGAATCGGTTTTGTGTGTTTACACTGGTTCTTTTCTTGCATTGTTTTTTTTTTTATATAAAGTAGCAGGCACCCGCCATCGCAGGGTGTTACTGCCTTGTTATTTCTACTTTCCCCTGATTTTTTATTCAAGATGTTAATTTTTTTTTTAAAGTTAATTTTACAGTGTTAATTATTAATTACTTAATGCTAGTCATGCTTACTACAGTGCTATACAAACTTAGTTATGCTTGCAGGATACAGTGCTATATACTTGTTCTTGCATTGTTAAAAAAGGAGATTTTTTTATTGTTTTGTGTTACCTACCTAACCTAGTTGTTTGTTGTGTCGGCGTTACTAACATGAGCGCATTAATACCGTTATCGACATGTCCTCACTGTCCTTAGTTTGCGCGGCCTCAAAATATCCGATGTCCGTCTCTGCATTCGATGACACGTTGAGAGAAACTGCTGAGTCGATCCTCAACGTTGTATAACATTTGTATTATATATATAGAAATAAAAATAATAATCAGAAAGTTAATTAAATAATCTTTTTTAGTCTTTCAAATATTCCTAAAGGAGCTTAAGACACAATCGGTGCGGTTTTAATTCGTTTGGGACTACAAAGGACAAACGACCCGACAAGTTTGTTATTTGTGTTGACAATATGACACTTTACAAAACAGTGCCAGCAAGAGATATGTGTATGTGGTAATTATGTAGAGAAGGCTTTATGAACAACTATATGTATAATTATAGATTTAATTAAAGCAAGTAAAATTGTAGAGAAAATCTGCCTTTGTGTATGGTTTTGGTGTCATGTTTATACAACTACATTTTCAAGTTACATTAATTTGTAAATCACAAATCTATGTTATTTTTCGACCCGACTTGTAAGTATGTAATACCACGGTCATATAAGAATGTATCGTCATCATACGAGACGGTGCCTGCGTCAGTGCGGGCAGGCGCTGAAAGGGGTCCGAAAGTCTTAATTCAAAAAACAGCAGTTCGCGGATCCTCCCATCTCAGGTGCAGAATGGCACACCGAGTGATTTTTGGTTTGTGGTTGGTCAGATTCAGACACACACTGCAGCAAGCCCCGGTGGGGTGACGGCCTGTGTGGGTTTCCTCACGTAAAATATCCTACAGATTTTGATCCTTAGTCACTTTTTACTACAACCAAAGCATGAATAGGAGTTGTGACTATCCTACTTTAATACCTCACAACACGCACAACACAGCGAACAGATTGTTAAATCTTCTACTCACTAATTCTGAAGAATAATCACTCAGTACCTATTACCAGGGTATTCACTTACTTTAAAGTGACTCATTAGCTCGTTTGTATACTTTATTTTGTATTCTAAAGTTCCCAGTTCTCTTGAATGTTGACATTATATTTAGAAGGTTTTATATCAGGTTGAAATAAATCCTTTTCAATTCGGATACCCGCGTAAAGATCAATGGATAAAAACGTTCTATCAAGTAATATAAATATGTACCTAACGTTAGGATATAAAGTGGCTTTATTTACGTACCTAATTCTATTTTAATACTACCCGAGAGTTTCTTTAGTTCTTCAAAATATTCTGGTTGATGTTGTTTAAGAGTAACATTGTCCTGAGAAATAATTCATAATGCGATCACTTATAACTGTGTACAAAAACCAGATTTTCACAATCTATGTTTTTTGGAAACAATGAAGTAAATTCATATTTTTTTTTGCTTGTTTTAGTGCTTATTTACTTAAAGGGGCAAATAAGAAGACGAATGAACACTAAACATGGGCGGCGGTAATCGCTTACCATCAGCCGATACGTCTGCTCGTTTGCCCATATTCAACTTCTAAAAATATTGCTAAAATAGAAAAGAGCGTGCTCCTTCATAAAACACCGGCCATGCACTTGTGATGCCTCTGGTGTTGCGCGATTCGTTTGCTCGTTTGCCCCCTATTCCATAAAAAAAAAGTTCCTTTTCACTTATCAGAAAAAAAATAAAAAGCTATAACCCGACTGCGTAAAATCTTTTGATAGCATTTATATAGCATATGTTATCCGAGTCATTATCAGGAATATTTTAAAATCTCTCTACTCCAAAAGCAGTGGTCACCATACTCATTGCGCACCCAGACTATGGTGGTCTATGAGATGCATCTGCATCATTGGGCCTTTATCATTAACATAGTTTAGGCGCTACGGTGAAGCATACAAATGTATACAAACTGCCAAAACTGTTACTCTTCCGTTTGGTTTCTCCATAGTCGGGCAAAAATCAACTCAAAACATGTGTTAGCTAATCCACCACGAAACTCAATACTCGGTCAATTGGAGCCATCTATTTGAATAAGACCCTTCTAGGTCAATTGATGTTTGCGAATGGGAAGAGGATGGAAAAATATTTTTTTGTACTTTCCATTCATTTAAAGCGTAGTTGGAAAATCAATGGTTATGTTTTTTTTTGACAGACTGTGTACGAATGTTAATCTGTTCCCTCATAACTCCTCAACTACTTATTGGAACAGGAAAAATGAGGTATCTTTAGAAGCGTCTTGATTGTCTGCTGGTTATAGGCTATATGACGTCTCACTAAATCTAAGAGACCCTCTAGTCGTCATAAAGTACTGTGTTAAAAATAAATTTGAGATAAATATGCCGTGATTGATATCATTGGAAAGGGTGTTACTTTAACATTTCAAAAATATATATATTGTTAGTCCAGAAATGAAAATTGTAGGAAAGGGGTAGGGTGAGACACGGTGGTAGGGAGCAAGCCTATACGAGTATAAGAGGCGGCACGCTCATTCGGGAGCATCAGGCGCTATAGTCAACTTCCAAAGAGGAAGCTCTGTCTGTTGATGAAGCAAATCTGGCTATCTTATTATTGTTACAATTAGGTTATTTAATGATCATATTTGTAGTTTTGATTTGTGTTTTCAAATATTTTTTTAAATTATTTCCACCTTTGTTCTCCAAAGAATTTTATTAATATTTGCTCATAATTTTGTTTGAATTTATTTGATAGTTTTCGATATTTCTATGGTTTTAAAATATACTTCGCAAAGAAATTAACATTATAACGGCACTAAAACATTTTAAATAAAAAAGACGAAGAAAAACTAAAACCCAACCATGAAAAAACGACGCTGAACAGTTTGAAAACCATAGCACGTTGTTAAAGTGTTATGGTACGTTTCTATGTAACGTGTGACTACGGCTTTTCAAACTTGATACAAGTTAGTACTTTCAGTCTCCTTTTTTGTTGTAGTTGAGTTTTAGTTTCTATTATTTTTTTGAAATTTCTCTTTGTAAAAAAGGATCGTCGATATGTTTACTAACATAATATGAAAAAGATTACCAGCATTCAGACTGGTCAATATTGTCTTAGGCTAGTAAGACCTTTGTCTCCCGAATTGAAATGATTTAGAAACGTTTTATCGGTATAGATCCTTTGAAATATCTAACACTACGTATCATTGGAAGAGAGAAATAGTAGTGTGTGTGGGGGAACGGGTATCATGTTCCACCCAACACAAAGGGAGGATCCTCCGACCAGGCGAGTTGATCATGCCTGGCGGGCTACTGCCCAACAGTTGATGGTGGGATGTTGTACATATGATAATCGGCGCGAGAACTTCTACTGCGCGATTCAGGATTGGTAGTTTATTCGTGTTGTAGGTTACTCCGTAGTTCAGTGTAACTTCGGTAGATGGCGCTGTAGTATGTTATGTTATATGCGGAAGTCGCCACATGTGTAACAAAATTATGGTACGAACGAAAAAGCATCCTATTTCACCTTGCTTTCTTATTGCGGCGATAAATTTTGCCAGTTACGTTAAGAACTACTTAAATATTATTCTTTATAAAGGTTCTTTAAATGATGAAAGTAAAATTTTCTACTAAGGTTGTTTAAAATCTACGCTAGAAATAATATTGAATGGTGAAAAAGTTTCTAATGTTTTTTACGGAAGATATACTGCTTTCATTGAAATATTTGTGTTCTGTTTTCATTTATGTAGGTAAACCTACATGATATGATAACAAAACAACCCGTAGCGTGAAGTTAAAACAGCGTGAACACATTTGTTTACCATAAATAAGATTGAAGTAAGCCAACCTTAAATGATAGGTATTCTATTTATTTATTAACTAGCTGACCCACGTTACCTCGTTTGCGTCTTCAATTGCCTGTAGCGTGAAAATTTTCCCCCGTTTTTGAATCATTCTTCGTTGGTGCTCCGCTCCTATTAGTATTAGCGTGATAATATATAGTCTATAGCCTTCCTCGATAAATGGACTATCTAATACGGAAATAATTTTTTAAATCGGACCAGCGGTTCCTGAGATTAGCGCGTTCAAACAAACAAACAAACTCTTCAGCTTTATTATTAGTATAGATTAACACATGCTATCGCGGGCCTTTTTAGCACTTTTAAAAAGGAACAATTCTTCATATATTGTATTTGTGAAACTTCAATCGTTTAAGCAGCGAACGCAATGGAACCTCTCCAAAGGAATAATTTTCTTCCATTTTGAATTTTTTTTTACAAGCTTATTATTAACTTGCAATGTATGTGCGTATGTATGTTCGAGTGCAATCTCGCAACTCAATTTTGAATCAGATATCTTAAACCAATTTTGCTAAAATTTTGCCAGTATGTGTACATGGTCACAATAAATTATTATAATGACATGTAATGACCATAGGAACTCTTTAAAGAAACCTTGCAACACCGTCGAGTTTGGGCTCGTTTTATTCTGTTTAGGGCTTTTCAATAAGAGCTTGTTTTTTAAAAGTATTTTAATTTAATTTATTATTGAGACTGCACTTCTTTTGGTTGATATATAATAGCCTTCCTTGATAACTGAGCTATTTAACAACAATTTAATTTTAAATCAATAACTATGAAATTGTTAAACTATATAATATACTTTTATGATAAATTGTATAATTCTTTGATTCTGCTAGTGCTTTCCATCAGGCAGGGCAGAGTCATTTTGGTAGCTCAAGTATAAAAAGAAAAAAAAACAATACATGCACAATTAACTTTTCATACGTCAATTCAAAGACACATAGTCTGGTCCTTTATCATAGTGCTGTGACATTCCAAATTCACCGTTTTACCGATAATTATAATCGTTGAAATTATTGGTAAAACTTTGTTTTTTTTTTCAAAGTAGTCTCCGGCATTCGGATTATATTATTCTGTGTCACGTGGGACTTTGAAAACATACATGAAACGGACACAAAGAAACCCCCTCCGATAAATGCCTCGGTGGCGCTGTGGTAGTGAATTCTCGGATGCTCGAGGTCTCGGTTTCAAATCATAGGTCAGACCAGACCGCTCGGCACAGAAAGGAGGATCCGAAGCGATGAGTACTGCCATTTCAACAATACACAATATCTTTTTACTTTGGAATGTTCTACATGTCTAGTATATATATCTGTTAAACTATAATCGATTAGTATTGTTTTTATCAGCGATTACCGCCGCCCATGGATACCCGCAACTCAAATTTATTATAAGGAACTAATATCGAGAATCAGATATTGTAGTGATGAATTTCTTCGACATTAACATTACCATTTCTCAAATTATTGTAATTTTAATAATAGTACTTTATTTCGTTTTTATTTAACCGTAACACTTTTAAGAAGTGACCACATTGACATTTTAAGCGAACATTGCTTGAGGGTCACTGCGCTCTTCCATAGCAATTTTGTTAACCTAGCTAACGGACTGCACGGTTGGCCGAGTGGTGTCAGCGGTCGCCATGCCGCTTGCTACTGCGCCAAGTGTCGTGGGTTCAAATCCCACGCGGTACTTACAACACTTTGTGTGATCTACGAATTGTTGTCCCGAGTCTGGATGTTCTTTGTGTCCGTTTCATGTATGTTTGTAAAGTCCCCCACGACACAGGATGTTTATTCCTAATGTGGGAGTTGTCTTTTTAAAAAAAAAAAAAAAAGGAACAAACTTAAGTAACAAACCAAAACCATGATACAATTGAATTTAATATAAGTTAAAATAATTCTTAATGAAGTAAACTAAACTAATATCCTACAAATTAATTAACACACAAACAGTTACGGTATGTGAGTTTAAGTGTGTGTGCGCGTGCATGCGTGCAGGAATATGTATATGTGCTCGTGTATATGTGTGTATTTTGTTGTTGTTTTATTTAAATTAATTTCACTAGACCTAAATTTATTGATTGCTGTTTTATAAATTTTTAGTAACGTTGACAAAAAACAACTAAAACCAAATAAAAGCTGCGAAAATCTTTACGGACTACAAAATTCGTGTGTTCATGTTATTTAAAGGGTTTCACATCCAATATTTATATTGGCCGAATGCCACTGCTACGTGTGCTATTGTTGAACGCTGCGACGAAAAACGATTTATTCGGATTGATTTGTACCTGAAATTAACCCTCACAAGTATGTCAAGCTTTAAACCAAGTACGGGTCTTGATGGGGACCCTTGTCGAGTACGTTTTTGATCATATAGTTGCTGGAGGGTTGTATTTTGTACTAAAATTGGTAGTGTAAATAACATATTTTTTTATTGTGTAGTTATGTACGAACTATTACAATGATATTACAATTATTTTCACTTTGTATAAATTTACTAATACTTTTTTACATTATTTCATGAAAAATGTTTTCAAAAGGAATAATATTACCCCTCTGTTGCAACCTTTTTCATTGATACTCCATTCCTTTTTGTCATAACATGATTATACTTAGCCTATAAATGCGCTATCTAACACTGAAGTAATTTTTATAATCAGACAAATACTGCCCAAGATTAACGCTTAAATAAACAAAAATCTCTTTGGCTTTATATTACTAGTACAGATTATTTATTTTTAAGATCACGAAAGCTTAAAAAATAAACATAATTTCCTACAAAAAAAGGTGGGAGTCTATGGCGATTGCCGATAGAAGTGAAAAATAAGTAATTTGTAAATTATTATTTTTGAATTATTATTGGTTTATAAAGAAATGTATATTACCAATTTAAACTTTACACAAATATATACAATATATATACACCTCATGGAAAGCATTCGGTGACGATCACACGAGTTCCATGATTATCGTTCACCCAAAAATTGCTCAACACGCCTAAAGAAGTTTTCACTTGAAAAATGTTTGTATATTTTAAGACCACGATATAATTATTATGCTTGTCATACTTAGCTAATGTTTATTTTCGTATTGACGTATATCCATTAATAATGAATGACTATATTGACAAATGATCTGAGCAAAATGTCATTTTGTTCCAAATGATGAATTGTTTACTATTTGTATAACAACATTGTTATTGATGAGTTATTTTTAGGTGAAATCATAAGTTTCTACTTCTACTTTAACTTCCTTACAGGTGTTTATGGACCAGCTCGATGGGAATAACTCAGACTCACAGAAAATGTATATTTAATTATTCTTTTCTTTTATTGTTTATCACCGTTTGAGTAAAGCGAAGACCATTATAAACGACCACGATCCTCATATTATGAAGGCAGAGGAGAGGTCAGCTTGCCTAGTTAAATAACAAGTTCGTTTTGGAAACCTCTAGAACATCGTGGAAGATTCTGAAACCGATATTTAGAATTGACATTTAGTAGTAGTTATAACTCAATTATACAAATCATGGCATACACCACCCATATTATTAAATAATAGAAAATATTAATGAAACTGGGATGAGCCTATGCTATGGTAACAGATTAAATATGTTTATATATAAATTATGATATACAGTGGCCTGCCAGGCATTATCACCTCGCCTGGTCGGAGGATCCTCCCTTTGTGTTGGTGGGATATGTCATCCGTTCCTCCACAATTATGCCAGAAGCCCATAGCCCAACCCCTCCCATCTATCCCCCTGTCCAACCCCCTACTCATCCTCCAAAAGGCCGGCAACGCACTTGTGACGCCTCTGGTGTTGCGGTAATCGCTTACTATTAGGCGATACATTTGCTCGTTTGCTGGGGCCATGATACATAAAATAAAGAAAAAAAATCTTAAAATACATTAAAGACAAATTATCGTGTAACACACAACTATTTGTCCTGAATAGAAATCGAACTCATGCCCTCTGTCTTAACAGACAGGATCACTTACCAATACATCAATAGGGCCGTCACAATAGGATCATGATTTATAAAACTTTTATCGATTCGTTGCTAACCTCGTTGGGTACATAACAACACTCTTCGCTATACAAAGAAAGTATTACGTACAATACTCTATGACATTAAAAGCTTTCGATTAGCTAAGGATCTTATAATGGTCTTGTGCGCCAGACGTGGCTATTAATCAAAAAGTTGGTCGGGACAGCCCGCATTGTGCTTGTATGCCTACGAAAGTATTATTCAATATCTATCATTCGATATAAGAACTTTTGTAGATAGATTTTAGCAATACGGATTTAGCATTGACATGGAGCTTTCAAAGAATTTGCATAAACGGCTAATTTTAATATTGCTTTGTAAAGATGAAGAAAAAGTGAGGGGCGGTTACAGTTAGTTTGTTATAAAACATTACAAGTGAGATCTAGTATTGATGGTTTGGACTAATAAGCCATAAGCTAAGCAATCACTATCCAATAAACTATACTAATAATAAGCTAAACTAATATATATTACTTTTAAAGTATTATGTCTTAGCGATACCACGTTTATAACCAGCCGTTCAAAAGATTATGAGATGTTTCTGAGATGAAACTTGCTATTTACAGGCAGATAATTTCTACATCTTTTTATTAATTTCTGAGGTAATTTTTTACATGGATTATTTGTATATTGAAATGAAAGTTGTATAAAAAATTGTAAAGATAGAACCATACAGTACAATGCAGCTATTTTCCTTATGAAATACAAAAGTCTTTTTTACGTTTCACTTAAAGATTTCAATGTGATACTGTCTCTCATCATTCTTATTGTACTATGCAACTTAGATATAACCGAAGAGGATATTGAAAGCTTCAGAGGACTTTTTTTTTTCAATTCATAAGCCTCTTTACTGATATTCCTTTGCGCCTGATAAAATTAATATTTCCGTTCGCTTAAAGAAATTATTCAGATTCTCAAATGTTGTTTTAGGAAATTCATTTTGAAATTTTTATGTTGATTTCGAGGAGAAAGGGAAAATATTGAATATATTTTACTTTCGAATTCAGGTCGTGCTTGTTGACTTTATGAAGTCGCTGGAGGATTTCAAAATAAATATTTAAAGTAATGGGTATATATTCCAGGACTTCAAAAGTATATTTCATAAGTAATAGAATTCTGAAGTCCTGGAATTAGATTAATCAAGTAGTTACATACTTTCAATGAGGATAATTTGATTCACTTTCTATCGACTAGCAATACTTAAGAATTTAACAACACTCTTCGCAGTATCACATATCACTTTTTTTTAAATGCACCCGCCTTCACAAGGTGTTATTGCCTTACTGTATCCTGTGACTCATGTAAGTGTCACAGATCGTGTTTGTTTCAATTTAATATTGTACACTTACATGTTTAAATATAAGTTAAAAATAAAATTTTTCACAAGCTATACCGAACATGTCGTACCAACCTGTACCTAGCTTATCTTTATTTAACTTTTGTTGTACCTACTTCTCATAATCTATTATATATATATATATATATATATATATATATATATATATCAATATATATATCCTATGCAGTTCTTACTTGCTATGCATGCTCCTGCCTTATTTTCCAAGAATTATGAACCTATTAGGATGCAAGGCTTTAATCAGTTGTTTCAACAGCCTACCTGCCTGTCTGTATAATATATAGAGTAGAGTCATTTTGGCAGGGCCACAAAGATTTTTTTTGAGTGAGTATTCAAGAGTAGCGGTCACCGCACTCATTTCAAATTTAGAAAATGCAATGACGCAGTATGGTAACCCATTGCTTCTGCATTGAGCCTCTGGTCTCGCACTCACAAACGAAATACAGCACGTATGCTGTCGTTTTGGGGTTGTACCGCCCCGGGCGATCCGGTCCGTTCGTGCTGAAATCGGCGTGGCTCTTCCTTTAAAAATAAATCCACCAAGGCAATCCCGATTTACACACCGGTATCGTCTGTCATCATCATTATTAAGGATATAACAACCTGTTGAATGTGTAATCCACCTTAATAACGGCCATGAAAAAATCTGAAACAATAAAAGTAAACTGATAAAAGTATTCTCGTAAATTAAAGGAAGAAAAGTATTTACAGAAAGTGTAATTTATTTTTCGTTATATGTAAATTCGTAAAAGAGTTTGGATAAACGCACAGTATATATAACTCCCAGAACGTATCACATTTCGTTAACAAATAAATGAATTCTCTTTGCTTACACTTTATTTTACATTACTGCTGCAAAAGAAATGGCCATAGACATCAAAAGAATACCCTAAAATATGATTGCTAACCTACGCAAACGGTGACCACATAGTTTGATTTGGAAAGGACATCTACTTACCGGACACCGACTTAGTAGTCTAAGAAGAGAATTATAACAGAGCTTATCAATTTCTCATTTCTGTACTTTACAATAAAAGTTTTATTATACCAACAAACAACGCGTGACCATACATATTATCCTCTACGAAATTTCTAGACTGATGCGCCCCATAAACCTTAAAGAAAAAAGTGTACTTTCACCGCTGTCCTAACTCAATAAAAATAATAAATGTTCGATTATTACAGTATTAACCTATTATTTAACACCTTTAAAAGAGTAATTCTTGTATACATTTAATCTGAATCTCGTAAACGACTCTAACGGGTTTCGAGGGAAATAAATCAATCAAGCTTGGATACATTTACAGAAAATTTAAATAACTTTTAGATAATGTGTGTATAACACTTGTAAATAAAATAAAATAGCCTTTTATTCCACTACCAATTACGTAACATAACTAATTTAAATAAATTTATTTTTAATTCTTAGGTAATAGTTGCCTCTTTAGCGTAGGCCTCCCCCAAAACTTTCCACTGCTTCCTGTCCCTGGCTAATCTCATCCAGTCTGACACCAACTCTGTGTTTTAAAATCTCTCTACATCTTGTTCTTTGTCGTCCTCTCCTCCTCGCTCAAAACCTCCCTCCGCTTCCTCATAAAATATACCATATTCGCACACTCGCTGATTTCCTTGCGAAGCAGATCCAATATGTTGAACATCAATTCTCGGAATGCTCTGTACTCCTCCAAGACGCGGGCAACAGCTTCTTTTGAGTTACCTCCAGAGTGCAATTGAGCTTACAGCTGTGCCATCCTTTTCGAAAAAGATTCCTCCAGACTACTCTAAGCCACTTGGATGTCAGCAATTTGGGACATTGTTAGGATCTGAAGATTGCAAAGACAGTTAAAATATTCAAATTCGTAGCATTAAATTTGTGAGAAATCAAATAAGCTGGCAGGTGGCTTAAAAACTTAGCTTAAGCTTATATTGCAATAAGCTTTGTGTAGCGGTAAGGTAAATTAATATTAAACAAACTAGAACTTGAAAAATATGTCTTGTCCCTGTCTACATTATTTATATATGGTAGTATACTTGCGTATATTTAAATTTAATCCTTAATCTTTTTGACAAGAAGAATTGTTTTGTTTAAACAAGATATAATTACATTTACTTTACAAATTTTCAAACAAAATAAAGTGTTTTATCATGGTCGCAGTAGTCTCACAGCTTTCGTGACACGATTATGTTCGGAAGAAGAATTTCCTTTGATGCTTACACAAATCTTTTTATAAATGACAGAAGTCCCTTCATTCGGGTTTCAAGGGGCGTAAAAATTGGTCTTCTAACGAAAACGTCCCTGTTACTGACTGGCATGATATTGTGGCTTCTTAAACTCACTAAGGAAATTATTTTGAGGGCATATTTGTTGCCTATAATAACTTTTATATAATGTGTGTATAACACATGTATATGAAATAAAATAGCCTTTTATTCTACAAATTACATAACGTAACTAATTTAAATTAATTTATTTTTAATTCCTAGGTAATAGTCGCCTCTTTAGCGTAGACCTCCCCCAAAAATGTCCACTGCTTCCTGTCCCTGGTTAATCTCATCCAGTCTGTCCCAACTCTCTGTTTTAAAATCTCTCTACATCTTGTTCTTTGTCGCCCTCTCCTCCTCGCACACACATTTATGTATGAATCGCATTCTTTTAAATGAATTAAAGGCGTTAAATTTATTAAAAAAGTTCTTAGTTTTGAATTTTGTTGTACTACTACTATGATACTATGATGTACTATGTACTATGATTTTTCTTTTCGTAATTACACAAATCGTCATAAATACTGGTTCTTCATTTAAACAAATCGTTAGTTCGTTAGTTAAACTACCAAATTCAAGTTATTCCTCAACAAAAATGTTACAGAAAAGACGCAGACATGATATGACGTCATACAGATGTAAAATATTCGTCGAAGGAAGAGATTGAAGTGATGCCAAAGAAACTAGTGGCGCTTATATAAAAAGGGTTTAGAGTACAAAAAAGTGTGAAGGGCTTCAAAATATTTACTTTCACCGCATTAGAAAAGGGTTTTATTTATAACTTACTTTTACGACTCCTTAGTGATTTGTAGCGAAAATAGAAACGTCATGTTTGTCAAATAATCTGATGCGATTTCATGTTTAATTTGCATTTGAATCTTCGAATGATAATTATAAAAACAAACCCTGTGTATTCTATACACACAACGAACACACACACATACACACACACAAAAAAAAACTGTAAAATTCACAATAATAAATGTGAACGTAAATTTGTTTGTTACACTTTCACGCGAAGACTATTTAACCGATTATTACGAAACTTTGTACATATATTCTTGGAGGCATTAGAAGTAACATATGATAGTTTTTATAAAATGCAAGCGAAGTCGCGGGCGAAAGTTAGTCTTCTTATAAATTGAAACGTCTCAGAATAAAAATATAAATTTAATACTGCACTGACGACTGACTCTCCTATATATCATATTATATACTTGACCCACACAATTATCCATATCAACACTGCATGGTCCTATCCAAAAAACCGGTGATGATTTACAATAGAATTACTAAATCTAAACTAATCTAGAACTATATCGCGTAATTGTTATGAATCCTTTAGAAATCTCTGAGTTTCCATCCAATCTATTTACTTAATGATTCGGAAGTTAATGCACATCACTATTCCCTCTCGTAGGTAGAAGTGCCTCTTACACTCACGTTTATGATTACTGCTTCTTTAAAGATCTTTAGGAGTCGTGGTTTAAGTTTATTTGAGCTAAGAGCATAATTAATCTATAGTAATTAAATGCAAGAAAACATTTTTCGAACTCGAAAATGTATGTACTAGTGCAAAATCAATTTTACAAATCGTTTTATCGGTCACTTTACAAACAAATAAACAATCCTCTGCAGCATCATAAAAATAAATTGTGTATACAACAAAACACCCTTATTTGTGCAGCTTTGAATAAAGTAAAACTGCACATTCAAATTCAATACACTTGCAACCAGTATGGAGCGACATTGTACAAATAATATCGGAGCGAGCGCTCACAGTTTATTTGCTATGAACGATTGAATATTATGTTGGTGTATGTTTGTTCATTCATGTGACAATCAGGTGTTATATTTTGAGTTTAACACCAGTCGTGTTCCATATTGAATAAGTTTCACCTTACTATACGAAGTACGCTAACAAATAAGGCGATAATTTTTCTGTCATGAATATTTTCAAGATGCTTGAAGCTTTTATTTTGAATTATAAACAATCTTATCATATCAATACTTCTCAGAATTTGTTGATATGTATTTTCATCATCACTAACAGCATTTAATACATAACATAACAACAACATAGGCCTCTCCTAGGAAACTAATATTTGACCTTGACCATGCTCAAGTTGTTCATCTCTTTGTGCAGTGATATTGTCTTGCAAACTTGCTCCTATAGTCGACTTTAATAGCAGCTGACACTCTATAGCCAACCATCAACAGCCCATGTTTATTAAAATTTAACAAGTCATAGTTAACAAAACAAACAGAGCTATGACTTATACAGGTGGGCGGTTAATTGGCCCTTTAAGTGTATAAATAAATCATAGCGTATTCAAACAAAGTTACAAGCAATTCAACTGTATAGCTGTATGAAGTATTGGTCAATTCAACTACAGTTCATTCACTCACACGAATGTTTAGTTCTTTCTATGTTCGTAGTTAAATGGTTCCTTGACATGGTAAAAAACAATTTTGCTGTATAGGCTTTGACAGTCGCACGCAAACGCTGTTTGGATTGGACAACTATTTTCTTTTAGGCCCATACCCCAACACCTCTCCCCCTTCCCCCTTCCCATTCCCCAAAGGTCGGCAACGCAATTGTGACGCCTCTAGTGTTGCGGGTGTCCATGGGCGGCGGTAATCGCTTACCATCAGGTGATACGTCTGCTCGTTTGCCTACTATTCAATAAAAAAACAAAAAATCTTTTTTTTTATTTTGTTAAACTGTCCGTCGTTTAATCTATACTAATATTATAAATTCAAAAGTAACTCTGTCTGTCTGTCACGCTTTTACGCTTAAACCACTGCACCGATTTAAATGAAATTTAGCATGAAAATACTTTCATTCCTGAGGAAGGACAAAAGCTAGTTTTTACTGCGGTGACCGATTTATATGCGCCCGCGGCCAAAAACCGGTACATACATTAGACAGACAGGACCATCACATATTATTATATATTATAATATTTATAAATAAATAACACTACAATAGCCAAATTATAAATAATCAATAATTGCTTACATAAAAGCAAAAAAAAATATTATACTTGTATGTTCGAATAACCATAAATGAGTCATTGCAAAAAATATAAAAAAAAAAACTTATTGTATTTAGCATTTGTAAAACAAAGCAAAAATATTGGCCATAAATATGGTAACACTGACATTTTTACGATATGCATTATATACACCTGTTTTCAAATATTGAAAAATCGTTATCGAATGTCAGACGAAAGTTGTGCCTTTGAGGTGTGGGTTCTGTGTAATACAATAATGAAAAGTTAAGTTAATCACATTCACCTTCATTAAGTTCAAATATCTACTAATTATATTGTCTGCTACATTGAATTGGTATATCAATGTTAAAAAGTGTAAATACACCAAAATAAATTTTAAATATAATCAATTCATTTTCGAGACACGTTATTTACGATTCAATATAAATACAATTACCTATTGTTTTTTTTTAATTTTCTTTCTTTAGCACAAACTTTACGTAAAAAAAGACTACAAAAGTGACGAACGTGATAAATAATTATAAAGAAATGTATTTCTAGTCCGATGAATAAAAAAAATACTTTATAATACAGTCAGCTATTCTTTCGTTACATTTTGCAACAATTACTTAACATTAAAATTACTGAAGAAATAAATGAGATGGTAGTAATTCACCAAGGAACCCTAAAACGAAGGCAATGCCACTCCGAATAGAGTTTGTGTGAACGTCAACATTCTAACTTATGGCTCTTAAAAAGAGCTTTATTTCAAATTCACGACTGACTTTATAAAATATTGCTTTTTGAAAACAGAATAGAAATTTTAAACGCAAACTACGGTGTTGCTAGAAGATGTAAATGGCAATGTTGACAGATTAAAATTTATTTTCTTTTCTATTGCAAACTTTTTATACTGTCGTTTTTATCTATACTAATCTTCTATAAATAAAAATGAATCGCAAAATGTGTGTTAAAGCGCAAAACTCGAGAACTGTACAATCAATACGTTTTTTTATTAAAAAAATATAAAAACAATAATCGAATTCATTGAGCGGGTCTCCAGTCGTTAAGACACAAGAAAGGTTCTATAAAAAATGTGAGGAAATTAATAAAACGACCATTTTCTTATCCCATACAAATCAGAGTAAATTAAAACATCTGTAGATAATGTCAACAGAACGAATTCTGTTGGTACAGTTAGTATTAGGTATATAAAGCGGAAGGGAATAAATTAACAAAAGTTTATTTGATTTATCGCTATATTCTCAGGAAATACTGGTCGGATTTCAAAAATTCTGTAAGCCCAGTTATTGAGGAAGTCTATATGTGCCACGCTGCAATCAAAAAGAGTGGCATATCAGTGAAAAGTGTTGCGAAAACGGGGGAAAACTATTCCCTTTGAAAGTCCCCATCGCGTGCATTCCGTTAAAAATTATGTAAGAAAAATTATTTCCACTTTAAAAGTTCTAAAAAAAGTCATCGACAACATATATCTATCTTTTAAAGTTAGACTATCACTTTCACACAAAATACGTGGGTAAAAACTGGAGTGAGCCTTATCAATCCCAAGTAAATTTGTCATCTAAATAATCAGAGCCAGAGCAGAACAGGGCCATACCTCATCTGGGCCGTAACCGGTACGAGGACCGAGTTGACTTCGATGGAGGCGCCGGGGGGTGGACCACGACGGGGCCCATGAAACAACAGGGCCTCCGTCTTATCCAGGGCCACCCGCAAACCCAGCGCCTCAATGCGCCCAACCATAATAACTGACTCCAAGTGTAACCTAAGTAGCCAACCTTACCAAAGGTTGGCTAGTAGATAATGTTTAGGGCATTAAAACATTAAGAGACGATAAGTTAGGGTCTTAGCCCGGTCGTGGTGGATAACTTGTCCCATCGAACAATGAGAGCTAGGGGACAGTGTACTCCTGTGTTTGCCTGGATAATTTAAAATATAAATAGTTTTAAATTAGAGTACATCACCGTCATTACTATGAAAATGCTAAGTTAACACTTTTTTTAACAATTAATAGTACTACAAAATTACTATCAGTAACACAAATGTAAACAAACTATATAAAAGGTAACATATGTGGTGTAACCGACCATAATAAGTTGAATTATCCTAAAATTAACCGTAATTGCCTCATTAGCGATAATGACAATAAGCGTGGAAAATTGTACCGATGTTAATGAGACGAATACGTGCATATAAACAAACAAAATAATTGCCCTGTCACGTAGTTAAACATTTACCGTAGCAGTTACAGCAACCGTTCATTAGTGCTCGATGGTATATGTAAACATGATTTGAATATATATCGTGTTACAGTTAGATCTTGAAGATAGGCAAGCTAAGATATTTCTAGAAAGTATGTATGCACCATACATACATTTCTAGAAAATATGTATATACCATGTATCGCGAAAACAAAACACGAAAATTTAGCACTAAATTAATCAGAAGTATCGATGTAGTTTAAAATAGATTAGAAGCTTTCTGAGTTAAACTTATTATATTGCCTCATTTTGTTCAGTTCTTGGTGCTAAAAAACACTGGTTTATCATAACCAATTTATTTTTATATCGTGGTTATCATTACGGACTCCGTTGTAAACGATTTTCTATTGCAACTTTATTTATTTATTTATCTTTATTGTACACAATAACAAATATACAAAAAGGAGTTGTAGTTTACAAATCTGACAATTGGCGGTCTTATCGCTCATGGCGATCTCTTACAGATAACCTTTGTACGGATATTAAGGAAAGTGAGATTATTTAGGGTAGCAGTAGTAGGTTGCACAAATCTTAAATTTACGATGTGAACATAAAAAAAAAATTTTGATATTCTTTAAAAAAAAATCATAGGATGTAATTATTTTTTATGTATATGTATACTAGCTGACCCACGCAACCTCGTTTGCGTCTTCTATTGCCCGTAGCGTGAAAATTTTCAACACAACTGTGGAATGAGCTGTTGCCTGCGGTGTTCCCGGACTAATACGACCTTCAAACCTTCAAGATAAGAGCGTACTCCTTAAAAGGCCAGCAACGCACTTGTAACGCCTCTGGTGTTGCGGGTGTCCATGGGCGGCAGTAATCGCTTATCATCAGACGATACATCTGCTCGTTTGCCCCATACACAATAAAAAAAAGTTGCGTGTACTAGCGTACACTCGTAAGAAGTGAAACTTCTTTATGACGTTATTTTTCAAAAAATAAATATCATATGTCGACGTAAGGTATAACGACAAAAGACTTATAAACCAGCAATATTCGTGACAATTCTTATTTCAAGTGCAATAAAAGTTAAGGAGCGAGACCTGAGTAAATATTTCGCGATCTGTGGTGTGAATGAAGTAAGTTTGTGGAATGTGATGTGTGTAGTTATTAACATTGTGGACTAAATAAAATAATATTGTTTGTAATGTGATATTTCATTGTAGTATTAATTTGGTCCTGTTTGTGTTTGAAAATGTTTTTTGTTTTATTTTATAAATTTTTTTTGAGGGATTGTATATAACTACTCTCAATAATGATAAAACATTTTATTTTAACCCCGATAAAGAAGTTTCACTTCAAAAAGATAGCGTAACGGATAAATAAGACGCGTAACGTAACGGATAAATGTTACGCGTAACGAAAAAATGTTACACAAAATTTTTTGACAACCCCGATAAAGAAGTTTCACTTCAAAAATAAAATAAAAATATGTTATTGTTTGACGAGCGACCCGGCCCGGTTTCCTCTTAAATTACTCTATCTATTGCCTTAAACTATATTAAAATTCGATGGAAATATTAAAATATCTAAGAGAACAGACTGCGAAAGCGACTTTCTGTTTATTCTCTGTAAAAATATAAAAACTTTTTATGAAAAGGATTTTTTTCTGGTTCTAAACATACGTAACCTGTATGCGCCTTATGTTTTTGGTTTAGGTACCACCCAAACCAAAATCGTAATGCAAATTTGCTATTACAGTAACTTCAAATTGTGAATATACCGTATGGTAATGAGATCGTTGTGGGATCTAAATTTGTTATCATATTTGTACCGCAACATGCAACATCAGGCTTATCTGAAACAGAAACAGATGCCGAACGCTTAGATGAAACCATATTTCGAGCTTTTAGTGCGGAAAACAAAAATTGAGGTTCATTTTATTATTGTTATCGATGTACAAATGTTTTTTGTAATACTATGTTTCTGTTGTAATATTTTTTTTCAGATATTTCGTTCTACAATTTTAAGGTTTGTTTCTGTTTACGTTACTTAGGCTACAAGCTGTTCTAAAAACAGTTTCTGGCGACTAAAAACATTCACAATAAATGCGATTTCGCTAAAATACTGGTAAATAGGATTGCCCATATCTGAATATCGTAGGTAAACTGCATAGTCATACCCGCAGTTTAAGGCTATTCTATTTATCATCAGAAAGAATATTATATTATAACTGTGATGAGTTAATGTAAGATAAACAGAGGCAGAGAGAGTGCGTGTTAGAATTGACTATACGACTATCGGATATAACCTATCAATCTATGGTTTCCTGTTAAAATAGAAACGAAATAGGCGAGTTGGTACACTCAGTTAAATGAAACTTGAAAAGGTAGAACGACGCGGCAATATACAAACGAAAAAGTAGCGCCTAAGTTCTAAAATAAATTATTCTAATTAGTTAAAGATCCTTAGCTAACATTTACATATTTCTTTTATATGAAGTCAATTTCTTAGGGAAGTAGAAACTGACTCATAAGTCATTCAGTGCTACTCTAATTTTGGTACGAAATGAAAATAAACACTAAATTATTATTATTAACTAGTTGAACTCCGCGGTGCTACCCGCGCTACAACAATAACCGCGGGCAACGCTGCGAGGTGAAGCTATCTATATATATCTTTATAAATTGTAGCCAATGTGTTATTTCGATGTATAAACTATATTATTGTAAAGTTTCATCATAATCTATTCAGAAGGTTTTGCGTGAAAGAGCAACAAACATACTTACTTACATACTCACAAACTTTTGCGTTTATAATGTTAGTAGGAAGTAGGATTTTATTAGTTTATATCATAGCATAAGCATAGTGGTATAGCATTAGTGAATATTTTATCAGATATAAGTATAACCCAAATCCGATCCGATCCGAAAACTACTAAAATAATCCCAGGAGACACACTTTCATTATTACGAAAGTTCTAATTCTCATATATTATGTTATTAAGCTCTCATTTTAATATTAACAGTTAAAATATTAAGGGGTTGTTTCTCGTACTAACATAATCGACTGCACGGTTGGCCTAGTGGTTTAAGCTTTCACTACAACACTTGCTATGCGCCAAGTGCCGGGGGTTCAAATCCCACGTGGGACATCACTTTGTGTGATCCACAAAATGTTGTCCTGAGTCTGGGTGTTCTTTGTGTCCGTTACATGTATGTTTGTAAAGTCCCCCGCGACACAGGATGTATATTCCTAATGCGGGAGTTGTGTTTTTAAAAAAAATAAAAAAAATAATGGAGGAAGCCTCTGTTATGAAGACAGTGTCTATTTGAGATCATCAGATTATTACATGTGAGTGTAATAAGGTTTACAGATATCACACGACCTTTAGTTTTAGACCTTTTATAACTTGTCAGAATGAAAGTAAATTCCTTAATGTTCTACCTATTTCTTTTTGGATTGGACTTCGATAATAAGTGTGCAATTTCAAATAAAAATGATTCTCCGAAATTGGGTTCTGAAGTTACGGACTGAAAAATAACGAAAAGGCAACCCCTCCTTCTTTGAAATTGGTTGAATTATTTATTTATTTCATACAAACTTCCTGCAAACATATTGCTCAAGGTGGACTTAATGCCACAGGCATTTTCTTTCAGTCAAACCTTTGGGTGTTGCAAAACTGTGTGTGGCAGGCGTAACTTAATAATACGATAAATTAAATTAAGATATATTACTAAGCATTTTACAGACATATAAACATATACCACTAATACATAATTAAAAACATCTAAATTAAGTATACATAAACATACATACACATATATACATAAATATGTATACCTACATACACACATATACATATCCAAAAGACACTAAATTATGACCTGTGGTTTCAAGAACTTTATTCACGAACTAATGAAGCTATTTCAGTGAAAGTCTCTAAGAAGTTAATTGTGTAACAAAATGAAATGAACCCGAAAAGGGTTAAACGTCGAAGTAAAAATATTGGTCAAAAGGATTGGTTAGAAAAGTAAAGATTAAAGTATGTATTGAGATTCTTGTTAACAAATGAATTAGTGCGTTTTTAATAAAGGTAGGATTTTGATTTTAACACAAACACAATAATACACGAACGTACAACGTTCTCGAATTACATAACAATAAAACTCAATAAAAAATATTGGATGTAATCTTGGGTCTCAGCCAAAGCTCTGTCAGCAGTGTGATATTTGTGATCTTTATAATAATTATACCACTAGGCGCTGTCACTCGCGCAACAAGGGAATCTCCTGAGATGTCTGAACTTTGTGTGACGGGAATATATCGTCCAACTTTTATTTTACGACTATGCGCTGACAGAGTTTTCACGTGTGAACTTTGAACGAAAATGTATGTCGTCTTTATAAGGAGCTCTTAGGCTTTATAAATAACTACGTGAGCCCCGCGGTGTTACCCGCGGCATAACATCAACCGCAAGTAACGTCGATCGTTGAAGCTAGTTTAAAAAATAGCCTAAGTTACTCCATATATCATCAGCTATCTGCCAGTGAAAGTCCCGTCATAATCGGTCCAGCCGTTCCAGAGATTTGTGGGAAGAAATAGACAGACAGTTGACAGTGTACTGAACGGTTGGCCTAGTGATTTGAGCTGTCACTACGCCGCTTGCTGCAAGTGCCGTGGTTTCAAACCCCACGTTAGATATCACTTTGTGTGATCCACAAAATGTTGTCCTGAGTCTGGGTGTTCTTTGTCTCCATTACATCTATGTTTATATATATATATATTGCTAATGCGGGAGTTGTCTTTAAAAAAAAAACAGACATTTTTTTTTTTTTAATTATATTTTAGTATATGTACCGTATATACTCGTACATACATATGCATTTAGTCAGTGAGAGAGAGTGTGAGTGTCAGAGACACTCCAATTTTATTTTATTGTCCAGATGAACATTTTTAGAATCATCTAATTGAACCTTCATGATAGTATTTGATGAAAATTGGATAAAACTATTATTATTATTTTCTTAAGAAGAGGCGTATAATCGGCAGTGGCAGTGTGATGTGAAAGAATTATTTATTACCGAGGTTGGCGTGTCGTGGAAGGCGTCCGCAGTCAAGCTGCTGCACGAAGACTGGTAATATAGACTTTGAATACTATGTACACGATCTAATATCGTTTATAGATTGTAAAATCCATGCTGGTAATAAAAACCATTCATTGAAAATCATTCTTAAAACGCAACTCCGCTACGAAAGCTTATAATGTTATATGATTCAACTTTCATACATTCTTCGATCGTTTTCGATAAAACTGTTAAGTTTTAAACCTGGCTTGCGTGCTTGCGAAAGTTACCCTGAAAGGGGAATGCTTTAAAAGCCTCTAAAACCTTCTATTAATGTATGAATAAGCGATGCAGCATTATATGACATGGTTTAACACGCCTTTGAAGTTTTAATATGGTCTAGTATAGAGGTGTGGATAATACCCTGTGTCACGCTAACTCTGTATGAATAGATACAAATAGCTATACGATTTGAAAGAATTTTGTTTAAAGATTTGCTTTCAAAACTCATCTTACGCGCATAATTAAATATTATAACTAAATGTATTTAACTATGCGAATAAGAAGAGAAATACTATAACTAAACAATATGCAGGATTGGCTCGAGAGGCATCGCGGGAGCCTCTCATACCGACTGACGCAGGTAATCACTGGAAAAGAATGCTTCGGAGGTCGCCTGTCTCTGATCCGCAAAGAGTCAATGCCTGAGTGCTGCCACTGCGATGGCCAGACCGTGGACACAGCGCTCCACACGCTGGCAGAATGTACGGCGTGGGGGAGGCGAGGCGCGACCTCGTGGCGGCCATCCGCGTGGGGGTTCTCTCGCTCAGTAACATGATTGCGGCCACGTTACGAAACAAGAGCGCGTGGAACTCCGCTGTCTCTTTCTGACAGCAAGTTATACTTGAGAAGGAGACGATGGAGCGGGACTGGGAGAAGTTTAGAACGAGCTCGGTACCGCAGACGACTCAGGTGCTGGTGGTCGCAGAAAGCCATAAACAATAAGAAGAGGCGATGTTACAAAATCGATTATATCGGAACGATACAATAACTGTCAATAAACCTAAATATTACCTGGTAGTACAGTATGGTAGTGTAGTGTAATATCTGGACTGTACCTTATATCGTGTAGCTGAGCGAAACAGTTTGTAAACACTAGGCTAACAGGAAATAGTCTGATTCTATATATCGTCACTACAACTTGAACGCTAGGTATAAAGTTTTTACCACTAAACAGTTTATAGTTGGTGTTATTTTCTTAACACGAGTAAAAACTTCTGTTTTATTCTCGTCGTTAAATATCTCACTGCCCGAGCAGACCGCAACCTACTACCCTCGGTTAAATAATCGAGTCGGTGTCCATCCTCGGCAAGAGCTTCGACTTTAAATGAATTAAATTTAAATGATTTATTTTATACACAAACATAATTTTGATTTAAAGGAAACTAATAAGTTGTATTACAATTGTTGAGGATATTATAAACAGTTCTAACACCATATAGAAAATTGTAAAAATTTTAAGAGCGTAAAAAAATTGGAAATGTTAGTTAACTGACACTCTACAATCAAACCATATTCTTTCAACGTTTTTAGCACAACTAAAAAGAAAACCATTATATTTTATTTTTGCATTTCAACTCATAAAGTTATATGGCTATATATAAAATAATGGTATTTGTTCGTTAAAGGTGGTTTTGAAAACATCCCATATTTTCGACAGTAGTATAATTCACTATGAATGTTAAACTGATCATAATTAACAAAAGGTAGACACATCGCGATCATATTTATTTATTTTTATTTTCTAACCACCAACTAAATTATTTCATTTAAAACAAAATATCGCAACAGATAAAAATATTTGCATTGAATAGCTTCTTATCCATTAAGCGTCGACTAATGAACGGCTGATGTTTCAAGATTTAATGATGAGCCGAAATACATTTTGAAAGATACTGTAAAACAACACTCTTTATCGAACATTCAATATATTTATCAATTCTCATTAAAGTTGCAATGAATATTAATCTAAATGGCAACTATGTGAATTTTAAAGAAAACATAATTTATTTTTACTGTCTTTTATAACAATTCGATATTTTGATGGGCTATCAAATCTTTATATAAAGCGAATTTTCGATTTTAGACGCTATTATTATTATGTAAAAACAAGTTATTGCTTGCTTTTTTGGTAAATTTTCTAAAAATGAAGACTAGCTAGATCGATTTATGATTTCCGAAACCCCCATACTAAATTTCATGGAAATCTTTGGAACTGCTTCCGATATTCAGATTACATGTATATAAACTAATTTCTTGTTTTAAGGTATTAGATTGTGGTTACAATGGAAGCAACAATATTTCTTCTAGGCTTTGTACACACTTTATATACACAGTACAATATGGTAATAATTTTTATAGTAATAGTACAGTAATATTACTAGTACTACTATGTAGTTATAGTATAAATCATTTATTCTAATTTCTTCCCCTAACTGCTCAACCTTACCATTCTTCGGAATAGATAAATAGATGCTCTTTATTGCGCTCCTAGGTAACGTACAATGTAGAATACAAACAAAACAATAGTGGTTTAATGGGCGGCCTCATCACAGTCTGCGATCTCTTCTAGGCAAACTTTAGATGAACTAAAATGTACAATAAGATATAGTTCGTGGTGCACATTTGCATTTGCTAATATTATACAGCATAGTTACAAATGCTGAACGAAGGTCTCGACCAAAATTCGAGTGTACATGTAACACAAATTCATATTCATACAAATACATAAATATTTGAATACATACATTAACATACATACACCGTGGGAGAGCCACGTTTCGGCATGAATGGGCCGGCTCGACTGGAGTAATACTACTGCCTCATAGAAAACCGGTGTGAAATAACGCTTGCGCTGTGTTTCACCGAGTGAGTGAGGATACCGGAGGCCCCAATCCCTCCCTTATCCTCCTCCCCATTCCCCAACAGCCTACAACGCACTTGTGACGGGTGTCCATGGGCAGCGGTGATCGCTTACCATCAGGCGATACGTATGCTCGTTTGCCCCCTATTAAATAAAAAAAAGCACGTACTCATAGAGCACATAGTTGTTATAGATATAAATTTTGATCATTGAGTAGTTTTTTAAAAGTTTGAAGTAGAAGTCGACTGACTATGGCCGCCTAATAGCTTCCAGGAAGGAGTTCCACAAGTGATCAGCTTGCACTGTGAAAGATGTAGGTATCAGTCATAATTGTGGAATGTGTTAGTATTTTAAAAGCCATATTTAACAATGACCTCAAGTTTCAATCGACCCAAGATTTAGTAACAAAACAGTACTTTCCCCGAATAACATAAGAATGATTTATACACGATAATCAGCGAGTAAAGCTGGACTGTAATAATTCAATTTGAATCAGTATCGAAAACATACTGGTGAATGAAACCACGCATGTGTGTGTATATATAAGTACATTTAATATGTTTCTGTCAAAGCCAGTGCTCGGCGAACTGCGACCCGACCTTTATTGAATTTAAATACGTCTGTTAATGAACGTCTGTAAAATTTCAAATATATTATGTTTCTCTGCATGTGCAGTTAATTGATCAACATTATATTGAACTACAAAATTACACTGTGCACCGTCTTGGGTATTTTTAACTTACACTTATATATCTGACCACCGTAATTCTTATGATAAATTGAATTCGAAGGTTAAACTAGTTTTCAGTATATTTAAGCACTGTCTTCCCAATGACGATACCCACAGATGTTAATGACAATCGAAACCGACTACTTAATGTGCTCTCCGAGGCACGGCACCCAACAATTCTGTTAGACGGGCCCGGGAATTGTACCCCAAAGTTTCTTGATCGATACTCGCACAGCTAGACCAATGAGGCAGTATGTAAAGCTGTTGATGAATGCGATAAACATAAGAAACTGCTATGTCATGCCGTCGATTGTCAGTCGAAATGCATAACGTTCTTTCTGGCGAAGATAGATTAAAATACATGAAGACCTCTTTTCGTGAAAGTTTTCAGTATGTCACTATCGCTTTGTGAATCTTGTTGGCCGTTGTTGTGTCAGCGGTCGCCATGCCGCTTGCTACTGCGCCAAGTGTCGTGGGTTCAAATCCCACGCGGTACCTACAACACTTTGTGTGATCCACGAATTGTTGTCCCAAGTCTGGATGTTCTTTGTGTCCGTTTCATGTATGTTTGTAAAGTCCCCCACGACACAGGATGTTTATTCCTATTGTGGGAGTTGTCTTTTTAAAGAAAAAAAAAAAAAACTCTCTTTTACTATCATCACCATCAGTCTATGAACGCAAGGCACACTACAGAGCTCGGTCTGCATCCAGTCGCAATTTAATTTACTGTAGTGTACTATTTAAAAACAGCTCTATCTAGTCGTAATAAGATTGAATGTTGTCAAACTCGTGTAACTATTCAAAGTAAATATTCTGGTTTATATTTCTTTATTACTACGACTCCTCGTGTAAGTTAGGATAAATAAAAATATTTAACCCCTAAAATGATATTTGTCTATCTAAATGGGTCGAATCTGGAGAATTTTATTATATGATGAGTTGTCACAGCTTACGACTGTCTCTGTGGAACAAAGGACGATATTATTAGGCCAACTCTCAGAGGACGCCTTCAATTTCTGAATCTATATGTCATCAATAAGGTATATGGTTGTGACATTGTATAAAATGAGATTTGTTTTTTTTCGAATCTGTAGTCTTTATTCTGAGTTCTTGAATTTCTACAAAGGTTTTGGTAACAAAACGTAGTATTCTAAGTTCTAAAAGTTTATTTTATAAGGAATTTATTGGTTAAAAATTAATACTTACTTTTGAATTATAGAAGACGAATAGCTCAGAACGTGCGTTTGTCGGTAGGATGGTCGGTTAAATATGCATTATATTTGGTATATCTTGACATCTCGTAACATTCAGTATCTGTCTATTTCAGCCTTACAAGCGGGACGGCACGATACTGTGGAACGATTGACTGACGATTTGTTAAATGTGGTTGGCGGTGGATGGATATAGGCTGCCCAGGACCGGGATGGTACTCTAAACTAGGTCGAGACCTTCGTTCAGCGTTGGACGGCGATAGGTTGATACTAAGCGGGTAAACTAGCAGATAGATTACTTGATGGTAAGTAACTACCGCTACAGATAGAGATCTACATCTCAAGAGTCAATATTCTTATCGTGTCTTATACCATATTGTGCAGATCTCACATTAACTACCTTTAATAGTCCTCTGCTAGACGTAGGCTTCTCCTCAGAATGGGAGTTAGTAGTTTTGGATCACTATACCACGGTGGCAAGCCAGTGACGTCCTATATAATTTGCTCCCTTAATCGCCTCTAACACACACCCATGTAATAAATAGGGATGACCTCACAAATAAATGTGGGTAAAATATTCCTTACCAATAGGTATACTTTAATACGTAACTAATAAGTTACGTAGTTAAAGTGTGAAAGTTAAACAAACTTACATATTTTAGTGTTAGTTAGGAATCAAACGATTTCATAAAATATGAAAAGAAACTGTAATTTTATGTGAAAAGCGAAATGAAATTTGAAAAGTTCGGTTCAACAAAAATGAATTTGTTATAATCTCTGTTGTCTAAATTTAACTTGGGTATTCATTGTAATTAACATTTAACAGAAGATTATGAGATCCTGATTATAACATATTAATTACAAAGCGAAAACATCCAATTTGGAATGCTTAATTTAATTTATTTAAAGTACCCACTTTGCAATAATTGAATTCAGTAGCGATATTTCAATATAATGATGTATTTATATTTGCTTAAATATACTTTATTCTAACCGATTGTCCATTATAAAGTGATTATTAGTCGTTTTCTGTGAGAGAAGTCACTGCCTCATTGGTCTAGCGGTTGACGTATGCGACTGCCAATCAAGAAGGTTTCGGATTCGAAACCCAGGTCGGGCCATAAGTATTATTGAGTTTTTCTGATTGTAGAAATACTTAATAACAGCTCGGAGTTTGTAAGTTGGGGTCTGAACCCCCGTGCCTCGGAGAGCACGTAAAGCTGTTGGTCCTGCGCCTGATAACTCCACGGTCTTGTCGGTTAACCTTCCCATCAGATTATGAGAGAGGGGGAACAGAGAGTGTACCTGTGTTTGCGCACACACTTGTGCTATAATATCTCCAAAGTAGTTGTAATAACGGCCGGCTAGGAGAACATCAGTCGTTTAGTTATTTGTCAACTCCTAATTCACTAAGAAAGACAAAGAAACATTTTCGAGGTAGTAGAACGACGCTGATTGCAGCAGGAACAGGTCGTTCAACCGGATTGGTACTGTCCTTTCATAGCGAACCAACTTTAAATGACAGCATTCGTGCTGTCGTGTTTTGTTGATGAGTACCAGATCGAAGGTCCGATGACGCCAAAGAACCTTAATAGACCGTCATAGTTTGGAGTCACTATTCTGCATTAATGGATTGACTGCACACACACTGGGTTGCAATAACCTAATAATCTACCGCTCCAACAATCTAGTACAGGAATTACATCAGCTTCTTTTAGTTTTTTTATGTTTTAGCTGCCAGAATACTATGCCAGATGGAAAAAATGAGCAGAGCAGAATGAATGTGGTCAAGGTAGCATGGCGACCCACACAATAGCGTCCTTGTGAGATGCTCATTGACACCCCGCTTAGGTAGTGAGTTCTAGGTTTTGTGTTTTAGTAGCGCTTTAGTTGATTAGGATTAAACATTTCTACTCGATACAGTCTTACTACCAAGATTATCGAAGATTTAAATAGTTATAGTGAGATCACGCAAAGCAATGCAATTCTCACTTTTCAGTTCCAGGCGTTCATCTACGGTGGCTATCACTTTCTATCAGGTGACCAGTCTGCACGTTTACTACTAAATAAAAGCAAAACAAAAATACATAATGTTTTGAATATAGCTTTGTTTTCATATATTCTTGTAATATGTACGTCACTCCACCCATTATCGATAACGAAACGTCAGTCACTCTTTCGTACTTTGGCACTTTGTTCCATATCATTATTCTATGCACGAAAATAATTTAAAATGATACCTTGTGACGTGTATTTTGCACAAGGTACATATGTACATATATACTATATATACCTTGGTTAAGATGATGATGACACCTAATTTATAAAATACTATGTTTGCTCTAATGGCATTTCCCATCACATGGGCATAGGATCCACAGTCCTGGCCTCTTCTAACTTTTGCAGTCCCAGTTCCCTAAATCTAGCCATCTCGCTCTCTTCATCATCCTCACCTTTTCTGTTATCTACGTTCTGTCCGAAGACTATAACATTTCGAGACTCTTGAAAATATAACCTCAGGCAGGTGGCCGACCATTATTCTTAATAGTCGGCCGCCTGCCTATCAGGTACACTGGACTCAAACAGAAACAGAGGAGTTCAATTAAAAATAAAGGCAACAGAACAGTGAAATAGTCATAATTGTGATTTAGAAATATATTGTGACATATTACATGTACTACATAGGTGTTCCGTTCCACCTTAACTAACTTTAGGATGCTTTAAAATATACGAATGTTTATTTTAGAACCGTTTTATTTAGTTTGCCCTGTTTGTTTATTTATTTGTTAGTTTGGGTCAAATCTAGTAATTAAAATTTGAGTTCCTGTTCACAGATTGATCTGAAATTGGTACACGTCTATACTTTTGATGCCAATACAATTAAATAAATTCTACTTCATTGTAAATCCAAGATGGCTGCCGCTACAAAATTTCGGTTTACAAATTTTGTCACGGATGTAAAATATAAGGGCTTGACTAGTAAAACACTGATAACTATGAAAAATTTAAAACTATAAACTTGAAAATAAAACAATAGAAGGGTGTGATGTCTGGAACCTGGGACCTATCAATAAAACCGTATAAATAAAAAAAAAACATTGTTTTACATAAATTAAATAATAATAATCATACGTAGTACTACTCATCACCTGTGCTTAAAACCATCATGCTTTGTCTCTAGAAGTCTTTTGTTTCGAGTTTAGTTTATCTCACGAGCTTTGTTCATCCGAGCGCACATTGTTTGTACGTACAATTCTTTTTGTTGTTTTCATTACGTGACAGCACAATATCCTGATGAAGTTGTTTAATTTAAACAAGAGTATGTGCCGAAGCACCAATTTCCCATGACGATAGATGCACTTTATTTTTGAAATGTCAGAAATGTTGCAAGGCGAAATTTGTTCATGCTTTTAAATTCATGCATTAAATAAAGCTACTTTTCGAGAAATTCATGCTATTTATAAAGCTTATGTATAAAAAGCTTAGCATAATCGGGAAGCTAGAAGGCTAGCGAGGATTTCTCATCGCATATATTGCAATTTCCGAGCCTTTGTTATTGCCAAGATTAATAGGGGTCGGTTACTTGTTCAACCGGTTTTACCTGAATATCAGTTTTTCCACGAAACGCCAGATATTGAACCTCGGAGTTCGAAAGTTATATATTTGAGGGTATTGACTTTCTAATAACGATAATAATAGGCGTGCAAGACAACCGGGATCAACAGCTTAACGTGCTGGAGGGCTTTTCAGCACCTGAGACGGTAATTAAAATCTAAATCGAATAATAGTAAACAGATAAGAAATACAAAAAAACGCAGAATGTTTTGTAGTTTGTTAACTACAAGACAGTCTACATACCTCAGGAGGTACACCTTATAATACATTATCAATTAAAGTGAGAGAGAAATTCAATTACGATGAATTAAGTAATTAACAAACTGGGGACTAGCTACTTTATTTCTTTGAGATATTTTCTTTACAAATTTCAAATTTACCACTTTCAAGTCTTATTTTTACCTCCTCTATATATATCTCTCCTCTCTTCTTATTATTTTTTTGGTTTAAATTAGTTAAGCAGTTTAGGTGCAAAAGATATAGAGTTATTTCCTAGTTTGCAATATTAAATTAACATAGATTTAATTAAACCAATAGACATTTTCTTCTTATTGCCTATGATATTAAAACTTCACTCCAAACAAAATATATGAAAAGAAAACATCCTTAAAAAGTAAAAAAATATTACATATTCTTGGGTCTAAAATTATTGTAAAATTCAGGGTCGGTTGTTATAGTTCGCATTGCCCAAATTTGTCCACTATTTCGCTTTTAGTGATTTAGGTGGAAAGATTTCTGAAAAAAAATTTTTTTTCTTAATTTTGTAAAGTTTAAAGATGTTACGATGTAACGATGAGGGCATAAAATACAAACAAATGAACATGGACTTGTATGTATAACTGCTAAAGTATGGCACCGAAAGGGTATTGTATGAAATCAACATTTATTTGTTGAATTTATAAAGTGAATAATTTTTCTTTAAAATAATACTTTTTTAAATGTTCTTGAATCCTGGCCGTTTTATAATGCTCTGGGGTTTTACGACGCGTAAGGAAACACGGGAGGGAGACGTTTTAATTAAATACTTTCAAGCGTTTACATTTTTTGCTGTGGTATAATTTAATATACCGTCCGTGTAAACACCGTTGATAGTATGATATTTCAGTAACGGTTGGATTCTGAACATTTTACACTAAACTTGGCGCAGTTGCTGCCGAACATGAGGGGGCAGGATGACTCCTGCAGGAGACTCTACGAGGGGGTTGTGCGGTCCATGGCCCATTATGGGCCCCAATGTGGGTGGAGGTCCTGAGGGCCAGCATTATCGCGCTATTGCGGCGACCTCAACAGGTGCTGGCCATCAGGATCATAAGGGGGTACCGCACGATCTCTTTTGAGGCGGCAAGTCTCCTGGTCGGAACTCAAATATGAGACCTGGAGGCGAGAGCCCTTGCGGCTCTTTATCAGTGTTGTCGAAAAGTTTAAATTTTCGGCTCTATTTCAAATATAATTAAATATCAACTATTACGTGCCTCAATTTAAATCATCATCTTCATCTTCCTAGCCTTTATTATTCCCAATATTTGGGGTCGGCTACCAGTTCAACCGGTTTTACCTGAATATCAGTTTTTACACAGAGCGACTGGCATCTGACCTCCGCAACCCTGAGGGCGAACTGAATTCGAAGGTTGAACTAGTTGTCAGTATATTTGAGGACACTGACTTCCTAATAACGATTGCCATAGATGTTCATGACAACCGGGACCGACGGCTTAACGTGCTCTTCAAAAGCACGGGCAGGAAACACCGCCATCTTCCATACTCCGGGCTGCTATTAGGAATTTCTTGTAGGAAAAACCCAACAGCAGTCCGACCCGGGAATTGAACCCGAGACCTCTTGATTTGCAGTCGCTTACGCTAACCACTAGACCAACGAGGCAGTCACGTGCCTCAATTTAAATATTACCTCCAAATAGTCAAAACAATACCAATAAGGTTTGTTTATAAAACACCATAATCGAATACTACAAACCTGCTATTTTTTCAGAACATCATCCATGATCCATATGACCAAATATGTTCAGTGTAATTGCCTAGTGACATTTGATTTACGTCCTTGTTATATCAATCGCTCATTTTTAATGTGGCTTCTAGAAAGAATCCTGTACACAGGTGAGAATACTTTTTTGCTTCTGAAGAAAGTATAGCCCACGCAGCCAGTATTTGAATACATAATAGACTTAATAACTTTTGTTTAGACGTGGCAACAAAGCCCTGTCTATCAACCAACCCACCCAATAACCTTTACAATTTTCTAGACACCTCCGATTTCCCGTTCACCTATCTATGTATTCATTTTAATCAAATTCAAAGTACTGTTAGGCAGAGCTAATATAATATAATGTAAGACACAGCAGTATTCCATTTAAATAACTAATGGTGTGTGAAAAGCACGTTCATCGTTATTAAAACTCGCTCAACTGTAGTTTCAATTCTGACATGTACTACATAAAGTAATGTTGGAATGCGGCTTCATAATATGAACTGATTGTTTAATAAATCGAATCGCGTTTATCGTTGTCATGATATAGGACAAGATACATATACTATCATGGTATAGCTTAATATTCACTCACGGCTAAATTTATATTAAATCTCTCAAGACATATCTGGATAAAAGGAAGTTTAGCGGGCATTATCTATACTAATAATAAAGCTGAAGAGTTTGTTTGTTTGAACGCGCTAATCTCAGGAACCGCTGGTCCGATTTGAAAAAATATTTCAGTGTTGGATAGTCCATTAATCGAGGAAGACTATAGGCTATATGTCATCACGCTACTACTAATAGGCGCGGATCACCAATGAAGAATGTTCCAAAAACGGGGGAAAATTTTCACGCTACGGGCAATACGAGTATAAGACGCAAACGAGGTTGAGGTTGAGTTCATATATAACTAGAGTAACTTGCATTAAACAGATACATGCAAATGATCGTATAATCACATCGTAAACACGACATAACAAAAACAACGGAATAAAATCAAACCTAGGAAATCCAATAACGGTATACCGGTAGAAATAATAAAAAAAACCAATAGCAAGTCAGATTTACGAGTGCCGACTATTTCATTGTGAAGATTGAGTTATGCGGTGGGTACTTGCGTTAGTGGTAATCTTGTCAAGGTTTTTATAAAGCTGCTGATAGAAATATACATGCGGCTATATACGTAATTATATGGTGTTATTTTAATGCGAAAGTTAATAGAAATCCGTTAAATATTTTTTGCGTAAGAGTGTAGAAAAATGGTTGGATTGTACATCGCTTCAACTCAAAGGGAAGATCTTACGTCCAGCCGCGGCCCAACTGTTGATGTTGGTTAGTTGTATATCGATATTAGGTGTAAGAATTTTTGATAATACCGCGACAAAGAGTTAGCAGTTTCTTTGTAGAACAGTGTGTCTTCGTAAGAAGATAATGAAATACGTAAATTAAAACTTCGTTGTAAGTAGAAGTTGCCTCACGTGGTAATAACATAAATCTAAAATTATTATATTATAGTGGTCAGTGCATGTAAGCTCTCCCACAATAGAACAAGTTGAAAGCAAATATGATACCAATGAAACGCTTGTAGATGGCTCTAACTAGTTAGACAAAGTTCGTCGGCTGACCTCCCATGATTGTTCACAAGTTGAAATTTACATATCAAAATTGTTCCAGGCTTCACTGAGAACGATCATGATAATACTGACATTTTCTAGACGCTGAAGAAAGTAGGAATTTAAAAAAATATTAAAATATTTTTAAAATGAATTGGTTACAACTTTGTAAACATAAATATGTAATGAAAGAAGTCATTTGCAATAGGCCTAAATATTTTGGTATCTACGTTCCTTCTACTTCGTGAATTATATTGAAATGCAAGAAATAAAACCTTAAACAGGAAGAATTTCAATAATGACCCTGAAATAGAGAAAAACAAAGTTAATAACATTGAATTTCTACATAGGCCAAATACTGCTAACTAAGTAACCTATCCAAATAAAAGTCAACCGTGAGAACACAAGTAAAAAAATTACCGTGAAAGAGCCATGCTTCGGCATGCACCGGCCGGCTCGACTAGAGTGATATCACGGCCTCACAGAAAAAAAAGTGTAAAATAGCGCCTGCGCTGTGTTTCACCGAGTGAGTAAGAATACCGAAAGCCCATACCCAACCACTCCCTCAGTCCCTCTCCCCATCCCCCAAAGGCCGGCAACGCACTTGTGACGCCTCTAGTGTTACGGATGTACATGGGCAGTTGTAATAGCTTACCATCAGGCGATACGTCTGCTCGTTTGCCCCCTATTCCATAAAAAATAACAATAAAGGAACATTCTAAGAAAAAGGTTTTCTACGAATTCGCCTACGTCACAGCAGTTTCATTTACAACTTGTGCATATCAAAGAGAATGAATCCAGGAACTTCGAAATTATTAAAGCAAAGAAGTTATAGTACATACATTATCAATTCTTCATTCTATGTGCAGTCAGTCCTACTGTGGAATGCCCTTCCCACCGAAATCAGGATGTCCACAAACCGCCTTACATTTAAGAAAAGAGTACCCGTGTATGTATACTCGGTTATATATATTTATATATTTTTATGGTAGTATATATGTAAATGGTTGTGTATACTGTGTATGTATTAATATATGTAGTAGTATAGTATGTAGTATAATTGTGTATGTTTGTTACATTTGATAAAGGTTTATCTATTATATTTGCGTAATTACTACGTGTCGAATGCAATATTTTGACCATGCACCTACCGCATCATATTTCTGCAATACCTGAAGGTTGTCTGGTAGGTAATGCCTAATGGCATTAAGTCCGCCTTTGTGCTTCATCTGCAGTAAGTTAATAAATAAAATAAATAAAATAAATACATCCGCTACAATTTAGAATAGTTATGTAAACATAACATAACTATTCTAAATTGTACACAGACGATGTGCCAGATACTAAATAATGAACTAACTTCATATTTAGCTCGAATGCCTCACTCGCACTCACTAGACTCATGTTGAAAATGTTGAAGAGAGTTTTCACTTATTTTGTTTGAATACAGCAATAGAACAACAGGACTGAACAAACTCCTATTGTTTATCGAACTTTATGTTGTGTTGTTTAAGGGTTCTAAACTTTGGTACAAGTTCTGCTTCCATTTATTAATACGTAAAGCAAAAACTTTGGACCAATTTTTACGAAAAATTATGCGAACATGCGTATGAAATTTTTAAGGAGTGGTGAAGATAATCAATTAGAAAAAAATAGTCAAACTTAGACCACTGGGCGACTACCAGCAATGTGACTGTGACCCATTTAAGATTTTCTCATAGCATAGAGCGTACTCCTTCCTAAAAGGCCGGCAACGCACTTGTAACGCCTCTGGTGTTGCGGGTGTCCATGGGCGGCAATAATCGCTTATCATCAGGCGATACGTCTGCTCGTTTGCCCGCTATATAAAAAAAAGCATGTCATTAAGTGTGTTGTCATACACACAGAGTTAGGTATTTCTAATTATTAAGTGGTTCATTATATATTTTAGTTACAGCTTGAATTGTAAAGGATTCTGAATACGTTTTAGATTAACAGCTAGACTAGACTTTTATCCGTTGCATTTATTATGCATACATAATTTTAGTATATTAAATAGTTAATGTGGCATCTTAATTTTGTGTAAAAGAACATGAAACTATGGGATAGACAGTGAGCAGCGGATATATACAAACGTCAAACGTGATGCGATTTCTCGTCAGCGTCACGCTTCGGAAACTGTCTGCTCAAAGTCTCAAATAAACTGAAAATAATATGTAAAAGTCAAACGATAAGCCAGAAAAGTATGACGGGTAAAACATTTTGACTCAACTGGAAATAATTGTGATAAGGGTCTTTGAAGCTTATAAGAGAAAATAAAACACGGAAATAAAGGAACACTTATACCTACTGTACGTACAAAAATATGAGAAAGATTATAAATAACGGTAAAGAGCAAAATAAAGTGTCTTAGAAGAGTCAAGCTTCGACTTTTATGGGTCAATTTGAACAGTATAACATCCTCACAGAAAACCAATATCAAGTAATTCTTTCGTCCGTGTGGTATTTAAATTAAGAATACGGAGTGTTACCATCTATTCATTCACACACACACACACAAGACAAAAGCATTGCTAAGAGAAGAAAATTTTAAAACAAACCCTGTACCAACCCGTTTAGCCAGCGTGGTATAATAGACCAAAACCTACAAACCAACCCTTTCTAAGAACAAACCTATGTACAGTAGTGGATTGATTAAAGCTGTTGATATAGCAATTATTTAGTTCCTATTCACTAAGTGAGTGAGGTAGCCTCTCTAACTAACCCTACCCGAAATTATAGGTTCTGTACCTTAGACACCACTTGACACCGTTGCACTACCAAAGAGCTGCACTAAGTAAGCCTTCGCATTAGCTATCTAGGTAATCATTGTGAAAAACCTATTCTTTCGTTAGTGACATCACTATTTTATGGTTGCTAGGTATTCTCCTAGCCGATTTTGGTTACGGAGACCAGTCAACTACGCCGGAGATATAATACTGCACAAGTGTGTGCAAACACATGTGCACTCTTTGTACCCTCATTCTCATAATCCTAGGGGACGGTTATACGACACGACCGGGGAGATCAGGACCAGAACCGACGGTTTTATGTGCTATGCGAGCCACAGCAAGGCAAGGTAATAAAGTACTAAGGCAGGTATTAAAGTACCCGTTACACTACCAGTGATGTCATAGGGCCAGAACAAAACGTTAAGTACAACATCACACGTAAAAACTTGGTTGATTAAAAAATAATGGTGCCCACAAAGTTGTTATTCGACAACTTCAACTTGATGACACCGAGCTCGCAAGTATCCATAACAATCCTCTTATTTCCGTCGACTTTACGATTGCCGTGGGAGAGCTCGCGTCGCCGTGGAACTGAAATATGGCTGCCGTAATTAATCTTTTATAATATTCTGTAATAATCGTAAACAGAGTCGCATTGAATATTCTAGTTGTTTACTTTATATGTATTTGTAGGTCTCCGATTATTTTTTTTTTTTATTATTATTGAATAGTGGGCAAACGAGCAGACGTATCACCTGATGGTAAGCGATTACCGCCGCCCATGGACACCCGCAACACCAAAGGCGTCACAAGTGCGTTGCCGACCTTTGGGGGGATGGGAAAGGGGATGGGGGAAGGGGTTGGGGTATGGGCCTCCGGTATCCTCACTGACTCGGTGAAACACAGCGCAAGCGCTATTTCACACCGGTTTTCTGTGAGGCCGTGGTATCACTCCGGTCGAGCCGACTCATTCACGCCGAAGCATAGCTCTCCCACGATTAAATTTTAAAAAAATATAGTCTTCTATTATCTCCAAAATTGGTTCATAAAAGCTCCATTAGTCACCGAAACTTATTTTCGTATTACGGCATCATAGTGCGTTTTGGGGATGGGAATTCTGAAAAAAAAATGTTTTTTGGGAATACCGAAAACAAAAAACGTGTCACTGGAGCACCGAATGCGTGATTATGTACCAACAAGATGATTCAAACAGGTGAAAGACCTTTCAAGCCCTAGTCTCTTCACGATCTTAAGAGAGTACAAAACATAAGAGTACAAAAGATCTACTCCAGAGAGATAATTTTCTCCATTTTTTCTTCTCTAATGTGCTTGTAGTTATTAATATCTACTCTTCATTTGTAAATATTACTCGTATGTCTATTTAGTTCCATATTAATAAGCAGGCATTAATAGGTAGGTATTATTCCATTAGTGAACATTGATCTCTTGCTCCAATAAACTTGCCTATATATCTAATCTTCGACAAGTTAATATAAACACGATTCTCGGAAAGAATTATTAACTACCTACATGAATAAGTTAGTACGAAACCTTCTCATCACAGGTAGTACAAATGTTTATTTAGATTTTTAATAATATTATGTACAAGGCGTGATACTGCACAGTTTTCATTCCTCTCCTCAAACAATTGTGAACGTAAACAATTTTACTGAGTTAGGTTCTAAGCGAAACAAGTAATGTTTTCTATTTTCTAACACGCAATATGCCGTGATAACGGTGCTATCAAATGCGGTAGTAATTTTTTGTTGATGTAATAAAACTATATGAACAAAAATTAAATGTTCTTTTTAGCAAAAGTAATAAAAATAGCTGAATCAATTTGGTTAAATGAATGTTAATATAAAGGTTAGCTGTTTTGAGTCCATAGGTAGTTTTCTTTTATATAATAGGGGGCAAACGAGCAGAGATATCGAGATGGTAAGCGATTACCGCCGCCCATGTAACACCCGTAACACCAGAGTCGCCACAAGTGCGTTGACAACCTTTGGGGAATGGACGGAGGGGTTGGGGTATGGGCCACCGGTATCCTCACTCACTCGATGAAACTCAGCGCAAGTGCTATTTCACATCGGTTTTCTGTGAGGCCGTGATATCACTCCGATGGAGCCGACTTATTCATGCCGAAGTAGATATGAAACCGAGATAGGTATGAAACTAAATCTATGATCGAAACTGTACCTGAAAGTTGTGATTCGTACGTACGTAGGTACTACAATTTAGAGCTATAGTATTTTTTCGACGAAATGATATTTTTCCGTGTTTTAATAGGGTACGGCAAAACAAAATTTACACAAAATATAAAAAGGAAAATTGAATTGGAAGGCACTGTAATTTTCGTCGTAAACTACTATATTTTTGACATAAATTATAACCTGCCAGTGTTCCTAAAAGATTTTTATCGTAAAACTTTTTTAGTGTCTTCGTTTAATCTCCTTAGTAGTTTGAGGTTAGCGGGCGTCCTTACTTCAATAACAACAGCTGGTTTTGTCTATCTCCTGGGTGAAACCCGACCTTAAAGGTCTCGTTTTATGCCTCTCCCGACTGTGGAATATTCTATTAACACGACATGCATATTTATTCCCCATAAAACACCACAGGAGAGATAAATGTGACGGTAACATGGCTGGCCACTAATGTCGTGTAACTATAAGTGTAAACTCTTGTATTGCCAAACCAAATCCCGCCAAGTGCGAGTTGAACTTGTGCACCGAGGGTTCCGTACAAACCTGTAGGTATAAAGGTAAAATTTATGCTTTTAGCCATTTTTCCTTTATCGAAGCCACAGTATCTGTGTCGTCTGTCTGCCTTTGACGTCTTTATCAGTGCTATAAGACGTTGCTTTGTACCAAATTTCAAGATCTAAGTTTTTTTTCATTGAATAGGGGCAAACGAGCAGACTTATAACCTGATGGTAAGCGATTACCGCCACCCACGGACACCCGCAACACTAGAGGCGCACAAGTGCGTTGCAAGAGTTCACGGGAAGTTGAAGGTTGTAATTCCCTTGCGAGTGTCGAAAATTTGCAGCATAAACGACTGTACCTTTTGATTGCGTTGGCTTAGAAGTTTGAGTTTTTCACAGCTTTAAGGGAGAGTAGATCTGAGTTCTGAGTATATGTATTTGATATAAATTTCAGCTTAATACCACCAGGCGTTCCTAAGAAAAAGGACGGACAACAAAGTGATTCTATAAGGGTGCCGTTTTTTCTTTTAGGTACGGAACCTTAACAAGAGTCAAATATCAACTAAAAAGATATTTTGGGCTGTAGTACAAATCGCTATCTAGAAATAATAATGTATCACAAGAGTAACATCGTGAGATATTGTAATTAAATTGAATATTTACTTCATGAGGCCATCTTTTACGAAGTAAAAATATACATATAAATTTTTATTTACCGTATGTTATGTTAAATATAACACTCTCAGATTATTACTATTTTTTATAAACGCATAACTTACATCAACCTCGCTTCATTAATAATCTAGAATGCGAAACCAAAAGGATATCAAATATAAAACTAAAAACTGGATAATTTAATGTTAGAAATTCATTCCAAATAATCTTATGTATAAAACTACCAATGCTTTGTTGTCTATGAGGTAGATACAATATTTTATGACCAGGTCCTGACCATACATAATTTTAAGTTTTCAAACTATCTTATTAAACATCAGTGAAATTCTAATAAAATTGTAATTTGTTTGGGGTGTTTTAACACCTTTCCAAATTTTACAGCAGTACTACATGTAGGCTGTTTTTATTCTACCTCTCATGCATTAACCTAAAAGTATCAAGAGGTAAAATCATGGGCTGTTTTTAAATGATCTGATACTGTTTTGTTCATGGGAAAACCTACGCTTAAGCACGACTCAACAGGAGTGATATTAAATCGCTTCACAGAAAACCTAATATATGTATATTTTCTTAGTATTATTGCTTTACCGGAAGTCTAACACTAATTGATTCCAGGGGTTTGGGTATTCACAAAATAATCTACGTCCTCCATGAGCGCAAGCCTGAGGGTGGCAGATAAGGCCATCTATTATCCTAGCAGAAGCAGGCTCGGGTGGGGGGCGCGCGGGCTCCACAGCGCTCGCGCCCCGTATTTTGGGGAGACCAAGGAAAACATCAGGGTTGCCACACCAGAGGAGGCCATCTACAAACTGTAGGTGGCCCGAGGTACGTCGCAGTTCCAGGGTTTTCCTTTCTAGGGTGTACCTGATTCCCCGGCTCCTAGTACCCGAGATGGCGTGCTGTTTTAGTCGGTTCGAGTCCGACATGCCACCAGGAGGTGGTATCCGAAGGGACTTTTGCACAAGGAAAAAAATAATGTCCTGAGTTTTCGTTTAAAGCATGCTAGTGCACTACAATTAACTTAAAAATGAGCATCATCTTAGCTCAAAAGAACATCACAGTTGAATACACTAGACTGTGAAGACACTCCGTTTTCCTAACCATCACCACACTCTAAAATTAACAGATTTACAGATTTTGCTAGATTTAGAGAAATTGCTAGTGCTCCAAATTTCTAAAAAAAAAACCACAGCATTCAAGAAAATAAATCCACAAAAATCCACAATATATAAGCTAATAACAAAGCTATTCCCACTACGATAAGGTAAAGCCGGTTCCACAATGACATAATTGGCTCAATGATGGCGTCCGCCATAAGGCATTAAGGCCAGACAAAATTTAATTTCGCCAGACTTATAACATTCCCTATAACGGGTGTCGCTGTCTCGGTGCTTAGTAAACAAATATGTAATGTTTCTGTCTACAAATATTATAAATTACTTCATAGAATTTCTATTCTTTCTTATTAAGGAAGACTACATTTTCGGTTTATCGATACCTATTACAGATATTTTTACACGTAGTACTTTAGTACAGCGGGAAATACTTTACAAGTTTTACTAGAGCATATCCTACGACTCACTCAGGAAAAAAAATCGAAACAAACCACAGAGGTGTCTTTTACAAAGATATGTGAGTTCAGTATAACTTTTTTTTTTACGGGATGAAAAATCCTTTCGGATCTCCAGCTCCTCGGGAACACAGGAGCCAGGAGTATGTGGTGTTTCTACTAAAAAACACCCCGACGACCGGCCTCTGGCGCCCTACTCTGGGAGGACCCGGACCATATTATTTCAGGTACTGAGTTCAGTATACCTAGATTCTTCTGTTGTGTTAAAGATTGTGTTGTGTAGTTGTATTGCAAAAACGTCTAAGGCGAATACATGTTATTAACATCTAGTCTATATACGTCATCTAGAATATATACTAGCATTAACACTAGTATATGTTATCGGGTAAAGTAAAACTAACGACTATTAGGTATTAATATTAGGTATTTTTATCGTGGGAGAGCCGCGCTTCGGCATGAATGGGCCGGCTCGACCGGAGTGATACCACGGCCTCACAGAAAACCGGTGTGAAAAAGCGCTTGCGCTGTGTTTCAGCGAGTGAGTGAGGATACCGGAGGCGCATACCCCAACCCCTCCCTCATTCCCCCTCCCCATCCCCCAAAGGTCGGCAACGCACTTGTGACGCCTCTGGTGTTGCGGGTGTCCATGGGCGGCGGTAATCGCTTACCATCAGGCAATACGCCTGCTCGTTTGCCACTTATAACATAAAAAAAAAATAAAAAAAATAGTATTTAGACAAATAGACATACTAATAGAAGGTGTTGATAGAGATTTTTGACATACATTTTTTTAAAAATAATTGTTTTGTTTTTTAACCATGGTAGTTATGTAGATTTTGCAGCCAACTAGCTTAATTAGCCGTTCAATTAACAGCCTAGCCTCTTTAGGCTGTGTTACGAATGGAGGAACTAGGGAAAGGTTAGGTTAGAGTTTATTCCTCTTTTAATAACAATTTTGTGTTTGTTTTAAAATAAATAAAAATACTTAACCTAACCTAACTGCTAGTTAAACGGCGCTGTTTAGTGAAGAGCTAGGCTAGGTCGTTAATTGAACGGGTAATTGAACTAGTTGGCTGCAACATATACCCTATGATAATATGTTGAAACTATCAGTACATAAACTTAAGCGAAGAGGATAACCCAGTGTAAGTGTGGCGACCTCCACATACAGCGCCATCTACCGAAGATACACTGAACTACGAAGTAACGCACTGTACCTACAAACTACACTACACGGAGAAACTACCAATCCTGAATTGCGCAAATAAAGTTCCCGCGCCGATTATCATATATACAACATCCCAACATCAACTGTTGGGCAGTAGCCCGCCAGGCATGATCACCTCGCCTGGTCGGAGGATCCTCCCTTTGTGTTGGGTGGAACACAATACCCGTTCCCCCACATAAGTATTAATTATGTACTGGTATTTAAATGCATAGAAATTAATACTAATTATAGTCTGATTATTTTTCTCAATTTACTTTGCAAACAGATATTATTCGCCTTGGCCGTGGTGTCATCACGGTATTCATGTATATACACGCCTATTCCTTGTTTAATTCCCTACTCGTCAAGCAAAATGTTCAAATTCGTCTTACCGACTGAAAACTTATGTTTCGACGTACACCTACACATAACAGATTACAAATAAATCTTTTCACAAAAAAATATTTCGACGCTATTCGATTCAAAATCAACGTAGCCACTTATAAATTCAATAAACCCCAACCGCAGGTATATTTGTTTAAAGACTTTTGAAGAGAAAAGTCCCGGAATTAAATTTTATGAAAATGATGTTATTGTCAATATTCTTATTTTCACTCGACCGTAAAACCTTTGTATAACTTTGAGGTGACTCTTACATTCGGGCCTCCATTATCGTTAATCTTTTGATTTATGAAAATCTAAAAATATTTATTGATTCATCACTTTAAAAAAAGTTATGTTATGAAGAAATGGCAATTGGAGGAGTTAGTGGCGTTATCTTTGTTCAACTAAAAATCACAAAAAAATTATTTTGTCACGCGCGACAGTCTAAATGTCAAAGATTGACTTAAATTATATCTAACTAGCTGACCCACGCAACCTCAATTGCCCGTAGCGTGAAAATTTTCCCTCGGTTTTTAAACATTCTTCATTGGTCCGCTCCTATTAGTATTAGCGTGATGATATATAGTCTATAGCCTTTCTCGATAAATGGACAGCCTCCTGAGATTAGCGCGTTCAAACAAACAAACAAATAAACAAACAAACTCTTCAGCTTTATTATTAGTAGGTATAGATTAACACACTGACTATAGACATTATCTAAATACATACCACAAATAGCATTTTGGAAATCGTTTTATTCAAAAAAGAGAATAGAAGATTATTTAAGTTTTATTTTAATTAATTTCAGAGAAATTTTAATTTGGTGAAGCGACAACAGAATTGTCACCAGTGTGAGTCAAAGTGTTATACGTATTCTTTGTTTTGTATTATATCAATTGAATCTAGAAGCATATTAATAACTGGGAGTAGTAGTATGTATATTTAGTTCATAAAAATTGCATTTCCTTCTTGTTAAACCTAACATATTTATACGAAATAGTAGACTCGTCAATGATGTATATATGAAAAAGGAAATAAGTAATTATTTTTTTAGTCATACGCAATCGATTTATTATTAACTTCTTTTGAAGAATAAAACTGTGTTCATAAAGCCTTCTTGTCAGTTATCTGACTTGTAAGACGATGTCTTTGCATCGCCTCATCAATCATGAAGTTGATGGATATGAAACATCACGTGTGAGGAAAGCTTGCTTCTGTTCGTATAAGGAAATATGCCTGGTGATATGTCCCTTTAAGAGTATTTTATGTGACAAGATGTTTTAAAAGAAACTCACCGTATTGATTAATAAGAATTAAATAGTAACAGTAACGGATGTCGTTTTTTACTGCGCTCAGTGTTGTGTGTTCAAACCCCACACCCAGACTCAACAATTTGTGGCACCCGCAAATTGTTGAGTCTGGGAACATCAGGCTGACATAGATAGAAGAACACTTCTATCTATGTCAGCCTCTTTCTATCCAGTTTTGGACGTAGGCCTCTTCCAAACTCTTCCACCTCTGACGGTCTTGAGCCGCCGACATCCAATTCTAGCCTGCATGTCCCGTGATGTCATCCTTCCATCTCATTGATGGTCTGCCTCGCGGTCTTATATGTGTCCTCGGGCGTCATTCCAACAGCATTCGAATCCAACTTTCATTACTTATCCGTGCAATATGTCCTGCCCATCTTCACTTCCGCTCAGCAATCATCTAAACGACGTCCTTAACCTTGGTCTTAGATCTGATCCAAGTATTTCTCTTCCGGTCGCGTAAGGTAATACTGAGCATAGCTCTGTTCATTGCTCTCTTTTTTTTGTGGAGTTTTTGTGCGGATTTTTCATTTAGGGTCATGGTCTCTGATCCATACATGAATACTGGCAGTACACATTGCTCGAAGACTTTTCGTTTCAAGGTCATGGACATCTTGCTACGCAGTACACTAGCGTTTGCACTAAAGGCTGCCCATGCCCGGGCTATACGTCTCTCTACTTCTGTACTTTGGTTTTCGCTACCCAACGTGATTTTATGCCCCAGGTATGTATAATCCGACATAACTTCCACAGGCGTATGGTGTTGGTGTGAATCAGTAATATTGGTCAAGATTTTGGTCTTGTTCTCATTGACTCTCAGTCCCACCCTGTTAGATTCCGTTTGCAGGGTGTTAGGCATAAAGCTGGGCTTAGACTCCATTAAATATACATATATTCGTGAAGTCTTTCGTAACAGAGGGCAACTTATTCCTAAAACCTCGTATTAAGAACTAACCGTGTGTCACGTTGCATAAGAAAAAGAACTTCGCATGTGTCACAATCGATAGTCTGATAACAAACTAAATCACTGTAATCAGAATGCTCATTGCAATTGATGTATTTCCATTATATTATTAAAAATAAAGGAATTTACTATTGAAAGTTGAATTTTAAACAATTCTTCCCATGGGTGTCAAAGGTGTCACGAGTTCTGATGGTTAATGTTTAGCGCAATCCACGAACACATAGTGTCACGAGTTTAAAGCTTTTGAGTCGCGAAAGTCTAGCTACTAAACAAAGTACTATAAATCAAGTGAATATATCTGCTCCTGCTTACAAATATACAAAAATGGACTCAATACACTAAGACATAAAACAACAATTTGTGAATCATGAAAGGTGTAAAGAATGAAAGCCTCTTTTCTAGAGCACTCCTGCCCTATGTCTAGCAGAGACTGTTGAAGGTTGTTGACGATGATAAAGGCACAGTGTTTGCCGTTTGGGATTTAAACCTACTAGGCCTACTGGGCCATTGTGCATTCTTCATTTAGAAGATCATCATCATCTTCCTAGCCTTTATTATTCCCAAGATTATTTGGTGTCGCCTACTAGTTAAACCGGTTTTACCTGAATCAGTTTTTCTACGGAGCGACTGGCATCGGACCTCTGCAACCCTGAGGGTGAACTGAATTCGAAAGTTGAAACTAGTTCAACAGTATATTTCTTCATGACAACCGGGACCGACAGCTTAACGTGCTCTCCGAGGCATGGTGTAATAGCTGAACCCTGCGGTGCGTCAATAACAGCCGGCAACGCCGCAAGGCGAAGCTAGTACTATTATAATGGTAGCCTATGTGTGATTCTGATGTATAAGCTATATTATTGTCAAGTTTCATCAAAATCCATTTAGTAGTTTTGCCATGAAAGAGCAACAAACATACTTACATATATAATATTAGTAGTATAAATAAAATAACGGATATCGCCTAACGCTAGTCATGTAACTATGACATTATATTAATATTTGCCACGTCATTTTATTTATGAAAGGATTTTTAAGCAAAACTCCTTTATGTTATACCGAAATATCTCAGATACTTCACTTTGTTTAATTACTAGCTGAACCCCGCGGTGCTACCCGCGGTACGACAATAACCGCGTGCAACGCCGCGAGGCGAAGCTAGTATCTTTATAAATTGTAGACTATCTGAAGTTTTCTGAAGTATAAGCTATATTATTGTAAAGTTTCATCAAAATCCATTTAGTAGGTTTTGCGTGAAAGAGAAACCATGTCCGAAAAACGAAAATATCTTACGGAACCCTATTTTTTCCAAAATAAAATATAGCCTATGTTACTCGTGGATAATGTAGCTTTCGAATGGTGAAAGAATTATTAAAATCGGTCCAGTACTTTTTGAGTTTATTCGTTACATACAAAAATACAAATCTTTCCTCTTTATAATATTAGTGTAGACTAGCTGAATCCCGCGGTACTACCCGTGGTTATTTTTGTACCTTTACAACGGCGGAAAACACCGCGGAGCAAAGCTTGTCTATAAAAATAATTTTCAAAATCGATCCACAATGGACGGAGTAATCAGTAAACGTACATAAAAAAAAGTACAGTGCAACATAGAACCTCCTTCTTTTTTTAAGTCGATTAAAAAAGTAGCTAAGTTACTCCTTATTACACCAGCTACCTACCAGTAAAATTGATCCAGGTGTTCCAGAGATTAGCCGGAACAAACAGATAGACAGAAATTGAAAAAAATGATATTTTGGTATATGTATCGATACACATGCATTTAGTAAGAAGCGGTTATTTTAATGTTACAAACAGACACTCCAATTTAATTTATTTGGATGGATAGGTATATAGATTTATTTAGAACATGGCAGACCTACAGCTATTTACAAGATGGTATCATCCATCACATTCACTAGAACGCTAATAACTAGTTTTCACAATATATAATTATTATTTATTAAATAGTTGTTGAACACAAATTAATAAATAATAATTAATTAAATCTTAAAAAGGCTCTGCTTCTACGAATTCAAAACAGTTGTAATATTTCATCCTTTGATCATAGTAGCTAAATATTTATATAAGAAAATCCATCAGAAAATCTTACTAAATGGTTCGTAGAAGAATTTGGTATAATTTATTAATCAAAAGAAACTCAAGCTACATAAGACAAACTTCTGAATTTTGTATTATCTTAAGCCCACACGTTTTCCATATAATAAGTTGGTTTTTGACTTAATACATTTTATTACAAACTTCAAGATATTAAGTAAACGGCTTTTTATACTAATTAAACCAACACACAGCGACTTATTTAAACCAGATGTTTTTTAAAGTTCAACTTTCTTCTTTGAGAATCTTTCCTTTTAATTTCAATGATTTTCAACCATTGAAATTAACATAAAAATTTCTAAAATGTCTACTAATATGTATCTGCTCCATTCAAGACATTTACCGATGAAATTGAAACAAATAATTTTAAATATCAATTACACTACGAATTAAACAACTTTGCTACCCTTTATGGCGGAGCTAGAAAGGCTTATAATTTTAATAGTTTATATATATATATATATTCCACCAAAGCGCTTAAACTACTGAACCGATTTCAATGAATGAGAATGTCAATAGATTCGTAATGATGAACCTAATGAGATAGGCTTTTAAAATTTGTTATAGTTTTAACGTAGATGGGTTATAGATTTTTTTGAATTTTGCTTGTTCGAAATAAGAGTTAACAATCGGGAACTTATAATCATTAAACAAACAGTCCCGTAATTTTGTATGCGACACCAAGATTTCACAATCAACGCCTAATTTCACTTTATGCTCCATAGAACTCATTTAGCCCACTGTCCACACACCTTTGATGTAAAACTTTAGGTTTAGCGTTAATTTAACTTCTCGCAAACAACCCAGTTTGCGAGATAACTTTTGTAAGCCCCAAAAAACTGAATTATGAATTTCATTTACAATGTCACCGAGTTTTTTTTTTATTTACGCTCAAAAAGAATTGTTCTCGTTAACTGGTTCGGGATGAAGTTTCAGGGAAACATGGCGATGACACCTACCGAAAGGGGATCTTTTCACCGAATTTATTAAATTTATGTTTCGTGTATCTTACAAAGTAGTAATGTTCTAGAGTTTCACTAAGATAAAATGACACAAAAGTTGACCATTTTTTGTAGTGTTAAGTACATTATCAACTTTAAAAATTAACTTAAATAGACTGTATCGTTTCTTTTCTCCAATTTAATTAATCTATACTAATATAATAAAACTGAAGAATTTGTTTGTTTGTTTGTTTGAACGCGCTAATCTGGAGGAACCGCTGGTCCGATTTTAAAAATTCTTTCAGTGTTGGATAGTCTATTTATCGAGAAAGTATATATCATAACGCACCAATGAAGAATGTTTAAAAAACGGTGGAAAATTTTCACGTTACGAGCAGTAGAAGACGCGTATGCGACTACCAATCAAGAGAATACGGGTTCAATTCCCGGGTCGGGCCAAAAGTATTGTTGGGTTTTTCTTACAATTAATTCTTAATAACAGCCCAAAGTAAAGAAGGTTGACGGTGTTTCATGCCCATGCCTCGAAGAACCTCATTTATGGCTACCATTATTGGGAAATCAGTGCCCTTAAATATACTGACAACTATTTCTGCCTTCCAATTCAGGTTGCCCTCCAGGTTACGGAGATCAGATGCAAGTCCTTCCTTGAAAAATATGATATTTAAGATCAGTTGAACTAGTAGCTGGTCTCAAATAATCTTTGAAATAATAAAGGCTGGGACGATGTAGACGGGAATGGGACTTCTGGAACTGCAATACTGTTGTCACTTGACCCATGGGACTACTGGGGCGAAAATGTGCCAATTGTCCCATCATACGACAACACCACGGGCTGAGTGGGACAGAACTGCTTTGCCGACATGAACATACTTCAAATAAGTCAGTTGAATAACCTTCAAATTTATTCTCTTTACAAAATAAAATGTTCTTTGTTTCTAGACAAACCCGTTACAGAGATTGTATATAAGTCTTCTTGTTTTAATTAATATAATATTAAATTTCAATTTGTTACAAAGTTCGTTTCATTCAAGTCAAAGTTTACCCTTTCATCCATTATGCTATTTTATTCTATTCATCCCTTAACTTAGGGGTCATCTCTTAGAGAGTATTGTAGTACAAACAACGGAACGTAGTTCCTGTGGAATTAATTATAACAGATTGATTTTCATACAAACTTTGGACCGTCTGAACTATAAATAGATGTGTTATAAGAATTTGTAAACAGTTTTTTAATTCACGACTAGTATTTCCCTTCAGTTTTACCAGCGTTTTTAGCCATATGTCCGCATTCCGTTAATATTTTGTGTCATACACAGTTAGAATCCAAGAAATTGCCGTGGGAGAGCAACGGCATGCATGGGTCGAGCCGACCCATGCATGCCGAATTATTATTATTTATTTATTTTATTTTTATTTTATCAGCTGATAGGTCTACTCGTCTGCCTCCTATTCAATAAAAAGAAAAAGCAATCACATAAATTAGTGTAGTTATTTTTAAGGTGTATATTTCGTTTTAATTTAAATTAGGTAATTATTACTCTCCATATAAATTATATGTTGTTGCAAATGGTAATATAAAATACCAAAATATGCTTCTGTCTATCAATTCTATGAATTCTATCTATACTCTGCAACAGTATCCTGCCGGGCACAGCAAATTAGAGAGAAGAAAATAAGGAGTGAGTCACACAATTAAACGTAAGTAAGCAACCAAAACGTGACAGTACGAATGGTGTAGTAATTAAAGCGGCACTCACACTGCTTTCTACTTTGTGGGTTAAAACCCCACATGAGACAATACTTTGTGTGATCCATTAATTGTTGTTCTGAATGTGGATGAGCTCTTAGTGTCTATTTCACATGTTTGTAAAGTCTACCTGCGACACGGGAACGTTCCCAGTGTAAGAGTTGTCATTAAAAAAGTTAAGACATCTGGAATACCTTATATCAAAGACATGTAAAACATGTCACTACCACTGATTACTTATTCAAGCAACTCGCCCAACTAAGATAATCTCCATCAATATCTTCCTACCCTCGTAAACTTTACTTCGGAACTAAACTAACTCCACCAGTTCCCTACATTTTTCTTTATTTAATGTCCATATATCATTCATCCCTTATTTACTTTCGTAGATGTCCACTATCATAACTTTGAGTAAACGCCTTGCTTTAAGATCGATTAGGGAAAGAAAAATAACATTTTGCCTTATTATGAATGTAGTAAGGTAGAATTTTAAATGACGTGTCCTGAATTCAATATTCGTTTAAAAGCGAGGTAAGTTCATCAGGCTTGAGATTGAATATCATGTAAATTTTCAGATAAAAACAGAACAATTATGGTTCAGAGTATAAAATTTTGATTGAATTAAACGACAATCAGGAAATTAAGGTTGTTCACCTACCTAAAAATAATTACATGACTTGTATTAATTTTTCATCAATATTTTTCGGTAAACACACATTGTCATTATAAAATGACATATAGCAATAAAAGTGACTTGGTTTTTCCCGCGGCTCAGCTCGCGTGGTAATTCGTAGCCTTTGCAATGCCTTATGAATCAAAGTATTTCCATGTCAAATTTCATTAAAATCGACATATCGATTAAGTCACTTTTATGTCGATGATTTTATTCGATTAGGGAACACCCTTATTTTTGAAACTTCAAAATTACTGACATTCGATATTATATAAGTTGTATAACCCCGATTATAAACTCTATAGATACCTATATTATCTTTAACTCTAGCTTGACTACTTCCATCGACCACCCTTCACTCAATGACCCATATACCGAGCTCCGAAATACACGATAGCTTCGTGCTAATACTGCTTCTATTTTCACAATTTCGACATAACTTTCAGGCGATGCCTTCATAAAATGCTTTATTGGGTTTGTCCCTTTAATATATGTTGTTGTAGTTGTGAACTAATTTTCACAATTTTGTGTTTATGAAGGTTATAAACTCTGAAATGGCTGGACCGATTTTAATTAAATATTTGACAGGTACATTACGAGTGCCGCTCAGTACGATTTAAAGTACTGCAAAGGGTGCTTTATTTTACAAGGGTTTATTAATAGTTGTAATTAGTATTTTGAAGTGAATGATTACTCATTGGTTTTGAAGAATAGTATGTAGAAACATATAAAAATGAAACAAATAAAATTGAGGTGTCTTTTTGTAATTTCAAATTAACAGCTTTTCACTTTTTTATATTTGATGATTACATAATGGTGTTAATTCTGTTGTTGACATCACTAAACTAAAATTTAACAAAGTTTGTTGTTGGATTTTATACTTCAATCGCATTTGCTTACAGTTCATTTCCCGATATCTCACATTTTCCTTCCTTCCTTCCTTCAGTATATTATTTAGTTTATTACCAAATAAAAATTGATTACGCTTGTTTATTAGTAAAAAAAATAAACTAAACTCTAAATGTAAAAATTATAAGTAATAATTACGTAAGTAATTTAGTTCACATGTATTTAGACGACGTCTAAGCTTAGCGTGACATGTCAAGTTTTACGAGTACGTCACACGTTTTAAATGTTCAACACATAGCAATAGCAATAGAAAATGTATCTCCTAAGTAGGCCTAATATAGGTAATTTCGTTATGCCATAGTAAATTTTAGTTTTAATATTATTTATATTATAATGGTTTTAATTAAGTAATAAGCAAGCGTGTGACTCTGATTAATGTTTATTTGGTACTGAACTAAACACAGGACAGCTAAAATTTGAGATATCAAAAATTGGACTTTAAGCAATTTAAAATAAAGTATATAACCCAACATCAAACTTTAGTGGATTTTAGTTAAGTGAGTTCAACAACAGAATTAGCACCAATGTGACAGACATTGTTTTGTTAACCTACATAAAAATAGGATTTTCACAAGTTACTAATGCTTCTGTCGTCGTCTATAAATTTTAAAACTACATGTACGAGATATTTTTTGTAGACATAAATATAAAAACATTAAATTTCATTAAATGTAGCATTTTACATTACTCATTATGTACGATGAATAACCTTTATGTTTATCTGTTTATGCAACAAAGTAAACAAGGCAATGCAAAAGTAATATTTAAACTTCACTTACGTATATACTTCAAGGCGTAACTTGTCTTTCTGATGACGTGTCTACTTTTACAAATGGAGCTGATAAAATAAACAACATACCTAGAGAGTAACATAACCATGATATACTCATCGATCATACTTACCAGTTACGACTTCATAATGGAATAATTTCCCTTTGATATTTCGAGTATAACATTCTTCGTACAAAATGTCATCTAGACCATAAAGTATAAAATGCTTCATAAATTATGGTTCCGCTATAAAACGTTAGAGGGCGTTGATGACAACGAATAGGTATGACGTCACGTAACTCAAATATAAACGTTATAATTACTTGGTACGTATCGTTATCTTTATGGTGGTGTTTTAGATTGAAGTGAAATCTTAATAAAGTGGCTTCCTCAGAGTTTTATTATAGTTTTCATTTTTTCTTTCATAGGATTAGGGGCAAACGAGCAGGCGTATCACCTGGTAAGCAATTACCGAATCCCATGGATACCGACAACACCCGAGGCATTACAAGTGCGTTGATGGTCTTTGGGGGATGAGAAGGGAATGGGGGAGAGGTTAAGGTATGGGTCTCAGGTAACCTCGCTCACACAATCCCAGCGCAAGCGTTGTTTCACAACGGGTTTCTGTGACGCCGTGGTATCACTCCGGTCAAGCCAACCCAGTCATGCCAAAGCGTGGCTCGCCCATGGTTTCATTCAATAAAAATACTGTTTTTAAATGTTATTATCAGTTGTGCTACTTAAGGATACCTTAAACATTAATCGTTTTGTTGCAAATATGATTGAAGAAAGATTTGAGCCCTAGTGATAGACGTGTGGACATGCTTTTGCAGTAATATGCTGACCACTGTGGGGGAATAGGTATCATGTCCCTCCAACACAAAGGGAGGATCCTCCGGCCAGGCGAGGTGATCATGCCTGGCGGGCCACTGCCCAACAGTTGATGTTGGGATGTTGTATATATGATAATCGGCGCGAGAACGATTTATTGCGCGATTCAGGATTTGTAGTTACTCCGTGTAGTGCGTTACTTCGTAATTCAGTGTATCTTCGGTAGATGGCGCTGTAGTAGGTTATTGTTGTGTTATATGTGGAAGTCGCCACAACTACGACATGGGAATAGCACAGCCTCTTAGAAAACTGGTGTAAAAAACCTCGTGCGTTCTTTTCACCAAATTTGTGAAGTTACCAGAACTCAATCTCCCCTCCGTTCTAATCTGGAGGAAGAGGCACTTGAAGGACGGCAAAGTACTAGATCATTCGTATATTTATTTACCTCCACTACATAAAAAACAGGCGGTATTTTTAGCAATAAATTTTGAATCCTCGAACCTTAACAGCAGTGCCAAGCCTTTCCTTCGTACCAACCGAATTTGTAATGTTGACTAAAACGTAAAAAAGGCCAATAAATCTATAAATAAAGTACTCTCAATTTGTATTTTAAATATAACCATCAAAAGTTTAAAACGCCAAAATTATAAAATTTTATTCAAGCCTTGTACTTCTAATGAATTAACTGAAATTTTCATTTTGATCCTTCGACACTCCGCAGCAACTGATTAATAAGGCGACAAAATACCCTATTTATGATCAAAAGGTGACGAAACTTTATACTTTTAGAAATTAAAGTTAAAATTTTAAAGAGTATTACAATAATCTGTTATTTTTAACCGACTTCAAAAAGGAGGAGGTTCTCATTTCGACTGTATTTATTTTTGTTACCTCATAACTTTAGACTGGTTGAACCGATTTTGATGATTCTTTTTTATTTTAAAAGTGGTTGCTTCTCGTGTGGTCTAATTTCAATTTGGTCCAGTTCTTGAAGTCGGTTTTTTTTGTTATTAAAATTTGTGATTATAACCAATATTTTGACTAAGACTATGAATGAATGTATTATCTCAAATATTTAAAAAAACATTTGTAAAACCCGACTCTGTGAAAACTTTAGATAATATTTAAATAGCCTATGCCACTTGTGGTTACGAACCTATTGACTTTCGTGCTGCGGCGGAACACATACACATAGACTGCCAAATTTATTACCCTTTTGACTTCACCATAGTCTAAGCTTGAAGTAAAGGTCACATTTAAAAACCGTCATGTAGTAAACAAATAGTTGATTTAGCATGAAAAACGGGCTGTTCTTTTGATTTCATATGGACTATGTTAAATTACACTCTCACTTAGATAGGAAGCTGTAAAAAGACATGAAGTTTTATAAACACAGCGTTTAAAACCTGGTCCAGTACAATGTATTTGTGTCAAAACATCACAATTGTATATAGTTTTAGTATCGTTCAAGCTAAATTATTTTTAAAACACTTTCAAACATTTAAAAAATAGTTGGTTCCCAAGTAAATACGTCGACCCTAAACTATTTTTGTAGGGGTTCGAAGATAACCTTTATAATGTTATTGTAATGTAAGTGTGTATTTGAAAAGTCTCTAATGCAGCCTGAAGTCCTGAACAAATATTTTTTTGGAAACCTTCCTTTACAAATAAGACGAAAGGAAAAATCTGTTTATTCCTATAAAACATTACGATAACGCTTTATGAAGATAAAATATGAAAATATTGAAGATTATATGTGCCAATAAATCACCAAGTAAGCAAACTGAAATTAATAATAAAATTAATGAATATTTTTTAAATGTCAGTCTAGAATAATAAATAAGTTCATTTTTTTATTTATATTCATCTGTTGTTTCCTCCATTTCATGTTTAAAACCTCGGTTTCATATAACCGTTCACATTCGAGTGTAATCGCCTATTGTTTTATTATTTTAATAAATAACTATAAATAAGTTGATTGTTGATTTCAATAAATGCCATACATTTAATTATTTCTTAAATAAGTTCAAAATCAACCAAATAAAAAGACCACTGAAGTTAAACAAATGCAACACATTTGTTGTTTATTTTACCCGCTTGGGTCATAAAGCAAGTTGACCCACTTCACACATCAAGGGCACTATTACCAGCAGCCAATTTAATTACCCTTCACAACGCGTTGCAATGTGCTACACGCTTTGTAGCGAGTGTGCTACGGCGTAGTCAATGGTACGAACTATAGGCACGATTATGTTTATCAGACAGGAAGGTAAATGTACCTCTTTTATTCTTGCGTTATGCGGAAAAGGGTATGTAAATTTTTCGCCAAATACTTATATATGTATTTGAAAGCTACATGTAGTACTTTATTTCATATGAAAAACGCACCTAGCAAATAAAAACGTCTCATTTGTCCAGTTTCCTTTAATAACCATTAAAGTGCAATCAGATTTATAGTTTAAATTTAAGTATTGCCTAGCTATGAAACCTCGCTTATAACTTTTCCTTTTTAACTAATTATAGAGAGTAAACTTCTTGATTAACAAAATCGGGTAAAATTCTTGATAATTCTTTTTTACAAAAATAAAACAATGTGCAAGTACGAGTACACTTAGCAGTTGACAATATTTTTATCTTTTGCCCCTTTTACACATATTAGACAAGCAATAATATAAATGATTATATTAAAATGATATAAATGCTTTTTAAACTATATAGTTTAAAAAGTTGATCAAATTGCACAAATGGCCTGATATGACTATATTAAAGTTAAGTCACTGCCATTCTAACGCATTTAATTCATTAACGAATTGATCAAATTTATGAAATTTAATTGAGTTAAACTTTTCCGTAATAGGTACATTTCCAATGGACCGAAATTATTTCTGAGAATATACCGTTTTACTGGGGATTAAACCGTTTTACTTGGACTTTTAAATTAAGAACCTTAAAAAGGCCTCTTTAAGGCTCTAAGTATTTTTATAAAGTTTTATTCCTAGCAGACAGGTGTGATGTATGATGAAACTATATATGAAGAATTTAATATACTTTTTATATATACATACTCTGCATGGAAAAAACTTTAAAATTTTAAGCAAATTTAAAATTATATTATCTTTGAATATATTTTCAGTAGCTAAATTACCTTGTCGCTAAAATAAGCCCAACCAAATCCAAATTCAAAGCCCCAAGAGCATAAACAACGGCAAGACATCAAACAAACTATGTGCGACTTCGTTGATTTAGGATTATATAGCTGTCTATATATGTCAATCATTTCAGTATAAGCTAAAAGTATTAACTATTCATAATTTTACTTAAAGACACCAATTATACAGAACATTTTTCAACACATGTAAAAAAATATTTTACGGAGTGCTTATTTATTTACCTATACTCAGTAACAGTTTGTACATTTTGCCAAATCGCAGCCCGTAAATGCCAAATGCCGTAACCCTTTTTGGCGAAAATGCGTAGAGCATATTCCTTATAAAAACAGTTTTGTACACATTATACCGACGAGATCATGATGCTATTTATTACATCGAAGATGGTTGGGTTTATTTAAGATTTAACATACAAGTATGTAGCTATATTATTGTAGAGTAAAAGGTTTTTTAAAAGCCATTGTTTGTATAAATATTACACTGCCTATAATAGCTACTGCCCATGATTTTTTAGATGGAATATATAGAAATTATAAATAATAATATGTAAATAAAAAAGAAAAACTGAACCAAATAATATTGGGAATAATAAAGGCTAGGAAGATAAGGATGATGTAAATCAAAAAGAAAAAAGAAGAATAAAAAATAATTTAACCAAGTTTTAAAAACTTTGCGTAATCATGAATTTCTTTCTTAAAAACGGTGATATTATGATTGTTATATTTATATCACTAGCGAAGAAGAAGTTTTTGCAACTTTCGGATTGCGTCTATTATAATATACATATTTTACATATATATCTAAATCTTCCTCTCCAATTACTCTGGCTGAAAACTGCATTAAAACCAGTTAAGTAGTTTAAAAAATATAAGCGCATAGACAGTGGAAGCGTTTTTTTTATACTATTGAAATATAATGAAAGGTGTTTTACTCCTTAAAAAGAATTATTACGCATCGTCACATATATTCCTCAAGCACAAAACCAACGTACATACGTTACGTACGTATGTTATTATTTTATCGTGATGAAATTCCCACTTGTTTAAACACAATTGCACTCCATATAACAATCGTCACTCCGTGCACACGAGGGCTCTATTGTAATAAAATAATCCACAAGCAAAAGTACATCTACATTTTATGAAATTAAGTCGAAAATCCTCTGCGTATTAAATGTAAAATGGCGACCGTAAGTCAACAAAATGAATGCTCAAGTGACAAGATGGCGGTAATATTTCAAAAAAAATTACGCCACGTTACAAGATTAGCCGCACTTTTTATACTGGTTGTGATAAAAATGTGTATTTTGTGGTATTTTTGTAGCTCACGAAGAGAAGAGATTACGGTACTAGTTAAACCTTTTGATGGTATAAAAATGATAAAATGGAAAATGTTATTTGATTAGTAAAAAGCTCTTATAATATTTCAAAGAGAGCTTTGCCTTCTAATAATAATATTTACCTGGATTTTCAATGTCCATTTAAAAAGAACCTTTATTTTAATAAATACAAAAAACAACTTATCTAAATCTTCATCAATTTATTGCAGTCCATTGCTGTACATAGGCCTCCCATTGCACGCCACTCTGATCCATTTTGCGCTTCTCATCTACTTATTTAATTCATGGTTTAGAGTCATATTTGTGTTTTATACGTCGGCTTTTCTACCAACTATAAGTAAATGTAAGGTTAATAGTCATAATATAACTAGCTTTTGACTACGACTCCGCCCGCGTAATTGTTGGGTATCGCGGTGATTTTTCAAATTGAGACAACGTTTTTATTTGTAAACCGATTGGAATGAAACTAAAGCTTAATGTTAAGACAAGCAAAGTGCAACACATTAATAAAACGAGCATTCGAATCGGTTTAGTCGTTTCTAAAATTAACGTGCATAAACGTACCGAAAAAGATATGCATACAAAAATTCTAAAAATCAATGTTTAGGGTTCTAATGCGATTATAAAGTTTCCCTATAATAATTATTCTTATATGTCTTTCATGTACTGATAGCGACCAGTTATGATTTTAATATATGTATTGATGTCATACCCAAAACTCAACGTAAATATGTAGGTATATAATAGTCACGAAATTTTACTTCATTTCGAAAAAGGAAGTTCGTGTTTTATCAGAAAATTCTAAACGTGTTTCGATAAACAAATGCTAAAAGCAGCATATTGCCTTCATTTTTTTACCAAAAATCTATTACGAGCCCCTACCACATGAACACAAATATTTTTCACTCGAACGGTTTTCACGAGTGAGTGAATATTGCCACACGAAGTTATTATCGCGTCTCATGAGTAGTTTTGTTTGCTTATTAATTTTAGCTGTAAATTGTGAAATTATTACCGTTCCAAATTTGCTGAATGTTTTTGTATTATGATTAGTATGAGATGCGGTTTTGCTATGTAAATGTTTTAGGTTCTGGTTTTATTTTAATACAACATAAAAGTTGGAAAATAAATGAGCTGAAATTAGGCTATCAAATTGTTCATTATAACAAACAAAGAGATAAATTGCGACGTCTTATTGTAATAAAACCTAAAATTATCATAGATACATACATAAATAAATAGTAAATAAAGAAATAGCTAAAATCTCCGTTCCAAGGAAGGCAGAATCAAGCAGGCAGGCTCCTTATGTTCAGCAATGGACTTAAAATAAATAAATATAAATATTTTACATATTACCCATCACGCCATCTAGTCCCAAGCTAAGCAGAGCTTGTGTTACGTGTACTAGACAACTGATATAAATACATGTATACTTTTTTTGTAAATACATACATATTACACATAGAAAACATCCAAATTCCGTAACAGATATTTGCAGATCATACAAACATTTGGTCCGACCTGGGAATCGAAACCCGAGACCTTAAGCAAAGCAGTCGTATACGCTACCACTGCGCCACGGAGGCAGTCACAAGTCGCCTTAAAGGCTGTTCATGATAATGATGATTTGAATTTTCTTCACTTCTTTAATTTGACGACTGTTAAGCATGAGGTCTAGGGTTCGATTCCCGGGTCGGACCAAATGTTTGTATGTACTGCAAATATTTGTTTCGGAGTTTGGGTGTTTTCTATGTATAATATGTATGTATTTACAAAAAAAGTATATAAGTATTTATATCAGTTGTCTAGTACCCATAACACAAGCTCTGCTTAGCTTGGGACTAGATGGTGTTGTGTGTTAGATGTCCGGAATATTATTTATTTTTATTATTATTTATTATTCGATACATAGTGACGAACATTGAGAACAAAAGTCAGTTGTGAACGATCAATACCTTCTAATACGATAGTGTGTTCTATATGAGCACAAAATGAGAATTTCTCACCCAAGGATTCCACTTATCGTTCAAAGAAATATATATGCTGTGAGTTGTTATTTATATAGTAAGGGTAAACGATATTTACCAAATAAAGTTTGGTGCTAACTCAATCTTTCTCGTTCAGTACCATGTAACGAAAAGGTAAAAACAAAATTAGTACCTTATTCACCTTTGAGCAAGTTTAGCGCTATTCTGTTTATATATGTCTGATAAATATGTGTGTTATTTGTTAGATCAAGAAATATTTGTTTGTTTTTAGTTTGAACCACGATGAAAATTAGGTGACGTGAATTTTCGTCAGAATTTTACTATTTGTTTACAAAATGATACTTCTAAGTTATGGTTCTTGTCAAAGAGAGACAGAACAACTTTCTGTTTTAAAATACGAAGGCTGTTGATCTTTTTAAAACATTTCACTGTTATTAAAAATATTCTGTTTATAAAAATGTGTTATCTTAAAGGTTTTCAAACATTACCTTTACATAATCATATTTTATTTAGAATTTTTAAGGATACGATCACCAGTGAAAAAAATATTAACAGGATTCCCGTCACGTTTAAATTTATATAAAATGAGGATCTAAAGTATTTCTAAATCCAATATTATGATATCACTTTAAAAGGTTCATATGATACCTAAAACTTAGTATTTAAATGACTATAATAATCCTGTTCATTCGAATCACGTATACGACATATATGTACGAGTATGTATATAGAAGAAACTTGGTATTTCTAAATCAAATTCTAGCTACAGTCGATTTCAACTAAATGTTATCGTCCCAATTTCAGTTGTGACTGTGTTACCTAATATAATCACCACATGCTATACATTCGTAGACTATTGCTAATAATATTAAATTAAATATACTTGAACTAGGCTACGAGTAAACTAATAATTGGTAAACATCGGTATATGTAAATTCTAAATTCTTAATTCGTACCTAATATTTGCAATCGGAGAAAGATGCTAAATGAATATATGTTCTAAATACGAATACATGGTTTTGCCCGCGTGTTGTTCGCTTATCTCAGTAAATAGTAGCCTATGTCCTTCCTCAACAATCAAAATATCTTCAAACTTAATTTCATTGTAATCGGTGTAGTAGTTTAGCCGTGAAAGTGTAACAGACCGACAGACAGAATTACTTTCGCTTTTATAATATTTGTGTGAATAAAAAATACTATAGTTATGTTTGCACGATGGGCCTAGTGGTTGAAGCGGTCGCCACACCGCTTTCTACTGCGCCAAGTGTTGTGAGTACAAATCCTACATGGAACAACACTTTGTGATCCAGAAATTGTTGTTCTGAGTCTGACTGATCTTTGTGTACGTTTCATGTATGTTTGTAAAGTCCCACGCGACACAAAATGTATATGCGGGCGTTGTTTTTAATAAGAAGAAAAAATAAGAAGTTAATTAATACCCAAACTCCGAAACAAATATTTGTGGTTGATACAAACATTTCAAACTCACTCACTTTCAACAAATAAATCGAATCGAACCTGAGACCTCAAAGACAGCGAATGACAGGGTAATAACAAAAGTAACTGACTACTTTGCGTACTTTACTAACAGTATATATTGTCGCTGTACAACATGGCGTTACTAAACTCGTTAGAACTACAAGTATAATAACATTAACACACCACACTCTTAATTATCAAACTAAATAGTCCAGTAGTGTAGTATGGTACTCGTACAAATTATTTTACAGCTTATTATTTTCCACTGATACTCAAAGTTTTCTACACGACCTCCAGGGGGCTAGTTTAGACTTACATAAAGTGATCTATACATATTACCAAAAAGAAAACAGAACTCCATTACAGTTTACTTCTTTGATGTAGCTTCACTTAATATTGTTGCTTAATTTTTGACTTGATATTATACATAATTCATAGAATGGCGATGACACTAACAACAAATACATAAATTAATTGAATTAAAGAGATTGAAGTCAAACCCAGATAACACTGAAAATTTTTAAAAAACAATATTTTAAACTCCCTCTAGCAAACATTCTTTGTTACATAAACGGTGACTTATGTAACACATAAAAAGTTTTCTTTTAGTTGCTTAAAACTTTAAGTACTTTTAGGAATAAATACGGTGTCGTGGGGGACTTTACAAACATAGATAAAAGGCACACAAAGAACGCCTAGACTCAGAACCATGTGTGGATCACACAAAAAGTCCTTGTAGGGTTTAAATTCACAACACTCAGAAACAGTCATCATACATCCTCTTCATTCATTCGTTGCAGTTTAGTTGTACTAACAGATATAACAAACTCTTGCGTATTTTTATACTAAGATTATCATACTCAAAATGACTAAAAAATTACTACATCAGGTCTTCGAAACAGAATAGTTAGAATAGTTTGAGAAACTGTGCCCGCTACTGCAAAGTTCTAATCACGGTTCTAGCGGTATGAGTTTGTACTACATAATTATTATATTAAGTTAGCACTTTATATTCACTGTCATAGACCGTAGATACCATATAGATGTTATACTAATCATAGACGTCTCCTTAAAATGAAGTTTTGACCTATTATTGCACGCTGGCTATATAGGTACAGGGTTAGTTTCAAGTTTTTCTATATTTTTAACGTGAGAGAGCCACGCTCGGCCGGAGAGATACCGCGGCCTCACAAAAAACCGGTGTGAAATAGCGCCTGCGCTGTGTTTTACTGAGTGGGTGAGGATACCGGAGGCTCGTACCCCAATTATATTACAAATAAAGTGCAATTAATTATAAATATAAAAATTCACACTTAAAATGCACCTCATACATTTTGAACGAACACTCCGAGTTATGATTTTCGGGAAGTCCCAGAAAAAAATAAACTGTCTTGGAACCCGCAACAAAAATAATCAGGAGAAAAACTGAAGGAGTTTGAAAAATAATACTAAACTTTAAAATTTACCAAAACAGATCTGTAAATAATCTAGTGTATCACAACCACGGATCACAAGCTGCTGTTACACTGGACCGCCACGCCCCGCCCAGTTTCTGCCAAACCATTAACTAATTAAAACAAAATATATTAATCTAGTTGCTGGTTTTCAATCTACCCGTTATTTTCATTTAATTCCGATCTTGTAAAAACGTATGATTAGTTAACTACTTCCGAATAGTAACGTTTAATGTTAGAATACTATTTGTACAGGAGCGTACGAATTTCGCAAACTGTTTATATTTAATTAACGTTTCTAAGTTACAGATGAACATTTATGTTAAGTTGGAAAACTTAGTTCCAACATTTATAGTTAGTTTTAGTCTAAGGTTTAATTATAATATATTGAAATTGAAGTATGTACACATTTCCTGAAAATTGGTACTTGAAACCAAAATTAATTTACAAGATTTCGTGATCATTCTGCTAATAATTAAATAACTATTTGTGATCGTTAATACAATAAACAGTTTTTATTAATTCCGACTATTGTGCACACAAATTAATTTTCCGAGTCTGGGTGCTCTTTATGTTACATGTATAGTTTGTAAAGTCCCCCACGATACAGTATTTATTTCGATTGCGAGAGTTGTCTTTATAAAACTAATTTAAATGTAAAACTTACGCTATCTTTATTTTAGAAAAAAAAATTAAATTGTGAATATCCGATTCAAAAGCAATAAATCCTGTGGAGAATACCTCGGGGTACAGATAGCTTCTTATAAATAAAAAGATTAATTAAGCCACCAGCACATATTACGAGGATGAAATGTCGCTATCAATCTATAGTAGCATCTGTTTATGATTACAGGTTTATTTATGTAAAAGCCATGTAACTATAATACGTATTTACTAATGAGAGAGAGAGGGAGACAGAAAGAAAGAAAAAGCCGAGATTCTTTGTTCTTTTGTACTTCTGGCTGGTCTATAGTTAAAATAAATGAAAATCTTTATTAAGAATTAAGAAATAATATATAATGCTCTATAATACACAGTAAAACTCAACAACAAACTAACAATCGGCGTGGGAAAAAATAAAGATTTGATTATTCAATGAAACTTTGAAATATTTTAATCTTCACAAAATTCTAATTATTTTACAAAATAACAGTTCTACAGATTTGTAGGTCGTACATGACGATAGACGAACCCATTTTAATTGCGTTCACAGTAGATAGACATCTTAACTCTTTATAATGAGATGTTATAAAATTTTACATTATAATACCATGTTATTATATTAAGCAATTTGTATTGAAAGATAATTTATTTATACATAAAATCAAACATTTTCTATCAGGTACTTCAGAGAGAAAATGAACATGATAAACGAACGTAAAAAAAATATTTTTACAAATTCTGAAAACATAAAAAATACTGAAACATAAAAAGAAATGAAACGTTAAAAATTACATGTTTTTACGGAATATCATCTTCCTAGCCTTTATTATTCCCAATATTTGGGGTCGGCTACCAGTTCAACCGGTTTTACCTGAATATCAGTTTTTACACAGAGCGACTGGCATCTGACCTCCGCAACCCTGAGGGCGAACTGAATTCGAAGGTTGAACTAGTTGTCAGTATATTTGAGGGCACTGACTGCCCAATAACGATTGCCATAGATGTTCATGACAACCGGGACCGACGGCTTAACGGCCGACCCGGGAATTGAACCCGAGACCTCTTGATTTGCAGTCGCTTACGCTAACCACTAGACCAACGAGGTTTTACGGAATATATCACAAAATATTTATTAAAACAGGATGCACTTGAAAGAGCTAAATGGACAAATTAGAACTATTCAATTTATTTTTCTTCCGCCGGTATCTAAACCACCACAATTAAGCCCAGCCGAAACTAGACCTGATGGCTTGCAGTTTCAAGGCCAACATGAGAGAGGCAGGCAGTGGAGTGCAGAAATAAATAAATAAATAAATAGGCCTTTGAAGAGTTGATTATAATATCTGCATAACAAACTATTAATTGAAATTTACACCAATGTTATGCAGTGTTGTGTGCATGCTACGAGAAGAGAAGGCGTCCGCTAAATGTTTAAATGATAATTTAGCTCTGCCCTGACCATGGTTTTTATGGCATTTTTTATTTTGCAACCCAAAACATATACACCAAGCAGTAACTTACTAATTAAATATTATACTTCTAACATTAGCTTAACAGAAAAATTAAAGAATTACTTCCAAAAATAACACAAATTTATAGAGTTGTACAGCAAACTCATAAGAACGAACTGCAGAGCTGTTCTTAGAACTAAGATTTTCCAATTTGTTTTTCTCTAGCCGCTCTGAATCTGATAGTGTACTCTTATTAAACCTAACTTACTACAATCAGTCACGTCCGCACTTGGTTACGTGAGAAGATCGAATTGTTTGCGCTAGAACGACGGCCTTTGAGAATAAGGAACGTGTTAAATTAATTTGTAACGTAGGTTAGAGTAAATTAATTTGAGTATGAAGACATTGAAATTGGAGAAAATGCGATTTCAAGTTTCAGGCATATTTACTTCTTTCGTTTGTTAGTTTTAAACTTGCACATAAATCAGGTGAAGTATTTATACTACGTACTTATATGTAATCTGTATATATTATTACGTGAAGCAAAAACGTTATAGTCCTTTGTACGAAAATTATACGAAAGTAAAATGAATTTTGGTCGAATTTTAACCACTGGGCTACTACTAGTATCTGTAAATATACATTTATAGAATTACATAGAGTTTATAATTTGATTTGAGTATTTTTACTCGACTGCGAAAGAAGGAGGGTTATGTTTTTCGAGTGTATATATGTGTGTATATTTTTTTGTCACACCCTAGAGCTCAAACGGCTTGTCATATTTTAATGTGTGTGGTGTCTATAAATTCGTCTTAGTCGTGAGAGTGACACCGATACATTAAAATAAAATAGAATTTAATAAAGATAGCAGATATTGACGCAGTCGGTTTTTTTATATATAGGTCATTATTTGTATTAAGACGTATCACACCTACCGTTTCGTATTTAAAAAAAGGTATATAACCTCCTTTTCAATGACATGACAGAGTGACAAACTTCTTAGCACTCCATGAATTCACCGTGCGGGTGCCGGGTCCATCGTGTGGCAGAGGGAGAAACTCAAAGCAGTTCCCAGGACTTACGACCTAGGTGTAGGTTTAAGGAGGCCCCCTTTAAGATACGCATCAACGGTCACCTTCACTGCTCGAGTTTCCCGCCCTACCTAGCCAAATTTGGTAGGAACCTGTTAGTGCAGCCTTGGATACTCGTTCTAAAATAGAACTTACTGCAGATCTCGACAGGCCAAGGTCTTTCAGAAGGTTATAGAGAGATTTAGCTGGTATACCTCTCGCTCCTACTTCTACCGCGTATAAATTAACCACATAGCCATTTTTGTTAAGTTCAGTTGTTAGATCGTAATATTTATTTAATTTTATTCTATGGTCTTTAGGAATATTAGTTTCCCACGGAACAGTAAGCTCTACTAATATTATGTGTTTAATTTGTCTAGAGAAAAGGAATATGTCCGGTCTGGATGACGAAACACCAAACGAAATGATAGCATACCTCCGTATTTCCGAATACTCTTAATGTACGAAAATAAAGTAAATATTTTCACAAACTCCAGCTCCCACTAAGGTGTAATATATGTTATTTTTGTTGTATCAAACCCTTTTTAAGATATAAATCAAAAAGTATAAAATATAATATATTATTGTCATCTTGCCAAAATTCATATTATTTTTATTATATTAAAATAGTAATCTTTATCGTATTAAAAAATAAGATGACAATATTTCTGTCACTTAGAGATTTAGTAAATTTATTAATGTTTTGGGATTATACTAAGATGGCGGTTTCGTCCCAAAGTATCTCCAGCCATATCGATCTCGTTAACGGTTTCGATAAAACCTATTGGTGTGTTAAGCTTAATCCTAATCCATTTACCAGTAAGGTTTAAATAAACAAAATTTTCACTTCCTCAAAAAGCTTTACCGGTTATCCGAATAAACAGAATTGAAATAACCGAAATATAAAGCATTTAATTGAAATAACCGGCCTATTCGTTTTCAAACAATTAATAAAATTATCTTTATTACTACTTTATTAAAAGCTTAAACTTGTGAATTTAAAGAAATACAATTCGAAAAATCAAAATAAGCAAAAGAAGAAGTAAATACTATGTTTTTTTTTATTACTAAACAGGGGGCAAACGAGCCGACGTATCGCCTGATGGTGAGCGATTACCGCCGCCCATGACATCCGTAACACCAGAGGCGTTACAAGTGCGTTGCCGGCCCTTTGTTCAACACAAGGTGGTCCATCATCATGTTTTATTGTTTAAAGTGGAAGCTTGCTGGTCCACGGTCTAAGCCACGATTGAGCACGAACCACGGAACTGAATAAAGTTAAATAAAGCTGACTTATCCGGCGGTATAGCTGAAAATTAATCACAATAAGAACTAGTTTACTGCGCAGTGATTAACATCAAAGTAAACCTGTTAACCTTCCGCAACCAATCCCCACTACAATCCACGAGGTGTCAGCGAAGTTCACAAATTAGTTTTTATCACAAGGGTCTATTTCACCATATATCTCACAAAAATCTGTAATAGGGGTTAACGTTCAAAGAACTCAATCCATTTAATAGCTTTCGCATGAAAATCACTTGGAAATTCAATGAAGCCGAAGCGGATGACAATTTTAACCCAACGTAGTAGGCTTACAAATCGATAACAAACCGAGTTATTCCAAATTTCAGTGGTGAGAGGGACGTTTACCGCCACAATTTTCTACAATTAAAACACACATGACGATCGCGACATAGTTCAACTTCTTGCTATAGAAAAAAAGTACAGTTACTCGATTCCACACGGATAGAGTCGAGCCCAAATACCTATAGTAATTAAAATTATCCTCCATCATCTCTAAAGTTTTGGCTAGATTAAGCTTTGACGCGTTGGATGTCAGCTATTTATTTAGATTGAGAGTGTTACTTTCTTTACTATCTGTTTGGGGTGTTGATTTTCTGCTAAGTACATATTTATTACTTTATAAATCAACAACAGCCTTTTATAGCCCTTTAGTAGACCTGAGTCTCTTCTTAGAATACAGGTTTATGCCTTCTTTATCACGTTCACACACGCCCAATGAGTCTTGGTCTCACCTATAGTTAGTTTAAAGGTATTTTACTTTATCGCTATAGAAAAATACGCGGTATTTAAGTTCTTGTAAACAATCAATTTAATATATACATATGCATCATGAAGCGCTGCGTAATCAATTTTATCCGAATCAGTCCTGAATGTCAATAGCTACTCTACGTACCACTAACTTTGGTTCTCGCTAGCGACAAATAACTTATTTCAACATTAAACTCTGGCTTAATATTAAATTTGTAATAAAAATTATATATTTTTTAATAAAGCTAATCTCTTTCAATTTCTACACAAACAATCAAGAAAAATGCAGTTGTAAATGTAGATTAAATTGTGTATTACTCAAGTCGACTCAATTTTTGGCTTAGGTCTTTTAAACTACTCAACAGATTTTAATATAGTTTTCAGCAATAGATAAAGTGATTCAAGAAGAAGCTTCGTTAACACTTAATAAACAGTATAACTATCATAGTATTTTGCTATAAAAAAAACGAGAGGTAAAGCTATATTGTAACACATTACATTGCTACAGTTAGCAATCATATTGCAAAATATATCTTAAGTATTGACCTTTAATTAAATTGCAAAAGTGGTGGATAGATTGGAGTCATTGGTTATTTAAGGTTATTATTGATATTGAATTACTATCAAACTAGCTGTAAAGATAATATCTCTGTTCGAAAATGTGTCAAAGACACCTCACGACGATCGAGATTAGTCTCATCGACTATGTAGCGAGAACAAATGGTAGTTGAAATTAAATAATACTCGACGCGACGTTCACTGACTATGCAATCGAAATCCAATATAATTTTGCCATGTGCAAATTAGTTCTATTCGCCTCATATCTAATATACGGTATGTCAAATCAGTTGTTATTGGATAATTGAAGAACTTGAATATGTTTCTATATGAAAATTTGGTTATGGAAATTTGTGATGAATTTAGGTATGCTTGGTTTATTGCTAATGCTTGTTCTCGCAAAACGCCATATAAGGTAGAATCTAGATTCATACTACTCTTTAAAGTGACAAATAAAGTATAAACTTAATACTTAGCCAAGGAAATAAAGAATAATATTATAGGTGGATTCACAAGAAGCAGATTCGTAAGAGTGACGAAGTAAATTATATCAATTGCATCACATAATTAAAAAAACACTTGCATAAAACTCCCAAAATATTACGTACCTGGATCCTTTCTTTGTTCTCATTTTTTCTTCCTGTACTGTACTTCAGTTTTTAATAGCAATGAGTGTATTTAAAACTACTATTAAACTTGAAATTCTTAACTACCGTCTTCAGTATTTAACGTTGAATCTATCCTGCATTGAACTGGATAAGAGTCAAGAATTAGAGGAGAGGCCTAGACTTCTACTCAAATCACACTAATATTATAAAGGTGAAAGTAAGTTTGTTTGTTTCGCTTTCACGCAAAAACTTCTTAACCGATCATCATGGAACTTTGCACACAAATTCTTGGAGAGTATCAGAAGTAGCATAGGATACATTTTATTAAATGCAAGCAAAGCCGCGCACGAAACCTAGTAATAAATAAACATTAAATAAATAAATTATGAAATTTAAAAAAAATCTTATGACAGCAGTATCCGCTATAAAATAATTATATTAATGTTTTTGTTTTAACTTTATCATGTGCGATACTATATATGAGATATACATAACTGGACCTAATTCATCCTTTTATTTAAATAATTTATTTTTATTGCGATAAAATATGAATTTTAAATTTACATTCGAACAATAAATCTGACTTTCAAAATATTCTACAAGCACTGACACAGAAAGGAATATATGGAATGTTTTCGTTTGAGTATTGGAGCATTTGCAGTGAGTTGGTACGACCTAACTTCGCAATGCTTTTCATTGCTGGGCTTTATTTTTGTTTGTAGAATTCCCACGGCAATACTTTAAAAACTTGAAATTTTAAACTTATTTATAGTGTATAATACAGAATTAAGAAATATAAAGTTGTGTGATTTAGTGTAACTGTTATAAGCTGTGTCGAAGACTTACGTCACGAGCCTTAGTAAAAGTCTCATCTTATTCTTTGTCAAGGAAAACTATTAACATTTTCTGGAATCGTTTTCATTGTTTCAGATGTTCCAATTCATTCATACATTCAAACAGGTGTCTTTGGATATTTATAGATGTTGTATGAAAATATTCTAAGGTAAAAAAGTTACAAGCAACGACATAAGGAACGTGTATGTGAGTATAAATCATGTAAAAACAACTCAACTGAGGAAGTCTTTAAAGTTTAAAGGAATGGAATGAGGAAGGTATAATATCGTTAGAGTACCAATTAAAAGTTCAGTAATTTAATTTTTTTATTTATATTTTGTAATGTATATGTAATAAGTAGTTTTTAATCTCGACTTCTTCGCATTTTCCAACCAACACAAACCTTTGCTTCTAAACATGACATATTGTTTGCATTGATTCATTTCAGAACTATTCGAATGCATAATATTAAAGTAATTTAATCTCAAAATACCATCAAATCCGCACATCTAAACAGCTAAGGGCTTTACGGATAATAAATAATAGAGAAACCAATTTAATAACCATTGTACGGCACGGTGTCTAGCACACTGAATTGCAAATACTCGTAAATAAAGTGGCATAATTGTCATAGTATATGGCTTAGGGCTGTCATACTACTTCTATTTTTAAACTTTTTTGATTTTATTTCTGTAAGTGTGAAGGAAAGAGGGACTTCTTTGTAGCCAGTCTTAACAAATCTTTCATTCTTGAAATACTCAAATGTTTATGTAAACAAAAACATGTAAAAGTTCAATTCAAACAGTGACTAAGACACTATTTGGGGTTACCTCAAACTTTCATTGTTATATAATATTTATTGCAAACATTTTAAATACGTGATATAAGTGTCAGTTATGTACGGTGATCCCTCATAGCAAATAGGTTTTTCATATGAAAATCCATTTTATACTGACAAAATATGGAATCGATAAAATAAACCTTATATAATAAGAATGCACTCGCACAATAATGGACGATATATTCCCGGGAGTACGCAGACTAAAGAAAAGAGTACCACAGGATCTACTTTGTTTTTTTTAAATTATGAGAATCTGTCACTGGGCATATATCTCGCACGCTACCACATCTCATCCAACACAAATATTCAAATATTGCTGAATGTCCTTAAGACAAATTGCAATAATAATAAGGAAAAAAAAATGTAAAATTAGGAACTTTTAAAGTATTGTTGCAATTGCACTTTTCACAACTAACTGAGTAATTATACCAAAAAAGAATCACTAAGTAATAATTAAATAGTAGACATGATAAATCAGCTTTGCCATTTATCTTTAATAAAATCATCGCCCTAATTAAACTGTCACTTATATTATTATCAATGAGATCACATTATAGACGTTTTGAGTGCTCTTACTAATTAAACAAAAGTCAAATTCAATCAGCGATTCCTCTTAAGAGCCGATGTAGGCGTCGTACGATATTGGTGTAACATTCAACTTTGGGGAAATTACCGTTCAAAGTGAATTTATTAAAGGAGACTCCCGTATTTTTTGATCAAATACTTATATATACTAAATGAAGAGATTTTATTAATATATTTTTAGTGACGTTGCATGAAAACATTTTATATTACATAAATTAAGTATAGGATTAAGCAAATACAAAGTGTTACTTAAAAATATAGCCATTGTACGATTATGCGCTAAAATCGATGAATAGAAATGAAATAAATTATATTTCAACGACTAAAACTATTTTCTGCATTTTAACTTTCTACTTTTGTTATTTTTAATTAGTAAAAATAATGATTAGGAAATCCTGATGATAATTTTTCATGTGTGCAGTTATTTTTCATTTTTTTAAATTACAAGTTTTAGTCTAGTCTAGCATCCGAGGTCTCTTCCCGGCGTAGCGACAGTGGTTTAAGGGTGAAAGTGTAACACACAGACAGTAAGACAGACTTTCGAATTTATCATCCCTCGAGAATGCCAAATTATCTCGGAAAAAGTAGCATATGTTTTCCTAGGGTGTAACATACCCCTTACCAAATACTGTCCAAATTGCTCTAGCCGTTTGAACTTAAAGAAGTAACAAACACAAACATACAGTATACAAACTTACGGCTTCTTAATATGTGAACTCTGGCAACTAATCGTCTACTTCGTAGTGGTAACCCTAAACGAGTTTAACAGCTGGCACGCGGTCCACAAAGCTGCGCTTTACGCGATGCAGAGCACAATGGACCGACAGAGCGCCACGAGATAATGTTTTTCATAACGTTACCCGAGTTAATGGAGGATTCGCTGTTAGGCTGACTAAACTACTAATTTTTAGCGATATTGAGATATATTATTCCTATTGTTAGTTTTTTTATTGACCATCGTCGTTTTTCAGTCCAATTCCGGATGAATGTTCCGATACTTTTAAAACAGATTTAGGCACCCTTTATTTTAAAAGTAGTATGAAAAACAAACATTTGTGAGTTATTTTTGCATATAAACTGCAGTAAAAAATAATCATAGTGTTTTAATTTCAAGAGCAATGTAAATATATATACCTATATATAACGGCGAAATGCAATTCTAAAAAAGTGCGGTGGGTTTTACCATTATTTACAATTACTTTTTTATATAATAATACTACTATTCATTTGTCTCACTGCCTCGTTGATTTAGTGGTTAGCGTAAGCGACTGCAGATCAAGAGGTATCGGGTTTGTTTCCCAGGTCGAACAGCTGTTGGGTTATTTATTACAAGAAATTCTTAATAGGAGCCCGGAGTATGGAAGATGGCGGTGTTGCCCGTCCGCGCCTCGGAGAGCACGTTAAGCTGTCGATCCCGGTTGTCATGAACATTTATGGCAATCGTTGTTGGGAAGTCAATATCCTCAAATATACTGACAACTAGTTCAACCTTAGAATTGAGTTCACCCTCAGGGTTTATGAGGTCCGATGCCAGTTCATCCGTGGAAAAACTGATGTTCAGGTAAAACCGGTTGAACTAAACCGACCCCAAATAATCTTGGGAATTGTAAAGGCTTGAAAGATGACTAGTATTCATTTTAAATAATATTTGTCATCGACCTTCAAAGAATTCTTTAAAATAAAATAAACACTTTGTTAATTACTAACTTTTTTATTCATTCAGTGTCCACACACTTAACTGAACTCGAAGATACTTTCCTAAAAGTTAAATATTTAAATAATTCCATCTTTATAGCTTGAACTGTACAAAAACCTAAGATATTTTCAGTGAGTCACGTTTTATACAGTGAGTCAACACTCATATTCTTCACAATGGGAAATTTCAGTCGGATAACGGTTTTTAGTTTTGATTTCTAAGCCTCCTTTTGTTGGCCATATAACGAATACAATGTGTGGCCCCGAGTGCTGGTATTCTCATATCGTTTATTTGAGATGTCTGGAGGTTTTTTCCTGGATATTGAACACATAAGTGGGTTTATTTGATTGATCTGGATTGTTGGATTATCGGAAAACTACCCTTTCTATTCAGTGCATTATTTTGAAGATGTTTGGTTAACCATTTTTGTTTATAAATGATTTTTCATTTAATTGATATTTGTCGATAGACAATTCTCACGCCAAATTACACATCACGTTTTTATTTATTTGAAGAACTGCCAAAGTGACTCTACTCAGCCTGATAGAAAGCTTGAGTAGAACCCAAGAGTGGGGCCAACTATACTCACTGTGAATGCAGACCAGAGCGAGATGCGTTTTCACGCCCCATCAAGACATCAGACAGGAGCAATGGCTTCTAATCATGCACACTTTTTAAAGCAGTAGAGCCACCCTGATTTCAGCATGAACGGATCGGCTCGACCAGGGCGGTACAACCTCTCCTAGAATACCTACCAACCTAAAATGTCACCATTCTGCATTGCTGCATTGTCTGCTGTAATGAGTATCATGACCACAACTCTTGCCTTCTGCTTATGTTTTCCATCAGGCTGAGTAGAGTCACTGTGGCAGAACCCCTTCTTTGCATAAAAAATGTGGTTTAGCTGTGATAACGTTACGTTATCACAGCTTAACCACATTTTTGATCATAAACAGATTCTTTCGAATGTATGTGAATTTTTTTCTGCAGCCCAAAAAAAATTAGACAGCGATGCATCATTTATCCCAGGTTATTAATACTATTCTATACTTTACTATCATTCAATAAGAGACATAGACCCGTTGTTGTGCAAAGTAAGTAAAAACATTCATAATATTAAGAAGGATAAAGGTTCAACTTCACCTCCGTGAAATTGATGCCTCGACTCACGGTACATGACTTCGTTTACGGTACAAATCGATTTGCGGCCACGTAACAAACGACTTGGGCGACGCGACGGCGACGTGCGGCCACGATAGGTCCCTTTACAAATCGGTCCTCTGTCGCCTTATAGTGTTAAGAGTATCCTCGATTAGTGGTTTACCTTTATTTGTTAGACATTAGTGGTAAACAGTGTTTAATAGGCTTTATATTAATTAAGTTAAGCTACGTTGTCAAGGCTACCTTTAGCCTGGCTGTTAGTGATCTTTTTTTAAATAATTTCCTATTTATCAGAAGCACTCAAACACCTGAAACGTGCTAGCTGAACCACGAGACGCTGTCTGCGCTTCCTATTACCCGTAATGTGGTGTTAAAATAGCGTGATGAACAAATTTGTTTACCATAAAAAAAGGTTGCAGAGAATCATCCAAATAGATAGACATTTATTACATTGTCCTTGTAAAATTTTAACCGTTTACACAGTGCGCAATAAAAACTGTCAAAAGTAATCATTTTTCTCCGTCTTTGCAAAAAAAAAACTTCAAAGCCTACTGAGATTAGCACGTTCAATCAAACAAATAAACTCTTCAGCTTTATAATATTAGTATAGATTGGTTCTAAAGTGAGGGCCGATCTTTAACATTTAACAAAAAAAACTGTCTTCAAGAACTGGACCTGGAAATGGGACCACACGGGAAGCACCACCTTTCAAATAAAAAAGTATCATAAAAATCGAGTCGAAAGTTCTGAGATAATAAACAAAAAAAAATTGTCGAATTGAGATCCTCCTCCTTTAAGGAGTCCGTTAATAAACAGTTTTAGGTCTCAATCGATCAGAGCCATTTCATTTATCTTAGTTACTAACAATATAAAATTAATCAAAACATACATTTTACCTTCCAAAACTGAAGGTTTAAAGTAGGTACAAAATAAAAAAGTAAAAACAAGGAACATAGAGAAATAAACTTCAAAAGGTTTTTTTATAAAGAAATCTCGTCTCTTACATTATAACGTTACGAAGCTCGCAGCGTAAAGAAAACCTGACGACAAATTATTATTAATAATTAAAACTGTAATTGGTATAGCTCCAACCTCTGCATTTTTAACTCTTTGACTGCCCACCGTGTGCATATTAAAGCTACAATGAGAGCTGGTGCGATATTTGTCCCTAATTAAGGAATGTAGCACAAATTTATTTTAAAAAATTAGTCTTTTTACGAATTATTATTTTTATTTTAGTGTAGGTAGGTATATGAGATTTGGTATTTGGTGACTTACATGCATATTCAATGTAAATTCCGAATCAATCGAGATAATGTCAATGTAGTTGTTTCGTCCCGAATGGCGTAGCGTCCTCTATCGGCATAAAATTGTGTACTAAATTGGGTGGTCGATTACTTGTTAAGACGAAGTGAAGTGAGTTCCGTGCTAATAGCATAGATGGCGCTATTAGTTTTTTTGCATGAACTTTTTCGTTCCGTTCATATATCTTGACTTGAAACATTGTTTATCTATGGTAGGAAGTGAAACTTTATGTCATTTCACCTTCTGTCAATTCTTCTATAATTCTCTTGAAAAAGTAGCTTGGGCGCGCCGCTTGTTTTCTGAGTATATAATTTTTCCGGGTCTTGTTAAAATTTGTTGGTGAGAGTATTAGTGCGTGATCGCCTTCTCATAAGATTGGAAACTCGTGTCTAGTTGTGTTAATATTGGCATACGGGGCTTTTGTAAAAATACATTTTTTTGATAAAGACAAAGTGAAACTTGCTGACACGCTCGTGGATTGTAGAGGATAATTGCACGGAAGGTTACTTTAGACTAGATTCTACGCAGTAGTTTAGTTCTTATTGTATCTTGTGACTCTAATGTGATTGTCTTTAAACTCTAACCACCAGGTAAGTCAGTATATATTTAAGTTCATTTAAGCCGAGGTTACGCGTAGCGCAGTAAATGTGTTGACTAAGACCTGACCCAGGGCCCAAGAAAAGCTTCCACTGAAACAACAACAGGCACGTTGGTCAGGTCTGAAAACAGTTGAACAGTAGTTATATTGACCAATTCACGTTAAAGATGACCTGACCTGACTGACCAACTCGCATCATACTTCCTAATATTTTCAATATACCTTAAACTGCGTTTACAAAGGATTAAATTATGATGAAATTTGGATGTTAGCTATGAATCTATAAAGCACTTAGTTTTTTGTATATGATATAGTTGAAATCGACAAGTTTATTTTTTATATATTGATGCTACCTAATCCTATGTATTTGATCATTTATGAATAACAAAGTTCCTTATCGCGCGTTGCGAAAGGGGCCAGACGGAAAAAATTAAGACGAAAAGTTGTAACGACACCTTTTGCTATTTTAAATTATATTTGTTATTAGTTTATTTTTCATTGCTAAATTCACTATTGTTGTTATTGGAACGAAGTCTTAATATTTATTATTAAGAAAACATTATTAATAAATTAATAATAATTAATATTTTGGAACTTCGTTCCATCCGGGTGTCCCTTGACACCTCTCGAGTTTTTTTCAAGTTCTAAAATTTTGTTTCAGTATAAAATGATTGTTTTGTTTTATGGTTAAGGAATGATAGATATTCTGGGCTATTTTGGGTTATTAATATAAACATATCTTGCTCACCATGGTAGTATGGTCGGTACATTTGCCATGATTACATCGCAGTACGCCACGTAATACGTCGTGCCGTAATTAATGTCGTTCACCATCATATTTGACAACGTGGTGTTTATTACAAGGGCTAGCGGAAAAATAATATTTAAGTACAATAAAACAATATATTTTTTTATAGTACATAAATTTAAAACAGAAAATAAAGAGTTTAAGCCATCCTCTTTAGTGAAAAACAAAACAATTATCCAGTTCTTTTTTTTAGCAAAATCAAATTAGAGTAGCTTTTTAGTTGTGACAAGAGTGTGAGATACAGAAGATAAAGTCGAATTCCTATTTCGTCCTAACACACAGATTACTAGTTGTCTTAAAATATTAACTTTCTTTCAATTTAAGTAAATCACGATATTGCTTCGTATCGTCGTGCCATGCAGAAAAAAAAATACGGGCAGTCTTTGGGGACTGCCAATAAAAGTGACAATGAAGTAATTTGTGAAGCGTGCGGTAACGATAACGCGAGTTTCGCCCTTTTTATTTATCCAAAAAGTACACGTATATACACAGTGTACATATACCTCATGGAAAGCTTTGGGTGACGAAGACGCGACTTCAAAAATATAAGTTATGTGCTGAAAAACTAAAATCGCTGTATTTCAAAACTTACACAGTTACAAAAACAATCGAGTGGAACAAACAAACGACTACTGACCCCAATTAAACCGCGATGACGGGACAAAAACACGTGCGTCGTGGCACGTGCCTCCTGTTTGTACGACCGCGCGCTGGAGGGTTGAATTGTACATTCAACATTGTGGATTTAAATTAAATTTCTTGTTCTAAATTATGACGTCACGGGAACAATATTTTATAGGAGATTTATGGCACAGAATGAACAATATGTTCTCTCATTTGAGGAGTTTGAGTTGTCCTTAACTTTAGATGAATAACTGTAAGTGCATTTGCTTACCGTTACATATTTTTAACTACCGGACCAGGTAGAATTCGTTTTAAATATATTGTGTGTGTTTTATTCGTAGAAACCTTACTCAGACGTACACAACGAAAAAATACACACACAGGCACACTTGAAACCACTGTTTTTTACTCATCCTAGGCACATAGGTTAGGTAATGTAAATAATTTTACCACTCTACGTTTATTTTTTGTTCCTAGTGGTTCTTCTGTATTGACACAGGTGTCAAAACTGGGGGTCCGGTCGTGTTAATAACAGCAGTTCCCGGACCCCTTCCTTCTCAGGCGCAGAGTGGCACACCGTTTGGTTTTAGTCGGTTCGATTCCGACACACCGCCCCGCCGCAAACCCCGGTGGAGTGACGGCCCGCGAGAGGGTTTCCACGCGTAAAAAAGAAAAATAAATAAATTGTGTGGTTTTATGAAACCACGGTAAAAGTGAAACTTTTTTTCACATTATAGACATTTAACTAAACATTTTTGGAATAATATTGCTTTAAGGGTATAGAAACCGCTTTATCAATCTTAATTTTACACTTGGAAAATTGGAATGATAATGGGAAATGATAAAAGTAGACTAAATCTCCAACTAATATTTTTATTGAACTCTGTGCCTTAGAGTACGACATACATAATACTTAACAATTATTTAGATTATATACACAGACGTCCAAAAAAAAAAAAAATATTAAAAAACTGAAATCAATATTTTATTATCGTTGAGTCATTTTGATCCGTTTTTCAAATATTTTCAATCATTCTATTATCAATTTCATCTTCATCATGAGTTTCCCAGTTTAAAAGCAAATAAAAGTCTCACTTTAATAAATAACAACATTTACTGTAAAACACTAACAAAAACAAACAAAATAGCGTGTATCACTGGCACAAATGAGTAATAGTCTATACACTACACGGTCAGTTGCTGCGAACGCGCCGCGGCGCCGCGGCCGACCGTCACGCGACATGCAACACACAGACCAAAAATTTTGAGACAATCTAATAAAAGTTTCACTTTAAAAGGTGTCAAAACTGTAGAAGTTAATTTCGCGGTACTGGTAGTACTAGAATTGATATTTTCTATAATGTTTATATCCTAGTAAAAAAGCAAACACAGTTACTTTCATAAGCTATACGATAAAGACACCTACCGGATCAGGTAATGAAAAAGCAATAACGATACATATTTCTCTGTCGTTCTAAAATATTAATAGCAGTTCTGAACTATCCTGTGATTAAAATCCGTGGTCTTTATTTGTATTTCTAATTCCATATTTTTCATTACTAAAATAACGCAATGCATTATTGCACATGCTTTTATCAATTGTGAAAATATACGGTGGGTAGAGGAAATTTAAATTTAAATAATATATTACATACTCACTGTGAGCCAGGCAATAAGATTCAAACTACTTTCATCATATTCTTTAGAACTTGCGCAGCGAACCCCGCTTCAGGAGTTAAAGACGGTAGACTGACTTCGATGGAAATTACTGCAATACTGAGTATACACTATTCCATTAAAATTGCAATTAACTGGGCACGTATATCTACACTAATATTATAAAGAGGATAGATTTGTATTTTTGTATGTAATGAATAAACTCAAAAGTACTTTATCGATTTGAAAATTTATTTCACCATTAGAAAGCTAAATCATCTTCGAGTATCATAAGCTATATTTTATGCCCATATTTCCACAAGCACTGGAACTACGCAGGTGAAAAAGCGTAGAGTTGCTAGTATCTAGATGAACACACACATATTTTTGATAAATTACAACGTGACAAAACAAATAACAGGGTTCATTAAACAATATACTGCCTCGGTGACGCAGTGGGATCGAATGCGACTGCTGTGCATGAGGTCTCGGGTTCAAATCCTGGGTCGGACCAAGTGTTTGTGTGATCTACAAATATTTGTTTCGGAGTTTGGGTGTTTTCTATGTATAATATGTATGTATTTACAAAAAAAAAAGTATATATGTATTCATATCAGTTGTCTAGTACCCATAACACAAGCTCTGCTTAGCTTGGGACTAGATGGCGTTGTGTGTTAGATGTCCGAAATATTTATTTATTATTATTTAATATGTTGTCTTTATTGATATTTAAACGTACGTATAGTAACTCCATTAGCTATCTGCAAGTGAAAGTCACGTCAAAATCGACGTTTAAAAGATCAACCTGAACAAATAAAGAGACAAAGAATTGATAAAAAAAATAGTTTGAAGGTTAAAGGAATTCATGTAAATTTAGTGAAAAACTGTTAATTTGAAATTCCACTTTAGTTTTATTTATTTGTACAGATATATTACTGTAAAAGTTATTGTGGATGTACACAAAAACAATTGGAAAATTGAAATATTTTAGGACATGTTTGCAAAAGGGATCGTGACCTGTATTGTCGTGCATTATTCAGTAACAGGATGAATTATGTATGAGTGTGAAATTAGCCGGTATACGCACAACGCAAATGAGTTTCATTTTACATTTTTATTGCTCCGACACTTTTCTCTTACACGAGATTAAGTAGGTATTAGGTGTTTATTTTGAGGTGTATTAAGAATGTAAAAGAAGCGAAGTTTTGGGATGAACGTTAAAACAAAGTCTTTACAGTAATAAACACTTTTGAAGAGGAAACCAAAGAGGACAGGTAATTATTTGTTTCATTTAAGTTTTCTGGTTCTGAGAAAATAAATTACGGTTTTATATTTAGAAAACACGGTTTTATTACGGCCTTTGATAAACAAACATGTAATGTGTTTATCTGTGAGAACAATAACTGTTGTTACTGAATATTTTATAAGCTACGTATTTTATTAATGTTGTTTCGCACGTGTGTTTATCTTTCTAGAAATAAATAGCCGTGTATTTTCATTCTAGTTACTCATGTCTTAAAGATTAAGGGTATCTTTGTAGACGATCTGATAATAAACTTGTGTTGACAACCTTGAATGCCTTTTCTTTTGTTCACAGGGTGGCAAATTCCTCTGAATCTCGGAATTTCCAGTATTTCGGTGACGCACTGAAACGACGAATACTGAACACTACTCCGACGGCTGTTTTAAATCTCTAAGGAAGAATCGGACTATGTTCGTAATAAAGAACGTTTTCTGCAAAAGAAAATAAACCATTAAATACAGATATAAAACTCCAGCCAGCATCACTTTCTTTACTGATATAATCTGTGGGCTATAATCTGTATAATAGCTCTTATAATCATTATATTCGTAACTTTACTATTTCTTTCAAAGTACCATCATCTACGTCAACGGCCAGAGAATCATGGCAGTTTTATGTACTTTCTTTTCAGAAAGATTGTAGTTAAGTTCGAAATGGCGCTAATAATACCGTTTATTAGCGCTATTTCGTACGTACGGACAATTTACCTAATATGTAGTATACTGTTATGGGGTATAAAATACGAAAATCTACTGGCTTACGTTGTAATCTTATGACATTCAAAATTGTTACATTGTAACATAGATGAATAAGTATACTCATCGCATTGATTCTACGGCCGCAAGTAGTCATTGTGGTATTCAGATAGGCAAGGGGAACTCCATGCTTCTCCCAGGATTAAGTCTGAGTAGGCGTGATGTCGATCCTGAGGGAACTTGCAATAACACGGTCCGGGTCCTTTTCACAGCAGGGTGCCTGAGACCGGCTGCTGGAGTAATCATCACATACCTGGCTCATTAGTTCCCGACGGGTCGGAGATCATAAGGGATTTTCCACCCAGTAAAAAAAAATAGAAAAAAAGTATTGCGGTCACGATGGGTAGTAGCATTTTAGCCTGAAATATATCCATATATTACTGATTAAACATAAAGTTTTCTGCATGAAACAACATTATATCACCAGTATGGTATTTCAAAGACATTTATTTTTTTATTGTTCCACTCTTTTGATACCATTATTAACAATATTTAAAACAGCTTTACTGAACTTTAATAGTAAAAGTAACAAAATCTATACTAATATAGCTGAAGAGTTTGTTTGTTTGAACGCGTTAATCTCAGGAACCGCTGCCCCGATTAGAAAAATTCTTTCAGTGTTGTCCATTTATCGAGGAAGGCTATAGACTATATATCATCACGCTAATATTAATAGGAGCGGAGCACCAATGAAGAATGTTTCAGAAACGGGGGAAAATTTTCACGCTACGGGCAATAGAAGACGCAAACGAGGTTGCGTGGGTCAGCTAGTAGAACATATAAAACAAATGAAGGAGAATAGTAACTTGAGACATAGCCGTGGGATAGCCACGCTTCGGCATGAATGGGCCATCTCGACCGGAGTGATACCACGGCCTCACAGAAAACCAGTGTGAAACACTACGCTGTGTTTCATAGAGGGATTGAGTGTACCGGAGGCCCATACCCCTACCTCTCCTCCCATCTCCCTTCCCATACCCCAAAGGCCGGCAACGCACAGGTGTATGGATATTTATTACTATTTCAGGCAAAACTCATCTATACGCGGGCGGAGCCGCTGGCCAAAGCTAGTTAAATATAACTACAAAATATATATATATTTGAACCATTACTTATCTATTTTGAATATATACCTAGCAAGCTTAACAAATACAATGTCATAAATCACGGTAAATGAATTAATTTGTTTTTTTTTCTTTTTTTCAAATCATATGTTATCAAAGAACCTTTTAAGAGTCAAAAAATTTGAACACGATATCTTATTTATTCACTATAAAACCTATTCCCCAACATTTTAAGAAAACAAATAATAGAAGGTGAATTTCTCCTTCGCAACCCTGACGTGAAAACCATCTTGTTTGTTTGTGGGTTCATATCTAATAATCTCATACATTTTGCCGCCTGTGAGCTTGCGACACGTCGTCTGTAGCACATTATCGGAACATGAACAAACGTGAATCAATTTTTCATCTTATTGCTTAAGCGTGACATGTTCCAACGACTGGCGTGTCTATAAGGCCATGAAAACACCGGATTTTCTTCGAAATAAACTTTTAATAAAAAAATCTAATCCTCGAAATTGTAGTTAAATATGTACCAAGGCGCTCATAGCCCAGTTGCACTCGGTGATTAGAAACAATTACCAAGGGTAAGCAACGACGGCGCGGGCAGTACCTGGATGAGTGACCGCTGGTGGCATGTTACCATTAACGTCTCCGTGATTCGGAGGTCACGTTAAGCAGTCGGTCACGGTTGTTTTCGTAGGATAACAGTCGTGAAGCTTAGTTGGAGGCCTTTGGATGGCTTAAAAATATCCAACGGCAAGATTACGTAGTCCAACCCGGACTTGGCCAGCGTGGGGATGGCCTTAACCCTCCCCTGAGAGGAGACCCGAGTCCAGCAGTGAGAGATTATGGGTTGTTGATGATTTACCTGACCTGTCAAATAGGGTTACCTGCAATACTTTATCGACTATTGTGTAGAGTTTAATGGAAAAGACTTATGGCCGCTGATTCCTTGATCATCGTCATTAAAAATTGTATTCTACTAACTAAACTTGAATTGCATTCTCATAATTAAATACCATGTAAGAACCATGTACCGGTGCGAATGGGTCGACTTCACCGTAATGGCCTCACAGAAAACTATTTTTTTTATGGAAACAAGCAGACGTATCGCCGACAGCAGAGGCGTCATAAGTGCTTTGCCGGCCTTTGGGGATGGCGAGGGGGATGAGGAAGAGGATGGGCCTCCGTTATTCTCACTCATTCGGTGAAACATAGCGCAAGCGCTATTTCACACCGATTTTCTGTATGGCCGTGGTACCACTCTGGTCGAGCCGGCCCATTCATGACGAAGCTTTGAGTTATTCACCGAGCGAATGATGTAACCGGAACCCAAAGCCCTCTTTTGCCTTATTCTAGGAACAGGGGCAGGTACTTGTGACTCTTAAATTACGAGAACCTGAAAATGAAAACATTGTTGAAAATCATGCTCCATTAGTTAAGGTTGGCCGCCTTTTTCGTGGCCCCTAAGAGTCTCTGATATAATATGCATAGCCGTGTCTATATACACGGTGAGGAAGACCATACGTTTTGACATTATATATTTTGACTTCCGACTAACATATAATATTTTTGTGGGCAACGTACATTACAATCTACTTCATACACAAAATTGGTATTACTTCAAAACACATTTGATAAACCAACTTTTCGTTACTATTCTAAGCTGTTTTGAAATTCAAGCCTTTTATGATGTATTTGATGTAGGCGTCTCTTTTTTTAAGACATGAGGATCCCAGGCATCTTCGAGTTATTGTAATTTCAGTTGCTTTTTTTTGTTCCGAGACATGTTTGCTTATCATCCGGCCAGCTGCAAGAGTCTTAGTCTGACTAACCATTTTGCAGCTGACCGGGTCACTGAAATACTGGCGATAGGTCGTTATTTAGTCATTCATCCAAATGAGACAAAACACAGAGTAGAGCACGTACAAGATAAGTTTTTCCTTCAGTATGCATGGGTGTTGGTACACCAATCAATGACACACTGCCATTTGGACTTTACTTTATGATTTATATGCAGAATTCAATGATTTTTTTAAAATCTTTATATATGTGTATGGTCAAGCAGACCTATTTTGGCTATTTAATAGTAAACCCTTTTTTAATTATTTGTGTGGAAATCCCCTCGGATACCACTGGTGGTTATGTCGGACTCGAACCGACTAAAAACCGCACACCGTCTCGGGTACTAGTAGCCAGGGAACCAGGTGCACCCTCGGAAGGAAATCCCTGGAACTCCGACGTACCTCGGGCCACCCTTTGTTTGTAAGTGGGCCCCCTCCTTTGTAGGAAACCTAATATGTCTATCCTACAAACTATAAAAGAGCGCGAGCACTTTACAGAGCTCGCGCCGCCCCTCGGCCTGCTTCTGCTAAGGTGACTGGTGGCCTCACTTGTCACCCGCAGGGTTGCGTTTATGGATGACGGAGATCATTTTGCGATCTCCGCCGCCTGAGTCGTCTGCGGTACCTGGCCCGTTCCCGGGCCTGGCGGACAGGGAGAGTTCTAAACCCCTCTTGGTCACGCTCTGCCATCTCTTTCGCAAGCATAACTTGCTCGCAGAAAGAGACGGCAGAGTTCCACGCGCTATAAACCTGGTATTTTTTTGTACTTGTACTTTGTACATACTAGGAATAATGTTAGCTTATCTGCGGTACTTCAGACGATATAAAGGATGATTTATGTTGATTCAAAATAAAATTACAATTCTATTTATAGTACATTAGCCAAAGTTCAAAGGTGTACCCATAGCATCTTCCGAACAAATAAAAGTGCTAAAATATTATTAACTGTTTATTTTAGAGTTTAGACTGCGAAAAGTTCTGTGAAGAGTTGAACTGTGTTTATTCGTGTTTTGCATCTTATAGTACAAGTTTAAGTCTAGATAGTAAGGTTAAAATATCACAAATATTGATATCACGAATAATACTCAACATAACATTCCCTAACTGTGAACAAAGGCTATATCTGGACAGCAAAATAATTTAAGATTGCCAATTGTCAAAGGCATAATATACCCTCAAGAACTCTCTCAGATTGTTCAGAATTACTAGAGCCTAGAAATTGGATACAAGATACTTTTATCAAGTTCGATTAAAGTTACAAAAATCCGAATCTAGTAAAAATATAAGCAGTTTAATATCGTTTTTCTCTAATAAATAAAATCTTATAAAACTTAATTCCAGGTACACAATACATGTCCTAATCAAACAAGACTTAATCAACCTGAATCCAGTTGGAATTACATTCAACCGTTCCTTGCGTGACCTAGGTACACACATCTATACCTAGGTACTTATACACATACGAACTTAATTCCCCGTTAATCAAGTACGCCTAATAAGGGTCACAAGTACTTTGTTGAACATTTATTTTGTGGACTATAAATTCTCAAGTACTTTATACGGGCTTTAGTAGAATTTCGGTACAATGAAACGGTTTTGGCGTTAAAACTAGTTCGTTAAAAGAAGGTTCTGGATTTTTTTTCTGTTATGTATTTTTTTGCTCACTGTGTGATTAAGTACTGTGTTGTGTAGATAGTAATAGATATGTGTACAAATATTTTAAACTAGCTGTATTCAGCGATTTTATTCGCGTGTGTTGTTACTTTTACATAAGCAACAACCGGTGACACGGTTACAAAAGTGAGGTTAGTCTAAAATAAAAGTAGCCTAAGTTACTTCATGAGCTATCTGTCAGTGAAAATCCCGCCAAAATAGATAGATAGATAGAACACATAGATAGAATACAAACAAACACTTCAATTACATTTTTTTATGTTATTATATAGTAGGTAAACGAGCAGACGTATCGCCTGATGGTAAGCGATTGCCGCCGCCCATGGACTCCCGCAACACCAGAGGCGTTACAAGTGCGTTTTAGGAAGGCGTACGATTGTATTGATTTTATTTGTAAAGATGAAGACTTTGGTCGTAATATTGTTACCTAAAATATTTAGGTGCAAAGGAAAATGTCTCCACTCAAGTGTAGGAGATCTATTTGGCATTAAGATTACAGTTCTAAAATAGTCGAGTATATAAATGAGAGAGATAAAGCAAGAAAATATTAATCACGCTATTTATCTAGAAATTTTCAATAGAAATTTAAACGAGCAATATAAATGTTATGTCTGGCAAGAACTGGATGCAAGGAGCCGAGGATCCATCCAAGTGGCATGCAGTGAGAAACGCTTATGTCCAACAGTGGACTGTAATAGGTAAATAACGATGATATTTATTTTTGTAAAATTAAATTTAATCTTAACATGGTATAAAATTAAGCCGTTTGACCTATATTTTCACTTAGATTTTTTATACTTCTTAACGAATTACAATGCAGTTTCCAGCAATATTTAGGGCAATTCAAGAGGAACATTTAGGTATATTTGTAAAATACATCCATATTACTTCTTCTTTTGATTAAATGACAACCAGCCGGATCACTCGGATCAGCTAATTCTGCCAAAGTCAAGTATTTATAGTCTTCAATTCTAAGTCTTCGAGTCTTCTAGTCTTCGTCGTGATGAAATTAATGATAAAAAATATATAAATTTGTAAAGTGACAAAACAATGGCGTTAATTCTGTTGTTGCGTGACTTAACTAAACTTTCACAAAATTTCTTTTAGTAAAACGATTTCCAAAATGCTATTATTATATGTATGTAAATACGTAAATGGTGTATTATAATGACGTAACGCGTAAATCGTTACACAAATATGTCATTTCAATAATCTAGTTTAGTCAATCTTCGGCGTTTAAAACGTTGTTGGACAGAACAATGCTTAATTTTAGTGGCATTTAGTTTGGTTTTCAGAGTTTTCGTACAACAGAATGAGCTCCAATATTGATGTTATATTAAGCGAGGTACCGAACAACTAACAACACTGTGAAACCAGACGTTCGCATCCATCTCAGCGTTAAACACACGATGCCTAATACTACTTAATAGTGTACTACATTTGAGATGTGCACACTACACGGTTTTATACGGTGTGTACCTTTATAGTGAATAATAATAATAAATATTTCGGACAATTTAACACACAACGCCATCTAGTCCCAAGATAAGCAGTGCTTGTGTTATGGGTACTAGACAACTGATATAAATACATATATACTTTTTTTTGTAAATACATACATATTATACATAGAAAACACCCAAACTTCGAAACAAATATTTGTAGATAATACAATCATTTGGTCCGACCCGGGAATCGAACCCGAGACCTCAAGCACAGCAGTCGTTGAAATGAAAGTATCAAATTGCAAGTTTTAATAGTCAATTTACGTGATTAAATATGTCAGTCATTAGAATAGGTAGTCATTGATATAAGTTTGAAAATATAGATGACTCAGTGGTTTAAACAATCTACTCATCGTTTTCCACTGTGCTGAACGTTGTGAATTCTATCAACAAGAATGTTCTATCCACTAAATGTTGTTTTGATTGCATGAAACGTTGTAAAGTCACCCACAACATAGGTGTCGTATATTCCTAGCACAAGCGTTGTATTTTTAGTAGTTTTAAAAAACTATCACCCGACATCAAAAGAACTTTTGATAAAATTTATATAACCTATGCCACAAGGGCTATTTTTACAAATCTATTGAAACCTCAATCATCAAAATAGGTTCAGTACTTAGGTGCTACGAAAGGGCATACAAACATAGACTGCTAAAAATATAAAAAGTGAAAAAATCAATATTTTTTAGGTTATCTAACTTGTAAGTGTCAAATGGCAATGGTCGTGCTAACGAGTGTCTGACTTAATCCTGAGGTACAATACATCTAGCATGGATTAATTGGAAAACTTTGAAAACAATTTATCAAGTTACCAGATTTGTATGAAATAAGTTATTATAATTGTAAAGTGCTTAAACTTTAAAGTGATAAAACGTAATCGAGAATCTAAATCTAGGTTATGTGAAATTGATAGATCCCTAAATAACTATTTTCGACTAGCTGAGTCCCGCGTTGTTACCCGCAGTTATTATTTTTTTATGGTATAGGTGGCAAACGAGCAGAAGTATCGCCTGATGAATGAAGCTTATTTTAATTATTTTAGTTTTAAGTATATTATTATTCTCAATTTGATTTCTCATCTGCTCTTTCATTGGATACCGACTACCTCTATATGAGTCGTGATTTGTAAACCGCCATTTTGTCGCGGGAGCCATCTCGGATTTACAATGAAACATAATTTACATATTTAATTGTATTTTCACCAGAACTAAAGGTATGTACCAAATTTCAGATTAATCTGTCAACAGGAAGGGAGTCAAATTTCAATTACTAGATTTGACCTAAACAAACGAACCGAGCAAGCTAAATAAAATCGTTTAAAAATAACATTTTACACTCACCGAAGTGCTCGAATTAAACTACTAGGTAAGGAACAAAAAAGTTACGCAACAAAAGTTATACTTTCTTAGCCAATTCTTAGTAATTTTAACAAAAGAACCTATTTTATTAATTTATTAATTGTTACAGGTTGAATTAACATAGAATGAAAGATAGCGAAATACAATTTTCGTGTCACATTTTACTCATGACGAACTCTAAAAACTATTTAATAGAAACTATTTAATCAATTTTCACTTTTCTTTAATGTATGTTTTGCTGCCGTGCCTAGGGTGGAATAGTTAACATCACGCTACTACAAATGAGAGCTAAACATGATTGTAAAGAGGCGTAAATGAAGTTGCGTGGGCCAGCTAGAACTTATTTAAGTAAATACCACTAAGAATCGAAATTATTACGCAACGCCTTACCTTAAATTATTTCGTGAAATATTGGCAAAAAAGAAACATAATGACGGCAAAAGTCTTTTCCATCTGAACATAACATGTTTAAGTACGTCATTAATTAATTAACTTAGAGTCCGAACGATGACTACCAGCAGTGGGCTCCTCTTTAATCACATCATTTCATCGTATCTTGTTTGAAATCATATTAATGTTCACTCACGAAGCAGAGCGCCATCTAACAGTTTAATTAAGAGCAGATGACGGCAACAGGTATGTGATACCTTTAATTAATTTACTATATTGTAACGTCATTTGTGATAATGTACAGACATTTATAAGATGGAGAAAAAAAAATATAATTAATTTGTACCACTTTTTGGTAAGAGACATTAAAAAATATTGCAACCTGGCTACAACATCACGCATCAAATTTCACATAAAGACTTCGTCGTATAAAGATACTTATTCACGATAAAATTATTTAAAAAGCTACAATATAAACTCTACAAACCTTCGAAACATCGGGAGAGGTGAACTTGTTACCGTGACAGAGCCACGCTTCGGCATGAATGGGCCGGCACGGAGTGATACCACGGCCTCACAAAAGACCGGTGTGAAACAGAGCCTGCGCTGTGTTTCAACGAGTGAGTGAGGCTTATACCCCAACCTCTTACCCCATTCCCTTCCCCATCCCCCAAAAGCCGGCAACGCACTTGTTACGCCTCTAGTGTTGCGGGTGTCCATGGGCGGCGGTAATCGCTTACTATCAGGTAATACGTCTGTTCGTTTGCCCCAGATTCCATAAAAAAGAAACTACACATAATTAATTGTTCACTGCTCTTCCCATCATACATTCCACTTTCCTGAGGCTGGAGTGGCTGGTGATCGAAGTATAGTATAAGTCATCCTAGTGCAGATAAATAAATAAATAAATATTTCGGACATTTAACACACAATGCCATCTAGTCCTAAACTAAGCACAACTTGTACTTTGGGTAGGTACTAAACATGAATACATTAATATTTTTTGTAGACACATACATATTCTACATATAAAACACCTGAAAGTCTGAAATTAATATTTGAAGACCATGCAAACATTTGATCCGACTCGGGAATCGAACCCGAGACCTCAAACACAGCAGCCGCATACGCCACCACTACGCTACCGAGGCAGTCAATCTCAGATGGAAGTCTCCCACTGTATTGGCTGTATAAATGTATTATTAATTTGTAAAGTGTGTACTCTTTAGTAAAATACATATTATTCATGTTTTCCACAATCCTTATGTTTTTACAAGGTTTTATTTAGTTTCACCTGTCCCGATGTTTGTCTGTAATCAAATCTTCCAAGTATAATTTGATCCACTTCCCGATTTCCGATTGATTTGAAATTTGTAATATGCCTTCAGTTCTGATGACAATGCAATTATACATAATCGATATTATTATTAATCCAAAATGGCACATACATATTTCTGAACAACCCACCCAATATGGGTATCAAATGAAGAAGCTCCTTGTAATAAAAAAAACTTTTTAAATTAATCACTTGTATTTCTATGAGGCTACTAAAGTTACTTCATATAAATCGTATTCCGAATTCGAATAATATGATTGCAAAACCAAAGACCAAATTAAAACCATACCCACATCAGCGCGTTCACAAAAACAGGTAAATCTCATACAATATGTGGCAGCAGTAGCAGAGGAAACCACAACCCTTTACACTGACGTATACGAATAATTAACAGTGTTTAATTTTTCACAACAACACCGCTAAGGGCGGTAATAGACTCGCGATTTTTTATGATTCATAATTGTCTCGCGGAAGATTAACCTATAATTGCAGCATTTGTGCTGTCGTGTTCCGGACATCTAACACACAATGCCATCTAGTCCCAAGCTAAGCAGAGCTTGTGTTACGGGTACTAGACAACTGATATAAATACTTTTATACTTTTTTTGTAAATACATACATATTATAGATAGAAAACACCCAAACTCCGAAACAAATAATTGCAGATCATACAAATATTTGGTCTGACCCGGGAATCGAACCCTAGACCTCAAGCTTAGCAGTCGCATACGCTACCACTACGCCACCGAAGCAGTCAACAATCAATCAAGCAAGTATTATGGAATCCGTGTAGACTTTTAAGAGTTGAAAGCTGGTAGGGCCCGTAGTGAAGCGTTATTATTTTCTTCCTCCCTTCCCTCCCGTCTTCTCACACAAACCACCCCGCGTCGCCTCTAAATTTAAGGATCTAGTATAAATTTATTCCATTTCATCTTAAACGTCAAGTTGACTGCGTTCAGCGTTGCAATTGGCTCGCACTGAAGTTTTTACCGATTACTACGGCCGAACGTGGTCACAGTAGGGAAAGGTTGTGGTCCGGATGTGTTAATCTCCCTATTTTTCGGGGAGAATACCTTACACTGACACAATATTATTTCCATGTACCCACAGTTGTGAGGTATAGATGTAACAATATTTTATATAACCAAATAACCTTTGAGGATGCAATAAGGCGAAACCGGTCAGGTGTGAACTTAATTAAAATAGTGGAATAAGTAAGTGAGTTTGATTCTAGAATGTATTGTAACAAGTTCCATCAAGTGCCGACAATCGAGAGTATAAATTATATACCTATTTCTATGCTTGCATGTAATCTAAATCTCTAATTCCCAATTTCTACAGCGTCATCTATCTCCCACTGGGAGACACGTACAATGTATAAAAAATATTTGTATGAAAGAGGAGAATTTTATTCATTGTATGCTAAGCCTAACAAATTTCATGGGTGCAAATAACGGTAAATATTTTATCAGACGTTTTGCGAAGCTCCTAATATGATTTATTCGCGACTATAATACTGTATTCAAAGCTATAATATGTAAGATTTATTGGGTCTTGAGGGATGCTACATACGTTAAAATAACGCTAAGTTATAGTGAATTCCTTTGAGGATTAAATTCGTGATACAGAGCTGTATCTGTAGGTTTGTTTTGGTAGACCGCAGACTTCTAATTCTATAATGGTTTTCCAAGCTAGTTCTCACCACATTTCGTATTTGTAAGTTCTTTGACAAATGATATTTCACCATATTATTATATCAAAGAGATGATACGCTTTCATTATATTTCAATGGAGCAATATTTCCGTAGATATTCTAGAATCGTCGTGGGAATGAAGTTGAAATAGAAAGCATTTCTTGAAAGTTCTACATATGCTTTTATTTCAAGTACAGTTTTATTTCGTCTAAAAGTAAAAGGTATTTTTTATTTTGAAACTGTGTAAATTATTGATGCACCCTTAATAAAGTTATGTATGAATAGCTTTTGTTCGCGGCCGCTCATCACTTTTTGTGTTAATATATTGACAAAAGAATTTTCAAAATCGGTTCAATATATGCAGAGACTAAAAACCACAACCTCACAAACTTTAACTCTTCATTGTGACGACTTCCACATACAGCGCAGCAGCAACATACTTCATCGTCATCTACCGAAGAGTACATGGAGTACACAACGCTACTTACTAACCCTGAATCGCGTAATACAAATTCTCACGCCGATTAGCATGTATACATCATCCCAAAATCAACCGCTGGGCAGGGACTTGACACCTGTTACAATGTTTTATAAGGATTTTAAATCCATAGTCTTGTGATGTTTTTGACTAATGCTAAATACATCCTAAAACTACTGGTTTCAAGATATAATACGACCAATAATCGAGCTTATTACTAACCGCTTTACCGATTCCAATAAAATTTGGCATGAAGATACTTTGATTCTTAAGGGAGAACATAGTGCTACTCTTTACCGTGATAATCGGTATGAACGTGGGCAGAGTTACAATTTTTTTTATGAGCCCTTTTTGTCCCACTGCTGGGCAAAGGCCTCCCCTGCAACAAGCCACTTCTCTCTATTTAAAGCCAGCTTCGGCCAGTCTCTGCGATAGGCGTCAAGATCGTCGCGCCATCTTTTACGGGGTCTGCCTCGTCGTCGGCGTCCACCCTGAGGCACCCAGTGTTCGACGACCTTGGCCCACCGGTCCGGATTCATCCGACATACGTGTCCGGCCCAATCCCATTTCAATCTGGCAGTCTTCTTGCCCACGTCCGCGACTTTAGTTTTGGATCGCAGCTCCGTGTTTCTAATACGATCCTGTCGCTTCACACTCAACATGCTACGTTCTATTGATCTTTGGCAAATTAAAATCAAAAACTAAACGAAGGCAAAACTGCACAAAGTTCTACATACCCATACATGAAACAAAATAATTAAAATCAAAAACAGACAGACAAAACAGCACAAAATTATCTCCAAAATAACTTACCTAATAATGTAGTGTCATAAAATACAAGACTTACAGAATTGCGGCGTTACCGTACAACATATTTTTGTTGTAATAAAAAATCGATTAATAACGAACCGCGGGGGTTGTGAGGGATGGAACGTCAACTTGATTATAATGGGGTATTATTTAACAACTCGTAGATCTAAACACACGGGAGCCCATCCTAAATAATCACGCTACTGTTTGCTGTAGTATTTAAAACTATAATGCTGTTCACAGAGCATTTAAATCTATAAAGGACAATCTAAGTAACTATATAAGTATAAAATACGAGTATATGACAATACACACGCTTTTGCTTGCCCATAGCTTTCTTTGGGTAATTTACTTATTTACTTTTTATGTCGAAAAAGTTTCTGTCACATTTGTAATATAAGTTAGGTCTTACAACAATAGTTGGAAAAGACGTTGTTTGACGATATTTTTTCTCTTCTCATATAAAGTACTAGCTGACCCACGCAACCTTCCACGCAAAATTTTCCCTCGTTTTTGAAACATTCTTCATTGGTGCTCCGCTGCTATTAGTAGTAGCGTGATAATATATAGCCTATATCCTTCCTCGATAAATGGACTATCCAACACTGAAAGAATTTTTCAAATCAGACCAGCGGTTCCTGAGATTAAAGCGTTCAAACAAACAAACAAACTCTTCGGCTTTATTATTAGTTATACCTAATATATTGATATTGCATAAAATTTCAATCTGTTGATAATCTTACCTATATTCTGTCCCTATAAGGGGTACATAGATTTCATAAGGTTTTATAGATTCAGCAATACTTTTAGTTTTAAACATTTCCTTGTTGTTATACAAATAAAAATCAAGAACGTCAATAAGACGCAGCAGTTTAAGTAGAACTTTAGATCTGTATATTTTCAAACCTCAGGTTCCCTGGTGTGTAAGTGCGATCCTTGCTATTTTACGAGACCATTCAGCACTTTCTTAACTCAATTATACTTTGCCAATAATCTTTCAAGCAACAGATTTTGTTGCTATTTTTAAATGTCATTTAGACCCTTGAAGTACCATTAAGCCTACACTATTGTATAAGGGCCAGTATGATCACCCACTAACAAAATCCCTGATAGTCCCTATAGATAGATCCCTATACGTCAGTTATTATTTATTATTATTTTTTTATTATATAAGCTATCCTCCATAAGTGTAAGCCTGGAGCTGATATTTGTAGGTGGCCCGAGGTACCTCCTTCCTTTCAGGAATTACGTTCTTAAAATACATCTGGTTCCTCAGCGACTGTTACAAGCTAGGCGACATCTACTTATGATTTTTGATCCGTTTGAGTTCGACATACTTAATCACCTGTATCCAAGGAGATTTCCATACATAAGAGAAGAGAAGTTCAGAAAAAATAAATATTCTAAGACCCATTCCATAGATATGTGATACAAGACCTTATAATAAAAAAGTGACCTATCAATATAAAACTAATGTATATTACAGTAACAGAATCTTATTTTCAGATACCTAAGCCTCAAAGCTCATTCGATAAAGATCACTCACGCCTAACGAAGCTCCATCCAATAATACGGGGATTACCCGTAAGATATCGTTTATTACTGAAATTTTTCTCGATATAATACTAACAATCGATTTCTGAAATATTCCACGGTCTGAAAAATAAAGATTTGTCACGGGATTACTTTAGTCATTTTTCGCAAGTCAAGCAAGTTTTACATTTAAATTTACATAAATTGTCTGAAGGAGAAAATACGGTAATTTCAACTTATGCGTTTCCCTTTGCCTGCCTTACATTCTGGAACCATTATAGAGTAATTGCTATTCCCAATATAATATTCAGAAAGACGCTCGCTAAACGCTAAAATATAGCTCACAAATATGTGTTCGAACCAAGTTCTGTCAAAGTGGAGGCATTTATTTTAATAATAAATAATAATAATAATAAATATTCCGGACATTTAACACTCAACGCCATCTAGTCCCATGCTAAGCAGAGTTTGTGTTATGGGTTCTAGACAACTGATATAAATAGTGATACACTTTTTTTTGTAAATACATACATATTATACATAGAAAACACCCAAACTCCGAAACAAATAATATATTTGCAGATCATACAAACATTTGGTCCGACCCGGGAATCGAACCCGAGACCTCAAGCTTAGCAATCGCATACGCAACCACTAACCACCGAGGCAGACAGGTTTTCTTTAAGGTTTTGCTGCCTTCCCTGGGTTTTTTTAGGTCCCATCATCAGAAAAATAAAAGACGGCTCATGGCGACTCGCCGTCTTCTTCGCTCAGGATCGTCAATCTTCTAGTTTTATTCAGCGTTTTCTTTAAATTTTTTTCGATTACCACGCCTCAGTCATCCTCACCCGTCAGCATGGCAGTAACGAGTGACACCAGTGACTAGTTCTTGACATCTCCAATGAGTTCCATGTACGAAGCCGTAGAAAATTGTAGTAGCGGTTTTAGACTGGTATGAGACAGTTGCAGGACCAAAACGGACTGACAAAAAAAAACTGCAGGTTATATTGTTATTAATCTCGAAATTAACATCAAAGAAAAATTGTGTGTCAAATATTATATTTCGAGGGACTGAGCAATCTAAACCTTAAAACTTAATACTAAATAATTTTCCCTTTTGTACGGTCACCAAACACGATGATTATTAATCAAATTTCTATGCGATAGCAAAGATTAAAGGAATTCAACGTCGCAAAGTATTTGAGCTTTTTATAACGGCTGTAAACCGGTTTGATTAACGTTTCAGTAAGACGCAGTAATTAAAATCTTTTAAAAAAATTCTAAGACGTAATGGTACTGGAATGATTTATGGACATTCAACGTGCTATTATGTGGTGGTACCTGGGCTCGATAACTATGCTAGGCGTTTTTTTATAAAATGAGATATGTAATTAATCCATACTGAGTAAATATAGTCAGTCTTTTACGCTATCACGCCTAAACTGCTGCACTAATTTTAATGAAATTGTTTATGTTCTTGAAAGAAGGGGCTACGTATTCGCGGGTGGAGCCGCCGGCCAATGCTAATTGTGATTCCGACTTTCTCTAATTCATTATTCTAATGTTTAATAAAAGAAGACTATACAAATTACGTTGATTTTAATAAGTATAAGTAAGTACACTATTCTTAAGTTTATGATAATTCTACTTTTAAATGTGTTAAAAGAGTAAGACTGATAATAAAAGAAACCAAAGCTCCTCTGAAACCTTAGAACTAATCTCTAACATTCGAAGTAATAATTATAAAAGCTTGGCCTGAGTCCGGCCCAATAATTAAAAGATCTGGAGGCTTTATGTCTTAACAGTAAAGATTATCTTCGGGTTTTAAAGACGTCTTAAACAAAAATACAACTTAAGACCTTTTTAATTTTAAAAGGATTACAGAAATAAAGTTGCTTGGATGTGAAAAAAATTTTATTTTCTGTAAGACTCACCGAGATCCTTCCATTCGTTTAATACCGGAGTATTCAGTTCAGTTGGACTATAATGAATAATAATAAATATTTCGAACATGTAACACACAACGCCATCTAGTCCCAATCTAAGCAGAGCTTGTGTTGTGGGTACTAGACAACAGATATAAATACATATATACTTTTGTAAATATTTGTTGATCAAACAAACATTTGGTCCGAATTGAAACCGAGACCTCAAGCACAGCTGTCGCAAATGCTACCACTGCGCCACCTGTCTGTGATTTATTTTACTCATACTATAAAATAGAACACCCTGGTTTTAAATAAAAAAAAATTAATAATTATGAAATTATGAATTTGAATCATCATCATCAACAACCCATAACGTCCCACTGCTGGGCTCGGGTCTCCTCTTAGGAGAGAGTTAAGGCCATACGTCCCCACGCTGGTTGGGGACTGGCAAGATAACTTTCCAAAACAAAGAAAAACTAAAAACAAATACAAAACAGAAAAGTGTTTTGAAAACAATATTTCTGGCAGCGATGTGCTGAATTGTTACTTTACGACAAAGAAATAACATGCCATTTCTGCACTATCATTAAGAAAACACATAGCACATAAGTTATAACTTGAAGACGAGGAATGGAATGTTTTTCCAAAGGTTCTCATTAGTAGGAAAAAGAAGCAAAAACCCGTCGAACAAAGACACAAACTACAAAGAGACATGCGTTTCATACATCGATGAATCTCTATTGTCACAAGGCGCATTGTCTTAGAGAAAAATATCCCAAATAGCAACTTTAAGGTATTTTTGTGTGCTTTCTATAACCAGTGGTAGTAATAACCAATTACAAACATGGGAGCGTAGGTAATAACACTGTTTGATCTACTCAAAGTAGACCTATTTTCCATACCTATTTATCTAATCCCTTATTTTTGAATAACACCTCGTCAGATATCCAACAGTGGAGTTCTAACCTAACGAACTTCTATACTTAAAGCAGTTGAAAATTAAATTTAAATTGAAGAAGCATAGATTCTCGACTTAACCTTAGATTTTAGTTTTTTTTTTTCTATTGAATAGTGGGCAAACGAGCAGACGTATCACCTGATGGTAAGCGATTACCGCCGCCCATGGACACCCGCTGTTGCGGGGCGTCACAAGTGCGTTGCCGACCTTTGGGGGATGGGAAAGGGGATGGGAGGAGGGGTTGGGGGGGTATGGGCCTCCGGTATCCTCACTCTCTCGGTGAAACACAGCGCAAACGCAATTTCATACCGGTTTTCTGTGAGGCCGTGGTATCACTCCGGTCGAGCCGACCCATTCATGCCGAAGCATAGCTCTCCCACGGTTAAACGAAACTATTTTTTTAGGAATAAGGGGCAAACGAGAAGACGTGTAACCTTCACACCGGTTTTCTGTGAGACCGTGGTATCACTTCGGCCGATCTGGCCTATTCATGCCGAAGCGTGGCTCTCCCACGTTATGCGTGGCTCTCTCACGTACGAAACTCTAAAAATAAAAGCAATGAATGACATCTTTCAGTTTCTCATTAATCTAAGTGTTATATAAAATCTAGAACTTTCGAAACAAAGTTCTAACAAACGTACTACAAATTGCCTCTCGTCGAACGAATGACGCAGCCACACAGCCTCCACTCCAATCTTGTCACTGTATTTGCATCTCAAGGGCTGTGAGATCGATTCCCGTCTGAATACAGAGTGGTTTCCGCATTTGGATGCATTGCTTTTGATACTTCGACAACTCCTTTCTGCACCTGTAAGGCTGTCTTTTATTCTTAGAAATGAATACACCCATTTGAATAGACCTTAATACTACTATTTGAAGAGGTTTTATTATTACTAACTGATACGGCGAACTTCGGTACCGCTATTTTTATTTTTTGTGAACATATCTTAAGTTTAAGAAAAACTAATTTTAGTATTTATACCCACCCGCCTCAGCCTCCCACCGATAGCGTAACGTTACAGTATAGTTTCTTTTATACCTGGCAATATAAAACACATAACAAAAGAGAATTGTCCAATTTCATGTAAGAACGCTATAATCGAAATAAGAAAATAATAATTGCAATTTTAATACAGTGTTGCCATTTACACATCTTTTTTTCCCCTAAATTAGTGGGAGAATATGTATTTAATTGAATAGTTTTGTTTTATACATGATAATAAGATATTTACATATTACAGATTGATATTAACATGATAAGAACTAGCATAGGACTTAGCTATCACAGTCATAGTTTTAAAAATTGATAATAGAGACAGAGACAAACTTCTTAGCACTCCATGGATTCACCGTGCGGGTGCCGGGTCCGTCGTGTGGCAGAGGGAGAAACTCAAAGCAGTTCCCAGGACTTACGACCTAGGTGTAGGTTTAAGGAGGCCCCCTTTAAGATACGCATCAACGGTCACCTTCACTGCTCGAGTTTCCCGCCCTACCTAGCCAAATTTGGTAGGAACCTGTTAGTGCAGCCTTGGATACTCGTTCTAAAATAGAACTTACTGCAGATCTCGACAGGCCAAGGTCTTTCAAAAGGTTATAGAGAGATTTAGCTGGTATACCTCTCGCTCCCACTTCTACCGCGTATAAATTAACCACATAGCCATTTTTGTTAAGTTCAGTTGTTAGATCGTAATATTTATTTAATTTTATTCTATGGTCTTTAGGAATATTAGTTTCCCACGGAACAGTAAACTCTACTAATATTATGTGTTTAATTTGTCTAGAGAAAATGAATATGTCCGGTCTGGATGACGAAACACCAACATCCTCTGGGATTTTATAGTGCTTATCATACGTATCCATCAAAATAGTCCAGTCAGGTGCAGTACCTAGGATTGAGAAAGGCTTGCTTTTAGATTTGGTAGTTGAGCCATCCTTTATAAAGTTAATTTCTCGTTTATTTGTAGTCAATCCTTTTTGGGCTCTAGCTACTGAAAGACTTACTGCTTCACGTATGATTTCTAGTACTCTATCATGTCGGCGTGAGTAATAACCCCTATCAAGCAGCACCCTGCAACCTACCAGTAAGTGCCTAGCAGTACCTACTGCCTCACCACACGTATAGCAAGATTTTTCAGATGCTTTCCCCCATCTCACTAGGTTACTTTGGTCTGGGAGGGTCATTTGGAAGGCATTCAGATAGAATTTTAATAGGGCAGGAGACCAATCATATAGCAAGGTGCGCCATTTCAGGGCTAACGGGATGCAGAACTCACCTATAGTTAACCACTCACTTTGCATTTCTAGATTCATTGCATGCACTTTATATTTATCATTTTCATCTTGTTGTATATAGGATTTTATTATTTCTCGGTCTCCCTTCCTCTTTGCGAAACCCAGCCCGACTTTATTAAACTGTGCACCAGCCATAAATTGTTTATGGAATTGAAGTCTTGACTCAAGCTCTGTAACATATTTATCTTTTGGGAGTGATGAGACTATTTCATCCTGGGATTGTCCCAAGACATGCATTTTGGTCACTCTGAGGTGTTTATAGAGTTCAGATGGCTTCTTTAATTTCATCCCAAAACTGTTTTGATCCCTAAATAGAGTTGAGGGGTCAGCTGAGTGTGCAATTCCGAGCCATGACTTCAATATCTTTTTGACATTTGCATCTAGTTTTGCCAGGAGGCTTTTACCGATGTCATATACAAGGAAAGGCCAAGTCAGACGCGACGTAAGATAATTGTCGTATATCCAAACTATTTTAATATTGTTTAATGGTTGTTGGTCTACCTTATTCAAGTCACTAAGAAAATTTTCGACAGTTACCTCTAAGGATGGTGTACGTCCTTTGTAATCAATCTTTCTACCAAGAAATTTGAAAGGCACTGCTTCAGCAATCGTGGTTACACATTGTCCTCCTATTGAGAGTCCCGGATCATATGAGGTATATTTGGTATTCCGTCTACTCAGACATAAACAGTGGCATTTACTTGGTTTTGCCCTCAGTCCGTCAGTCCATGTACAAAACTCATCCACTTCAATTAATAACTTCTGACATTGTTTTGGATTACGTGTCAGTATGGCAAGGTCGTCTGCAAAGGCTAAGATGGACTCTGTGTATTTGTTGTTTATTTTAAACCGATAGCCCCATTTTTTCTCATGACTTATTAACTTATCTATAAGAATATTTATAATTATATTAAAAGCTATTGGTGACAAGCAGCAGCCTTGGAACAACCCTACATTATAATGCAATGTTTCTGTGTGTTCCTTGTCTGCTGCTATGGCAAATTGTAGTTGAGAATAATAAGATGTGATTATGTCGATAACCACAGTAGGAAAGTTATACCACTTCAGGGCGAAGATCATTAGTTCATGCTGTACAGAACCAAATGCGTTTTCAAGGTCTATCCAACAGACCGTAATTTGCCTCTCATGCATTCTGGCATCTTTCAAACTTTCCGCTAATAATGTGTTATGTTCCAGGCAGCCAGAAATACCGGGCAAGAACCCTTTCTGGTGGTTTGGCCTGAAATACCTATTGCTGATCATAAATTTTGTCATTTTTGTTTGTAGTACGCTAAAGAAAATTTTGGAAATTGTATTGGTTAGTGCTATCGGTCTAGTATCTTTTGGATGAGTTACTTCGTCTTTTTTTGGAATGAGGACAAAAACTGCTTCGCCAAATGATGTTGGTATTTGCTTCTTTGACCAGATTTTACAAAATACGTTTAAGAGATGTTTACGAACCGATGGACATTTTTTGTACACTATATAAGGAATACCGTCAGGTCCTGGAGCTGACTTGGATGTTTTCTTTTTAATTTGGTGGTCAACTTCCTCTAGGGTAGGTGGACAACTTTCAAAATTGACAAGAGGATAATGAGGTTTTTGGATGTTTGGATCCTCATACCGTCTCCCGCGCTTTGGCACTTGGTAAGTGCTTTTAAAGTGGTCGTAAATCTGTTGGTTGGTCAAGAGAAGCTTACCTTTTTGTTCATTGAAAATGTTTTTCGAGTATTGAAAAGGGTTTTTATCAAAATCTACTTCGTGTTTAGCTCTGTTAAAATTATCGCGATTTTTTGTGATTTGTAGCGATATTCCTTGAATTAATTTAAGGATCGATCTTAATGCCCTAGACAGTTGGTGACTTAGATGGTTATCGCCCATGGCCTTGGCTTTTCGAAGTTGTTTTATTAACTCTCTTTTCTTTCTCCGCATTTTCGATTTAAAAGTGTTTTCTTTATCTTTTTGCGCATAAAAATTTGGTGGTGGGTAGCGCTCACAAAAGTATGTATATATCGTGTCCTGAAAAGTTTCTACTTGGCTGTTCAAGTCTTGCTTAGATCCCGGGTGTTCTAGCAGGATTGCCAAGTTTTCATCATGCACTTTCCAGGTGGAGTTTTTTAGACTAGGAATGCTAAGACGTGTCCTGATGGCAATGGACTCCTGGCGATTTTCACACGATGGCTCACTTTGGGATGTATGAGGGTTAACTCTATCCGCAGTGTTTATTGAAGTACTGACCGACGACTGTCGTGCTTCAACTTTATCATGCGTTTTTAAATGTTTGAGATACCAGGCTCGTCTTTTGTAAGTTTTCCCGCACTTAGGGCATTTCAGTTCCGTATTATCGCCGGGGTCGTCATTTCTATCTATCGGTGGACAGATCTTCCGCCCCCCTCTCGGACTGTCCCAGGGGTATTACTCTTTTTTGGACTTTTAGCTTTTAGGTTTCCCGGGTTAGGCTTGCTAGGCCATTGCCCTCGACTGTCTTTCCAGCAGTCAGATGTCTTTCCACCAGTCAGGTGTCTTTCCACCAGTCATCTGTCTTTCCAGCGTCATCCCGTCTCTCCGGGCTGTCATTTTTGTATGAGACAAACTTCTTAGCACTCCATGGATTCACCGTGCGGGTGCCGGGTCCATCGTGTGGCAGAGGGAGAAACTCAAAGCAGTTCCCAGGACTTACGACCTAGGTGTAGGTTTAAGGAGGCCCCCTTTAAGATACGCATCAACGGTCACCTTCACTGCTCGAGTTTCCCGCCCTACCTAGCAAATTAATTATGGTCGTAAAATTTCATGAACGTATTAATGCGAAAATTCATACATTGAAGCCATACATTTATACAAATTTATATTATTATTTATACATATGTAAAAATAAAATTATATAATAAAAGCGAATTGTTTACTGAAACTTACAAAAAATAATCTAAAAGACATTTATTTACATAAGTGATGCTTCTCAGCGGTGTTTGATTTAATTTTTATATAAATTATTTTTACGAAAAATGTAGACCTATTTTATTAATCACATCTATTCCATTAAAATATAAGTACACAATTTAAAATTTAATATATGTTTGCGGTTTTCATGAATAAATTTTCCTAGAGTAGTCAACACTGGTCCGCCATTGTGAAGTTTATGCTTTGTCTTTGTCTAATCATAGCGATGTTATTGTTCTTGTAACGCGTAAGTGAGACATGGTTAAGTTTACTTTCAAATGTCTAATGATTTCAAAAGTTAAAAGCGCCTCTATAGGTATATCTCAATGAAACTCTAAGAGTTCTGTTCTTGTAATTTCGGCAACGGAACTCTAAAGTCGAGCAATCAAATATACTCGTAGTAAATATTTGCAGTTGATACACGTGAAATGATTGCTATACCAGAAAATAAACATTTATTGCTTTTAGGATATATTTGATGGTTCAGAAATAGAGATATTCTCTTCATTTGCCTTGGCTACATCAGCACTTGGTCTAAAACAAAACAAAGAAATCCAATAAAATTAAAAAAATAACATTTGAATTACACTTCTAAATTCAAACACGCAGCAAATATGACATAATGAATTCACCTTGACCACATTAGCTCTTGGTCTAAAACAAAACGAAAATATCCAATGAATTAAAAAAAAAACATTTGAATTACACTTCCAAATTCAAACACGCAGCAAATATGACATAATGAATTCACCGGAACAGACAGGCAGTGCAAATAAACGCTCTGTCAAGAATCGTTATGAGAAAAAGTTTATTGTTATTCTTTCATCACTTTTTCTCCCCTCGTACGTGACTTATACACGAGTAAGCTCTCACAATGACAAGATGTTCATTTTGTAGAAATATTTGTAATACTATCGTGGCTGCTAAACTATGGGGATTTGGTGGAGTTTGGATGTTTTTTTTTATTCAGTCTACTTTACTCGAGTCTTAAATTACTTCATTTTAGGGTTCGCTAGTACTTATGAGGAATTTTATTGTTATGTATGTTATGTCCGTCTGTTTATTACTCTCTCCGTCTGTTGTTTAATTTGGATAGTCCTACTTTATAGAGGTTCTATTTACACTACAAAGCTGCAATTTGCGCTCTAACTGTTTAGTCTAAAATGCTAACAATTTTTTTAATAAATAACCAACTTCAAGAACTGGACCAAATTGAAACGTCACCACGTGGGAAGCAACCAGCTTTTAAATAAAAAACAGCTCACAAATAGATATAGATAATTACAAAGTTTATTTGTTTATAAATGAAAGTATTTGGCGACTTTTTGTACTTTTGTCTCTTACCTGTCGTTTTTTTCGTTGCATCCGGTTTGAAATTACAACGATTCTAAAGAAGTTTCACTTCAAAAATCCATATAGCAATATTGTGTAACCTTAAGTTATTTATTTATGTAACAGTATGCTTTAAACCGTAATGTTAATATTTTGAAAAGCCTTTTCTACTAGAAAGTGGGTAGAATAGGTTAGTAATTATTCGATTAGGTATGTGACCCACTTGTCATATACTATATTGTAAGTACTAATTTTATTTAACGTCAACTTTCCTTACATACTAAACTGTAGACTAAAATTATCTAGTAAACTTTGTGAAGATAATATAATATATCTACATTTATAGAGATATCAGAAAGGAAACAATCAATATTTAAGAGTAAAAACCCCTTGAATAAGCACATACAGCTTTTTATATCATTTTACTCGTTTTATTTAAAATATTATATATACATAACGTGGGAGAGCCACGCTTCGGCATGCGTGGGCCGGCTCGACCGGAGTGATACCACGGCCTCACAGAAAACCGGTGTGAAACAGCGCCTGCGCTGTTTTTCACCGAGTGTGTGAGGATACCGGAAACCCATACCCCAACCCCTCACAGCAACACACTTGTGACGCCTCTGGTGTTGCGAGTGTCCATGGGCAACGGTAATCGCTTACCATCAGGCAATACGTCTGCATGTTTGCCCCCTATTACATAAAAAATGGATAGTAAAAAAACTACGGAACCCTGCACGATTCTCAGACACACTTAACCGTTTTTATTTTGAAAATGTCTAAGTATTTTTCAACTTGTGCCACAAAAAGGGGATTAGAGATGTAACTACAAAAGTTTGAAGTAAAAGAAACGTTTTATTTAGTCGAATGAACGGCATACTTCGTAAGATACGATCTCCAAAATCTATTGATGCGCAATAATTGTAGACTGATGACTAACTTTAACTTGTTAGAGAGCAGATAATTAATTGGTTTACTATTGGCTTTTTCTTACGGAATAGAGGGCGAAAGAACAAATCGGTCAAGTGGGAGTTGGCTACCGACGCCCATGGATTTGGTTAAGCGGTCACTACACCGCTTGCTACTGCGCCAAATGCCGTGGGTTCAAATCCCACGCGGGACATCACTTTGTGTGATCCACAAAATGTTGTCCTGAGTCTGGTTGTTTTTTGTGATCATTACGTGTTGGTTTGTAAAGTCCCCCGCGACAAACGATATATATTCCTAATGCGGAGCAGTATTTAAAAAATATATATACAGGACAACTTCATTCATTATTGATTTGTATTTTCCCTAGACAAATTAATATTTCTTTTGTTTACTATGCAGAAGTATTATCAGATCTTAGTACAAAATAAAAAAATGTATATTTTGAAAAGATAGTCTCAAAATTTACTTTTTGCCATGATTATGATACCCCAAACAGACACAATTAAATATAACACAGGGAACATGTAGACACACATACTTAAACCTTAAATCATAATAGGTATTATCCTTATCAGTTTGTAGTCCAAATCTTTTCGAAAATAACATTGCCATTAAAATATTGAACCGAATCCCCAAGGAGTCTGTAAAAGAAGCAACCAAGGCCCTAAAACAATGATTACGTTATCACATTCAAAAAGGATTGGGGGCAGTGCAGTAGGGTGACAAAATCTTTGTGCAAATTATCCGGACAAACGAGTGGCGAGGGTGACCATCATTCTTGTTTAGCGTACGACAGGTGGATCCTTTCGAAAAATAGAAACGTCCCTTTTCGCACTAAATTAACTTGATGTGATGAAAAAATAAAATGTTCGTTGTTTTAGATTTGTGTTTCAAAGGAGAATAGCATATCATATACCGCTAGCAATATATTCTGAATGGTTAGGAAATTTATAACGTCTATTAAGTGAATCATCCTAATTATTTCTATGTATCCTACTAATATTAAAAACGCGAAAGTTTGTGAGTATGTTTGTTGCTCTTTCACACAAAAACTACTGAATAGATTTTGATGAAACTATACAATAATATAGCTTATACATCAGAATAACACATAGGCCACAATATATAAAGATAATAATAAGCCTCGCGGCTTAGCCCGCGGTTTTGTCGTACCACGGGTAGCACCGCGGGGTTCAGCTAGTTTATTACATTATTAGAACTGCTAAAAGAAATTTAATTCTGCTCATAAAGTTGTTATAACTGCAATAACGAAACGCATTCCTACGTGTTCTAAACACGCCATACTTAAAGTCTACTTAATCTGACAATCCAATATTTATCCAAAAGATATACTTAGGATATAGGTACTGAGAATCTGTTTGGTGTGGATGGATAATTACTATAATTCTCGTGCACACGCCCTTGCGTCTTAAAGTCCACAGGGTATGACTGCGTTGGCACCATCCGTACCAACTGCCAATTTGTGCCATCTCAAATTGTGGCACTCAAGAATGTGAAAATGACGAAAGGGCCTACATCCGGAGACGTTGATCTCATTGTATGGCGAGATCAAATCCTAATGGCGATGATCTTGACGTATCATTGACCGGCGTCTCCGACAATAAGCCCATAGTTGTCTGAGACTACAATGTCTGCACGGGGGCGTTGATAAGAAGGACCAGATGCTTTCTTCGTATCCCATGGCGCGAAAGCGGCCTCGCGTGTGGTACAAGAATGTTCGGCGTCTTTTAAATGTGAGCATTTCAAACGCGTACACACTGTACAAACATACACACAACACTACTCACAGGGAGTTTCGAAGGCAATTAGTACTGGACCTCATCAAATTCTATCATGGGACATCCACCATCGACGTGGGCGCACACAAATTATTTTCTGATGAGGTCAAGCGACATTTCCCTTCAGCACTCCCTTATTCCTAATTCACATTTCACATATACAACATGCGTGCATGAGCACTGATTGAGGAAACATCATTTACCTATTATGCAATAGTGGCTGACCTGACCTTGACCTTGAACTGTTCAATAAGGTCTGGAATTTTCATGAGACATTTGATTCTATTTGTATCTACAGACTTGTATCACTTCGGTCGTAAAGCAAATGCTAACTTTACTATGATTACCATTATAGATTATCTTATATATAAAATTCTCGTGTCACAATGTTAGTTACCATACTCCTCCGAAACGGCTGGACCGATTTTTATTAAATTTTATATGCATATCGGTCTGAGAATCGGACAACATCTATTTTTCATCCCCCTAAATGTTAAGGGTAGCCCACCTCTAAAATTTTTATTTTTATGTAAATTTTTATTATTTATGATACAGCATTAGAAAATACATACAACCCTGAATTTTCAACCCTCTACGATCAACCCCTATTTTGCCATGGCGATTTTTAAAGACCCTCCCCTAATATATTCCTTTTTATGGCAAGGCAACGTTTGTCGGGTCAGCTAGTATATTAGGTATATAAGTAGATACCAATGCAGATGCCACACACTACAGTTGTACTTATATAATAATAATAATAATAAAGCCCTTTAATTCCGAACTTGTTACATGCAATATAACACTTCTGTCATGAATCTTAATCCCTAATAGGTCTCGTAGTTCGGCGTGCCTCATGGCATAGGCCTCCTCCAGCTCTCTCCACTATACTCGATCCTCTGCAACTCTGGTCCAGTGTGGTCCCAGGGTACGGCAAATATCATCTGTCCATCTTGTTTTCGGACGCCCCCGTCTTCTATTGCCCCCTCTTGGATACCATAAGGTTACTTGTTTGCTCCATTTGTCCATTTTGCAACGTAGCATATGTCCTGTCCAACTCCACTTTAAAAGGTCCATATGGGTTGTTAAATCCGTTACTTTAGTCTTCCTTCTTATTTCAGAATTTCGGATTCTGTCACTTAGCCTGATTCCCAACATGCTTCTCTCTATTCCGCTTTAGTTGTACTTACATGTTATCAAATTATATTTAAGCTTAGGCAAAAAATATCCGGATTTGGTGCCAGGCACCGCGTGTTACGTACAAAAACCGGACATTAGTATGCAATTTGACGTATCATTGCCACGTTAGAGCAGACCCCGTCTGAATACCTTATTGGGAAAAACATCTATCATGGGCTCGTAATTAGAATTCACTGTATCCCTTATATATCGATATCAATAATATAAATTTTAAGTGTATGTGCACTTATGGTAAAATAATTCGATAATCTACAATCGATTTGTTCATTCTAAGACTGTAAGAAATTTCATTTTGAAGAAAAGGCCGCTATTTATACCTTAATTATTAATGTACCTACGCATTTATTTATTTTTTTTTATTGAATAGTGGGCAAACGAGCAGACGTATCACCTGATGGTAAGCGATTACCGCCGCCCATGGACACCCGCAACACCAAAGGCGTCACCAGTGCATTGCCGACCTTTGGGGGATGGGAAAGGGGATGAGGGGAGGGGTTGGGGTATGGGCCTCCGGTATCCTCACTCACTCGGTGAAACACAGCGCAAACGCTATTTCACACCGGATACCACGGCCTCACAGAAGTGAGGCCGTGGTATCACTCCGGTCGAGCCGACCCATTCATGCCGAAGCATAGCTCTCCCACGGTAATGGCATATGGTTGATGTAGTAAACTTATCTATACAAATAAATAAAATTGAAGTGTCTGTTTGTAATATTAAAATAACCGCTTTCTACTACATGCATATGGATTTATATACGGTACACATACCAAAATATAATTTTTTACCATTTTTGTCTGTCTATCTGTTTGTTCCGAATAATCTCTGGAACGGCTGGACCGATTTTAGCGGGACTTTCACTGACAGGTAGCTGATGATATAAGGAGTAACTTAGGCGACTTTTTTTGACAAGCTGGGCCCCGCGGCGGTACCCGCGGTACGACAATAACCGCGGATAACACCGCCGGTTTCAGCTAGTTCTAAATGATATTACTTACTTATTTATAGAAAACGAAAAATTGCATACCATTAAGAGTTATTTTAAACTTCAAAGGATTTCGTTTCATGATATTTTCATACAATAAATCAGATAATTATAACATTCATTTCATCACCTTGTAAGAATTATCAATTTTGTGTTGAAACAAAGATGTTTATAAAATTTATTATTTACATTTTCCTATTTTATAAAAGAAAACATTGTCAGTATAATGCCACTGTGTGAACAAATAACAATACCTTAAACACATAATCTCATTATGATGCTTCGCACCACCAAACAATAGGAAGGTTCGTATTGAAATTTTCATATATTTTCCTAATTACATGATTACACGAAATAAGACATTAAGGTAAGTACAGACTGTTTTATAAATAACTAGTTTTTGACTGCAGCTCCGCCCGCATGTATGTACGGTTATTGCGGTAAATAGTAGCCTATTTTTTTTTTTTTTTTTTTTTTTATGTCTTAGCTGCCAAAATGACTCTGCTCTGCCTGATGGAAAGCACGAGCAGAATCCAGGAGTGGTGGTCACCATCCTCAATGCTAATAGGGACATTGCAGCATGGCGACCCACACTATGGCGGCCTAGTGAGATGCTTCTTCAAGCTCCGCTTAAAGGACCCGGGTTCATAGTGGGAGGGAAACACGTACGCAGGTAGTGAGTTCCAGGTTTTGACCGCTCGGCACAGGAAGGAAGAACCGAAGCGGTGAGTACGAGAGCGTATGTCTACCACTCTGAAGCGGTGACATCCAAGACCGGCACGTGTTGTCCTGTAGAGGAAGGGGGAAGGGGGGACCAGTTGGAACAGCTCTTCAGAACACTCTCCATGATAAAGGCGATAGAGGACTGCCATAGAGGCGATATCTCTACGCAACTGCAGAGGCTCAAGGGACTTGGTGGTCTGGGGACTGCCGACAATGCGGATGGCTCGCCGCTGCAACCGGCTATGTGCTATTCAGATGTATAATATAACTTATTTTACTGTAAAAGTTCATCTAAATCCGTTAAGAGCCGTCCATTAATGATGATGATTCATTACGTCACGTGATGTTTTTTTAGCATTTTTTTAAGAAAAACTCATCATCGCCACCATGAGAAAGGGGTTCTCATGGTGGCGATGATGAGTTTTTCTAGCCAATTACTGCCACGGCGATATTATACGCAGGAGATATTATAGTGCACAAGTGTGTGCGCACGAACCGACACGACCAGGGAGAGATCAGGCGCAGGACCGACAACTTTACGTGCCCTTCGAAGCACGGAGGTAAAGAAGCACAGTTAAGGTGGGGACCTTACGAACTCCGAGCTGTTATTAAGTATTTCTATAGTCAGAAAAACTCAATAACACTTTTATCCCGACCCGGATTTCGAATCCGAGACCTTTTTATTGGCAGTCAAATACGTCAACTGCTAGACCAATGAGGCAGATGATACGTGGTGAGGTTTAAGACTACTTCCCCCCCCCCCACCTAAAATCACGTGTATTTTTATATACATATTACCTTTATATACAGTTGTAAAGTATAATTTAATTTTATTCTGAAACTATGAACCGCGATAAAAATGTCTAGACAGAAAGGTTGCAGGTTGTTTTTGACTGGCATGAAAATAATTTTAAAGAAATCGTTTAATCATGCGAGAAACAAATATTGTACTAGTACACAGTACCAACACTTTTTTTTAATTATTATATAGGGGGCAAACGGGCAGACATATCGCCTGATGGTAAGCGATTACCGCCGCCCATGGAATCGACGCACTTGTAACACCAGAGGCGTTACAAGTGCGTTGCCGGCCTTTTAGGAAGGAGTACGCTATGCGGAGAATCTCTCGGAAGAAATATAATGAATAAATACACGTGATATCTTCCTGTTTATCTACATCTACACCTCCCCCCTTGTGATATTTAGTGATTTTTGCTAAACCCCCTCCCCCTCTTTCAAGCCTCACGTGATTATTGGACAGTTCCTTAGTTAGGTATTGAGTGTAAGAGTAAAAAAAACATTCGCATTTATTTTAATATTAGTAGAATTCTAATTATTCATCGTGGGAGAGCCGCGCTTCGGCATGAATGGGCCGGCTCGACCGGAGTGATACCACGGCCTCACAGAAAACCGGTGTGAAATAGCGCTTGCGCTGTGTTTCACCGAGTGAGTGAGGATACCGGAGGCCCATACCCTAACCCCTCCCTCATTCCCTCTCCCCATCCCCCAAAGGTCGGCAACGCACTTGTGACGCCTCTGGTGTTGCGGGTGTCCATGGGCGGCGGTAATCGCTTGCCATCAGGCGATACGCCTGCTCGTTTTCCACCTATTACATAAAAAAAAACAAAAACTTTTGTTAGCGGCTTTCGAAACGTGGCACTTCCACGGTATTATAATTTAATGAAATTTAGTATGCGGGGGGTTCCGGAGGCGATAAGTCGATTTAGCTAGGATTCATTTTTAAGAAAATCCCAAAAAATCCGTCATCCAGGTCCCAAATATAAATACAGAAGAACCCATATATCTTCTTACATATTAGCTAAGTTTCATTACACACCTTACATCAAACATATACATTAAGTTAAAACAACTTTACGTAGTTACAATTTAAAACTTTAACCATTCAGAATTAATTAGCAGACTTTGAAAGTACACATCTGCGTTCTCATTAATCAATGATTCTCTTGTTACTTTTATCGCTTATACTTATCAACAAATAACATTAAAAATCGCTCAGGTATAGCTAGATATTTAACATGGGTGAGTTATTTTATTTATTTATTTTAAAACTTTATGCACACATGTACAACGGCGGGTTTAATGCCCAAGGCATTCTCCTACCAGCCAACCTTTGGGAGATGTGGAAATTATGAGAGGTAGGTGCATTATTTTATGATAAGTTACTCCACCTGACTGTACATCGCTGGCTTGTATCAGCGATGTTTAATTGGTAGATCCTCCTTAGCAACAAATCAAAATTTATATATTAACGCTTTTTGAGTCCCTCCAAAATGAGAAGGAGGTTATTTAGGGCTCAAGTAACCTCACTTGCTGGATCCGACACGACCGGTTAGAGATCAGGCGCAGGACCGACAGCTCTAGTTGCTCTCCGAGGCACGGGGATTAAGACCCCAAACTCCGGACTGTTGTATCCAATAACACTTTTGGTTCGACCCGGGAATCGAACTCAAGACCTCTTGATCGGCAGTCACATTCGATAACCACTAGATCAACGAGGTAACTAATGCTTATAACCGATGATAAGATGTCCATAAACGTTATTATTAGGGTCTCTGCACCTTTTCCCAAACTAATGCTTTAAACCGACCCCAACGGTTTAAAGTCTACTACGATACGGCTAAACTTATTGTTTTTGAAGATACCGAAGTTTTCGACAAAGTCTGATGTCGATTTTTTTAGTCAGACTACCCTCAACGACGATTTTATGGCAACCGGGATGGACCGACGGCTTAACATGCTCACTGAGGTACGAAAAAAGTAAATGTAATAAATAACTACATACAATTACACTCGAGACATGTAATGTTCCTTATTCTCGAGGCAACAGACTTAAATAAATACATATGCAAAAGCTACAAATGTTACCCCTCGTGCACTCAATTTGAGAGCTTTTCATGCGCGTCTGCCTCCACCACGCAAGTCACGATCTCACGATTTGCTCCGTCTAGACACCCTTGTTGACAGACACCATGAAAGTTAACTACCCTCGCTACCAGAAAACATTGTATGTTATATTTAAAAACGAGAATTACAGTTTTATTTTACACTAGCTGACCCACGCAACCTCGTTTGCGTCTTATATTGCCCATAGCGTGAAATTCTTTCCCCGTTTTTTAAACATTATTTATTGGTGCTCCGCTCCTATTGATCTTAGCAAATAGCCTATAGTCTTCCTCGATAAATGAACTATCCAACACTGAAAGATTTTTTTAAATCGGACCAGCGCTTCCTAAGATTAAATAAACAAACTCTTCAGCTTTATTATTAGTATAGATTATAGAACATTTATCTATAAAACAAAAAAATAATCAGTTAAATGTATGTTCCACAACTTCCGATCGACTGCACCCAAATTGTATAATATTTTTTTTATGTTTTGGCTATTGCAAGTTTGTATTAAAGAAATAAATAAAAAGAGCGATGGTGTAAGATGTTTAATCTACAACTGTACTACCCATTCGAAGCTGAGGTGGGTATAAATAATAAGAATAATCTTTTCAAAATTTAAAAACTAAATACTAAAAAAATGACGGTACGAAGTTTGCCAAGTCAGCTAGTAAGTAGAGATAAATAAAAATGCAGAGATGTATGTACGCGCATAACTACCGATAGATTGCGTCAAATTGGACATTTTTTTATTTGTTCGTTGTTGTTAAGAGTAGGTTTGTATAGAAAAAATCAAATATAACCGGAATAGTTATTTTTTTTGTACGCGACTATACCTACCTTACCTGTAGCTAAGACGGGCATAATTACTTTATCAAGTTTTTTTAGGAACTTACAAAATATAGAAAAAGATAAATGTGGCGGTACAAAGTTCGCGAGGTCAGCTATTTTATAATGAAATTAACTTAGTACGATTCACACACAGTCAGGTTTCAAGAATATGGGACAATCATTTCGTTGATTATTTTCATGCCACATGCATATATGTGTAATAGTGAGGAATCTTTATAAGCGCTTTATGATTGTCCGACAACCTTTTGAAGGTCGCGGGTAGCCGTTTGATAAGGAAAACACAGGATCGGTCTTTTGGCTCAGAAGATGATGAAGGAAAAAGCTATAAATATTAAAACACTTATAGACACGACTTAGCTTTTCCGTAATACAGCCTTGTGTAACTTTATTTCAAATCAAGTCAATCGTAACGGTGACCAACTTAAGTGTTGTAAATGGTCCGCACTGAAATCTTCACGCTAAGTCCTCAGTTTCTACTTTTCTAAATAACCGTCTGCAAGTTCAGTAGAAGTTATAGTCCAAAATAACGTACAATATGGTCATAAATCAACTGTAACAACGTGTTATATAACTGACCACAACTGCTGTATTTCCACACGAAACTACGACCGTCATATTTGACAACGAAATATCGCTTGGCGAGTTTCTAACCCAAAGTTTGCTACATGCAATTAATAATTATTTTTTGTGCTACTTTATATAAGTACCCTACTTCAATATGGACGCGTCTAAAAACTTTTTAGCCTAACAATTTGATAAACGACTTTGTCTGAAGTTCCTTTTTGGAATACTATTTTTTTCAATATTTTCACATTCCTTAAAAACTAGTGTGGAGGAACGAGTCCCTCCAACAAACGAGGTTATCATGCCTGGCGAGTCACTGCTCAACAGTCGATGTTGGGATGTTGTACTTATGATAATCGGCGCGAGAACTTCTATTGCGCGATTCAGGATTGATAGTTTCTTCCTGTTGTACATTGCTACGTAGTTCACTGTATCTGCGGTAGATGGCCCCGTAGTATTAACAACTGTTGCGCTGTATGTGGAAGTCGTCACACTAGAATAAAACAAGAGACTAACTTAAAAAAAACCCTGCAATTGAATAATAAAAAACTGGAATTTTATCAATGTCAATGGATATAAAGAATCATCAAATATACGTAACATCACATTGTTTCCTATTTTTTGTCCCATTGTTATTTCAACTTGTACTTGTCTCAAAAGATACAGCGAACTAATAAACACGCTGATGTTGAATTAGGTTTATTTTCTGTCACACCGCGAGGAGGCGACGTACGCGTGTGCCGTGCGTCGCCTAAATTGAGAGTTTTTACCATCAGACGGTGCCCGCTTCAGTGCGGGCAGGCGCTAGGAGGGGTCCGGTCGTGTTAATATCAGCAGTTCCAGGACCCCTCCCTTCTCTGGCGCAGAGTTGGCACACCGTGTGGTTTTAGTCGGTTCGATTCCGACACACCACCCCGCCGCAAACCCCGGTGAACAAAAAAAAAAGGTTTTTCTGTCACAAACTGAATAATAATAATAATATAAATGTTACTTTGTTAATTTGTAACGCTTGTAAGTAGTCAGAGTTGGAACTACTTAAATAATCATCATGAATTTCATCTAAAAATACTATTCCCGTAGCATAGAAACAGCTTTCACATCGGTCAAGCCAAATGTAAAAAATAGTTTGTCATAAAAACCTTTCTTATAGAATAAATTTTTGACCTCTTCACTAGCCCTTTTCATTCTCAGGTATTTATTTCGAATGTCGTTGGGTAATAATAATTGTTTTATCAAGTAAATATAAACAAGACAATTGAGATTAACGTTTCCTAACAAGTTAATAAAGTTTCAAAACCAACAGATTGTGAATAATCAAATTTCTTATTGCTTATATTAAACAGAAGGTCAAGATGAGCATTCCAGCAGTAGCAACATCGGGGGAGCCGTATATTAATTTAACGACTAATTCTCGTACATTCTAAGAGACTAATAAATTCAGATATAAAATAAAGCAATTAGGCTTTTGTCTTTACATTATGCCATTAATTTGGGAGATTGTAGCTTATTCACAACGACTCGCCAAGCTTTTCTCAAGCCAGAGCCCAGGTGAGTTTTAGAACCATTTTTATTAGGATCTAAAGTAACATATGATATTCCAAACTTTAATATTTGTCTGTGTATTAAATTTGATACAGACAGACCCGTTAAGGTTTTCTGTCATTACATTCATTCAGCAAAACTTACATCTTTGTTATAGAAGTCCGATATACAGTTTTATTGACTTTTGTACACTAAAGGCTAATGATTTATAGTAGGACTAGCTGACCCACGCAACCTCGTTTGCGTCTTCTATTGCCCGTAGCGTGAAAATTTTCCCCTTGTTTTTGAAACATTCTTCATTGGTGCTTCGCTACTATTCGTATTAGCGAGATGATATATAGCCTATGGCCTTCCTCAACAAATGGACTATCCAACACTGAAAGATTTTTTCAAATCGGACCAGTGGTTCCTGAGATTAGCGCGTTCTAACAAACAAATTCTTCATCTATCATGTATACTAATATTATAATATTAGTATAGACGACAGATGGATGTTTTGGACCCAACGAGAGCTTTTCCTGGAACGAAAGTGTCCAACAGCGATATCGGACCAGATCTGAAAGGACTATGCGTACAATAAAAAAAGTATTTTAATGTATGAAATAATAAAAGGTGAACTAGTGAATATAATAAATAGGTAATAAAACCGCATTAATCATTATTTAATTAGCTACATGTGGGCTTACCTACATTTTTATTTTAATCTTTTCCGTAATTTCCTTAATGTAACTTCATTTTACTAGTTATCTGGCTAGCGGTTGGACTGCATCCAATTTGTGGCTGAATACCTAGTGAGAAATCTCTGCTATTAATGTTCACACACTGGTAATATGACTATCATATCAAACTTTGTTAAATATACGCGAATTTACAATCTTAATAGGTATAGGGACAGTAACGGGAACAATCGGGGATCCCATACAGTAGGGGACCACCTACAAACTGTAGGTGACCCGAGGTACGTCGGGGTTCCAGGGTTTTCCTTACTAGAGTGCACCTGGCTCCCCGACTCCTAGTACCTGAGACGGCGTGCGGTTTTAGTCGATTCGGGTCCGACATGCCACCAGGAGGTGGTATCCGAGAGAATTTCCGTACAAAATAAAACTAGAAAAAAGTCTTAATAGCAAAAAGTAATTATATTTTTCACGTCTATCTTTCCATCCAATGGTTGCCTGTAAGAGATTGCCTTCGGGAGATAAGGCCGCCAATTGTACCTCTTAGCTTTAAGTTACCTTTGTTAACTATCTGGTGTACAATAAAGCGATTATTATTATTAATAATAATAATAATAGGTACGTTATTTACAGGCTGACAAAGAGGAAGTGTTGTTGTTGACGCACTATCATGTGTTCTAGTACTGATGACTTGTTTGATTTCTGTTGCATACTCGTCATTTTGAAAAACCTGGCTTTACGAGTTTCTCCTGTTTCTTTTCAGATTCTTATCTGGTACTGGAGTATCCCTTATCATAGCTGACCTGCCTTATTGGCTCCTTTTATCCAGGGATAACGTCTTTAATGTAATCTTAAAAACGGTTACATTTCAAAGGAGGATTCGCAATAAATAGTAAATACAAAAACCAGATAAAACTCTTTGCAATGTACAATTATGATAATTTACAAAAGAATTAAAAGAAGAATAATAAAAAAATGATTATGACGTAGATATATAACTGAATAAGTTTTTGTTATAGAGGTCTACCAATTGAAAATATATTCGTCTTTATTAACGACTAGCTGACCCACGCAACCTCGTTTGTGTTTTATATTGCCCGTGACATAAAAAAAAACCCCCGTTTTGGAAACATTCTTCATTGGTGCTCCGCTCCGTTTTGATACTCTATTTTTTTTTTTTTTTTTTAAATTATTTATTCAAGAAATTCTAAAATAATTAAATATAAACAAATTCCTCGCCACGCTATACAGCTTGTAGGCGAGATTGATTTAGGTACTCTAGTTTCATATACCTGTTCAATGAAAGTGTTTCATACGACTATGAAAGTCCAAAAAGGTGTTAATATGTTTAGTTCAATTGCATTAACGAACGAAACGACTGCAAGAATACGTTGTTATGAAGCTGAATACGTTGTTACCAGTTGTAACATTCCTCTTTATTGTGTATTACCATCGAGCTTACAGTAAATACCTCCTAGCTGACCCACGCAACCTCGATTGCGTCTTATATTGCCCGTAGCGTGAAAATTTGCCCCCGTTTTTTAATCATTCTTCATTGGTGCTCCGCTCTTATTAGTAGTAGCGTAATGATATAAAGCCTATAGACTTTCTCGATAAATGGACTATCCAACACTGAAAGATTTTTTCAAATCAAACAAGCGGTTCCTGAGATTAACGCGTTCAAACAAACAAACAAACTCTTCAGCTTTATTATTACCAATATAGAAATAGTATAATAGTACGCTCCTATCCAAATTTAGGAAAATTTCGTCCCAAGATTATAATTTTCTAGGAAAATAGACTTCAATCCAAACTTGGCAATCTGTATGAAAACTTTTAATTCAAATCACCAAAGTTAGTTGACTTTAAATTGTTTCGACAATGAAATGATAAAATAATTTCGACGAGTAATAAAGGAAAGTTGAGTGATTTATTCATTCGAAGAGTTTCGGCAGACACAGCAATGTGAGTCATCAACACCTTACGAGAATGCTCATTAGTACACTATTTTATTCTTGATTGTACAAGCTATGCAATATTTGCCATTATTGGGTACTACCTGCCTGTTTATATTTATAAGACACTAGCTGACCCACGCAACCTCGTTTGCGTCTTATATTTCCCGTATCATGAAAATTTTCCCCCGTTTTTGAAACATTCTTCATTATTGCTCCACTCCTATTAGTAGTAGTGGAATGATATATAGCCTATAGCCTTCCTCGATAAGTGGACTATCCAAAACTGAAAGAATTTTTCAAATCGGACCAGCAGTTCCTGAGATTAGCGCGCTCAAACAAACAAACTCTACAGCTTTATTATTAGTATAGATTACGTTATTATTTTATTTACTAATTATGTTTATCATTCTCTATTATTCTCCCCTACTTTCCATCTAAATTTAGTTTAATATAATATTATAGAACTTCTTCTTTTAGTCGGATTACCATACCTACTTACATATCTATGGAAGACCTAGACAAACCAATCACATAAAACTAGAAATTGAAATTAATCCTGTAGCGATTTTTACCTGCAGTGTGTAAGCTTACATTTAAAAAACATTATTCTTTAGTAGTTTCCTTTCAGACTTTAGGTTCTACTCGATTTGAAAACTAGATTAAAGCTATTGTTTGTGTTGAACAAAGGACTTCCTAAGTTATTGCGAACAAATTATGGCACAATAAGGTTCTAAATTGAAATGTACATATTTAATACGGTCTGGTGCTTGTATTTCACAAAATGCAAGATCATTGAGAGACTTTAGTCTAAAACTTACAATAAGAGATTACATACAAAGACAAAAAGAACAGAAGAAAAAGATATCCGCTTGGTGCGCGATCAAAGAGCTACATTTAAATCTTTTCCAAAAGAGTAACTTATAGAAGTTCTTGCTATACACTGAACTACGAAGTAACGCACCACACGGAGTAACTACAAATCCTGAATCGCGCAATAAATAGTTCTCGCGCCGATTATCATATATACAACATCCCAACATCAACTGTAGGGCAGTGGCCCGCCAGGCATGATCACCTCGCCTGGTCGGAGGATCCTCCCTTTGTGTTGTAGGGACACGATACCCGTTCCTCTACAGGTCCATGATTTTAATGGTGCGCCAATTGTATATTATTGTCTATACAGGAACCGATGAGTTTCATTGCACTGCATTATTTATCAAGCAGATGTACAGTAGATCTGTTTCCTTTTTGGATATGATTATTCATTGTGGTCTCTGTAAGCAGATTTTTTTTATGGATTAGGGGCAAATGAGCAGGCGTATCGCCCGATGGTAAGCGATTGCCGCCGCCCATGGACACCCGCAACACCAGAGGCGTCACAAATGCGTTGCCGGCCTTACCATCAGGTGATACGTCTGCTCGTTTGCCAACTATTCAATAAAAAAAAAATATGTATCTATTTTTTTCTACATTCTTTATTGTCTTGACAATATACTTAAAACCTTCTTTACCTGGCCCTTTCCCCTTTTTTTTTGGGGTCGGCCCTCCGTATCATGCGTCTCCAGGCAGCTCGGTCCTGGGTCGTCCCTTTGTTGACTTGGGCTTCTTTGAGGTTCTTATTTACTACGGACATCCATGGGATTCGGGATCTTTCTCGTCCTCGTAGTTGACAATATACTTAAAATATTTATTTTTTATTTAGTGTTTATTTAAAGCCAGAAAATATTAAATAAAAAGTGAAAACTAAGGGAGGGAAATTCATACTTACTAAATGCGTCACTCACTCCTATGGAGTGGATCACCATGCTGCATTGTTGCATAATCTGCATTCGCAATGAATATGATGATGGTGACCAGCACTCTTGGATTCTACCTACGCTTTCCTTCAGGCAGTGTAGAGTCATTTTGACAGGGCCATATGTAAATATAGATATTTAAATATACAAGAGGGTATAAGTATTTTCTAAGTTGAAAATTGGTTTTATGTAATTAGTGCTTTTGCTCAAAAGCCTTATTTGCTCTCATAATGCCTTATTTTATTACTAACAAAGAACCCTAGGTGTAGCGTAACCTTATAAATGTTAAGCGTAATTTATTATCAAATAAATTATGCTTTAAATAACGTGTTAACAACATGTTTATTTTATTAAAAACTTTGAAAATTACCGTGTTGAGTATATACATCGAGTACACAAATTAGTTTTAGCAATTGAAACTTGTTAGTATAAAAGTCATATAAAAATGTACCTAACTTATGTATTTAGATTTCATAATTGCTAAAAAGATATATTTTACCAGTAATAACTGGTGGTTACGTAATTCGACCATAATTTGTTATTTTTTAGCTTTCTGCACTCTTCCTCCACACATGTTACAAAAATAGTTAGTGTAATGAAAAATAATTAGAATTTAAAAAGTTTTAAATAGCCCCCTCCAATCCCAATGCACTAATGCATTCGGGTAAACCAGCTTTCAAATAATTTAAAAGACGTGTCTTGGGGAAGTTCGAAAAATAACCGATTTATTCTTCAACCGCCTCGTCTGCAAAATTTTTACCCACGATACATTTTTTTATCGTGGGATATAAAAAAATCGCTTGGCGCTAAATCTGAAGAATGGGGTAACATTTGTACCCCCGAAGTTGTAAAATACTCCATAGTTCTAGCATCTGTGTGAGCGGGCACGTTATCTTGGTGAAAAAAATGCCACGAACGCCGCTCCTTGGGCGCTTACTATCCAATTCCCCGAAAGCTTCAGGTGGACAAACTTCACTACACCATTCATTAGCAACTGTTCTACTGTCTTCTAGCAGAGTTACTGCTACTGGTCCACTGCGTCGAAAAAAACAGCTATCATTTTCTATTAACGCTTCGACCGCGAACAACTTAAGTGGGCAAATCGTCCTCTTCAAACACCCATTGCATGAATTACTGCTTCGTGAAATATCGTAGCTATATATCCATGATTCGTCAGTTATAAGAATGTAGGATACGTTTTGCTAAGTTTCTCCTTCGAACGTTTCTAATATAAATTTTGCACCAATCAACGCGACGGCATTTTTGCTCATCGGTGAGAGAATGAGATAGTCATCGCAAAGCAAGCTACCTAACTGTGTGATCCAATATTTAATTCAGCCTGTATCTCTCGATGTGTAATATGACTATTCTCTCGCAATTGCCCCTCTACCCTGATGACATTTTTATGAGTTACTGCACTTGGTCGTCGGTCGGGTCTGGGGTCATCGTTTAAGTTCTCTCGACCCCGTTTAAATTCACGAATCCAATAAGTAATTGTTGCTAACGCAGGAGCCGGATTCCTTGAAGTTTAACCCTCGTTTATAGTCATAGAAAATCATAGCACGAATAGCTTCCCGTGGCATGTCTATTGTTGCAATCAAAAGAAGAGTTCCAGATATTATTTAAAGACATTAAAAAAACACAGAGGTGGCCAGTGGTTTTCACAAAGGAGGTTTGTGTGGAAATTAACTGTCAATCCAAAATAGTTTCATGAAAGAAGAGATTATATTTATTCTGTGGCTATCAATTTTCATATCAACCTAGGCAATTTTTAACTGTGCCAAATGTCATAGGTACTTCGGCTATAACTTCCATAAAAAGAATTTCAAAGGTTTTGCTTTACATCTATATCTATACTAATATTATAAAGAGGAAAGGTTTGTATGTAAGTATGTTTGTAACGAATTGGCTCAAAAAGTACTGGACGAATTTTAAAAATTCTTTCACCATTTGAATGCTACATTATCACTGATTAATATAGGCTATTTTAATTGTAAGAAAAATAAATAAACAATATGTAAACTAATAACATGACTTTATTCGGGATTTGTAGTCATACATCGCAAATAAAAACAAAGGACAGTGATGATGTGAATGATCACTAATATAGGGTGTTTTTTTAAGCTAGATAGAACTTTAAATTGTAAAAAGTAACACAAAAAATTAAATTTTGATCAAACTTTTTTTTTTATTTGTTTCAGTATACTCTGACAAATCATCATGAATAGACTCACGCTTGAACAACGCTACGAAATTATCCAAATTTACTTTGAAAATCAGCTCATTTTTGAAGAAATAAGGTCCGATGATGCCACCAGCGTGAAAACCGCACCATACGGTGCATTTTTCTGGATGTAATGGAGTCTGTAGGGTCTGTTGTGGATTGGTCTCACTCCATATGCGGCAATTTTGCTTATTAACAAACCCGTTAAGCCAAAAATGCGCCTCATCGCTGAACACAATTTTGCGATAAAACAGTCGTCTATAAGTTGCGCGAATCGACGACTGATTTTCAAAGTAAATTTGGATAATTTCGTAGCGTTGTTCAAGCGTGAGTCTATTCATGATGATTTGTCAGAGTATACTGAAACAAATAAAAAAAAAAGTTTCATCAAAATTTAATTTTTTGTGTTACTTTTTACAATTTAAAGTTCTATCTAGCTTAAAAAAACACCCGTTACAACTGTAAACTTAAACCAACGGAAATAATTATCGCAGATTACCACGAGGATTAGGATTTATCGACTTATCTATAACATTATTAACCAATATTTCATTGTATTATCTTATTTACCACTCGACTGAAGGAAATCCTATTCATGAAACCAAGAAAGTATGAGCACAAAAGACAAGTTCTAGGTACTGACCTATATTATACATAACTTTTTTGTGTAGGAAAACTTAGGAATGATGGAAATAAGCATTTGAACTTAAGGGTTTCTAAGGAGATTCAAAGTTATGAGGTAGTTGTACATGTGTGTGCGTGTACATTGAGGAGCCACTCCATATTTTAAAACTGGCTTATTTTACAGTATCTTAATGATGATGATGATGCACGGCGGCCAGTCTCAACGGAGGCCAGCCAACTACGCAGGAGATATTATAGTGCACAAGTGTGTGCGCAAACACATGTGCACTCTCTGTTCTCCCTCTTTCATAATACGATCCAACTTTGCAATAATATAGCTTATACATCAGAATAACACATAGGCTACAATTTATAAAGATACTAGCTTCAACTTCGCGGCGCTGCCCTTGGTTATCGTCGTACCGCGGGTAGCACCGCGGGGTTCAGCTAATTTCACTTTAAATTTCTTCTTAAATTTGTACCTACTTCTTAAATCTACCAAAGTTCCACTACCAAACTACACTTCCATACTAATACTATAAATTCGAAAGTAACTCGGTATGTCTGTTTCTTACGCTTTTAAGGCCAAACTGCTGCACCGTATTCAATAAAATTTTGCATGAAGATACCATGATTCCTGAGGAAGGACATAGGCTACCCTTCACTGCGATAACCAAGATATATACGGACAGAAGCTAGTATACTATACAGAGACATATCTAAACTACATATTATTAATAATTTATACTTACTAGTGACCCTCAACCCTCATTGTATCCACGTCTCGTGTTCCGTGACACTTTTGTTTGACAACAAACACCGCAATGTGCTTTGAAAATAAACGATGTATGACTTTTGAAAATCTTTTGACCACGTTCATGTGTTCAGTTCATCGAAGTATGAAGTTTTTTTAACGTCTTAATGTTAAATGTAGATGCTGCTAGAAGCCAAACTTTGGTATAAAAAAATCTAGACTAAGAAAGAAACCGATCCCAAGAACTTACAGGAGTTTACTGAAGGAACTGAAGGATATTTTGGAGGGACCAATATAAAGGAGGATACAGATACCTGACATGACTATTTCTACAACTTCCTTTGCGATATGACTGTGTCGAATAATTATTATAATTTTTTTCTACGAATATTTGAAGTATATATGTTTTTTGCAATAATTAATGATGAGATTAGTGAAAATAAACAAATATTCATACGGATTTTTTTAACATACTGGTAAGTAAGTTCATATGTTTATTTTCATTTGAAAGTAACCACTGTTTCAGGCATTAACGACGCTGAATCTAATAGATAAAATTCTGGTGTCGCGGTGTTTGTTACCAGACTCTCCAATATTTTGTGCATGTCGGGTAGGTCTGAGAATCGGCCAAAATCTATTTACATCCTAAATGATAGGGGTGACCCGGTTAAATATTTTATTTTTATGGCAAATCAACGTTTGCCGGATCAAATAGTATTTTATAAAAGGAGAAAAAAATCTGGAAAACAAAGTTATTTGATTTAATAATAATAAAAATACTTATTTCGTATAATTTAACACACAACGCCGTCTAGTCCCAAGCTAAGCAGAGCTTGTGTTATGGGTACTAAACAACTGATATAAATACATATTTACTATTTTTGTAAATATTTACATATTATACATAGATAACACCCAAACTTCGAAACAAATATTTGCAGATCATACAATCATTTGGTCCGACCCGGGAATCGAACCCGAGACCTCAAGCACAGCAGTCGCTTACGCTACCACTTGCACCACCGAGGCAGTCATGCAGTATAGGAGGTCAATTATTAATCACAGAGGATTACCGACATACACGCGAGATCGTTTCTATCCATCCTTTCATTAAGATTATACAAGACTGTCTGCTGAAAATATTTAAATTAAACTCTCCCTAAGTAAAACTCGTAACGCTCTTCGCTACGAATCTTTTAAAAAATAACCTTTATAGAGGTTCTCTCAATTTAATTAAAAATATTTCCTTCGCTGCCAGTTCATGATGTATGCATTCTCTTTTGTTTTAAAAGTGTTTTACTGACCTACCTCAGTAAAAAAGTTTTAGAAAAATGAAAGTAGTATTTAGTTTAAATTCATTTTCGTGATGTTAAACTTGCTTTTGCTAAATATACTGACATAACTTCGTTTATAGTAGACATAAAATCGAGAAACATTCGTAAATATATTAGAATAATAGTATTAGAAATTTAAAGAACTCATAACAGTAATCAATTTAATTAAATATAATTCAAATAATAATAAAAGGGTATTAGATACACGTAAATGATTAAATAAAAATAAATAAAAAAAGAAAAACAAAAAAGTTATCTATTTACATAAATTATTTTATTTTAAAAGTTCTCATAGTCTCATCTAGTAATGACTATACACACTGCGCTTGGTGCAATACCTACGGTTATCAGTATTGTGGCGATTGGTTGATGCAGTTATCATGCACATCTACCGTCATTTGATGATTTTGTTATCATAAGTTTTGTATATGTGTTTGTGATTGCCTTTATTTTAGTGCTAAGTACGCTCTTTCAAGTGACATTGTAAACTACTAGTAATTTTTAAGTTCTCATATAAGCGAATAATGTATTCTTTTGAGAAATAAACGTTCTTAAACCGTAAATTGCGAACACATTTTTAGAAAAAAAAGTCGTTTTGCAGGCAATGCAATAGACATCTTTTAATTTTTTAGACTGCTTAAGATTGTAAATTTATTTCTATATGTTAGCTTAGAATTTATGAATCAATTTGTAAAAAAAAATAGTTTTGGAAGGATTGCGCGCTTGGCATATTCTAAATTATAACTCAACGGATACCTAATTCAACAAAACATCTGAGCAACATCCAAATGTTTTTAAAAGACCTTTCCAATGACGCCACATACTTTGTTTAGGAGAGGTACCACAAAAAACAAGTTTTCAATAATATTAGTTTAACACTGTTGATGTGGTCAATACACATATGTAAAATTTCATCTTTCTAGCACTAACTGTTTGGAAGATAAGCCGGTCAGATGGACTTGACGAAACTGTAAGGGTTCCGAGACGTGAATTAGAGAACCCTAAAAGCATTCTTTACTACTCTCAAAAATGTATTTTGAAGTAAATTACCTAGGTTAATATTTTGTTATAAAACTCAACAGAGTTTTAAATTATAAAACAAACAATTGTTTTTTCTGAACTAAACATAATTGACCGGTCAATCTATATCTATACCAATCAGAGATGTGACGTATCTTAGATAAAAGTATCTGAAATACAGATACAAGATACAAAATACGTATTTGCATCTTGTATTTCAAATACTTTTTTATTTTTTTATTTTGTATCTTACATTTAGATATATTTTCCTGTTATCTTAGTATTTTGAAGATACTTTGTTCCCTAAGATACTTTTACTAAAATAAACTTCGCATTTTTTGTTTCCGAACGAAACGGAACGCAGCGCGTTATTTTAAAATTTTGTCGACATTGTCGGGGTCCAAAATGACAGATGGCGACACTATCGTCCTACAATTGCCATCGTCTAAGATGCCCCATCACCCAACCGCGCGGGCCAAAACCTTAAAAAAAAAGATGTCATACATCACTACTGTCACCTGTCGGTCCTGTCACTCATTCCGTAATTTCTTCGTGTGCTCGTGTTGTGTTGTATGGTGTTTTAATATTAAATAACAATTCGCCTTTGTGAGATTCGGAATCGGGAACATGGAAACGTAAGTCTTTATTTTTTTTCGTTAAGTTCCTTATTACATGTTCGTCAGAAATGTGTATGTAACAATACCTATGCGTTGCGAACAGAACGGGAAAAGTAGGTTAGAATATCATCAGACAAATATCATTGATCTTTTAACACATTTATTTTTAATTTAGTGATCACAGATATGTGTCAGCGTCAGTAAGTGGATTAATATTAAAATTATAAGTTTGGGTCGAATCAGAAAGTTCATTCTGTGAGGTTAGGTGTTATTCTGGCTACTTGGCCCGTTATTTCGTAATTGCCACGGTAAAGTTTTAAATTAATACCTATGTACTTTTCTTAACAAAGTTTGTTTTTTCAGGGATAAAGAGAATAACTTGAGTATACCACTCATATTAAAATACTGCTTTAACGATATTAAGCAAGTGGATGGAAGTGACGTGAATGTATCTGCAGTATGCAATGTATGTTCGAAAACGATAAAGGGTAGTGTTACTTCTACTACAAATTTCCTGAAGCATTTAAAGGTAGGTTTTGTAAACAGATGAATTTGTTTAAGAAATAATTTATATTCACTTTATGCTACATTTTTCTTTACTAGGTTTTGTTCTGAAATATATTACATTTCTTGTAATTTTCCATTTTTACATGTACTAATATACTTTTTATGTATTACAGATTAAGGGCCACTCAGATCTGTTGCAAAATGAAAATGTTAAAAATACAACTCTTAAAAAAAGAAAACTTACTGAGATTAGTAGCAGTTGTGCCAGTGGTTCAGAATCAACATTTAAAAAATTGAAGCAGTCTACTCTTACAGATGTTACAAGTGGTTCAAGATCTGTTAATTTGGACAAGTTGATTGTACAATTTATTGTGGACACCATGTCACCAGTATCAATTGTGGAGAACAAGTCTTTTAAAGCTTTGATTGAAGGTTCACAGCAACTGACTAAGCCTCCAAAGGTTATGTGCCGTATTACAGCTAAGAATAAAATTAATAATGAGTACAATGAATTTAATAAAAACCTTAAGCTGGAGTTGGACAATGTCGAATTTGTTTAATTTTTTTTTGAATTTTGAATTTGAATTTGAATTGAATTGAATTTGAATTGAATAAATAAACTTAAGTTCGATTAAATGTTGTTTCCTTACAAAAGTATTTTATCTTTAAAAAGTATTTTAAAGATAGGTATTTTGTATCATGTATTTCAAATACCTTTTTAGAAAACTACTTTTATCTGTATCTGAAATACTTTTCTGTAAAGTATCTTACATCTTGTATTTCAGATACTTTGTATAGGGTATCTTATACATCACTGATACCAATATATAAAGCTGAAGAGTTTGTTTGTTTGAACGCGCTAATCTCAAGAACCGCTGGTCCGATTTGAAAAATTATTTCACCATCGGATAGTCCATATATCGAGGAATGCTATAGGCTATATATCGTCACGCTAATACTAATAGGAGCGGAGCACTAATGAAGAATGCTTCAAAAACGGGGGAAAATTCTCACGCTACGGGCAATAGAAGACGCAAGCGAGGTTGCGTGGGTCAGCTAGTATCGTTATAAAATTGTCCAGTATTTTATAAAGCCTTTAAATTCAAGTACTTAAAACTTTCAAATAACACCTATAAAAAGAAACAAGTCGAATATTTCACATTTTTATGTCAACCTGCAGACATGTTTATGGACAACATTAAGTCCGAGCACTTAGAAACTGAAGATGCTTGCTACTTAAGGTAAATCTAATTGCCTCTTAGTAGAGATTCTCTTACATAGTCACGGGGTCACGTATAGATCACAAACCATTGTACGTAACAGGCTGACTAGAATCTTTTTAAAAAATTGAAAAAAAGAGGTTCTCAATTCGCCGGATTTTTTTTGTTTTCGTTCAGTTCAGTTCGAATCAGTTCGATTTTGATGATTCGTTTTTTATTTGATAGCTAGTGCTTCCCATGTGGTCCTATTTTAATGTGGTCCAGTTTTTGAGGTCGGTTTTTGTGATTTTTTTTATTTTGAATTGAAAAATAAAAAAATTGCTTGTTTACGTTGTTGATATACACGAAAATTGAAAATCTCCTTTTTTAAGTTGTAATATTAATTCAATGTTTTAAAAGAGTCACTAATAGAGTATCTTGGCGGACTGCACAACTAGAGTCAGTAACTGAAAAGACCTACTTGAAACTTTTAATGGGACTAATCCTGCCCAGGCCCCCACCACTGTAACTGGTGTATAGGCACCAGGATCAACAGCAGTGATACACAAACACACCGAGTTATGACACTCAGGAAGTCCCTAGACAAAATAAACTGTCTTGGAACCCGCAACGAAATTAATCAGAAGAAAACTAGAGGAGTTGAAAATATTATAAGTCCACTTCCCACCTTGAAATTACTTGAAATATAAGCTATTTGATTTCAACTTTTGTGAATTCGTTTCTGTTGTCTTCAAGCCTAATACAGGAATGTGATTTTAGCAATTTCCGGTTAGACATACTTACGTCCGTACGCACTACGCAGCTAAGCTAAGTTTACCTCGCTGGAATACTGCGCCCCGCCCACTTCCCCGCTCACCTTCCCGTGATCGCCCCGTCGTATCGCTTCATCATCATCATCATCATCATCATCATCAGCCCGTTACAGTCCACTACTGGACATAGGCCTCTCCCAAGGAACACCACAGAAAATAGAAAATAGTATAAAATAATTTATTATAGAAAATTTACTAAGCCTACATTTTGTAACAAACATTCGCTTAAATTTTAAATTCGAATTTTTATAGCAATATTCTTTTTTGCATACCGTGCGTAGGCATAATTATGAAGTAATCCACGAGAGGTTCGTTGTACATTCGTCGGAGGTCTATGGTCACCAACTGAAACGATAATAAAAAGATATAGAATGAGGTATGATTATTAGTGAAACGTCATTGTCCTCTGTTTCGCTTCGTCATTGGACATTCAGTTGAAAGAATGCCAGTAATCAATACTTGATACCTTGACTTTTGCTAGAATGATGCCCACATAGTTTATACTGTCGATATAATTTTAAGCCAGTCGTTAAAGAACTCAATACGTTTTCTAATATATGATGGATCTTCACAGTGTATGTAGATACACTAGTAAAACCTATGTTACTCACTGAAACTTTCATTTAGCCGGATAATAATTGATGACTTCAATCGTTTTAGTTTCAAAGTAATTACATAAAACTTGAGAGGTGTCAAGGGACACCCGGATGGAACGAAGTTCGAAATAGAAAGACGAAACGAAAATATCTGTGTGTGTCGTCGTCGTGTCGTGACAACAAATTGTGTCGTGACAACAAATTGTGTCGTGTCAACAAATTGTGTCGTGACAATTTTTCCGTCTAGCCCCCTTACACAACGCGCCATAAGGAACTTCGTTCCAATAATAATTTTCTCATATCTCATACACGGCCGTCTGTTGCGAAAATAGGCAGAACCGGTTCTATGGTACCCAGCCTGTTGATTAACAACACATTTTATTGGTAAACGACATGCGACACTCAGACATACATCATTATAAAGTCCATTCGCTTAGATACGGTCACTTTGATCGCATCACCGTCACACGTGCGGCTTTTTGTCAAAAGCAAGCCACCACGAAATCAAAGAACCTGCCTGCGGTGTACACCCACAAGTAAGTATGATTTGTCAGTTCACGCTGCCGAAGCAGTATAATGAATAGTCGTGTTGTTGACTCTTCTAACGTGTAAACTGAAAATGTTTTAATAAAGGGTAGGAAGATGAGATGTTTTTATTTTTTATGTAATTTGTATTGACTACCTAGGGAAGCACCTAGCTTGTATAAATTAATATATTAGTATTTCACAACAACAACCATAATTGCGTGCGGGATACCGACACTATTTAAACGAATGGACTGTACATAAGTAATGGTCCAGTATAGGAATCAAACCTGAAAGTGTGTGTGTGTGTGTATATTTGTTGTCTAGAACCCATAATAAATGCTCTGCTCAGTTTCCTTCTAGATGGGGTATTGTGTCAGATTTAAAAAAATATTGTATTATAAATAATACTGTTCTCTTTCATATATTATACAGTATGCTAGCAGTATGGCAAAATACTTGGATTCTGCTTAAGCTTTCCATCACTAGGAGTAGTCATTTTGGCAGAGCCTTTTACAAAAAAATAATAAACAGCATCTGCAGGCAGATATACACAAAAGCTTTTAAGTAATTATTTGTAACAATGCAAAACAAAGAATAAATTACCTCTGTACACTTAGAAACAACGAAAGGGCGTATCGTTGGACATAAAGTACGGCTCTAAGGAAGGCTTTAAAAAAGTAATTAAGTAAGTTTATGTTGTCTAGTCGTTACTCAGGTATTTTGCAATAAAAATGTATAAAACGACTTGAGTTGCTTCCTACTTATTTCAGACCAGTATTTCGGCTACTTAACGTGTTAAATATAAAAATCTTTGTTCTATATTTTCAGCATTTATAACACACTGCTAGACAATGTATTTTTTAGTTACTAAGACCATGGAACTGTATTTCTTAATTCAGTCCACTAACCAATAATAATGCATTTTTTTTTAATTACAATATAGGTATTCCCATATGCAAAAGCCTAAGGTATCTACACTAAATTTCTTTTTCTTTTTATGAAGGGTATGCATTTAAAAAGACTATTTTCTTCCTAAATGATTGTTTTATTTCACTACCAAACCAACATTTTCATTAATAACCCACCTTAATATACTTAGTACTATAATAAAAAAAAATTACATAAAAATTATGAAAAATAGACCTAAAATACAGTTTACATTCGGTTTCATTTAGTTTTAAGCTTCATTTCAGTTACAAACTTTTACACCATCACATGAATAATCTAGGACCAAGTTTACTAAATTTCATCATTAATCTTGCACCTAATTCATAAAGTCATTAAGGTCTACTTTAATAGCCTGTGATATAAGTCAGTTTGTAACTAATTACCAAGACACGTGCTAATACTAGGTTAACCGATTTGCGGCTTGTTTTTGGTGACCCTTTGAGAGTTTTAATGTTTGAGTTTTTGTTATAATTAGTTATTGTAATTCTGACTGCTGGTACAGAGTATTATTATTATTATATATTCTTCCGTGGGAGAAGCATGAATAGGCCGGCTCGACCGGAGTGATACCACGGCCTCACAGAAAACTGGTTTGAAATGGCGCTTGCACTGTGTTTCACCGAGGAGTGAGGATACCAGAGGCTCATCCCCCTCCCCATCCCATGCCGGCAATGCACTTGTGATGCCTCTGGTGTTGCGGGTGTCCATGGGCAGCGGTGATTGCTTACCATCAAGCGATATGTCTGCTCATTTGCCCGCTAATTCCATAAAAAAAAATTGAATAACATTATTGAAAAAAATAGAGGTGTAATGTGTAGAAACATTTCGTGGGGATTGAACTACAAAACGCCCCCTCCCCCCTAGTTTCGCCCATGAACAAATTTGCTTCAGTGTGTTTTGTAGTTTTGTTAGTCAAATCAAAATATCAAATCACAGTTTTGCTTATAATATATGATTTTTACCAAAAAGAAAACGAAGCGTGTGTTACATTTATTATGTCATCTATGGGCTAGTCGGTAAACTATTTAAAATTCACTTAAAAGTTTAATGTCTTTAAGACAGATGTCGCTGACAACATGAAAAATCATTCGACGATAGTTACATGATTTTCTACAAGATGGCACTATTACAAAAAAAAATTAAATGTTTTTATCTTGTAACTCATTGAAAATAAAGCTTTCTAACCAAAGGTGTTTTCCTATCAGTTAGTTGAATTTAAAACACTTTTTGAGTTTGTTGATCTCTTTACTTTTATTTTCGTAGTCCCTTTTCATCAAGTGATGTTGAACACAAAAGTTCATCGTGTCAGAACATTCTTGGGGATTTTTTACATTTAAAGTGGAGCCTCAGATCAAATAAAAAGGTAGATAGGCTTTGTTCTTACTGAAGCCAAAAACTCAGCTACTTCCAAGTAAACACAAGCATTAACGCACACATATGCAACTAACTACGCTACGTTCAAAGTGCAGTAAGTTTACCAACAAAATGCCGTCTTGTGCAATTAAATGGTGTAAAACTAAACAAAAGTGAACAAACAGACTGAAAGAATAACATTTCACACATAAATACACACAAAAAACGTACTGGGAGAGTGTTGCCAGGAGTTCGTATTCCTCATAGCCAATCTAATCAAATAATGAAGTAGAGCGTGAGACAAGTAATATTTTATTTTTTAATCACTTACTTTTATAATGTAAAATATGTACAATCTAATTGTAAGATATAAGAAATAAACATATTAATTTTCGCATATTTCCTATTTTAATGCAATTTGCAGGGACATTTTTTTTAAAAAGTGGCAACAGTTCAATCTCTCACACATATTTAAAAAATGACTTCACTTTCATATTCTACGTGCGCTTTCTACCTTTTTTATTTGATCTGAGAGTGGAGCAAAGCTTAGGGTTGTATTGACATGAACATAAATTTTATATTCTACTAACTGACCCACGCAACCTCGTTTGCGTCTTCTATTGTCCGTAGCGTGAAAATTTACCCCCGTTTTTGAAACATTCTTTATTGGTGCTCCACTCCTATTAGTATTAGCGTGATTATATATAGCCTATAGCCTTCCTCGATAAATGGACTATCCAACACTGAAAGAATTTTTAAATTCGGACCAGCGGTTTCTGATATTAGCGCGTTTAAACAAACAAACTCTTCAGCTTTATATATTAAAATAGATATAATAAATAGATTACAAATCTATGTTCAATGTGACTATGTATATTTTTTTAAAGATAACTCGCACACTAGGCATATATTTTACTTTCAGACATAGCATGGACATTAAGAACACCCAGCCTCACATCAAGAATTTGTTGATAAGACAAAATTAAATAAATGATAGGCGGACTCGAGGAAAAAATTGTACATAGGATAACTGAAATGACCTGTCAACACCAAGAAGCGGCAGATATACTACAGGCAACCTCAGCTTCTTCTTCTTGTGTCACCGCAGAAAGTATTCAGGACAAGAATCCGTGCCATAAAAAATCGAATCAAATGTCTAGTAAAGATCAACGGGCCGTTATTTTACAAAATGACAACAGAAATGGGGCCACGAAACCATGTACGATTTTGGATATGACATTGTGCACAGATACCTCGAGAATGTCAGCACAGCAAGACGGTAACAATACAATAGTAGATTGGACATTAGTACAGAAAAATAAGAGGCTGAGTGGACGCTCCAAAATGGTAGGAACGGGGAAGAGCACTCAATTGGTGGCTATCCAGGCTACGGAAAGAAAGAGATATCTGCATGTATGGCGTTTACATCCTGACACAACAAAAGAAACAATGACTGAGCATGTAAAGAGTTTATGTGGCCCAGAAGTGGATATAAAAATAAACAAAATCAGTCACAAAGCGGAAAAGGAATATTCTTCATTTCAAATTGGAGTACCGGTGCACATATTTGATAGTCTGATGAAAGACGATGCATGGCCACTTAACGCAGAATTTAACGAGTGGATTTTTTTTCGTAAATCTAACAAAAGAGGTGGCCAGTAAAACCATAAACCTTTATTACCAAAACGTTCGAGGCCTTCGGACCAAATTAAACATTTTTAGAAATAACATAGTATCATCCAACGCAGACCTCTTCGCAATTACTGAATCAGGGTGCAATGAATCCATTCAAGATGCGGAAATTCTCCCACCGGGATACAAAATATTACGTTGTGATCGAGCGGACGGTCGCAAGCAGGGTGGAGTGTTTCTCGTGGCCACACACCGATTCGAAATGCGACAAGTGTTACTCAAGGACGCGTCGATAGACACCTGCATTTTTGAGATAGTTTGTGCGACGATACATTTAAATAACAGATTTTTGTTTTTGTGTTGTGTAGTTTATATTCCGCCCGGTAGTTCAGAAAACGAGTATATGATTTTATTTAGATTAATAGAAAAATTATGTGACAAGTACACAGAAGTGATAGTAATTGGAGATTTTAATTTATATTCGTGCCCAGATAATATTAGTAATTACTATGAATATTTTGTGACATTTTGCGAGTTCACACAAAATAATGCAATACCAAATTGTTTAGGTCGTACGTTAGATTTAGTCTTATGTAGGGGTATTAGGGGAGGAGTGTCGGTGGGAGCGGCAGACGAAGCACTTGTGCGCGAAGACACGCTCCATCCACCTCTGGCAGTGAGCTTTGGAAACACTTTTGTTTCTACCCTTGGGCCATCACCATCCTCTGATGCTGTCAACGGAAACAATAAGATTAAGAGGGAAATTAGACCTAAATGGAATTTTTATAAAGCAGACTACCACTTATTGTATTCCATGCTAGCATCCATAGACTGGAGCACAATGTATGAGTCGTATAATGTTGACTATATATTGAATATTTTTTATGATAAACTTAATACTAATTTAGACTTGTGTGTTCCGCGTAAAAAGCTTAGCTATAAAACTTCACAGTATGTTTACCCTGAATGGTACACTAAACAAATTATTAAAGACATTCAGATGAAAGCCAGTCTACATAAAATATTTAAAAAAACTAGAAGTGATTATTATAAATTTTCTCAGTGCAGGGCCCGTATTAAAAAGTCAATACAAGTTGCACACAACGAACACTTACATAAAATACAAGGTCAATTCGTAAAAGATCCAAAATCATTCTGGCAATATGTTAGGTCAAAGAGGAGTAGAACAGATAAACAGAACATTGTATACAATGGTCAATATCTTTCGGATGATGATTGTGCAACGCAGTTTGCAAATTTTTTTGAGTCCGTTTACAGTACTCAGCGACCTCAACTTGACGCACGGGCCGTAGCAGCAGAGGTGGGAGCGAACAGCGCAAGGGTGCATTTAGAGACTTTAAGTCTTCAAGATGTTAAGGATGCACTTCTAAGTCTCAAACCAAAATATTCCTCTGGCCCGGACGGTATACCGGCTTTTTTGTTTAGAGACTGTGGCAGAATATTAGCCGAACCATTACATCATATATTCAATGTCAGTCTAACACAAGCGACGTTCCCAGTTCAGTGGAAGATTACACGAGTGATCCCAGTACCAAAAGGTAAAGCAGGTCCAGATGTCAGCGGCTACAGGCCTGTGGCAGTGTTGTCAACACCAGCAAAGATATTCGAATCGGCTATCCAATATAGAATGCAAAGACAGGTAAGTGCACAATTGTCGGATGCGCAACACGGATTCCGGCCGGGACGTAGCACTGTCACAAATCTACTTAATTTTATGGTGAAGGTGGTGCCAGCAGTAGATGCAGGTTTACAGGTGGATGTTGCATATTTTGACTACAAAAAGGCATTTGACAGCGTCGATAACGAGATATTATTAAGAAAATTGGCAGAAGTTGGATGTACCACACACCTGTTACAGTTTTTCGTTAGCTACATGGAAGACCGACAGCAGTATGTGGACTATAATGGGTACGAATCTGAACCGTACTACACTAGGTCTGGCGTAAGCCAAGGTAGTAACCTGGGACCTCTCCAATTTATTATTATGGTAAACAAGTTACCGGAGGTCGTGAGGCATGGTTCATGTTTACTATATGCAGATGACCTTAAGTTGTTATTAGAAGTCAGGGATGAGTCAGACTGTGAACGTATGCAGGATGACATAAAACGAGTGGTAGACTGGAGCCATGAGAATAAACTATGTTTAAATGCGTCTAAATGCTCGGTGATGACTTTTTCTCGCGCACGAACATGCATAAAGTACGAGTACAAAATAGAAGACACGCCCATGCAACATGTTTCGCAGGTGAGGGATTTAGGGGTACATCTCACTCCGGATCTAAGGTTTCGAGAACATGTAGTAAATATATGTAAGAAAGCCTACAGAAACCTCGGGTTTTTGCTAAGACAGTCTCATGGTTTTACCAACATTACAACTCTAAAGGTATTGTATGACGCATTAGTTCGTAGCCACCTGGAACATAGTGCAGTCATTTGGGCTCCGCATGAAGCAAAATATTGTGACATGTTAGAACGGGTTCAGAATAAATTCACAAGACACTTATATTTAAAACTGTACGGGGTATACCCGTTCTACCCATTGATGTACCCAACTCTGTTTGTGCTAGGTATGGTCGGATATAACAAACTAAGAGTGCGACGTGAATACACCCTTGCTGTGTATGTAGTAAAACTCCTACGAGGTCTAGAACATAATCCTGGGGTACTGGGCCACCTGAACCTGTGCGTGCCTGATCGGTACGTGTGGAGGCGCCGACGCCCGCCTCTATTGGCTTTACCAGTAGCCAGAACTAACTTACTTGAGAAAGCACCCCTAACGCGAATCATCCATCTAATTAACGAAGTTCACAAAGATTTAGATATTTTTTCGTGTCAATTGAGTGTACTCGCAAAATGTCTTTTAAATTTAATTTGTTATGAAACCTAAAAGAGTTGCAATATTTTGTTTTATATTTTTAATATTAAGGCAGATTGTTACTTTTATTGAGTTTATATTTCGTTAATGTATGTGTTTTTTTTTGTGTATGTCTGTGTATGTAATAATATAAATGTAAATTAGCCTCTCTATCGCATTAGGGAAACCTGTAATGATAGTGAAGGTGATGTTATAATACATAAATAAATAAATAAATAAATAAATTATTATTATTTTACACAACCGTTTATTTCATTCTCAATAATAAAATATTTTGGTTATCAGAACCACTGAAAATATTGAAACAAATAAGTTTTTCTTAAACTACAACAATAATCAGTAGGACTGGGAACTAAAAGTATTTCTCTAGAGGTTCGCCTAATATCTGCTCCAGTTTTCTGATGGCGTCCTTTGTAGCTGTTTCTATTCTAGAGTCACCGTCTTCTAGAAGTTCGGCCAAGAAGGGTACACTTTCAGCAAGAAGAGGTAACCAACTGCTTCCTAGTTGTGTTGCCATGGCAACGAGACAGTCCAGAGCTAGCAACCTGTGAATAAGAAAAATAGTGTTTTACTACATCAAATGTATAAAATATGAAGGAAGATAGAAGATAGATTTATTTATAGAAGATGTCAACCATCAATTTTTGTACTAAAATGTATTATTTGTTAAATTTATACAAATAAAAATTACTGCATGTACGCGCATAACTTCGGAACGACTGCACCAAATTCGATAATTCTCAATTTTTGTATTTGTTATTGTCAAGACAAGGTTTGTATAGAAGAAAAATAAAGAAAAAAGATTGCACAAAAAAATTGGTGGTAGGTACTAAGTTTGCCGGATCAGATAGTATTTATAATAATAATAAAATAAGATCTATGACTCAGTAGAGCTAAGGTTTGTTTATTTATACTCATACAAATTTTAATACTGAGTGGGAATCGAACCCTGGACTTTATGCATTATTATATAACGTTTTGTATACTTTACTTTTACTTCTTGTAATAGATAGATGGTATGTGGTAAAATAACCGAATTCTTTAATTTGTAATTTATATTATTTTTTAAGATTATAAATTTTTAATTGTTTTTTTAAACTGGATGGTTGTGAAATATGATGTTAATAATGGTTGTTTTAAACAATAAACGGTACCTACTTTTGTCATGATTAATTGATAAATCCTAATAAAGAAATCAAACAAAAACCAACCTTATATCCGCATCATTGTGTCTCGTTTTTAACAGTATCTGGTAATTCAACAGTTTCCACAAGGAATCATCCGCCGTGGCCACTGCAAACTGAGATACACAAGGGATAATGTACTCTGCTGCCCTTGCTTTAAGGCTCTCAATACCACCTATAGTATTTTCTAGCTGATCAACTATTGGCTGCAGTAAGGTCTCGAATCTCTCTTTGTTGACAAAGCTTTGACTATCGTAGACAAAAACTGTGTGGAGAGTCTTGATGATATATCTGATGAGCATAAGACATTTCTCTTCTGATTCGAAGAAAAGGTCTTCGGTTTTGCTATTATTACAAGCATCGAGGAGATCTGATGCGTTTTTCATGAAATGACCAGCGAATAGTACGAAGAGCCCTTTCAATTTATCTGCAATTGCACAGCTCAACCTGAAAAATTAAATAGATTATTTGTTATTATTTTTTACTTTATAGAAATAAATGATTATCATTTAATTTTAGACATATTATAATATTATTAAAAAATATTGTATTCATATCAGTTGTCTAGTAACCAAAACATAAGCTCTGCTTAGCTTGGGACTAGATGGCGTTGTGTGTTAGATGACAAAAAAAAATAATGGAATAAAAAGCTTACCTGTAGAAAGTAATGGACTTCTCCTTGTACCCGCCGGCATTAGATCTTATTGCAAAGTCGTAAATCTTGAAATAGAATGGCCTGAAACTACTCTCAGACAGCTTCAAAATCAAACAAACTAATGCATTCACCACCTCATCTTCTGCTCGGTCAACGACCTCAGCATCCACATTCATCGATACAGAGTCACTACGTAGTTGTAACGCTGTCAAGAAGAACGTCGTCAAATCTTGCTGCAAAGCTGTGAAGTCTGCTGTAGTCACATTCGCAAAGCTGTCAGCCAAAACAGACATCACAGGACCAACAGCGGCAAATTCTTCTTTATCTAGTATCTGCTGATGAGTCGTACTAACAACAGGGATTAAAACTCTAGGCGGAATGGATCCTGCAATTTTCTTTTTGATATTTAACAACTTCGCAATTATAGCTGAAACTTTGCTACACTCTTGATCTTGACTTTGCCATTTTGCTAACAAAATCGAATACTCGTACAAAATTTTCTGCAAATACGGACTCAAAAATAGAGGTAGACTTTCAATAATCTTCGAAATTGCTGTAACTGTACTCAAAAGTACAAATTCTGGGGTCTCAGACTTCCGTTGCTTCTTAAGGACCTTAATCAGAGCTGGCATATACTGCCTAAGACTACCTAGAGCATGTGCTTTAAGGTTGCTGCATAATTCTGCCAGACATAACACAACTGAAGCCATAACATTACCAGGTATATTTGGATTGCAAGTGTAATTTGTCACTGTTTCAAGAACATTCTTGAAAGGTTCGGGATTTTCAGATGCAAGCATTTTAGTTAACAATTTCAGTGATAGTAAAGCAGTTTGTTGATTTAACTCTAGCTCCTGAGCGGCAATTTCGTTTAGGCTATCGTCTTTGTTTTCAATAGTCTTTACAATATCTAATAACGGAGGAAGTAGCGAAAATAGCAACTCCTTGTCAACATCTTGAAAAAATTCGGGACTGAACTGTATTTTGGAATTCAGAAGCTCCATTGACTTTCGTCTCACAGTCTGTAACGTATGCTTCATTAAACCCCTGACTACAGACAAGAACATAGGGGCCGACAATAAGTTATTAGTATGATGCAACAAGTCGTAACTATGGTGAAGCATCACACGCCAATACTTGGCTGCTTTTTCGTCTGTTACTTTAGATATTGTTTGAATAAACGTCAGTATATTAATTATAAAGGACTTGTAATGACCTTCTATAAGTTTTACATCTGTCGCCTGACTGTTGTGCTGAATAAATCTTGATGAAGCCAAACACGTATTCATAAATGTAACTATGACGTACTTATAATGGCGTAACTGTATTGGAGTGTGTCCGTTTACACTGAATATATCTCCAGGATCCACATCGGTATCCATAGCATTCTCATCTTTATGCAAGGGCAAAGACTTAATGTATGTAATAAGTTTTATAAAGTTTTCTAACGCAATTTCTGGTGGAAACTCTAGAAGTATGCTTTGTCCGAAATCTAATCTGTTAACAGGAGATTCTTGATCTGCCAAAGACCGAACTCTTTGCTGTGGTTTATCTTTTTTGTTTGTATTTTCATTAAAATGTGCGACATGAGTTTCTAGGAGTAAAGCCAAGAATACCCAAAGGAATTGACTTGGCCCCAGAGTCTCTATTAATTTTTTAAAGAGTGGTAAACGTCTATGCTCTGGCACATGCAAAACGACATCTGCAAAGATTCTCAAGACTGGCACAACTCGACCTTGTAAATGTTGTAGTTCTTTATCTGAATATTCAGCAATTTCTTTATCCAGTTTTACTAAAATAGGTACTAATGTCTCTATAATTTTTGTAATTATTTGGAAGCTGTAGGCATCATCGTGTCTTAGTACTGAGGATCCCATAAAAGTGAATATCTCCATGGTGTGGTGGAGAACTTGTTCAGGCAACATGAAAGCTGCATGAGACAGTAGAATTAAGGCGTGATGATGAGTCTGTGGATTTTGCGTTCCTCTGACGCATTGCACAACTAATTCGACATTAAAAATAGATTTTAGTGATTGTAACTGTTCTTTGTCATTTTCACTAACAAACTTCTTACAGAAGTACCAGAGTGATGACAGAATGAGCTGTTTTAAATATTCTACGTAAGATTGTTCTTCAAACCTCAAACATTTGTTCAGTACTTGGAAAAGAAGTGACACAAAGGAGTTGTCCAATTTCATTTTCTTTTTGCTTTGGACGTATTCAAGAACTGCTACGCCAAGCCTCCACTCGTCAGTTTCTATTAATTGGTGACTTAACATCGATACCGTGGTTTTTTTCTTTTTTTGGCTGTTGGCAGCTGGGTCAACAACATTTAACATATTTTGTAAAATATGTTTGAAATGGCTGAATTTTAAATGTATTTTCTTCATGACTTTTGAAGCCACGATGGATATTGTTGGGTTATTGCTTAGTGCACCTGCAGAAGTAATCAAACACACCAATCCATTCGATCTTTCTTCTGGCACTTTATTGAAGATATTTTCATCAATCTCTCTCATAATCAGTACTGCAGGACTGACAAATGTTTGATCTTCCTCCAAAATACATCCTCTAAATACTCCCATTCCGAGCTCTATAGATTTCCAAACATCATCTTTTGCTAAAGTCGAAACAGTGCATTCATTTATATTGCTGTAGACTGTTTTGAACATATTAGATTCGTAGATGTCGAACGTAAATTTAGAATTCAATTCATTTTCTCTAAAACTTTTCTCCAAGCTTTTAAGAGACTGTATAAAATGTGGAAATGTTGTAACATTGTTGACTTCACTTAAAATTTGGAGGAAGCTCGATTTAATGTGCGAAGGAGCTTCCGAGTGTAGTATGTTGGTGAGTTTCAAAAGACAGTTGCGACTAAAAACTTTCTTTTGACTTTTTTGTGTGAGTATTGTATTCAGAACTTGTTTAATTTGATTATGATCAAGTGTCAATTCTTCTTTATAGGCCATTAATTCTTCAAAAAGTTGTACATATATAAGACTTTTATCAGGTTCCTCTCTCAATAATTTATTCACAATATCAAGAGCAGATTCTCGAATAGCAGTGATCGGATTGTTCAAACAAAATAAGATTGTTAAAACTAATACATCAGATTCAAAGAGCCAATTTGCTTGTTGTTGAGCAGTAACAAAATTTGACAGTAATTTTAGACTTCTGAGCTGAAGTTCCGGTCCAATAACATCGTTAGGATCAGTTGCATAAAGAATATGCCCACAAGCAAAGTTAGCAATGAACTCAAATTTTTCGCGAGTATTTTTGAAAAATTTCTCCAACAATTTTTTAAGTAATTCCACGTAATTTTCGCCATAACTTGGGATTGCGCAACCTATTAAACATATCTCGTAAAGCCTCCTGATAAGAATAGTTTCGGCAGATTTACAAACGTTACACCAAGGTTTAGTGATATCTTTGATAGTCATATTGTCAATAACTTTGGAGAAAATGTATTCAATGATTTGGAATAGCATGTTGTTCTGCTGTGACAACTTAATAAATTCTGGCATAATTCGGCTAGAGAAAACCTGACCTTCAGAGCTGTGAATTATTGACCTGTTTTCTACAGATTCCAAAAGTAAATTTAATATGGCAGATGCTTCATCAACCGAGGCATTCTTGAGTGAACTAATTTTTAGTAACATATAGAAGCAAACATCTAAAGTGTTATTCTTGTCAAGCTGGAGTTCGTCTAGTATATCAGTAAAATTTATTTGTCTTTCAACAAACAATGCATTGAAAATTACATCACAAACATTTTCATGATCATCTTTGCTTGAGCCTTTCAGGCTTTTCGTTATATCAACCAGTCCTATCTTTTTACCCCAATCTGAATTTATTATTTTCCATGTAAGTTTTGTAGATTCTAGGCCATATGGAAATAGGAATGGCACCAATGCTAATACTGTTTCCTGGTTAACCGGTAAGATTTGGAAAGAACAAAACTTATGGATAGCCTGTTTCACAATATTTTTCCATTTCTTTGAACCCTTATTAATAATAGAAACGAAAACATTTGTAGCATCAACCTCATTGAAAATGTCTTTCAAATGATCTGTTGGAATATTCAAAGCCGCGCTGACTACTTCTGGGTTATCATCATTGAATCTGTTGATCACAGACTCCTTTACAAACTCAGCATTTTCCTTTGTTAAAGATTCAAATTCTTTAGCTATGTATTTGACAGCTTCTATTCTTAATTTTGCATTGACATGGTTTAAGTTCTCAAAGAGATATGTACCACCGACCTTGTGAGCAATAGATGGTTTAAATCCCAATAGTTTGGATAGCTGACTTTGTCTATGCTGTGAGTTTTTGCTGTTGGAACTCATTTCTTCTTTGATAACCTTGTCGAAGGCATCTGGGTACTGTCGCTCGAGAGTCTTCAAAAGCTGAGCATACCAGGTAGAACTTTTGCTTGAGAAATCCTCTTCTTCAATTATTTCTATATCACTCTCATCATCACCAGCAGTGGCAGCAGTGATATTTGGCCGAAATTTATCAAGGACACACCTAAAATAATAGTAAAATTATTATTAATTTATTACTACTGTGGTAAATGTGTGGTACATCATTTATAGGTTTGGTAATTATGGTAATATTTGTGTATGGATTTATATATGTATGTATGTAGTATATGTGGTATATATTATACATGTAGGTATTTATGTGTATTATAACTTAAATCTATTGAAGTACACCACCGACTACCCAAAGGATCATTTTATAATGTCAGTACCAAGGTTGTCTGGAAGAGATCGGTGTGAGCGATAAGACTGCCTATTGTAATACCTGATGTCGATGTCTGTATATGTATCTCTGTATAAATATTTAATGTAGTTGTGTGCAATAAAGTTTATAAATAAATAACTTAAGTTTTAATGAAAAGAGGTTTTAAACTTTAAAAACAGTGTGTATTTGTCTTGTTGTGAGGAACATATTACATTATATAGAACTAAAGGGTTGCAAAGATCGAAGTAAAGTAAAGTAACAAATAATTTAGTAACTTAAATATTTTAGTGTTTAATTCAGGCAGTGCCCTTTATATTAAGTGAAGACTGTTAGCTATACAAATAAATCAAATTGAAGTGTCTGGTTGAAATTTTAAATTGACAGTGTTTCACTTAATGTAGATGAAACTCTGTCTATACTTTCATATTTGCTTAGTAGAAATTTTGTTTCTAACTATAATAATAAATATTTATTGTAACAAAAATTGATTTCAGGACACTGTACAGCTCTGACTCCCAAAGTATAGCGCTACCTGTGTGTTGGGAGTCAGTTCCTATTTACAGGCAAAAACACACAGTAGTTACAATAATAGACTATGAAAATGTTTGTGTGTGAGTGTATGAGTATGATTTAATGTGTATTTGAGGATATGTGTTTAGATTTGTGTGTAGTGAGATGTGTGTGACATTATTCAAGTTTTCATTACTTTATTATTTGTAATTTTCTTTCAACATGATCTCTTTGTTTGATTGTTCCAGCTGGTCTCTGAAATTGATGTGCCTTTCAGTGCAGATTGCTAATGTTGTAAGACTTTACTTTAGACTAGTTACACCAGTTGGTATTACCCACAGATGTTTTTGCAGCAGAGCACTGCTAGTAAATTGACAATAACTTAGAATATCAATTTAACCTATAACTAAATTATCTCTGAACAGGATTTTATTAAATACACATTTAGGCAATGGCTTGTTAAGTCACAACACTATTTTTTTTTTAAATTAAAAAAGACAACTCCCGCATTAGGAATATACATTCTGTGTCGTGGGGGAATTTACAAACATACATGTAACGGACAAAAAGCACACCCACACTCAGGACAACACTTTGTGGATCACACAAAGTGATGTCCCACGTGGGATTCGAACCCACGGCACTTGGCGCAAAACTTTCAAAAACAGTAAGTAAATAATACTATTAGTAATTCACTTACTTGATAATCTCATTGGGCTTTTGTTTCTTCAAATCCACTTCTTTAATGAGTATTTCAGGCAACTCCCAATATCTAAAGAAATCCTCCGTCTGTGTTAGTGGTAACACGCTTGATAAGAATGCCAATACTAAGGCATGAACAACAACACCTTTGTCAACTAGTTTCTTCAAATGTCCACATAAACAATTCATTATGTCTACAGACATATCATTTAGAATATCTTCAGACATCTGTGTCACATGTTTCTGATTTGTATACAATATGGTAATTAATAAAACTACATCATAGGACAAATCAAATTCCGTAGTTAATAATTTATGAACTATTTCATTTAGAGTGTCAACTTTTAAACTTGTCTTTGTAAATAGATATCCAAATACAATGTAAGCAGTTGCTCTGAAGTCTGCAATAGGAGATTCAATAGCTTTGATCAAAGTCGGTAACAATGCATTGACGATTGCTTCTGTAACCTTTTTAGAGGTATCAATAACTCCAATAGCTGTCTGACAGAAGAATGCGAACACAGTATTCAACTGAGTTGCCCTCTCACCAAATTCGTTAACATATTTTAATGTAGTCTTCGCTATAAACTGTAATGTACCGATGTTTGACACACATTGGTTAAACAGCACTTGGTTTGCTAACGCAATGCCATTATTTTGAATAGGTTTTAGCCAATTCCATCTGTTGTTGTTTAACGAAATATCCATGAGTTGGACAAAACGGACAAATATCTTCGTACCATGGTACGGCATAATCAGGGCTATTATAGCATCTTGGTTGTACTGATGTATATGGAATCTGTTGACCAACCATTCTAACGCTTTATGTGAAGATTGCAAAAGGAGGTATGGCGAAAGTTGTAGTAGAAACTTCTCTATCGTTTGATCAAGGTTTTGATTCACTTCCTTTGACTGCACAGCCCTTTCAAAATCTTTTGACGATAAGCTATATAATGTGTCTTCAAAGACCCGAAAGCCTTCATACAGAGCGATTAGTTCTTTCAACCCGCTGAGACCGATTTCATAAAAGGTATCGCGATCTTTTAAAGCAGCTTCTTTCGGATCAAATAACAATGATATCGTTTTAGAATCATCCTTGTAAACAGTTGCTTGTGGTACTGATAACTTCTTTAGCTGTTCAGCTAATGATGTTGTCGGCATTTTGGTCAATATCTGAAATAAGATGGAAAGAAGTTATATTTAAGACGATATTATAATATATATTTTGATATTTATAATGCGCTAACCTAAAATAAATTTTAGCATGTTGTATACATAATATGAACACGCAGAATATCTATTCTTTTCACAGTATCACCATTCAATAATGAGTATGGTATGTAATTTTAATAAAATTATACACGTGTTATTATTTATGATTTGCATACTTAATAAAATGGTGCACTTAAAACAGTTTAACATTATGTAGAGAATGTGTAATAATATCTACCTTTACTTTTCACAGTATCACTATTTAACAATAAGTATGAACAGTTATATTAGCTTAGAAAAAAAGCACGTGTTTTTATTTACTGTTCTCGCACTTGCTTGATAAATTCACGTCACTTCGTTAACACTGACTGACTGTCACTGACGTCACTGAATGTGCTGTGATCCAACTGCGACCTCTACCCTCCATACACAGAACACTATGGAGGGTAGAGATAAGGAGTATCATCTGTGTACATGAAAAGTGTCCGTTGAAATGCATTAAATTAGGGTGGCGCCACATTAGCATCAGAGTAAACTTCTTAAAATCAATACACACACTTTTTCATAAAATTGAATGATATAAAATCAATAAACGTACTATTCACAGTTCAGAAAATAAAATATATTTACTACATTATTTTGTAATACGCAAGTAGTGACAATAATGTTAAATTTTTTACCTCGGCGTACTTCAATTCGTTCACAATTGCTACATTCATACCATAACCTGTGTCTACACCAGCGCCATTCTGGAAGGTTTTTGAACTGTTATTTACAGCTTATGCTGGACACTTTTTTCAATTTTCTTCCATATAAGATAACACTCCTTGTCTCTACCCTCCATACAGAACACTTATATTACAACTGCGAACTACTTATGGAGGGTAGAGGTAAGGAGTATCATCTGTGTACATGAAAAGTGTCCGTTGAAATGCATTAGGGTGGCGCCACATTAGCATCAGAGTAAACTTCTTAAAATCAATACACACACTTTTTCATAAAATTGAATGATAAAAAATCAATAAACGTACTATTCACAGTTCAGAAAATAAAATATTTTTACTACATTATTTTGTAATACGCAAGTAGTGACAATAATGTTAAATTTTTTAACTCGGCGTACTTCAATTCGTTCACAATTGCTACATTCATACCATACCCTGTGTCTACACCAGCGCCATTCTGGAAGGTTTTTGAACTGTTATTTACAGCTTATGCTGGACACTTTTTTCAATTTTCTACCATATGAGATAACACTCCTTATCTCTACCCTCCATAGAACTACTGCGTCTGACAGACTCACAGAGCATTTATTACAGACAGACTGACTCACAGAACCACAGCATATAACACTGTACTGACTACTGAAAACTGAATGACTATCTGAGTAAGTGTTCTTTCTTTCTATTTCTTAATATATGCCGAACTGTGTCGATGTCGATTGCGATGGAGATACGTGTGAAAAATAGAAAAAAAGGGGAAAGGGGAAAAATAAATAAAAGAGGTTTTTGTAACCAAATCCAAATTTTCCCAGAATTAGTAGTGAACTTTTTTGTGGATAAAACACTGAAACAAGCAAACAAGTACCAATATGTCCAGTATATATATATATATATATGTATTAATAATATTAAGAGATAAATGACAAACAAACACAAGTCCACATTTTAACATTCATAGGATTGCAGGTCAGAGTTTGATGTTATTGCAGCGGATAAGAGTTATTAAGGAGCTTGGGGATGAAAAGGTTAGCAGGGATACAAGGTTAATAGGGGTGTGAATTTTTAATTTGGTTAAATAGGAGTAAAGGTCTAAGGTTGGATCACCAACCAATTTTAAACCCCATCCAATAGTTATCCACATATTCATTAAAGGTGGAGACGGCAGAGGCGGATACCTTAAGAATTCCAGCATCCAAAAGGACATTTGGCTTAAAACAAAGTATGCTATAATCATAGCTGGGCATTAACTCGATAATCCGTTATTCGTTAATTATCGAAGTTAACATTTTGATTAACGGATTGATTTGTTTCATTGTAATGATGTGAATAAATAAAACAATCATTTTTTTTAAAAATCGATATATTTAATGATGATTATAAAAAATATGGTTTTTCTTTAAATTATTCAGTATCGGAATCAGCTGCTAAGCTGTTATCGGAATCAACGTCTTGATCGACGTCCGAATTATCTTCTCTATCATTTTCTGAAACATAAATGTGTTTTGTCAAAACATAAATATAAATAAAATACTTACAGATTAAAGATTTATTTATTTACCCATCCATAGCTTATTGGTAACAAGTTCGACGTTATTTGTTTGTAAGCATTACACCAAATCTGTGCTATGTAGGTACTTCTCTTCATATGTTGTTTTAACTCCCGGAAACAAGGGGGAAACGACGTTGCTTCCAATTTCATAGTTGTCTTATCGTATATCGTGACGAATTTACCTTAAATTTCGTTATATGGATTATTTCTTTTTGATTTTTTCTTTTTCAATTTTTTTCCCCTTTGGACCAACGAAAATGTACGGCATATGAAAAAATATTATCTATGCATAAAATACTTACAAAATAAATTAATTTTATGTTGTGTCAAATCACCCCCTGGACCATGGAAAGAGAGGGGATTGCAACCCTCGATTTTTTCTCCTTGTCGCATGATTTTTGAACGGCGTTGCGGAATAATGGATTAGAAGCAGTATTGAAATAGTATGAAACTGATGCCGTTGCAGTTGGACAGCTTACAAGTGACGGCATAGTGCTGAATCTTATTATTTTATGCTCTTCTATCGTTCTAGATAGGTCACCTGGTGGTTCACATGACCCATCATTTTTCTACACGGGCCAGTAGTCTATTACCAGAAATAAAATTTGCTTGCTACTAATTTCATGGTTTCATTAACCAGATATTAATTAAATGTGGTAGAACTACAAATTTTCATGACGTTTTAATTAATTTTGGGTGATTGAAACATAAAAAACCAAATCCTCATAACGAAACTATCGAGTACAAATTACTTCAAATCGAATCGGACTCCCCAGTGTAATATAAGTGTTCTGTGCTCCTCACTCTCCTCAGTATGAAATGCTTAGAACGTTTGACATAATAAATCAGATGATTGTTGTTTACTATTAGCCTCAAGGATTTTGCGCATTATTTACGTAAATATGTGCCATTGAAATTTATCATTAAAAACAATATGTATTGTGGTTATTATTTATGACGTAAATAAGCAGTATATCAGTATAACTCTAACTATACTTTGTTGTTAATCTTTTAGTGCTTAGGTTTCTGACTTCATGGTGTTAAGTTCTTTGTTCTCGAAAATGGCATTGAAGATCGCAATTTTGTATTTTATTATATGTATCACCTCGATTATGTGTTATAAGCCTGTAGTATTAATTCATGGAGTTATGACTGGCAGTGCAAGCATGGAAATAATTAAATTAAGAATTCAGGAGGTGAGTTTATATGCTTATTCAGAAATTATGTTTGAATTGCAAGTTCATTCACCCGAATCACCCGATGCCATTGACTGTGTTCTGATTTTATAACTTAAAGAGTGGTGAATATGAGCATTGAGTTACCAGCAAGTTCTCTATAAATATAGTTCTCATTTTTAAAAACCCAAGATTATTTGGGTTTTTAAAAATAACACTATGTTATCCCCAAATTGTTATTCTAAGTCAGGGTGTTCTTTGTGTCGGTTTCATGTGTGTTTGTTAAGTCCCCCCGACACAGGAATTATTCCTAGTGAGGGAAATGTTATTTGTCATACAACTGGTCAAGTTCTTACCCGATATGTGACTGCCTACGTACCTACAAGCATACTGTCGACCTTTTTGTTGAAAATTTTTGAAAAACTTTGAGCTCTGCACTACTTGAACGTAAGAGAGACGAAAAATTTCGAAAAACTTCGCTTATTTTGAATCTGTTTGTATTTCAGTCAGTTTGTATGTCTGTCTGAATATCAGTTTTTCCACGAAGTTACCGCAAGCAACAAACCATCGCAACCCTGAGGGTGAACTGAATTTGAAGGTTGAAACTAGCGTCAGTATATTTGAGGGTACTGACTTCTCAATAACGATTACCATAGATGTTCATGGCAACTGGGACCAACGACTTTAAATAAATAAAGATATTAATATTGTTATTACTTAATGTGCTCTTGGGAATCGAACCCGAGACTTCTTGACTGGCAGTTAGCTGCATACGCTAGCTACCAGATCAGCGAATTAGTCTAGATTAGTATGGATTGTTATTATCAGTATATTTACTGTCAATGGCCAATAATAAAAAGTTGATTATTTTAAAGACATTGTTTTAAAATGACCTAGAACTACTCTAGTGTGCAGATAACTGAAAACAAGGGTTATCTCTACAATGACATACATAAAGTACGACTTAAGTTAATTCTATTATATTGGAGTTTCTAGAGAAGCTGAAGCTTTCTAGACAATGACATTTTTAAACCGAGCAACTGGAGTCATTGTTCGAAAGTACCTGGAAAGGTCTACTTGAAATAAAAGCTTTTTGTTTATGATTAATTTTTCTGTATATTAATATAATTAGATTTCTTGACATCTAAGATATCTCTCTATTAGTAGTACCATATGATACAACTGTAATAGTGCAATAAATTAGTATAGGCGCTCATAGCCCAGTTGCACTCGATGATTTGAAACAAGTACCAAGGGTAAACAACGACAGTGCGGTCAGTACCTGGATGAGTGACCGCCAGTGGCATGTTACCGTGAGCTTGAACGTGATTCGGAGGTCACGTTAAGCAGTCAATCCCGGTTGTTATCATAGGATAACAGTCGTGTGGCTTCGTTGGAGACCTTTGGGCGGCTTTAAAACATCCAATGGCAAAGATTACGTAGATTATGTTGTCTTACCAGTCCCCAACCTGCACTAGGCAGTGTGGGACGTATGGCTTTAACCCTCGCCTGAGAGGAGACCCGAGCACAGCAGTGGGACATTATGGGTTCCTGATGATGAAATTATTTAGTATACAAAGTATTGTTGATTGGTAAAGAATGCTGTCAGCATTAAGTCCTCCAATGCATCAAAAGTGCATGAAATGTTGAATAAATATATATTGTAGTCTTCATACAAATTTTCGTAAACAAAAAATTACTTAAAGTGAAAAAAATTATATAGTTTTTTCAACTTTTTTCTAAGTATTTTTATTAATAGTCTTTCAAAACTACAATTCTTTGTCTATTGTATATGTCTATTTATTTGTTAATGTTTTAAATTTTTTTATATTACAGAATCATCCGGGCACAATAGTGTATAATGTCAACAGATTTGAAAGTTGGTCCAGCTTGGAGACCATGTGGCACCAGGTATTGGAAATTGGCAATGATGTGGCTAATATATCTGCCAGCCACCCAGAAGGAATCAACTTAATAGGTAAGACTCAAGTTATGATTTTAAAAGTTCTACAACTCGTATCATCCTTTGTTTTAATATTTATTAAGTATTACTTATTATTGTTTCCGGTAACTTACTATACTAAAAGGTATTTCCTATACTAAACTATATTTCCTACATACAATATTTAAATTATTTTGAATTTAAAAGTATATGTTAACTGACTGATTACTAATACCTTAGAAACAAAACAACAAATCCAATCAATTTATAAATGTCATTGTGGTCTATTTTCAGTTTAAAGACACCAATGTCAATGACTGCTATTAATGGCCTGTTAGTCTAGTGTGATCCTTACTGCTAAACCAGAGGTTGTGGGTTTGATTCCCACCACAAGATAAATCTTTGTCTGATTAACACAATCATTTGTTTTGTATCTGGATGTAATTTATCTATAAAATGTATGTATTTAGTAATATATCTACAAGTGTCAATCTGCAGTCATACTGTACGGTTGGCCTGGTGGTTCAAACGGTCGCTACGTTGCTTTCTATTACGCAGTATTGTGAGTTAAAATCCCATATGGGACAACACTTTGTGTGATCCACAATTTGTTGTTCTAAGTCTGGGTAATCTTTGTGTCCGTTTCTTGTATGTTTGTAAGTCCCTCGCGACACAGGATGTATATTCCTAATGGCTTTACCTAGTTTGGGTTTAGACGTCCGTGGGTATAGTTTTAAAATGTATAAATAAACAAGTCGGATAGTTTTAAAATGTATAAATAGACAAGTCGGATAGTTTTAAAATGTATAAATAGACAAGTCGGATAGTTTTAAAATGTATAAATAGTAGGGATGGGCCGAAGTTCGTTTCACATTCGGTTAGACCGAATTTCGGTGAATTAAACAGAACTTCGGCATTCGGCCGAAATTCGGTTCAAAATGAAGAAATTCGGTTCGAAAATGAAATGATTCAAGTATGTGATGAGAGAAGTAAATAAAACAGTCTGTCATAATTTTATAATGTATGTATTATTAAGAAAATCAAATTTCAGAGTAATCAGTCCAATTTGTAAACAATTTTAAAAAATATTTATTACTTAATCTATTTGTATATAAAATTTACCAATGGTAAATTGTGGTGCAGAAACACTAGAGATTCTGCTGTATCTGGGCGAAGTCTGTTACGTTTTTTTTCATATATGTTTCCTGCTTCTGAGAAGAGTCGCTCAGAATATACTGAGCTTCCAGGAGTTGTTAAAAAAAATCGTGCCAAAAAGCTCAGATTAGGAAACTTGTCCTTGTTCTTAGCCCACCAGCTGAATGGACATTGTTCTTTATGCAGCAAACCATCACTCAAATATCTATCTAGTTCAGACGCAATTGGGCTTCTGGTTTCTTTCACTTTCGTCGGCTTTGCTGCTGCCAGTTCCTCATAACAGCTCCAGAATGTTTTGTGTGTATCTTCAATGTTCAATTGTGAGGAAGTCTGTGTTGTCTGATTAACTTCATCCTCGTCACTGCTTGAAATTTCCATATCTGCGCTCCTTCTTACATATTCTGCTAGAAAAGCACGTCTGATAAAAGGTACATTGTCTGGGGTGAAAAAATTCATTTTGAAGCGCGGATCCAGTAATGTAGCCAAGGTGTAGTATTTATCATCTTCAATATGCTGAAAACGTCTATCCAACTCATTTTTTAGTGACAACCGAATAGCGTCCGTATTTAAACAAGCCGATTGAACTTCTTCTTTGGCTAAGTATTTCGAAAGTATCATTACGTTGGGAATTACTTCAGAAATACAAGAGTATGTGGAGCTGACTTTCTTGGTGACTTCTTCAAAAGGCTTGAGTAAGGACAAACATTCTTTAAGAAGATCCCATTGTCTCTCTGTCATATTTTGAAAATTTATTGTAGCACTATTGTCTGATATGTACAGAGAAATTGCTCTTTTTTGTTGCAATAACCTCTCAGCCATATAAAATGTACTGTTCCAACGTGTGCTGACGTCTTGGACTAATTGATGTTGTGGTATATGTAGCTCAGTCTGTATCAGCTTTAACTTTTCTTGAGCTGATTTTGAGTGATGGAAGTGAGTTACGATACGACGACTCGCCGTGAAGGTTTCGTTTACATTTTCTTGCTCTTTTATAGCCTTGTCTATTACTCGCTGCAAAGTATGGATGAAGCATTGTTTTCCCACAAAAGGACTCTCATCTACGGCTTTTACAATATTGCGTCCGTTGTCTGTCACCACAGCATTAATTTTCTGTGAAATCTGCCATTCATTAGCTATTTCTTCTATAACACTGCGGATATGTTCCGCCGTATGCTGGACTGCGAATGATTTCATTCGCAGTACTCCGTGGTTCAATTTAAAATCGTTGTCAAGCCAATGCACAGTAAAGCTTAAGAAGCATAACATATTATTGATGCAAGTCCACATATCACTTGTAACTGAAATCGTTTTGGCTGTAGATAACTGATTCAAAATATACTTTTTTAATTGTTCATACAGTTGCGGTAAAATAGTTTCAGTCATGTGTTTACGGCTTGGAATTTGGTATTTAGGCTTTACTACTGCCATTAACCGATTAAATCCAGTATCTTCTAAAATTGATATAGGCTGATTATCTACGGCTATCATTTCTGCAATGGTTTTGTGAATTTCTTGAGATCGTGGATCATCTATCCTCCATTTATTTTCAAAGGAACCTTCGATAGATGCTTGACGTAACGAGGACACACATATAGGCGCGGCGATCCGTATGTTCGATGTCGAAGCACTAGTAGAAGGTAAGATTGGATTTGGCGTATGAGGTAAATGTTGGATTTGTGTTGTAAACTCTTGATAATGCTTCACTCTAAGATGGTTGGTCAAAGCAGAAGTAGAAGCTGAACGCCCTTTTCCACCACGAGATATTAATGAACTACACAATGTACATTTCACTTTATTTTCTTCATCGGTTTCTGTGTAAAAATTCCAAACATGTGATTTTTTTCTTCCACTCATTATTAAAGTATGCAAAGTCACTTGCAATGAATAAAATATTAAGTATTTGTTACTTTATTCTTCGGTAGTCTACTAGAAATCACGTTAGATATTTATTTATTTAGTGTAAACAATAACGCACGTGTCGCAACGGTAATAATGACGCAATAACTGAACTGATGAAATGAGTGACCGGGAAGCGCGGGGTACCGCGCGGGGTTGCGGGCGGGCAGCGTAGGCTTCGCAGCTTAAACACGTCACAACGTGTCCATCTCAAGAAAGCGGAGTTGCAGCAACCGAAATTCGGCCGAACTTCGGCCGAATTTTTTATTTTTGCCGAATGTTCAGCCGAAGTTCGTATTCGGTACAAATTACATTCGGCCCATCTCTAATAAATAGACAAGTCGGATAGTTTTAAAATGTATAAATAGACAAGTCTGATTTCTATTAATTTGTATTTTAAACTGAATAGTGTAGTAGTATATCTTTACATAGTACATATAAAATGAAGTCAATTCCTCTGATTTTAATGCAGTTTTCAGCAATAGATAGATTGATTCATTTATATGCATATTTTGATTACTAAATGGTTTATTTCAGGTTACTCACAAGGTGGGCTGGTAGCGAGAGGTATAGTGCAAACCTTTCCCAATATCTCTGTTGACACATTCATTTCGCTAAGTTCTCCGCAGGCTGGACAATATGGAGGTATTATTAATCTACTCATAAAATTAAATATCAATTTTCAATTACTTTAGATAGTTTATCTACTATGTTCACCTGGGTGAAATGCTTCTAAGGTGGACATTTCATTCACCCACTTAATTTCAACCATATGAACAAGTGGAAAAAATCATTCGTACCTATTTACTCAATATTTTATTTATTGCATTACATTGGTATATGAGGTTTTACAGTAAATGAAATTGTTTCACTATGAACTCTGAACTGTGAACAATTTTAAAAATAGAGGGACACAAACTTAAACTAATAAAAAAATCATATCAAATCAATTTTAATCGCTCCGAGTGTTGTGGGTTCAAATCCCACATGGAACAGCACTTTGTGTGATCCATAAATTATTGTTCGGGGTCTGGGTGTTCTTTGCGTAGGTTTCTAATGCAGTTTTTATTATCTGTCTATATATTCATGTCCAATTGTAGAATCCGTTCGGGTGGCGTCAGTTAGGCTAACATAACTATTTTCACGTTAATAATATGATTGAATTTTGTTCTACTGCGACCGTGGGAGAGCCACGCTTCGGCATGAATGGGCCCGCTCCACCGGAGTGATATCACAGTCTCACCGATTGAGTGAGGATACCGTAGTCCCATACCCCGAACCCTCCCCCATCCCCATTCCCCAAAGGCCGCCAACGCACTTGTGGCGCCTCTGGTGTTGCGGGTGTCTATGAGTGGCGGTAATCGCTTACCATCAGGCGATATGACTGCTCGTTAGCCCCCTATTCCATAAAAAAATATACTAATGTTTATTAACATACTTTCACAGCCGGATTCCTCCACTTAGTATTCCCTAACCTCGTCAAAGACACCGTATGGGAGTTATTTTACTCCAGAGTTGGGCAACACACATCAGTGGGCAACTACTGGAATGATCCTTATCATCAAACACTATACGAGAATTATAGTGTGTACCTGCCATACATCAATAATGATATTCCGTGAGTATATTTATGTATATGTATTATGTAAGTACACCTACATGTTATGTACACACGCTTAAAATAGTCAAGAAAATCTAAATTTGATCAAGTTGCCTAAAAGTAATTTAATAATCTTTGAGATTATTGATTCATAGTTTACTGATGGGTATGATAACCTAACTAGAGGTAACCTGCATTAGCTACCAAAAAAAAAAATTGTTTTTGAGTTATTCAAAAATACGACTAGGTACATAAAAAGTCAAGTAAAAAGAAATTCTGTTTTAATATCTACTGGTAGCGTGTGCTATGTTGACTGGTAGTATCTGTGCTTGAGAAAATTCTGATACTTTCTCAATCAAGACGAGAAATATTGATCATTCACCTAGTCGATATTTTATGCCATTAGATAGTTGGTTTACTTTCAGTTTCACCACTTACTGATTATGATAGACTATTATAAACTTATAGTCGTTCCAATACTTTATTTAACTTTTGACAGATCACGCACATAAAGTTTTGTAATAATTTTTGATACAATGTACTACAGATAATACTGTATTTTATGGGCGGGCTCCGCCTACTTAGGGATGTGTCATTCGTAATTAATGACCACAGACTATAAAAACGGTTTTGAAATAAATCGATTATCGATTATATTAATAAAACATACAATAAAATTATTGTGATTATATTTTATATCAAATCACGTAAAAAGCTTTATTATTTTGCATTAAAATGCCCTAAATGTCTCTGTTTCAATGCATAAATAATTTGCGTAATGAAAACAGTTCCATCGTACTCGTACCTAGTAATGGGATCGAATGTATTCGCCGCAAATTAATGAATCTAAAATAATTGTTTAGACTTACTATAGTTGGTTCAAATAAAAACTACCTGCGGTACCTACTTGTAATGAACAGGTACAAAATGTTGAAATTCGTAGTAATTTACGGATTAAAAATAAAACAACCAAAAGAGGTACTGTAATACTAATTTTAATTATAAAGAATCGTCTTCTTCGTATGACCAGGAATCATCATCACTTGACAGTTGTTTGTCCTTTGAGTACTTTCTTTTTTGGCATTTTGACAGTAACGAAGGCAGGAACGATACGCTCAACTCAACCAAACGTGAGAATTCACAAATAAATCAATACGGAGGAATATAAATACTCAACTATATTGAAGGTTACTCATTGAAATACTGTAGATTATTTTAAAATAGACATAGAGAGATTTAATAAAGATCATCAATAGTTTAACAAATACAATATTAACCACTGAATTACAACACAATACAATAATACATTTTGAAAATTCAGTTCCTTTTATTATATATTTTTTCATGACATAGAACCGTCATATTTGAACAACATTCTTTTAATCAATTTCTTCTTTATTTTGACAAAGGAGGTCGCACATTGAAACACATAGAAATATGAAGTACGAAATTATCTATAAAATAATGAGTTTGTTAAATCGATTAAAACTTCTTAATGCATAAAATCGATCGATGAAAGAAATCGAATAGGTAACGGGTCAGGGTATCACTATTTGATTAAGTATTAGATCTGTCAAAAGTTAAATAAACTATTGGAACGACTATAAATATCATATAACTACAGATTTCTGTTTCACAAGTCTTTGTTAGAAAATCTTGTTAGATACAGATAAATATACAATCAGCAAGATTTATAGAATGTCAAATATCTCAGATATTTTGTCAGGAACGTTCGATTTATAATAGTAGTAAAAAAAAGAAACTTATTGTAAAATATCGCTATTTAAGCAATTTGTGCATTCTGTGATACAGAATAATAATTTGACACCATTTGTCAGTCGGTTCCATGGTGTAATGGTTAGCACTCTGGACTCTGAATCCAGCGATCCGAGTTCAAATCTCGGTGGAACCTGTACTTTTTGCTATTTATTTTCATTGTTTAATAATATATATTATGAAATTATAAATATTTTGTATATAAATAATAAGTTTATCAACATACATTTTTAATTAATAAATTTTGTTTTTTTTTTACAGTTTTGTCTTTATGAATAATACGAATACAAATAAACGTTTAACTGTTAAATAATACTGATTACTTATTGAACGAACGAAAAATTAACGAATTTAACACTTGAATTAACAAAATAAAATAAAATTTCAAACAATAATTTTTTTAGGGTAATCTTAATTGGTCCCTGACTTCTAGTACCCGAGATGCAATGCTAGTAGATATTACATATACATATTCCGCTGTACATATCGAGTGCAGTGTATCAAGAATAACTGATTTGACGTCAGCTGATGCGCGTCGAATCGAGGTCAAGATGATTTATTATTAGCGTCAACTTGTACGTTCGTGATTTCTTTATCTATTTTAATTCACCAAGTAAAAGTGTAGCTAGCAAATTGCGTTTGTCTGTAGGTCGGCACCGATTGGAGCAAAATTTCCTGTGCTCGTTTTTTTTATTATTAATGCAAGTAAGCACAGTGTACATCTTCAAGTATTACTTATGCAATAACCATCAATAAAATAATAATAACATCTATTGCTTAAAACAAATACATTTTGTTTAACTTAAAACTCGGATAAGTTAAGTTACAAATCGAATATGGGATAGCCGCTATTGCCAGACTACGTAAAAACTGTATTTCGACTTACGCTTTTATATTGTATTATATTCTTTTTAAAATACAGTAATTATTATTTTTATTATAATTAAAAAAAATGTGAATTACACAAAGTATTGTCCCTTGTGGGAATCGAATCCGCTTACTAAGAAGTACCGAGGTGACCGCTTCAACACTACGCCTTCTATGCAGTCGTTTATGTTTTAGTATTTCGATATTAAATTGTTTTTTTATCTTTTTTCATGGAATAGGGGGAAAACGAGCAGACATATCGCCTGATGGTAAGCGATTACCGCCGCCCATGGACACCCGCAATACCAGAGGCGTCACAAGTTCGCTGCCGGCCTTTGAAGGATGGGGAAGGGGAAGGGGAAGGGGTTTGGGGTATGGGCCTCCGGTATCTTCACTCACTCGGTGAAACACAGCGCAGGCGCTGTTTCACACCGGTTTTCTGTAAGGCCGTGGTATCAGTCCGGTCTTCGGCCCATTCATGCCGAAGCGTGGTTCTCCCACGGTTAAAGTATTAACGAATTTATTTATCGTGTTTCCAGATCAGCCCAATCAGAAAATTTCAAAGCTAACATGCTAAAGTTGAAGAAGCTTGTACTGATCGGTGGTCCCGAAGACCAGGTTATAACGCCATGGCAGAGCAGGTAATTACACCATAGAATTAGTATAGGCTTTGTTTATGTTATATGTTCTTTATCTCTTTCATGCTCAGCTTAATACCCTTAATACAAGTTGTGCTTAGCTTGGGACTAGATGGCGTTGTGTGTTCGATGTTTGAAATATGTTTTTTTTTTGTTACAACTTTTTAGGGTTTCTTTCGTCTAAGGTTACTATTGCACATCTTTTTCAAAATCGGTCCAGCCGTTCCAGAGATTAGCCGGAACAAACAGATAAAAAAAATGATTTTTTGATGTAAGAATCGTATATATTTTCATTTGCATTTAGTGAAAAGCTGTTAATCTAAATTTACAAACAGACACTTTATTTATACATATTTTATTTATTTGTAAAGATTTAAACATAATTATGCAATTATTATTCCAGTCAGTTCGGCTATTACGATTCCAATGAAACGGTGGTAGAGATGCGCGAACAAGACATGTACAAAGAAGACAAGATAGGCCTCAGGACCCTGGACGAGAGCGGGCGACTCCACATCGTTACTATCCCAGGAGTGAACCACTTCAACTGGCATATGAATGTGAGCGTTATGGACGAGTATCTTATACCTTACCTGGATTAGGGAATCATCAACACCAATCAACTACAAAAATCAACATCAATTTAAGCGGGGTGTGAAAAAGCATCCCACTAGCCCGCCATAGTGTGGGTCACCATGCTGCACTGTCTACGTTCGCATTGAGCATGGTGACCACCACTATTGTATTCTACACATGCTTTCCATCAGGCAGAGTACAGTCATTTTGGTATCTTGTGCATAAAAAATCATAATCGAGGTAGTAGCCACGCTGATTTCAGCACGGTTGGGCCGGCTCGACCAGCCCGGTACTGCCCTCGCATAGAAGATCAACGTAAAATGACAGCGTTTGTGCTGTCATGTTTCGTTGGTGCTGGTGGTGATGTACGAGCATCACTAGGCCGCCATGGGTGTGGGTCACCATGCTACATTGTCTGCATTCACAATGAGTATGGTGACTTGTGCTGTCCATCAAGCGGGGCCATACATAAAAAAATCTCATCAGCAGCAAACAGTCCACTGGTGGACATAGGCCACACCTTAGAAATAAGGTTTATTATTATTACTAGTTTTGCCCGCGGCTTACCACACTAAAACCACACTGTGTGCCACTCTGCGCCTGAGGAGGGTGGGATCCTGGAACTGCTAACAAAACCGGACCCCTCCCAGCACCTGCCCGCACTGAAACGGGCACCGTCAGCTGGTAAAACACACGCGTACGTCACCTCTTCGCTGGCCACTAAAGCGAATGGAGGGGAAGTCTCGTCCCATCCATCCGCGGTCACACTCAGGGCGGCATGAGGTGCTGGTAAAACATAATAAAACCTCCTTGCCCTAGAAGAGAAATATTGAAGGATTTTGATAATGTTAAAACTTGATAGCCAATATTAATTTAATTTCTAGATAAAATAGAGGAAAGGTGCTCCGGTATTTTTTTTAATAATAATATTAATTAAAAATCTAAGTGATAATATTAAAGAGATTGAGTGAATCTTTTAAAATCCACTTATTCTAAATAATATACTCTAAAACACTTATTATTAATTGATGTTTATTTTATTTATTAAAAGAATATACCATAAGCTAAGTACAAAACTGTCAAGGCTAAACCGCTAAATGTGTAAGCGCATATACACATAATATTATGTGCCAAATATATCTAGGTTTAGCTAAGTTATCTGTGATACCACATATACATGGCAACTAAATCATTTTAAAACTATAAATGGTTATATTTTAATAAAGTCAAACCAGCATTTAATAAGAATTTTGAATAAAATATCTTGTATTCCGGGGCACCGATTATATTAATATCATACTACATCAAGTTAGATATAACACTATTAAATGATAAAAATAAATATATTATACGTTATGTAAACAAACTCATTTATACTAATATGCCACATTTTTTTATTAAATGAAATATATGGTTACTTTATTTACGAGGCGAACCGCCTAAACTATCACCTGAAAGTCTTAGAAATTCTCGGATTTCGTCTACTATAACCTGCATGTATTATGCATATGAGGGGAACGGGTATCATGTCCCTCCAATACAAAGGGAGGATCCTCTGACCAGGCGAGGTGATCATGCCTGGCGGGCCACTGCCCAACAGTTGGGATGTTGTATCTATGATAATCGGCGCGAGAACTATTTATTGCGCGATTCAGGATTTGTAGTTTATTCGTGTTGTACGTTGCTGCATAGTTCAGTGTGTCTGCGGTAGACGGCGCTATAGTATGTCGCTGTTGGGCTGTATGTGGAAGTCGCCATAGTTTTATTCTTAAGCGGACAGAAAAAAAGCTAGGGGTAGGATCATTTGAAGAGTAGAAATAAAATACAAGCGAGTTTGTTTTCATAATGTATTTCAACAAATGCCACTAAATGTCCTCAAACAGGGATGCAAATTATTAATTTATTCTCTCAATTGATTAGAAACATTAACAGTGATGTTTAGTTTGCTTCTTAACTGGCTTGATGTAGTAATATATATATAAGATTTTTTCTAAACGTAGTGTAAGTCATTTAACGTAATCAACGTTTTTACAAAATCCACAAATAACTTATAATTTGTAAGTATCCAATTCTAAATTTTAATAATTTATTTTCGGTTAACAAATTTTGATTTTTAACTTTTGAATTTTTTTTTAATTAATTTAATTTAGCTTTTCTCATGATTGAACAGAATGATCATTAGATCATTAGATCAAGATAACATTAGTTATCTTTTTAAATCAATGAATCTGGAGTCTCAAATATTGAATTTCAATTAAGAATTTCATATGTAAAAATTTAGTTATAATTAAAATAATATTATGTGACGCACAATTTGTTCCTTTATTAAGACAAAATGTAGTTTAAGTTAGAATTAAGTTACACAATGCTTGTTTCAAAGTAGTGTCTTAGGGTCAATGCCGACGGAGTGACGGCGAAGATACTAGTACCGTAACACTTTAAATTTACAATACTGGGTTTTATATCGTTGAATCGAATACAGTTGTATTTTGAAGAGGTAATAGAGCCCCGCTGATTTCAGCACGGTTGGTGCTACCCTCGCACAGAAGATCAACGTAAAATGACAGCGTTCTTGCTGTCGTGTTTTGATGGTGAGTGCGAGACCGGAGGCCCGATGATGCAAAAGCATCTTAATAGACCGCCATGGTGTGGGTCATCATGCTGCATTGTTGCATTGGCTGTATTATGTATTTTTTTCGAAGTTTGGGTGTTTTCTATGTATATGTATTATTTATTATTATTATTCGCAATGAGTATGGTGACCACCACTCTTTTATTTTGCTACATAAAAAAAAATGTTACTGAATTAGTCTCTTCGCCGCCACTTCGACCATCGGTGCTGACCGTTATTGTAAGGTCAGCAAATTAATTTCTAACATTTCACTTTTATTACTGAATATTTATAAATGGAGTGTCACCCAAAAATCAAATCAAAAAAACGGCTGTGTATTTCTGGAAATATCGATAAACTAAATAGATTTTCTATTTTATGTAGATATTCTATAGAATACTGAGTTCATATGCGACTAAATGCATATTCTGACTAATTTGAATCAAATGTAGTTCCAATCACGTCCATTTAATAAGGTTAGCTTCATAGAGTATCACGGGCCACTGAATGAACGAAATGAATGAAAATCTTCACACATACTCATTCTAGTCTCACATACAAAAACTATCGCCTGTCACTACGAACTCACACAATAATTCAAACAAAGCTTTCAAAATTTCACGCACACATATACATTCTGTGTCGTAACAGTGTAACGTGTAGGTACATTTGGGCTTATACTTTGTCAAAGGGGAATGTCTGCGTGTGGCTACTCCCCACCCTGTTGCTCTATGGCTTCATTGACGCATATGGAAAAATTACAGTTCCTATTAAAATAATACTCGTATATTGTAATTGGAAAGCTAAGAGTCTAATAAAATACCAAAAAAAAGTACTTATTTTTAAGAAAATTTCGCGTACAGGAATGTGATGTTTCGAATATTTAGAATTTGCCTGTACAAAATCTACTAAAAGCCATAATTAACAGTATGTGTAAGTGATAAATAACAAATATGTACAATATAATTACAATGCGACTCAAATAAGAATAGGAACGTCAATGACCTCTCATCTGTCAAATGTCCCTTGAAAAGTACGGTCTGCAACGAAACCTTATTTGCGTATCAATAATGTTTATTAGTGATGTTTTTTCAAGGGATTTTTGACAGATTCATTGTCGTACTTTTACTTATTTGAGTCGTATTGTACATCAAGCTACAAAAGCTCAGTATAATATTGACTTATCATAATGTAAGTCCTGTATAAGTCCCGCTATACAACAATATGATATATATTGTAAGTCGTGAAAGTCTAATAATAACAATTTAAATATACACTAGCTTTTGACTACGGCTCCGCCCGTTATTGCGGTAAAGAGTATTCTATGTCCTTCCTCAAGAATCAAAGTATCTCCATGCTAAATTTAATTGAAATCGGTGCAACGGTTTAGCCGTGAAAGTGTAATAGACAGACAAAATTGCTTTCGAATTTATAATAGATATACTAACTTTTGCTTGCGGCTTCACGCGCATCTAACAAAATGTATCCTATGTTAATTCTTATACCTCTAAGAATATGAGGCACAAAGTTTCATAATGATCGGTTAAGTAGTTTTCACGTGAAAGCGTAACAAACAAACTTACATTCACATTTATAGTTGTAAGGATATGTGATATATTCCGCTAGTTTTCATATAACTGATGTCATGTCATTATGAATACTGATTCATACTCGATCATTTCGCTCGGTATAATATTATGCAATGTAAAAATATAGTATTTTATACATCGTGTATATAAATCTATTTTTGATATGCCAATGATTTTTTAAATTATAATACGATTAATTAATGAAACTCACTTATATTGTAAGTAATTAGTTTAGACTGTAACATGCTATTGTGTGTCCCTATATATAAAGGAGGCTTTATTTATATTACACTGCTCATGGGCGTCCACGTCACCATGATCATTATCAGAGGGGTGCATCTACATCTACACCTTTTATTAAACAATATTAGGTCTATAAAAATGCTGTTTTTATATGAACTAACTGTGCCAGGAAGTTCAAGTGCACCCCTTTGCACTGCCCTCGCATGATACTGCTTATGAATCTTATATACTCAGTGATAATGTTTACCATAATTATAAATATGTATAGTTTTCTAGTGTGTCTTATGTAATAAAAAAAATTACACCAAAGATTTGATTTTTATTTTTAAACCAAGATTTAAAATATTTATCGAAGAGCACGTTCAGCCGTCGGTCCCGGTTGTCATGTCACTGACAACTAGTTCAACATATGAACAGTTCAACCTCAGGGTTGTAGAGGTCCGATGCAAGTCGCTCCGTGGAAAAATTGAACTGATGATCAGGTAAAACCGGTTGTACTAGTAGCCGACCCTAATTAATCTTGGGAATAATTAATGCTAGGAAGATGAAGATGATTTATCTTAGTCTATTATATCGTCAGGTTTGAAAAATATCAGTGTCTTCGCAACTTTTGTTTCTATCTTGTATTACATAATGGTACTTTACAAATATACATTATAGTCTGAATTAACTTACCGAAATGCGTAGCTTTCTAAAGTCAATTTAAATTGTGTTCTTCACACAATCATTGGTTCTGTATGAGAATCGAACCCACGAAACTTGACTTAGCAGGCTCTAGAACAATGACATATTAGGTTACTATAATTTTTATAATACTTAATCTAAAAAACATAGGTTTTACAAAGCTATAGGTAAACCGCCGTTAGCGTGGCCTTCCTGATGGTTTGCGGGGCGCGGGGCGGGTGATGCAACCGGCTATACACGATACGACGTAATGACTCGTATCTTGAGATTTAATTGATCTTAAGATTGATATACGTATTTACACCTATGATATATTTTTAATGAGTTTTTTTTATTTTAAGTATTTTTTAAAGTTTATTTTTACATTTATTAGAACTAATATTAATAAACAATGGTCGTTATATATTTTATTTATTTATCACAGACATAATAATTGAAAGTAGGAAATAGAAAAATATATACATATTATCATTAATCAGAACTTTCTTCATCACATGAACTTTCTTCATTTGAAGATTCCGATGACGTATCTTGCGACAGTTCAATAATAAATGGTCTATACATATCATCGTAGGTCTTGTCTATTAGATTATCTTTTTGCATATAATCATCTTCTATTTTAATCACATGTTCAACACATTTGGCCCATTGAGCTTGAGTATAGGCAGAAAAAATTTGTTCTAATTTTTTCGACTTTTGTGATAAATTGGTAGAAAGATCTAATGAAGCAAGTTGACCTTTGACGTGGCCCCATACCAACTCTATGGGATTCAAATCCGCATGATATGGCGGAAGTCGCAACACTTCATGCCCGTGACTTTTTAAAATTTCGTTAATAACAATTTTTTTTTCGACATTTGTAGTTTGGATCAGATTATACATTTGTGGTCTATACATGTTTGGACTGCATTCAATATTGTGCTTTTGTAACCAATCAAGCATTGTTTGCTTTAATGCTGATTTGGTAGGCTTTTTGTCAATTTCAACATTGTGATACGAAGCATTGTCCAATACGACAACTGAATTTGCTGGCGAGTTGGGCACTAACTTTTCTTCGGTCCATTTTTTAAAGTTGTGGAAGTTCATATCGTCATGGTAGTCTCCCGATTTACTTTTAGATTTAAATATGAGAAGACTACCATTGACGAATCCTTCCTGTCCCCCTGCATGAACGACTATTAGTCGTGGCCCTGCTCCTATTTCTTTCAAGTGCCCTCTTTCTTTATGTTTTCTAGACTGCCAACATTTGGAAACTGTGTGAGAAGAATTTACATACGTTTCGTCTACGTAAACAATGTTCTTGCCTTCCTCTCTCAGTTTCTTTATTTTCAACAAATACTTGTTTAAAATATCCATATTTTCCATTAACAATAATCGTTTTGATTGTAATTTTTTCCATTTAAATCCGATTTTATGAAGGTAAGTTCTTAAATATTCGCGACCACAAGATAAAATTCCCTCATCCTTAAGTTCTTTTATAAGTCTTTTTATAGTAGGTACTTCTTTTTTATACGCATAATATCCATGCATCTTGCGCCTTACAACGCCTGCAAATAAATATTGATTAATTATTTACTAATAAGATAAAATTACAGAAGAAATTGAAATTTAATTTATTATTTTAGTTAATTATTAGATACCTTCGGTAAAACTATCTACTTCTATTTTTGGATTTCGTTTTCTTCTTTTGCTCGGTGACTTAATTATTTCTTCTAAGTTGTGTGAAGATCGACTCAATACCTTTTTAACGGTTGACAAAGAAACAGTGGTCGCCTCTGATATAGCTTTATTCACATTCATGTCTGTACCTGAACAAAAAAAAATGTTCGTCAAACAATGTCTAGCTTTACTATAATTTTAAAATGATGAGACAATAAATACTATATAATTAATAATTAGTAATTTTACCTTGTAATGCAGCTTGGTCTAATTTCATTTGTTTAATAAATTTGGCAACATTTAATAACATAATTTTTGATTGTCTATTTAATTTTTTATTACGCAGAGTAGGTAGGTTATCCTGATCCATGTTGCAAGATTAATATTATCGTGTGTAGCAGTCACTACAAAAATTTCACGCGCGGACTGGCGTTCACGTCAGTCACTGCCGGCCGACACCGGCAGACTAGTTGATTGGCTGAGCGCGCTCCCGCCCCGCGCCCCGCAGACCATCAGGAAGGCCACGCTTACGGCGGTTTACCTATAGTAGTGATAGCGTATGCGACTGCTAAGCTAGAAGTCTTGGGTTCGATTCCCGGGTCGGACCAAATGTTTGTATGATCTGCAAATATTTGTTTTGGAGTTTAGGTGTTTTCTATATATAATATGTATGTATTTATAAAAAAAAAGTATTTAAGTATTTATATCAGTTGCCTAGTACCCATAACACAAGCTTTGCTTAGCTTGGGACTAGATGGCGTTGTGTGTTAGATGTCCGTAATATTTATTATTATTCTTTATTTTAATCAGATGTTTATCTTATAAAAATAACATTCGGTTGATATTTCATTGCATAAGGTCATCATGAGATCATCTAGGTCAGTGCCCAGGCGACAGCGTGTCTGTGTTTTCACACATAAATACATAGCATTATTGATGACGCATAACATCATCCCAAAACAAGTTTACTATCGAATCAGTCACGATCTTTCACTCGATGAAGTTGTTATATTAAAATGTAAATAAAATTAATTAAACGTCCTTTTGATTTTTTTTTTATTTTTTTTTATTAAATGTACATATATGGGGCAAACGAGTAGACGTATCGCCTGATAGTAAGCGATTACCGCCGCCCATGGACACCTGAGGCGTCACAAGTGCGTTGCCGGCCTTTTAGGAAGGAGTACGCTCTTTTCTTGAAGGTTTGAAGGTAGTATTGGTCCGGGAACACAAGAATCAAGTTAACACGACCACGTTCATTAGTACTCAAGATATGGTGTGTCATAAGACCCGGACAGTACACTAGAGCTTAACATAGAGTACAAAGAAGATTTGGCCTTCAATAATTCCATGTTTTCTTGCGCAGTTCGCCCCTTTAGTCGCTTCTTATGACACCCATGGGATGCATAAGGGTGGTGACAATCTGTATTCTTAATCTATGAATGGTGTTTTATATTTTAAATCATACGAATTTCAACTGGGAGTGAATGCCCTCCGTATTAAGTCTACCTGTTTACACTCAAGGTAGACTGGAAGGCACTAGGCCCACCACCTACGCGTTGTACTGACCAGATCAAGTATACCGTAGGAAGTTCGGTGAGCGAGTGCAGCACGATGACCACGAACAGGCAGCAGTGGCGAAACGTTGTGAAACGCATCACATCTCCCAAAACTGCTAATACATAACGATCACGAACTGGTCTACCATAATTTTCTATTTTATCAATTTATCGGTGTAATTAGCAAGTAGATAGATATCTTAATGGGAAATTCTGGTTTCTAGCACTAATAAAGTAGGTAGTCTATGAGATATAATGTGAACAGGAGAGACGGACGGACGTGATGATAGTTATTAGGGTTTCGTTTCTACGATTTTTTTTTGTTTATTATACAGTACGCAAACGAGCAGACGTATCGCCTGATGGTAAGCGATTACCGTCGCCCATGGACACCCGCAACACCTTTAGGAAGGAGTACGTTCTTTTCTTGAAGGTTTGAAGGTCGTATTGGGCCGGGAACACCGCAGGCGACAGCTCATAAGGAACCCGGAAAGTTAATGTTAATTATCAGTTGATTAGTATTTAGCAACTAATATTTTTATTATGCATTGGAAGTTTACTAATTCTAAACAATGTAGGTCTCACGAAACATAACTAGTTTATTAAATAATCAAATTTACGTAAATTACAGAAATGAAGCCATTCTAAGAAATCAGGTATATAACTCATTTATTATTCATCGCTGAATCAACAATCAATAATGCATTACTAAATATAATTTTGCTAATTTCATTTATGACTTTATAGCTTTTGCGCACGTGTAATGCTTTATTCTCACAATAACGCACTGTATTGCATATAATGTTAATTTTTAATCATTAAATTCCAAAATTATGAATCAATTTGTTATTAATGATAGGCAATCAAGTTATGAGAACTTGCTCAAAGTGTCCTTGTCAAGCGTAAAAGCATTATTTTATTGGTCTATTATCTGTGTCGTGACGAACTAAGAGTACAGAGCGTCACAACCTTTAACTATTCATCTATTAGATGAAGAAGAGAGCCTATTAAACTGAACTGTGGAATGAGCTGCCGCCTGCGGTATTCCCAGACCAATACGACCTTCAAACCTTCAAGAAAAGAGCGTACTCCTTCCTAAAAGCCCGGCAACGCACTTGTGACGTGTCTGGTGTTGCGGGTGTCCACGGGCGGCGGTAATCGCTTACCATCAGGCGATATGTCAGCTCGTTTGCCCCCTATATAATAATAAAAAAAAACATAGGACAGCTAAGAGATGGAAATTTAAAACAAACTCTTTTTTATATGTGGAAACACCCACGGGCCGTCACCCCGTCAGAGTTTGCGGCGGGCGGTGTGTGGGAATCGGACCGACTAGGTATATTCATTTATTATGCGAAGAGAGCCCATTACACAGGACAGCTAAGAGATGGAAATCTTAAACAAACCATATACCAACTGGTTCTCATGGAATAGAGTAGACGTCCAAATCCACAAGGTGGTCCACACCACTTGCTATTGATGACAATGTCTGTTTATTATAAGCAAAATGGGACAGGATTTACACAGAATTAGAGCTGTAAACTAGAGTAAGAAATTACTCAGTTACAGCGTACGACCGACAGTTGTCATTGGGTCTTTTGTTTTGTGACAAAAGAAAATGTAAAATAAAATTAAGGTTTTTTTTATTTAAACGGTTTTATTGAAAATAATGTACTAAAAGCTAAAAAATAATTGGTAGGTAAAATATTTTTTATTTAGAAGTTTTTAGTTTTTAATTTCATTACGTAGTAGGTACTTCTCATTCTATTAAGTTCATCAAGCCCTTTCATTTGATACCCATGATAGGTAGTGGTGACAAAATTTGTAAACCACCACTTCCTTGGATTTACAATGAAACAGATTTTGAAGTGAAACTTCTTTAGAATCGTTGTGATTTCAAACCGGATGCAACGGAAAAAACGACAGGTAAGAGACACAAACACAAAAAGTCGCCTGTAATTAGTGAGCCAGAGCGAGAGAGCAAATGTCGGTGTGTATGTATAGATAAATTAATCAAAATACTTTCATTTTTAAACAAATAAACTTTGTAACTATCCTACCCTTGTTATATATATTAATCTCGTCCTTTTGTCGATTTACTGAAGTTTTACTTCTATCGTGTGTGAATCGCACACATTTAATATTTTTTTAAGTTGTATTGTCACCTGTCAACAGGATGACGGTCAAATTTCAATTACTAGATTTGACCCAAACATACAAATAAATAAATTCACAAACAGGGCAAGCTGAATAAAACCATTTAAAAATATCCAAGGATCTCCTGATGGCTCTCTAGGCAGCTCGTTTCACGATATCGGCACGCGTAAAAATTATATTTTGTGGGTGTTTTCATCAAAATATTTCACATTTCCTTTTCAACTTAACTATCAGCGTGAACTGTCATCGATTTCAACGTTATCTAACACTTGTAATGCATTGCATTCTTTCTATATGTAGATAAGTAACTAGAGATAATATCTTCAATCCAGAGTCTCTTCAATTGATACATTATTAAATCCAGATATCAATAACATACTCTACTTAAAGAATGAAACGTAGATAGATAATGTCAAAACGTGACCACGCAAAATTTTCTCCTAATGTTAACTAAATTTAAAGAAGAATGAAAGAGAAGTTAATTATTGTTTAATTTGTAATAGCTACACAATTTTTTAGTTAAAATATAATATACTTTACATAACATCCTGATAAGATTTTGGTATTGCTTTATTGTTCCATCAACAGAGGCGCCTCTAGCCTGTGAAGCGCCCGTTTGCAATCATTCCTTGCGCGCCTTTTAGTAAGCGTAGCGACTTTCAGTAAGTGCGCTGATTCATCAAAAGTGCCGTGACCAACGCCCCTAACACTGCTAAGCCTGTGTGCACCGCACACCCCGCACTACAGGTAACTAAAGACGGGCGTGAATAAAAATAAATAATTTTTAATACAATAATAAACATTCAGTCGTTACTTTCCAATGGGCGAGGTTACAAGAGGACTAAACTCCTGGCCTTCCTCCCCACGCCCTTCTAGTTCTAGATGGGACCCTCAAAGGACGGCAACGTACTTCTGTGTGTTTAGTGGCAACTATAACTCACCAAGATCACTTATCATCAGGGTACTGATCTGGTCGTTTGTCTCCTGTAACATAAAAATTCACACACGCGCCCGTCTGGTCCTGAACTAGGCAGAGTCTGTACTATGGGAACCAAATTTATGTATGTTTAGAGACATACATAAATTCTCATCATCTGTTAGTAATATCGGCGCTTGAGATAACATAGTGTATTGTTACAATGCTTGCGTTGACTACACGATAACATTTTAACTACTTTGAGGTATTTCCAACACACATTATTGAAACATAGCTCACTATTACTGAGGACACGTAATATGAAATTCGTCATTTTATTGTTCTGGCAAAACGCTGGCAATTATTTCAAAATTTCTATGCAGTTATATTGTAAATAACGACGACTTGGAAAGGTCCAACAAATACTATTTAAGTAATTTATGTGAGCCATATATCCATAACATTCTATTAGTACTTACTTAGCATTATTTTAAGATGAGTGTGGCGACTTCCACATACCGCACTACAGCAACATATGACAGCGCCATCTACTAAAGATACACTGAATTATGAAGTAACGCACTACACAACGTAACTACCAATCCTAAATCGCGCAATAGAAGTTCTCGCGCCGATTATCATATACACAACAACAACCCAACAGCAATCGTCGAGTAGTGGCCTGCCAGGCATGATCACCTCGCCTGGTCGGAGAATCCTCCCTTTGTTTATGGAGGGACATGACACCCGTTCCCCTACATGAATTTTACCGATTTTTACAATACTTTATTGCAGTTTTCCGTGATCGTGGCCACTCATTAGGAGCCTCACAGGGTAGTACAGTGACGACTAAGGTAGGCCCGGTGACGTGGAATCAGTCTTTCTTTTCTTGATATTTACCTCATGTTAAGTTTTAAATTCATTTCACCACTATTAAATAAAATATTCAAATGACTCACTGTTCCAATTGGTTGATAAACATAGAAGTAAGGTAATGCAGGCAGGAGATGTTATAGTGTAAAACATTGTTCCCTGAGCGATTTTATTAGGGTCACCTACTATGTACCTACTTGGTAACAGTTAATTAATATAAGAGAAATCAAATAGTCTACGTATAAGGATAGATAAATAATGTAATGTGTAGACGTAAATATATTATAAATTAAAAAAAAATGTGTGCACAAATACAGGTACGTTCTCTGTGTGTATATCCAATACGAACGGGGAGAGATCAGGTACAGGACCTCGTGCCTCGGAGAGCAAATAAAACCTTCGGTCCTACATATGACTTTTCTCGAGTCGAATTGTATACAAAGTTATAAAACATGAGTTTTGAACCAACACAAAAAGCATTTTGGTTGCTTTCTTTCAAGACCGTCTGTATGAATGACGTCAGCTGTCGTTGGATATGCAATCATTTCCTGGCGGGATTATTGAAGAAGCTAGGTAACCTGTTATAAGACAGGTAATAGTAGAAGATACAGTACTGGGTCGAAAAGCGAACTAAAACTGCAGAAGCTCTTAGAAGATAAGTACTTCGGGTAGTTGTGTCACATCATCTGGTTACAAATTTCATATTTGTGACTAAGTGTGAAAATAAAAAGGTATGTAATGTGTAAAACCATTTGTGATATGTTGAGTGACTAACTTTTCAGTATTTCCAAGTAACCAGTCATTTTACAATATTGTTGCGCCATAACCAGATGAATCTAGTGTCCACTAGAAGAATCGAGAACTGTCGAGGACAACGCCATCTAGTGTCGGAAAGCGCGCAACTGTGTGCATTATGACGATTACTCGACGCTAGATGGCGCTACAAGCAGCTCTAGAGTAATCTATTTAGCATAGAGACATCGATCGAATATTTTCGTAGTTTCGAGTAATTTCCACGGCCATATAAAAGCGGAACGTGTTGGCCGTAGGGACAGTATGGTTTCACGATACAGCGGATAAACATCGAAGAGATCTTCTAGTGCGACTAACAAGTGATTTAGTGATTTCTTATTGTATAAAGTGTTGTTAATAAATATTGTGTTATTTTTGGTAATTAATCGACTACTTTAATTTGGTCAATACCCAGCTCGTAACAATTTGGTGTCAGAAGTGAGATTAAAGTATGCCGGTTTTACCAAAGGAAGACACGGAAGGTATCCGAACTAGGAGTCAGCGCCAGCAAGAGGCTGATCAGAGGCGATTTGGAAGTGCACAACTGCCTACATCGGAAGATCAGCAGCCAGCTATGGAAACCACGCCGTCCACATCGGCAGCAGCTCCAGATATCACGGCCCTAATGGCAATGCTCGAAGAGCAGGCCCGCCGCCAGGAGGAGCAGGCCCGCCGCCAGGAGGAGCAGGCCCGCCGCTTAGAAGAGCAGCTGCAGCGGGACAAGGAGGAGCAGGCCCGCCGCCAGGAGGAGCAGGCCCGCCGCCAGGAGGAGCAGGCCCGCCGCCAGGAGGAGCAGGCCCGCCGCTTGGAAGAGCAACTGCAGCGGGACAAGGAGGAGCAGGCCCGCCGTCAGGAGGAGCAGGCCCGCCGCCAGGAGGAGCAGGCCCGCCGCTTGGAAGAGCAACTGCAGCGGGACAAGGAGGAGCAGGCCCGCCGCCAGGAGGAGCAGGCCCACCGTTTGGAAGAACAGATGCAACGGGACAAGGAAGACCAGGCTCGCCGTCAGGAGGAACAGATGCTCTTGTTAAAAGGCATTCATGAGACTTTCGGCAAAGAACTCAAGGTAGTGAAGGATCAGGTTCTTCAACACGAGAATCGTATCACGGAGGCCGAAACTCAAATTGCTGACGTGAAGAAGGCCTTAGGAAACATTAAAGTTGGAGACGGAGCGTCGACTACTGTAACTGCTGCCCCTTCGGTGCGGGGGTTCAAAGTACCGCCGTTTGATGGAACATCTTCGTGGTCAGCCTACAAGATTCAGTTTGAGGCTGTTATGAAGGTGAACGGCTGGACTAAGGATCAGGCTATGACCGCGCTCACCTTGGGTCTTCGAGACCAGGCTCTAACCGTCCTCGAAGCCCTCGATAAAGAGGTTACCTATGAGCAACTGCTGGAGGCATTGGAGGCAAGATATGGTGACGCTCATCTGGAGCACGTGTTTCGTGCACAGCTGAAGGATCGTGCCCAACGCATCGGTGAAAACTTGCAACAATGGGCTCTAGAACTTGAGAAACTGGTCCGTAAGGCATACCAGTCTGCACCTGCGCTCGTTGGCGGGAATCTGGTGCAAGCTTTCATCGATGGCATTCGTGACCTCGAAGTTAGAGCTGCTGTGAGACTTGGACACCATGAAACTCTCAAGGACGCTCTGGCCCATGCTTTGGAGGTGGAAGCTGTGAGACAAGACCATCGGTTTCATCGGGTCCGGGAGGTTGTGGCATCACCTGTGCGAGACCGATTTAAGGGGTACAGCCCTAGATGCTACGCCTGTGGTGAAAAAGGTCACCTTCGGTCCAGCTGCCCTAAGCGAAGCATAGGAAGTGAGTACGAGCGGTCTCAGGAGAATAGGGCGGTTGATAGTACTGCCCAACAACAGCAGGGAAACGAGTAAACGCCAGGACTGCGGGGCGGGTGCTGGCTGGTGTTCAAAGAGCCCCAAGGATTTCGATCTCGCAAACTCATGATGGGAACAGCCTGGTCATCAGAGGCGAAATTAACGGAACGTCATGTAAGCTGACTATTGATACGGGAGCTTCTCGCACAGTCATCAGTTCCCAACTTGCAAATCGGTTCCTGAGGGACATTGCATGTAACCGTGAGAAAATAAACTTAGTAACAGCCACTGGTCAGCGCATACCCGTCCGAGGCGAACAGAAGGTGGAGTTGAAGTTGGGCAACCAAGTTTACCTGCATAACGTCATTGTGGCCGATATAGTTGACGATTGTATCCTTGGCCTAGACTTCATGAAGAACAATTGTTGTGAGATCGACATCAACCAAGGTGTAATGAGATGTAGTCAAGAAGAACTGTTCATGGAAGGAGCATCATCAGGAAAAGTGTACAGCTTAAAGAACGCTGTTCTTCCTCCCAGATCAGAGACAATTATGCCAGTTAGTCTCCCTCATAATTCTGGACGAATGCATCGGTGTGTCCTTATTGAAGGGGTAGATAATGATCTTCCATGGAAGATCGCACGAACTCTAGTAAGTACCACTAACACCTCTGCAGTACGTGTGCTAAATCTTAGTGACAAGCAACATGTGATTCATAAGGGCACACTGATTGGCACTTGCGAAGATGTGGATTGGATGCGTCGATGCCAAGACTTGACTACTTCGAAAATTAGCACGGATGCACGAGTCAACGTGTCAACACTTTTAGAAGACTGTCGAGATGTCTTGTCTAGGGAAGAAATTGACAAGGCTAAGAGAATGTTAGTTAAGTACACTGATATTTTCTCTACTAATGACGCTGATATTGGAAAGACTGGTTTGGTTCAACACAAAATAAACACTGGGAGTGAGATGCCTATTCGTCAGCGACCAAGAAGACTACCAGTAGCACGAGAACAAGAAGTACAAACCATGATTGATGGAATGGTCAGGGATGGCGTTATAGAGCCTTCATCCAGCCCATGGTGTTCACCTGTAGTGCTTGTAAAGAAAAAGGATGGCAGTATGCGTTTTTGTGTTGACTACCGCCGTCTAAACGACATTACGAAGAAGGACAGCTATCCACTACCTAGAATAGACGACACTCTGGACATGCTAACAGGGGTTAAGTGGTTTAGCACCTTGGATTTAAAAAGTGGATACTGGCAGGTAGAGATTGATCCCAAGGACAAAGAGAAGACTGCATTTTCGACAGGGAAAGGATTGTGGCAGTTCAAAGTAATGCCCTTCGGATTATGTAACGCGCCAGCAACTTTTGAAAGACTGATGGAATCAGTACTCACCGGATTAACTGGAGATGCCTGCCTGGTCTATTTGGATGACATTGTCATCGTAGGCCGTACGTTTGAAGAACATATCCGAAACCTGGAGCGCGTATTATCGAAAATCCGAAGTGCCAACCTAAAGTTAAGTCCTAAGAAATGTTCATTTTTCAAACGGCAGGTTAGCTTTTTAGGATATGTGGTTTCGGAAGAGGGTGTCCAAACAGATCCGCAAAAGATCGCTGCCGTCAAGGATTGGCCAGTTCCAAGAGATAAGACCCAAGTAAGAGCATTTTTGGGCTTATGCTCCTACTATCGGCGATTCGTGAAAAACTTTGCGGATATTGCTAAACCCCTTCATAAACTTACTGAAGAGAAAAGACATTTCTGCTGGGATGAAAGTTGTGACATTGCATTTCAAGAGCTAAAAAGACGTCTATGCAACACACCTATCTTAGGGTATCCAGATACCGAAAATGAATTCATAGTTGACACAGATGCGAGTGATACTGGGCTTGGCGGTGTGTTATCCCAGCGGAAAGGTGATCAAGAGGTTGTTATTGCATATTTCAGTAAATCTTTGTCGAAGCCGGAAAGGAATTACTGCGTCACAAGAAGGGAACTTCTGGCCGTAGTGAAGACACTGCAACATTTCAGCAAATATTTGCTTGGGCGTAAATTCCACCTCCGAACTGACCACGCTGCATTAAAGTGGCTCTTACAATTTAAAAATCCTGAAGGACAAGTCGCGAGATGGATTGAGTTATTACAGGAATATGACTTCATGATTGAACATCGCAGTGGAAAGTCTCACGGTAACGCAGACGCACTATCAAGAAGACCTTGCCCTGAAGACTGCAAGCACTGCGCCAAGCAAGAAGTAAAGAAAGCTGTTCCTATAAGGACGATAAAGACGGACCTTAGCAACGAATGGAAGGAAAGCCTGCAGCAAGCACAGCAAGAGGATGCAGATATCAAACCAATTCTCGAGTGGATTAAAGCTGAGACTCCTAAGCCACACTGGAGCGAAGTTGCATCGCTGAGCTCGACCACGAAGAGTTATTGGGCTCAATGGGATAGTCTAGTCATCCAGGATGGAGTCTTGTGCCGTAAATGGGAAAACGCTCGAGGAGACAGCTGTCACCTGCAAATGGTTGTTCCTAAAGCTAAGATACCAGTGGTCCTGCAGCTCTACCATAATGGATGTTCAGGAGGTCATATGGGAGTTAAGAAGACATTGTTAAAGATAAGGGAAAGATTCTACTGGATTCATTGTCGTGATGATGTTGAGGACTGGTGTCGCAAGTGTACCAGTTGTGCGGCCGTGAAGGGACCTCATACACGTAGCAGAGGCGCATTGAAATTGTATAATGTTGGTGCACCCTGGGAAAGAATTGCTATAGACGTGGCAGGACCGTTTCCTGAAAGTGAAAGCGGAAACAAGTACTTCATGGTCGTAATGGATTACTTCACTAAGTGGCCAGAAGTCTTTGCCAATCCCAACCAAGAGGCATCAACAGTTGCAGATAAATTAGTGCACGAAGTCTTCTGTCGTTTTGGAGTGCCTTTAGAAATCCACAGTGACCAAGGAAGAAATTTTGAGTCTCAAATATTTCAAGAAATGTGTCGAGTGATGGGTGCTCACAAAACCAGAACCACCTCTTACCACCCACAATCGGACGGAATGGTGGAACGATTTAACCCAACACTAGAGAGGTATCTGGCAAAAGTAGTTGAAAGTAAGCAAAAAGATTGGGACAAACACATCCAACCGTTTCTTCTGTCATACCGAAGTGCAGTCCACGAATGTACTTCCGTAACACCAGCTTTTGCAAACTTCGGAAGAGAACTACGGTTGCCCGCAGACTTGATCACTGAAATACCCCCTGATACCCCGCGAAGTATAACGGAGTACGCGAATGACTTGCGGAACAAGATGAATGACATTTATGAGCATGTCAGACAATCGGGCCAACAAATGTCTGAAAAGATGAAAACCCGTTATGACCGGAAAGCGAATAATAAGGGCTTCGAAGAGTGTTCGCTAGTATGGCTACATAATCCAGTTCGCAGTAAAGGGAGATCTCCGAAGCTACAAGCAAAATGGGATGGGCCATACCGGGTAGTCACTAAAATCAATGATGTTACCTACCGGATACAGAAGTGTCCAAGAGGCGCCCCAAAGATAGTTCATGTAGATCGACTGGCGCGATACTATGGAACCGATAATGCTCGGGACGAGCATGTCTTAGGAGGGGGCAGTGTTGCGCCATAACCAGATGAATCTAGTGTCCACTAGAAGAATCGAGAACTGTCGAGGACAACGCCATCTAGTGTCGGAAAGCGCGCAACTGTGTGCATTATGACGATTACTCGACGCTAGATGGCGCTACAAGCAGCTCTAGAGTAATCTATTTAGCCTAGAGACATCGATCGAATATTTTCGTAGTTTCGAGTAATTTCCACGGCCATATAAAAGCGGAACGTGTTGGCCGTAGGGACAGTATGGTTTCACAATACAGCGGATAAACATCGAAGAGATCTTCTAGTGCGACTAACAAGTGATTTAGTGATTTCTTATTGTATAAAGTGTTGTTAATAAATATTGTGTTATTTTTGGTAATTAATCGACTACTTTAATTTGGTCAATACCCAGCTCGTAACAATATCAACATATAAACGGTCAGATTTCATTTAAACTTAGTGGGCTTATAAAGGATCGAAAATAAAATAAAAAACACGCTTTTATAAATAAATAAGCGTGTTTTTTTATTTTATTTTCGGTTATTTACGGTCCTGGATAAGTCTACAAATTTTAAATTAAATCTCACTGTTTGAAGTGGGTCCAAATCAAGTGCAAAGGAGTCGGTTACAAACATACATACATACAGGTGAAGCTTTGATGTATGATTACGTCAAAATTTAAATGTGTACGAAAATAAACTTTGTCTACTATTATTGTAGATGTTGAAATGAGTAAACAAACCAATTAAAATTATAAATAACCTATATGATTGGATAATTTACCTACTTTTTTTGAATACATTTGTAAAAACGTGTTTTTGAGTTCTAACATTTTCGTGTAGATTTTTCCCGCTAAATTTCATCACAGTGTTTATCTAACATCACGTTTTCATTCAATGGAAAACGAAAAGCTTAAGTCAGACTATCACTACGTGGAATATTAGTCTTATCACATAAATACAGAATACTTCCAATAAATGTCAACTGCAAAGAAAGTAAGAATCCTCTAAAGACAACAAAATCCCTGTAATCGCGGTCACTTTATTATCGTAACAATGTATAATAAATTCGTTTGCAGATAGATAAGAAACAACACGAATTCTTGCCCATATAAGGACACAGAGTTACCTAAATAATACTTAGATCACCGTATTATCATGAATTACTCAACCACTGTATAATTTTCGCTTACCTGTTATCTAGTTCCGTTTACTCGTAACATTTGCAAGATTTACGTCAAAGTTATCTGTTTACTTCATCAATGTATGTAGCAAATTTGAGTGAGTAAAAGCAAAAATGATAGTATGTTTGGTAATCGTTTAGGAATGTAATACACATATTTAAACATTACATCATCTTCTTGCTATGTCTTTGTACATATCAAAATAATAGCGATTTTTTTTGTGGAAACGAGCAGACGTATCCCCTGATGGTAACACCAGATGCGTCACAAGTGTGTTGCCGGCCTTTGGGGGATGGGGTAGAGGATGTAGGGAGAGGTTTGGGTATGGGCCTCTGGTGCTCCTCCGGCCCATTCATGCTGAAGCGTGGCTCTCCCATGGTAATAGACCAAGTAATTTACCAGTACTGTCAACTACAAACTTTGGTAACTGATGTTTTTAAATTTCTACCTTGTAAGTATTTTACGCGTGTCAGTTAAAAGAAAGACCTAAGATCAAAAAGTCTCCTTGGAATCATTTTAGTCGCAAAGCAGAACAGAATCCGATACACCCAAATAGCATCTTCAAAAATAAAACAATTCCAGCTCTAGAAAAGTACCAAACTACGAGTATTTTAACAAACATAAAATTTATGGATACAAAGTTTGACTTGAATCAGAGAAATAAAACAACAGAAAATCACATAGTGTTCAATACAAAACCCTAGTTAATAAAATAATATTACCAAAGTGCGTTGGGAAATTTCAAGATACGCTACAATTCTTGAAATCCACATTCATAAAACGTTATTCAAGATATGCATAAGATAAACACAACACTTTATCTCAGAATGTTTTGTAAATAAATGTAGTTATCGTTAAAAACTTTTTATATATTTTGGCTAACGTTCAAATAACATAATCATTGGCTGTTTTCATCCGAAATAAAAAAAACACTGGAGCCATCGTTCTCGGAAATACCGGGTATATTGTTGCGCAGTTTTTCTTTGGCTGTAAGCCATAGTTGTGGGATTCGCCGGAACACAAATATACCTAGTTACACAGAGTTGGCTGGTTTACATCCGTACATGTTTATTGGCGCTAATTCCGGGAAGTAACCTATTACGAAAAGTACAGGCGATGAGCTAGCAAATCTTCAGAGATTACACATGCACTGGTTTGAAGAGATATAAAGAAATGTGCAGGATAAATGACTCGTAAATGTAAACCTCTAGATTGATCAAAGCTACGAGTACTATCACTGGGGCTTTTATATGACGTTTTGGAAAAAGGATAAACGTCATTTTTCTTGTTTGTCAAAAGATTGTTTGTTCTAGATAAGGATGCGTGAATTCAAGGGGAATACTGCAAACACGGTCTGGATCAGACTTTTAATCAGTCAAGTGGTAACTTTAATTGACATTGGAATAAAAAACTCTTGACTCTACAGATGTAATAAATGGTTATGAAATTGGGAAACTGTTAAGTTAAGGTGACACTTCATAAAGTAATACTACAAATATGTACAAGTTTTAAATTAAAATTAAAGATTACTGTACAGTTTTAAATATAATTCAACTGCTGAGTATTGGCTCCGTGGTCAGACAATTGGGTCAAAGGTATAAAACTCCAGTGTCGCGGAGGACTTTACAAACATACATGAAACGGACACTAAAAACACCCTGTCTTAGAACCACAATTTGTGGATCACACAAAGTGTCATCATAAAGTTCTGATAATCTGCTATACCCTAATTGTTAAAAAAATGCGTCAGGCACTTTTAGTGTATTCTTTGAGTCTTAGTTTTAAAACTTCACTCTCCTCAGTAGGCCGTTAATTCGTGTTAGGTACAATATTATGCAATGCCGGATTCGGTCAATTATAATGGTGATGATTGTATAATTGGTTTGACGTCAAATGTTTCTTACATCCTTACTGAATATATATTTCTTAATAACAGTTGTTTGTTTACCTAAGGTCGGTAAATAACACAATACTACCCAGTATTGTGTTATTTACTGGGCAATAAATTTATTATAATATTAAATACTGGGTAATTTATTTTTAACTTTAATATCATCATAATGGTTTTTTTGCAGGATCATCTTTTTTGCGGTTTGTCTAAAATTTATATATGTGAAAATGGCAAAATATTTTAGGCACGCTATTTTTACATTTCCCTCTACTCAATTTTATCATTCTATCGTTGTAGTGTATATATAAATAAATAAATAATAATAATATTATTTCTAAATAAATTAAACAGATTTAAAAAAAAAATTGCGTGGTATTTGCCGAGACCCCCCCTCTCTCCAACGTAAGATTAGATGGGATTTGACTCGACCCCCTTCCCCCCTTAAACATCTCACTTATTTTTTGAACCCCCCAACGAAACACGACAGCAAGACATTATTATGAAATAGTATTAAACTTAAATAATGCGGTAATGTATTTAGTTAATGTTTGTTGATATAAGGTATCCGATACCACGATAAATATACGTATCTGTTGGTTGACTCACCAAAAGTAAATCATGTGTCAAATAGTTGAGTAAACTATTGCTTGTATCGTAATATTTTTATGCTGAATATATAAGAATTACAAAATGAATTTGACTGCACGGTTGGCCGAGTGGTGTCAGCGGTCGCCATGCCGCTTGCTACTGCGCCAAGTGTCGTGGGTTCAAATCACACGCGGTACCTACAACACTTTGTGTGATCCACGAATTGTTGTCCCGAGTCTGGATGTTCTTTGTGTCCGTTTCATGTATGTTTGTAAAGTCCCCCACGACACAGGATGTTTATTCCTAATGTGGGAGTTGTCTTTAAAAAAAATAAATATGTAAAATATAAAAGTGGCTATGACGGAGCGACATACCTAGTCATAATTGTGGCTAAGCTCCTTAAATAAAGATTAAAAAAAAGAAAAAAAAAAGATATTTATTGCAATACAAATAGTACTATATATACGAATAATAATATTCGTTCTAATATTATAAATTCGATATAATAGATACTTTGATTCTTGAGAAAGTACATACTCGTAGGATACTTTTTACTGTGATAACAGATATAGGTAGGTACACATGGGTGCAGCCGCGGGCAAAAGCTAGTAATGTAATGAAACTGACGAATGATTTATTTGGTTGTTTGATTTGCTTTCTAGTGAGGCCATTAGTTAACCAACTGGCGGTGGCGTATACTGCTGTGCTTGAGGCCTCGGGTTCGATTCCCGGACGAAATGTTTGTCTGGTCTGGCAAATATTTGTTTAGGAGTTTGGGTGTTTTCTATGTATTATATGTATGTATTTACATCAGTTGTCAAGTATACATAACACAAGCTCTGCTTAGCTTGGGACTAGAGGGCGTTGTGTGTTAGATGTCCGAAATATTTCAATTTATTTAATTTAGCCGTTTTATTGAGCCAATAAACACAGGCATGTTACTATAAATATTTTCTCATCATCATCATAATAATAATTAACAGTGGTTAAGACGTGAAAGCGAAACAGACAGACAAACTGAGTAACTTTCTTTATAATACTAAAGTGGATTATGGACGAGGCGTGGATTTTCTGGAAACTTTAGTGATTAGTGATCTAGATCAGAGCAGGCTAACTAAATATTAGTTCACAAACATTCCGGATAATTTATTTTCAAAGTTTTGGAACAGAGTCCTTCAACATTTTGCGCATGAAATTGACACTGATTTTTTTACAGTCTGTGTGTCCGTCCACACTTTGGACCGATGAAGTCATCTTAATAACAACAAAATATAACCCAGTGTTTGGTCTCGTCTTATGACTCATCTGTTTGGGTTAGTTGCCGCTTATTTATTTGTGTTTCCATGCCATTTTAAAAAACGTAACGAATGTTAACGGTTTTTTTCTCTAAACAACTGAGTTGACAAATGTGCAAAATTGCCTGTGAGCGGTTATTAATGGGAACTAAAGATCGTCTATATTAGGAAACGACGTAGTTGTTTGACGATGATGATTCCCAAAAGGATTGAACTTATACAAACGAGGAGTGAGTCTTGCGTGGGTATAGTAATACCATAATGTGATATGTACTAACGTCTGATGTGTACCAGCTTGTTTCTCTACGCCACCTTTACACACCTTCGGCCCCTTTCAATAAAGCATACCCACAGGTCCCTAGAATCAAAAACCCGAAAGGCAATAAGAAACAAAAACTGAACAAAACTGACAATAAGAACTGAACTAAATTGAAATAAAAAAAGAGTCATCAAAATTGGTGGACCCAGTCGAAAGTTATGAGGTACCAAACATAAAAAAATACAGTTGAATTGTTATCTTCGACTTTTTTAAAGTCGGTTGAAAATGACACAATCTATTGTCGATCTCACAAATATTATAAAAGGTCACAATACCATCACATTACAGTCAACATTAGATGCTAGAGTAGATCATGCGGAACCTTGCGGTGACCTTCTGAAAACTTAGAAACAATTATTTATCAATTGAAAACATAAAGTACGCAAAGCACTTGAATATTCTGAATAAAATATAATTTAGTAAATGTATCATATTGTCACCTTGGATAGTTCTTCGCAAATAAAACCGCAAGTAAACAGTTAGGTGCAAAAACAAGGTCCTGAAGGACGGCAACGATGCTACGATCGCAACGAGTGGTGCTTATTAGGATCATAAGGGTTTACCGTACAACCTCTACTATACTCTCATTAAGTCGTGTATCCTGCCGTAGAGCGAAACTCACTTCTTCTATTAGTCGAAACACGTTTACTGTTCAATAGACCTCCTCAGGTGTTGCGTTCTACCATATGAAACAATTTACAGACTTACTGGCTGGCTCAGCGACCCAAAATGTGTCTTGAACTGACAGTGGAATGCGCCGTTCTTTTCTATTCTGTGCCAGTTCAGACCGTCGAGGACTTTGATCTCTTTCATATTAGATGACTGCCTCGGTGGCGCGAGTGGTAGCGTAAGCGACTGCTGTGCTTGAGGTCTCGGGTTCGATTCCCGGGTCGGACCAAATGTTTGTATGATCTGCAAATATTTGTTTCGAAGTTTGGGTGTTTTCTATGTATAATATGTATGTATTTACAAAAAAAAAGTATATAAGTATTTCTATCAGTCGTTTAGTACCCATAACACAAGCTCTGCTTAGCTTGGGACTAGACGGCGTTGTGTGTTAATAAATTGTCCGAAATATTTATTATTATTATTATATTTGTAGCAACGTTTTCAAGGCAGAGCCACGCTGATTTCAGCACAAATGAGCCAGTTCGACTAGGGCGGTACTATCCTACACAGAAGATAAACCTAAAATGACAGCGTTCGTGCTATCGTGTTTCGTTGGTGAGAGCGAGACCGGAGGCCCAAGCAGAAGCATTTCCATGCTGCATTATTGCACTGTCTGCATTCGCAATGAGCATTTTAGCAGCGGTATGCAGGACGTCCGTTTAATTACAAACTCATAATCCATATTTTATATGTGAAGCAAGGACTTGGTACCCCTTTTTACGAAAATTATGTGAACGGAAGACTATGAAATAGAGCACAATTCAAGTTTATACGTAGAAGGAGTGCAGTAATCTAAAAAAAAATGAACTCGACTATTGACCGAGCATATAAATATGTAAAATTTGTAGACGTCTTGGAGGTGTGTAAAAACATGGGCACGATTAAAAGAAAGTCCCTTTGGCAATAAATATGAGTACCTACTTACTGTGGGAATCTTTGATTATCAATCAATAGATAACATCAAAATAAAAGCTGTTAGAACACTGTAAAGGTACCTTTTTTAATGTTCCACTTAGTAAGTAAAGTGCTTAAACACCTAATACGCTAAAATAGGTACTACCACAGGGGAACTACAATTATTATTTTAATCATTGCATTGTTGCTAGTATTGTTATTTGTCCCACATACAGGCACGTGGTTTATCATAGGTATGACTTGAATAACCTACTCGCAATCACACCTATTAAGCTGAAGAAAATTTAGCTTCTTCTAAAAGTTTGAGATGTGAATTTGTGTATCTATAAACTAACTGGGCAGTTGGTTTAGAAAGGTTAGTGAACCTGATGCCAATGGCAGGAAAAACAGGCGATAATCAAATATAGCTCACTTAGAACCTATAATATTTTATCCGTGGTGCTGCCCGGTTTGAAAAAGATGTCTGCCTATTTCGACTTCATTTCGTCTCCCACTTTTCAAAGGAGGGAAGTGGACTTATTATATTTCCAACTCCTCCAGTTTTCTTCTGAATCAATTCGTTGCGGGTTCCAAGACAGTTTAATGTTTCCTGGGAATTCGCGAGTGTCATAACTCGGTGTGCTTTTGGGTCACTGTTGATGCTGTTGATCCTGGTGTACATGAGTTATTGTGGTGAAACAGCATTGAAAGGTTTACTTAATGTCGATTTTCTAAGTGGATATGGTATTACTCTGGTCGAGTCCTCCTATCCAGACTAGCAGAAGCATGACTCACCTTACGGTAAATTTTAAGCGGTAAGGGAGAATATTTAGAACTAAGCCGTAGGAAAATCAGTAAATCCATACTATACACAGTAAAACACCACTACGTTCATTTAGATCTTATAACTATTCAACGGATTTTATTGCAGTTTTCAGTGTGATTCAAGAGGAAGTTATATGTATATCATAGCTAATGAAATTTAAGAATTTCAAATACTTCCATGCGAAGCCGAGCTGGGTCGCGTAAAATTATAATTTTGAAAGTAACTCTGTGTGTATGTTATGCTTTTATGGCTAAACCACTGCACTAATTTCAGTAAAATTTGGCATTCAGATACTTTGGTTCTCGAAGAAGGTCTTTACCGTGATAACTGACATGGCGGAGCCGCGGACGAAAGCCAGTTACTCAATGAAACAATGCAGATCATTGATAATAAAACACCAAGAAGTCGATTCATATTATGTCTATCTAGAAATCACGTAATATGACGTCACGTAGTACGAACTTAATGTTGTGTCATGAAGGAAGGAAATGCTAAAAACTGCAACGAAAATATAAAAAAAGTCCAACAAAATTTCTCTGTAATGTCATCGGTCATTATGCCAAGAAGTTTATATGAAAATTGAGCATAATACTACTTTGTACGAGGAAAACGTAAAAATGCGTGGTCTGATACGTGTTATTTGTTTTCTTACGAACGCGTGCGCTATCGTGACTCATGGAGTTCTCACGGGGGCGTGCGCCGGCGACGGACCCAGCCTGACGACCCGGCGAGCCCTCGACTAAGTTTATTGCAGATAAGCAATTATTTTGAGTCATCTGTACTTTTCTACCTACGGGTAAAATATCAACAGCCATCAATAGCCTACTGCTAGATAAAATTTCTTCTTAGGTCTTTGCCGTCTTAGGTTTGAGCTCACTTACTTTCCGTAAAGTAAGTGAGCTCAAACCCGTGTTTCTAATTTTTTTTTGTACTACTGTTATCCAGGCTGTCCTGTGTAGATGGTATTGTGATGTGATGTGATGTGATTTGTAGTGTATGTATTTTAAAATACATGCACTACAAATAACAATCTACTTGTACCCGTATATCAGAGAGTATGTTAAGCCGTTGGTCCTGGTTATAATGAATATCTATGGCAATCGCTATTAAGTGAAACCTTCGAATTCTGTTGCCCTCAGGGTTGCGAAGGTCCTATGTGACGCACTCCGTGGAAAAACTGATATTCAGGTAAAATCGGCTGTACTAGTAGCCGACCCCAAATAATCTTGGAATAATAAAGACTAGGATGATAAAGATGAATGTGTATTTAAATAACTATAATATCTAGATATTACTCTTTTTTAAAACTAAGTAAATGTGTAAGACTAAAAGCTACCATTGTATGCAAGCCGTGTAGTATCTAAACTGATTTCCCTGGGATACAATTTTAAATAAGATACATATTTGTAGTACTATGTGGCTCACTGTAAACTCTTATACGAGCGAATTCTTTGTTTCAACGTGCAATATTATTCAAATTGTCGGCCAGATTTTAAGATTTAGTTTTGGAAAATAAAGAGTGTTCATTAAATAATATTTGTTACATTATGCTCAGTCGTTGTGGCATATAAAATTGTCTATAAGTAAACACAAGTGATTTTATCACGTTCATAATTTCAAAGTTAACTTGTTATTTTGTCCTGTTATTACATTTTACATTTTGTAAGGTAGCATAATCAATCTAATTAGTCCAATTGATTTGGACTTAATGTCAGTAAGCACGTTTATGAAAGTGAAATGATTTTATTTCCATAAACAGATTGTCACCATTATTTTTAACTCGCTAAGTTTTAAATAACAGTGACAAATGACATTCCTAAACATGTTATAAAAATTCACAAGTAGAAAATGATAGTGATACCCAGAATTGATTAATAAATAACCTATAATCACTAAATTTATATGTTATAATAGTAAATTTATAAAACTAGTATGTATATAAAATACATAATCCTCTTGTTCTGAATAAAATATCAATTTAAAAGTATAGTTAAATGATTCATACTTTCACTGCCGGGTCTGTTTAATATTTAAATAAATTCATCTGTGGCCGAGCTACCCGTCGGTAATAGTCGGCATATCTCATTCACATTTACTATACATGACTCACTGCACTGCTTACATCAATTCGGTAAGAGTTTGCAATATGAATCACCTGCGCACGAGTTTATCTCACCATCTCTTTCTATTTTCAATAAAGGAACGAGACAGCACAATGCGTGTTTTAAATATTATCGTTCATCATTTTACTGAAAATAAAGTTTAATTTGATATCCAAACAATTTATTGATTCATCATTATGTATTGTTTTATTGTTAGAAGCAATATCTATTGTGAGAAATGTCGATGACCGTTGTGAAGTCAGGAAGTAACGGATTATGTTGCTATTTATTGTAACAAAGCATCACGATAATATTATGAGGAAAAAACCGTTAGTTGACACGTGATCATTGCGGAAAAAGTAGCTACAATAAAAGTCTATCTAATGAGCTCCACGTGTGAGCTTAAATGAATACATACATATGTGGCTAGTGAATAAAATTGATGCACACATCCCACATACGGCCATCACATCCCTACTATACAGACTAATATTGTAGTAACCGGCTCTATCTATCTGTCTAATAACTTTAAGCCTGCAATAAGTATTACATATTATTAAAAACATATATAATTACAGTTAACCTACACAGACACAGAAGAAATAATCGTGGTCATATCGTGTCATACCTTCAAACCTTCAAGAAAAGAGCATACTCCTTCTTAAAAGGTCGGCAACGCACTTGTAATGTCTCTGGTGTTGCGGGTGTCCATGGGCGGCGGCAATCGCTTACCATCAGGCGATAGGCCTGCTCGTTGGCCCGCAATACAATAAAAAAAATGTCCTCGGTGGGAATCACATTCGAAATTACTTTATTGTAAGTTTCAAGTGTTTGTACTAAAAATAAACTCACAAATTATCTATTTAAGTACTTAGATATCTTTATGCGGAAGCAATTGCAGGTAAATCCCTGACATAAAATCAAAGCCAATCATTAAAATCTAATCTTAGCAATTTTATTTTTAGATAGTTTTTTTGTTTAAACAACAATCTACCTATAAAAGAACCGAATAAACAGCTTATGGTTTACGTCATCGATTAGAAAATATTAGGTATGTGCATATTTCCCATAGGGGTAGGCAGAGACAATTGATTTCAATTTACAACGGTCCTGACACACTTCCTTTGCTTCGCCCACATTTGTCAATCGCGGCTTAGCTGCATGCATGTTCGTAAAAGCATTATGTCTACCTTTCAACATTATTATCATCATCATCAACAGTTTTTGGTATTTCAGTGAGTGGACATAGGCCAAAACTTCCTGTCTAGGCCTACTATAACACGCTGCCACTTGCCAAATGGGTTGGTATAGTACAGTATTAGTTTCAAGTTGACTGCACGTTTGGCCTAGTGGTTAAGCGGTCGCCACGCCGTTCTCTACTTCGCCAAGTGTTGTGGGTCCAAATTCCATAAGGAATAACACTTTGTGTGATCCCCAAATTGTTGTTCTAAGTCAGGGTGTTCTTTGTATCGGTTTTATGTGTGTTTGTAAAGTCCCCCGCAGGAATTATTCCTAGTAAGGGAGTCGTCTTTGAAAAAAAAATGATATTTGTCGTACAACTGGGCAAGTTCTTACCCGATATGTGACTGCCTACGTACCTACAAGCATGTTGTTGACCATATTGTATATTTTTTTTTAAAAACTTTAAACACTGCACAACTTGAACTTAAGAGTGAGGATTTTTTTTGAAAATCTTCGCTGTTGTTGAATCTGTTTGTATTTAAGTACGACGGAGCGACTGGCATCGGACTTCCGCAACGTGAACGGAATTCGAACGTTGAATTTGTTGCCAGTATATTTGAGGGCACTGACTTCCCAATAACGATTGATGTTCATGACAACCGGGGCCGACAGATTAACGTATTCTCCAAAGCACGGGCGGGAAACCCGGAATTTGGAAGATGGAGGCTACTTTACCATACCATACTCCAGGCTACTTTAGAATTAGAATTACTTGTGAGAAAACTCAACAGCAGTCTGACCCGGGATTTCAACTCGAGACCTCTTGATCGGCAGTCGCTTACGCTTACCGCTAGACCAACGAGGTAGTTAGTACTTACAAAGTAGAAAAAATATAATGGATCAATAATTTATTTAAAATAAACAATAACCAAACTTAGTAGAAGATTTTTTGTACCAAAATAAACTTATCTACCGGTGTTCCCATCTTAGTAAACAATCCGGTGTGACGTAGTCAGTGTTTGATTATAATATTGAACTTTATTACTTTAACATTAGAGTTTATATTTCAATAAATATTTTTGTAATACTATATCACTAAAATATATAAGGTATGTTTTTGTATAATTCTCAAATACATTTATTTATAAATAAATTAGTCCCCGAATATCAAGTTTTAATACACCTACATTTACATATAAAGGTAAATAACATTAATTAAATACAAGATTGTCCGGTTTATTACCGCTGACAAGGTAAATAAAACACTGACATTATTAATTACACTGACATAATAATTAGGATGTATGTTTAAGGTGTTTTTTTACCCGACCTCGCTGAGCAAGATAGCTACTGATCCGATTTTAATGAATGAGATGTCAATAAATTCGTAATAATGGCCCGAGTGGCATCTTCAATCACCATCAATCAATACATACTAACATATAATAAATCGTAACTGGACCTGTCTGAACATGGAAAATATATTTCAAAAAAATAGTAGGCTTTTATAATAGAATAGAATAGAATAGAATAAACTTTATTGTACACCAATTAAATAAGAGTTTAACAATATAATAAGCATGTACAAATGGCGGCCTTATCGCTGAAAAGCAATTTCTTCCAGGCAACCTTTGGAAGGACAAATCGACTGAAGAAACACTAATTATAGGCAGTTATGGTACAAATAAATAATAATACAAATAATAAAATAAATAATAAAACATTAATAAAAATAACAAAATAATGTACAATATCCACATTATCATAATAAAAATTTCAGAAATGCAAAATAAAATTTAATAATAAAAGTTAAGAGGGCATAAGAAATAAGAAATGTTCCTTGACCATTTTACTAAATATAGGCAGAGATTTAGCACGCTTTATAGCCATTGGCAAAGCATTCCAAAGTCGGACAGCCTGTACAGTGAACGACTTGTCATAAAAACTGGTGCAATGTGTTGGTACTGCCAGTTCCAGAGATTCGGATGACCTCAAAGATCTTGAATGTGTGTCACTGAGGAAGACAAAACGTTCTTTCAAATAAAGTGGAGTGCACGGATGAAATAGAATACCATAAAGCATGGAAAGAATATGAGCATTCCGTCGAAGGCGAATTGGGAGCCCCTTAAGCTGATTGCGATATTCGGATACATGGTCATATTTGCGTAGTCCAAATATGAATCTAATGCAAAAGTTTTGAAGGCGCTCAAGTTTGTCGAGTTGCTCCTCCGTGATATCGAGATAACTGACATCAGCATAGTCGAGTATAGAAAGAAGAAGGGATTGTGCAAGTGCAATTTTTGTAGTCGTTGGGAGAAAATTGCGGAGTCTTCGTAAGGACCCAGCTGACGCAAACAATTTTCGACTAACTTCACGTAGTTGGGGACCCCAAGTTAAGGTGCTATCTATATGAATCCCTAGATTTTTGATACAAGAATTTATAGGTAATGGCGTACCGTTAAAAGTTATGTTCGGTAGTTTAGTCCAGTCTATCCTTGATACCAATCTGGGACTGCCCACAACAATAAGTTGGGTCTTCGACGGATTCACCACAACTCCATAATTATTGCTCCACTTACATATGCGCGCCAGATCGTGACTAATAGTAGAGAAGGCCTCCAGTAATTTATCTAAAGGTGCTTGTGTATAAATTTGAAAATCATCTGCATAAAGGTGGTAGGAAGAGGATAATGATTTAGAGATAGAATTTATAAATATAGTGAAAAGTAAAGGAGATAAAACGCCACCCTGTGGGACACCAGCAGACGTTTTGCACCAGGAAGATAAAGATTCTCCCAGGCGCACACGCTGTCTTCGTCCAAACAGGTAACTCTGAAACCAATCAACCACTGTCGGAGATATGCCGATAGAGCGCAATATGCCCAGGAGGATGTGAAAATCTACACTATTAAAGGCATTGCTAAAGTCCAATAAGGAAAGAACCGTGAGATTTCCGTTCTCCATGCCATACCTGATATCGTCCGTAACATTGATCAACGCACTCACCGTACTATGACCTGTACGAAAACCGGATTGGAAAGGATTTAGGAGTTGATTTCTATTAAGGAATGAATTCAATTGGGTGTGCACAAGACGTTCTAGGACTTTCGAGAGGAAGGGCAATATGGAAATGGGACGATACTCGGAGAAGGAAGTAGGATTGCTCTTTTTAGGTAGTGGAATAATACCTAATTGCTTCTTTCCAAGTCTCGGGGAAAGTATGGGAAATAAGGGAGTCATTTAGGATACGGCATATAGCAGGTAACAATTCTGCAAGAATTGGTAGGATCATGTTACGGCTCACACTGTCACTTCCAACAGCGTTGGAAGATATGGACATAATACACTTCTCAACATCACAAGCAGTTAGTTGATTAAAACGGAACGGTGGGTAATCAGGAGTTGGAAGCGTAGAAAGAAATTGTAAGGTATTTGCCTTACTGGTCTGGTTAAATGAAGACGAAGAAGAGAAGTGTTGGTTAAGCAACTCGATGTCAATATGTTTAGAATCTGCACATAAATGTGACTTACCAACTCCTAATGTTTTGAGAAATTTCCAAATTCATGCTGGGTCTCCGTTCTCGACCGAATTATGAATGTGTAGGCGTTGTGCTTTCCTACAAGCCTTACTGCAGATGTTTCGGAGGGTTATATATTTTTCCCGTTTGTCGTTTTTATCTGTTTGTCTGTATGGATGTGTGCTTATGCACGCTAATCTCAGAAATGTCTAAACCGATTTGAATACGGTTATCACTAAAGTTTTGCGGCTGGCTCCACTTAACATTTAGTGTTTGGTTAATTACAATCGATTTGTAAATAAAAAAGTTATGTCAGTTTGAAAAATCGCCGCGATAACCGACCTTTACGCGGGCGGAGCCGCAGGTAATAGCTTGTTATAAATAAATATAACTCAAGATCGGCTGCACCAACTTTGGATAATTATTTTGTGTTTGTTATTGTTAGCAGAAGGTTTGTACAGCATAAAATTACAAGATCACTTCAAAAGCTTTGTTTTCACTGCCTGTACGAAACTGAAGCGGGCATATTAAATTAATTCGGTTTTAAGAAATTGAGAAAACATTTACGAAAAAAAAATGGCAGTACGAAGTATGTTGGGTCAGCTTGTAAGATATATACATGTTTTCAATAGGTTTTCCGTAGTTGGGTTATAGTATATTTATTATTCTTAGTACTTCAGTTGCAGAGGTCTGATATGGTATCAGCTTTTTTGTAAAGAAGTCAGAGTTCAGCCATGTCGTAGGGTAGTAGATCACCTACACCTAGCCTAGTTTGGAGAAAAAAATTGCATTGAAGAAGGATGAAGTTTGTGGTTCCTTTTCCTTTTATATGCCGCTCAATGTATAGCATCTTTCTGAGATTTTGTGTACTACTAATGTAGGCTTTTTTTTTTATAGAATAGTGGGCAAACGAGCAAACGTATCACCTGATAGTAAGCAATTACCGCCGCCCATGGACACCCGCAACACCGAAGGCGTCACAAGTGCGTTGCCGACCTTTGGGGGATGGGGGGAAGGTTTGGGGTATGGGCCTCCGGTATCCTCACTCACTCGATGAAACACAGCGCAAACGTTATTTCACACCGGTTTTCTGTGAGGCCGTGGTATCACTCCGGTCGAGCCGACCCATTCATGCCGAAGCATAGCTCTCCCACGGTAAAGGCTCAACAAAGTTAGTAATAATACATTAGTAAACATTAGCTTTTCGCTCAACCTTCTAAATAATTACTTGAATATTTGAATGTGTCTGGAATGCACAAGAGAAACTATATTTCAATGATAACTTTTATCACTATTCAAATATTTTTCTCTATGCATATGAGCTCTTTTAAATGTCTAGAGTACTTATAACAATATTATCAATATTAGCACTTCTTGATTTGACAGACACACACACGCACACGTACTTACATATACTTAATTTGTTTGACAGATGCCGTGTGAGTTTAATCCAGTGCAGTGTCAGTTTACGCCGTTGCATAAATTAATGTATTCGTATTTCACAACAAACGACAATTGTGTGCGGGTGTACTGACATCCTATTCCATCCTATCTAAACGAATGGACTATACTTAATATACTCACTTTATTTCCATACTAGCTGACCCACGCAACCTCGTTTACGTCTCTTATTGCCCGTAGTGTAATATTTTCCCCGGTTTTTGTAACATTTTTCATTAGTGCTCTGCTCCTATTGGTCTTATTGTGATGATATATAGCCTATAGCCTTCCTCGATAAATGGACTATCCAACACTAAAATAATTTTTTAATTCGGACCAGTGGTTTCTGAGATTAGCGCGTTCAAACAAACAAACAAAATCTTCAGCTTTATAAGGTTAGTATAGATGCATTGTTTATGTTAGATTAAGTGTAAACAGACATAGGTACTTGTGCTTAGAGATGTCTGCGCCTACGTTTAAGACAGTCGAGAATGAAACCAGATGAAGTGAACACATGAATACTTCTATTTTATTATTTCGCCCAGTTAGTAACACGCTACACTAGATCTTACATTTAGATTCTCTATGTAGGTACACAAATATTTGTATGTTGTCTCTCAATGTTTACTCATGGACTATTTACAGACTTTCCCTATACAAGGTCAATATTACTAGTAAATTTACTACGCAACGTGGACAAAAAGATAAATGAATGTGTTTTTGTAGCGGGACAAAATACGGTTATGAGGAAAATAGTACCTAGTGGTTATATTTATATGATATTTCCTTTTACGTGTACTGTAGGGAATAAAAAAATACCGTATGAAAATCATATCTCGAAAAGGTCAAAAGTAAAACTCCCCATTTTGCCAATTTGTCAGAATTTATTGCATTAGAAGTTATTTAATATCAAAATATTTCAAATATTTAATCCCTTAATAAAACGAATTTGTCAGGGACGCTGACGTAAATAGATTGATCATAGGAAAAGGGGAATGGCACTGTTTACATTACAAATTTGATACAAGTTTTCACAACCTATCGCTAACTATCACACTATCAAGTCAGGAGCCTATTTGCCATCTTAATTGTAAACAAAACACAACACGTTTTATTTACAAACACATTGAACACTCTACGTCACTCATTATAATGACATTTGGCTAACAAAGCAGGTAGTTAGAACGGGCCTGCCCCGCGACGATTTGATCTAATGCTCAGTTTATATAAATATGTATAAAAACCAGACAGCGTAGCGAAGTGGCGCGTGCTAATGTTTGATACGCATTTATAGACACTGCTCTGTGCCTTTTGAGATGTAGCTTTTTATATTCTAAATTCAAATTCAAAATCATTTATTCTTTTAAGACACTAAGTGACATTGGACGTCAAATTGAAGCTACAATTAAAAATCATAGAACGACACAAATGGACGCCACAAGATGTACTGGATTGTCAAGGTAAATATGGCGAAAATACCAAAATCTATTGCCCACTTGTGTCGATCTATAACTTCTAGTTTTCAAAGTGCGTAAGGCCTTATGAGAAGAATATTGGCAAAGTCACTCTTTTTAAAAGTCTGATATTCGGGTACAATAGTGTTAGTATTGCATGAAAGGTTAATAGTATGCAAGCTGTTGTCACCTGAATTTTATGTTTGAAATTTTACAAATCGAACTTAGAGTAGGTATATGCAAATATATGTTCGAATCGAATCGAAAGTCAATCGAGGTGGCAATGGCCATATGTCATTAAACTCACAGTGATTACTATGAATTACTGCCACTGGTTATCCTCGTCGAAGACTATTTCTGCTACTGCTTCTTTATCACCATTAGCAGTGTAATACAACCTAAATTCTCGCGTTATTTCATCAAACAAGATCAGCAGTTAAGTCTCTCAAAGATAATTTCAAACTTTCACATTTATATCGTCAACAGGATGTCATATAGTTCCTTACACAATTTTTGTATAAACTGAGTTCTACGTAAAGCTGGCCCTTGGGATGCTTATGAAACTAGGGTCAGGAATAATGCCACGGCCACCTCTAACGGAACTATCAAAGTCACAATTCTAAACGAAATAGTCTCTATGAAGCATACCTATATAAACATAGATATCATATCTTCTACTGATTTATAGTTAATTTTGAGATTGAGTGTTAGAAAAATAATATAAATTATTAATTGAATTGGTCGTTTCAAAAACCTCATAAGTCATTCAATTAGAATTTTTCAGGAGTCAATAAGCATGTTGGAAAAAAATGTGCCTCACAGGTTTTTGAAATGACCGATTCAATTAGAATTTGTGTTTTGCTTAAGCTGTGTTCTTTAGACCAATAACTCTACCTTGTTTTGAATAAAAACGAACATTACAACATGACTAATTTCTTGCCAGTTCGAGTGTTTAGGATAACTCAATTTTTTTTTAGAATTAGTTACTTAGGTATATTTATTACATTAAAGATAAAATTTTAATTTGTGTGCAATTGTTTCCATTGTTTCTAATGAAAACACACATAGAACAAACGAATACCTACGCACTGAAACATTATGTTATCATATGTCAATTGTTTATCTAAAACCTTTATCAAATTTCAGAAGAAATTTAGATAAATGATACAGATAAACACCATGAACTGGAAAATGATACCTAGAATAGTAAAATTATATTATGTATTTATGATGAAAATGCCTGTGGCATTAAGTCCGCCTTGTGCAACATGTTTGCAGGAAGTTTTAATAAATAAATAAATAAATAAATAAATAATTAAGGTATAAAGGTAAATAATGAAACGATATTTTTTCAGGGGAATAGCTATAGAAATATAAAAATTAACTGTAAATCAATCTGTCGCTGAAATAGAGGACTTACTGTCATTCACGTTCACGTTGAATGAGTGACGCATAGGGGAGTCCCTATCTGACGATTTTAAGAGGCATGCGCTGCGCAAGCGCTTATAAAACAACGCGCTACACGATCTTACTCATTCGCACGCAGCTCGCAGTGAGCAACAGTCGTTAGCTAAACAAATATACATTTAAATTTCAAATTCGTAACTTAAATTCGAATTCAAAAAAGAATTCTAAATTTCTAAGTGAAAAATAATAATAATTTCATCAACAATGAAGAAGTACTCGATCGTCGGTAACAAGAAGAAGGTGACCATGGAATTCAACCCTACACAGCTGAAGGTGGTTGGCAACAACTGCATTGTAAGGGTGTCTGTTAATCAAGGAGAAATTGAAGTGATCGGCAACGATTGCCGTGTTGAAGTGACAGACAATTACGGAGTGATCAATTTAGTCGGCAGCAACAGTTCAGTGACTGTTACCAAGCGCGTGAAAGGAGACAGCGTTCAAATGTTAGGACCTAATTGCCATCTCACCGTGGCTGGCAAAGAGAAGTCTACAGGAGGTTACGAAGCACAAATGTCACCGTTCAGCAAGGATTTGGACGATGTTATTAACTCCATCTTTACATTCGTGATGCGTTGAAGGATAGTTAAAGTGATAAAGGACTTAAGTGCTGTGAATATATCCGCTTTTGTTACGTCTGAGTTCTCCGGTTACGTCGGTACATCAACGGCAGGATGTGGAGTGAACATGTTTTGTAATAAACGCTTTGAATTCAAACCATTTTTTGTCAAGAATTCTGAGCCTGAGCTGTTATTCCCCTGCGCTTTTTCTCACTCTAACTGGTGTAGTGGAAAAGAGATGCGAGATGTTTTAGAAAACCAGAATAGTTGAAGAAACAGTTATTCTTTAACCGATCGCTGTACTATTGGTTTGAACGGGTCAGTTAATAATTGTAATGGTTTGGAAAACATGTTTGGAGTTTTAATGAATAATAAATGTTTACGAGTTACCTTTTTTGTGTATTATATTTTAAACACCTGCTTGCCTTATGTAGATCAAGATAACATCTAAACAAGGACTTAAATTAAGCCAAAATACTCATGAAAAGTAACTAAAGCTTATAAGAACACACAAACACACATATTTATTAACAAACTTTATCACACCACACATCAATAGCATTTCAAAGTCCTTTTTTGGATCGCCTTAGAATGAACGTTTCAACAAATTTTGCAGTATAAAATGTTCGACTTATAAAAAGACAGTACCTGGATGACCGTAGATAATATATAGAATAGAAAAGAATAGACAAATTTTCTAAAAAGGATTTCTAGCTAGATCGATTTATCGCCCCTGAAACGCACTGCATTTCATTAAAATCGTTAGAGACGTTTCGGAGATTCAAATTATATTATAGAAGAGTTTTTCGTATAAAGATATTAGATAGCATGTAAGAAAGTATGAGTTTCAAATGTCAAACATATTGATCTTGAGATAAAATATCACAATGTTCATCAGAGTTCACATACTAGTACAACGAATAAGTTTAATCTTAAATGTAGTTAATGACTAATCATGACGATCCAAGTATGGTTCATTAGGTAAATAACTTTTTCTGCATAAAGATAAACAGCAATGGTAATCGATCATTACAAATGAAATCGATTACGATCAGTAATTACCTATACGAGACAGTCACACACATATTCTACCACAATCACACTACGGGATCAAATGCCAAACTTATCAAAGCTATGGGTATCAGACAACTGTCATCAATACATATATTACACATTTATATGTATAAATACACACATATTTTATATAAAAACACCCAAACTCCGAAACAAATATATGCAGATCAAATTCATTTGATCTAACCCCGCAATCGAAAATTAACCCGATATTTTAAGCACAGCAGTCGCATACACTAACACTACGCCACCTTGGCAGCCGAATATATAATACCGAAGATATATAGAAGAAGATAGAAGCTAGTATCTTTATAAATTGAACACAATAAAATGATCCAGCTGCAAAAGAGTCCTAGTTCGGTGCATGTGACCAAAATAATAAAACAGTTTCTTAAAAATATGGGTACAGGATTTTCATTATGACGTCAGCAAACGAGTTCAATAACCCTTGTCGTATAGACAAAAATTAAGATATTTTTAGCTACAGATCGGTATTAGTTCATAGAAATTAGGTCATTTCTGAGCACGCTTTTAAATAAGTCGCTTTTTAATTAATTGAAATTATTCATTCCCAAACATTCGGAAAGACCTTCAAAAATGAACAAGGATATAAGGTATTAGGGCTGTTATCAGTTTTTTAATAAAGATAATTAAAATAATTCTTGTAAACTTCTGATTTGATTAATTAGTAAGTAATACTTGAAAATAGATTTGTGTAGATACACAAGGTCAAGTGTTAGTAAGCCCTATATAAGGTGATCCTACGATTTCGACGAATTGGTAAAGGTCGGGGGAAGCTGTTAGTGAATTGAACCTTCATAAATAACGAAATGCGTATGTCCATAAAAACAAAATCGCTATCAAAACTTTTTGTTATCTGTGGTTCAATAGTAACGTAGCTTATCTCAAAGAGGCACTTTTAGGGTTGTCTAAACATAAACTACCTAAGTATTTTGTTAGAAGAAAATAACAAGATATAGATAACATATTTTGTGATATCGAATCAAATGCGTTCTATTTTAAATTTAAATAGTTGAATGTGACAATATACTGTTGATACCTAGACAATAATAAAAAAGTAAGGCTTTTTTTTTCTTCTATGGCTACGCACGATTTGTGCATTCAGCCAATGACGAGTTTAATTTTTTTTTAAATAAAGATGACAAATGAGAAAATCTGTTACCTGATGTTACTGCCGTTAGTGGAACCTTACAACTTGAAAGTTACAATATGGTTGCAGGCGGAGTAAGCTCTTTTGTTTAATATTTCAAGTTTTTCAAGTATCTAAATTGACCCATAGCAAGGAAAGACATTATATCATTAATTTTTTAAGCAGTTTTTTACATAATTAGATAATTGTTTATCATGGAAATTAAACTCACATTAACGATACCAGTAATGCGACCTTCGTACAAGTTTAAAGAAATCGTATGTCTAACTTTAACAACCCCTATTAATTCTAAAATATATTAATCATATACATAAAAGTAGGTTTGTTTGTCCATCAGTATTAAGCCATTACGTGACCAATGGCAATTTAACCACCATAGTTAACACATTTACTATAATTACTGTTAACAGCACTGTGACAAATTGTGGGGTGGATATGTGACATGTGGGTAAAGGATATTCTTACTTTAAAAAAATTATAAATATTCTGGAAAATTGTACTAAAAAGTGTAATAATAATAAAATATGATAATAACTTTTATTTGCTCAAATCCACTAATTAGAAATTTATAAACACTGTCATTTAACCACGTTTTCTTGTGCTATAAGTAACAGCTACAATTCGGTAATTGAAATAACTAGAAAAAGAAAAACTAGAGTTTGTAGGCGGAGGAGTTAGAGGCGCTCATAGCCCAGTTACACTCGGTAATTAGAAACAACCACCGGGGTAAGCAACGACGGCACGGTCAGTACCTGGATGGGTGACCGCTGGTGGCATGATACCATCAGCGTTACGTGATTTCTTTTTATTTTTTTTTATGGAATAGTGGGCAAACGAGCAGACGTATCACCTGATGGTAAGCAATTATCGCCGCCCATGGACACCCGCAACACCAAAGGCGTTATAAGTGCGTTGCCGACCTTTGGGGGATGGGAAAGGGGATGGGGGGAGGGGTTGGGGTATGGGCCTCCGGTATCCTCACTCACTCGGTGAAACACAGCGCAAACGCTATTTCACACCGGTTTTCTGTGTGGCCGTGGTATCACTCCGGTCGAGCCGACCCATTCATGCTGAAGCATAGCTCTCCCACGTGATTCGGAGGTCACGTTAAGCAGCCGGTCCCGATGTTTATCATAGGATAACAGTCGTGAAGATTAGTTGGAGACCTTTGGGCGACTTAAAAACATCCAACGGCAAGACACGTAGCCTCAACGTTGTCTTGCCAGTCCCCAACCCGCTGGCCAGTGTGGGGACGTATTTCCTTAACCGTCTCCTGAGAGGAGACCCGAGCTCAGTAGTTGGATATTATGGGTTGTTGATGGTTGATGATTGAGAGTTTGAATATGATATTTAATTTAGAAACACGAATTAAGTGACCAACACACTTTAATAAATCTGACAAGAATTGCTGACACTCGAAGTTCTGACATAAACTAAAGAAAATTTCACATATTACTTTTCTACTCGTATTTATTTTATATAAAGGGTAGTAATGGGTATTTTGATAGTTCAACTACAAGCAATTTATTGCTCCATTCAATATCAGACGGAACATTGGTAAATTAATGAAAATGGCACCTTTTGAATAAAACGATTTTCTATTTATTGAATAGAGCAAACGAGCAGACGTATCGCCTGATGGTAAGCGATTACTGCCGCCCATAGCACCCGCAATACCAGAGGCGTCACAAGTGCGTTGCCGGCCTTTAAATTGGGGGAATGGGAAGGGGGATGGGGAGAGGAGTTGGGGTCCAATATACTCACTCACTCGGTGAAACACACCGCCGACGCTGTTTCACACCGGTTTCTGTGAGGCCGTGGTATCACTCTCGTCGAGCCGGTTCATGCATACAGAAGCGTGGCTCTCCCACGGTAAATAAAACGAATAGGAAAATAGTTTACGAAACTTAATAAACATTTTGTTTCTTAAATTAATTGAATATCGAATATCTATAATTTAATGATAGGTAATATGATGTCATGCAGCAAATATAACATGTTGTTACTGATACCAAACGTCAGTAGCTAGCAGGTTTCTGAGTTTACGGTATACAGAAGATCTATCTCATGATTGGTCATCATTGTGTCATGGAAAAAATGGTATCGTCGAAAGTCACAAAGATTTCACTTTTATGGTTTACTTCAGGCTCTTGAATCCCTTATGAAACACCGTATGGCTTTAGTCAATTCAGGTCCCATATACCACCTTGCGATTTGCTCCCGATAAACTGAAGATCTATGGGAATTTACACTAAAAAGAATAAACATTTTAGAAAAGTAGGATTTGGTGATTTTCTTGAATCTTGTTGATTCAACGGTGTTTCGATGTAAGACTTAATATACGTACAATTTGGCAAGAATATAATCTATTTCGTTAAATATACAAAATCCTAAGAATGTCGTGAGCTGGTACAGATTTAATGTAGATCTGATGATTTCTTTGAAAGCTATGTTAGTACTATATGGTGACACAACATTCTGGATGAAAGCCAATTTATAAGATAATGATTCTTTGTTAGAATAAGTTCATTTCTAGTAATTAAACATTATAAAAGCCGGTCAGTATTACATTCTTATATCAGTAAGATATACCTACTCAGTTTATCTATAGGTAAACATGTGGTACTACTATAGGTAAATTTTCTAAAAATAATTTATAGCTAGATTGATTTGTCGCCTCCGTAACCTTCTGATACTAAATTTTATAAAATCGTTGTAGTTGTTGCCGAGATTCATATTATATATATTTATGTAAAAGATGTTAAATTGGTTCCTGTCCGCTTCAAAACCTCAAAAAGTTCTGCACTGATTGATTGTTTTATGTAATAGCTGCCAAAATGCCTTTACTCTTTCTGTTAAAATGCTAATGGAAAGCATTTGTTAGAAATCAGAAGAAGAAGAAGCGTTCTGTTCACTATCCTCATCGCGATTGTGAACAAAGCATGGTGGCCTAGTGAGATACTTTTTCACAGCCCGCTTAAATGACACGTGATCATAGCGGGAGGTAAACAAAAATTTTGTCAAGAAATATTTTCAAATATAACGCCATTTACGCTTCAAATATGGTTTTAATCTATTATTGGCAACCACAATGTGCCATAGCAGCGCGTTAAGTTAACTGCGAGGGGCTTTTCTTTACTAAAATTGAATTTGATAACTTTAATATTTCGATTAGTTTCCTGTAAGTGATTACAGCGTTTACAAGAAAACTCAAATTTCGCTATTTTTTATTGTTATTTTCATTTCAGTTGTATAGTGGTTTTGGAATTGATTGAATAAAATTAAATTGTTTTGGAAATAGGTATACCAGGTAGGTAGGTAGGCTGTTTTGAACTTAAAATCTCCTTTCTGAGATTTCTATGCACAGCTCCAATTGTTCAAGGCTCCTATCAGCGTGATGATATATAGCCTATAGCCTTCCTCGATAAATATACTATCCAATACTGAAAGAACTTTTCAAATTGCACTAGCGGTTCCTGAAATTAGCGCATTCAAACAAACAAACTCTACAGTTTTATAATCTTAATATATATAAATCTCGTGTCACAATGTTTGTCCTCAATGGACTCCTAAACCACTTAACCGATTATTATAAAATTCGCACACCATGTGCAGTTCGATCCAACTTGAGAGATAGGATAGTTTATATCACAATTTACTAATTGGGAAAAAAATATTTCTTTTGAAGAGAAGCAGACGAAGTTGAGTGGAGACCGCGCCTCGGCAAACGTAGTGTAGGACGTCCACAGGCCAGATGGAGTGATGATTTGCGCAAGACGGCTGGCAGGAGCTGAATGCGAGAAGCCGAGGATCGAATTAAGTGGCGTGCAATTGGAGAGGCCTATGTCCAGCAGTGGACTGCGATAGGCTGATGATGATGATGATGAGACGAAGTTGCATAAGTCAGCTAGTATTAGTATAAAATGAAAATGAGTAGACTTATTTTAAGTATTTCATGTAATGTCTTTTGTTGTATTAGTGGTCCTTTACGTCACTTGGATCTAAACATGTAAAGTAAGACTAAAAATATGGCAAAGTATTCTAAAAAAGACAAGAACTCTAGAATTTTAACCTTTTTTGGTTAACTGACTTACAAGATGTCCTATTTTTCATGAACACATATTTTTCGTGTGCTATCTTTAGCTTTTATTTGTAATTTAATATCGTGAGCAGGGAATCCCCACAGATCTAATGGGCCGGTCACGGTTGAAAGCCAACAATTTAGTCCAGATGGTCAATTGAGGTGAGTACTGTGTGTATGTTTTATATTAGCTCTACGAAATAACTGTAAAGGAATTGCGTAACTACTTGTAAATTGACTATGTCAAATTATGAAGAAATATTTTTCTCGGCATTGGTTTGCGGTACTTTTTCAAAATGAAGGGTATTTTCTGACCAACAGTTTCGCTATTTTACCGACAACCTGAAAATTGTACTTACCTACGATGGTTATTAGTCAGGTATGTCAATATATGTCTAACGGTTATACGTATACATTACCGATCCTGATTGCTATCAGCTTAACTAACTGCCCCCTAACTAGCTAAATTGAATTTTACAAACATACATATAAACCGTGAGAGAGCCACGCTTCGGCATGAATTGGCCGACTCGACCGGAGTAATACCACAGTCTCACAGAAAACCGGTGTGAAATAGCGCTTGCGTTGTGTTTCACCGAGTGAGTGAGGATATCGCAGGCCCATCCACCTCCCCATTCCCCAAAGACTAATGCACTTGCAACGCCTCTGGTGTTGCGGGTGTCCATGTGAGGAGGTAATTGCTTACCATCAGGCGATACGTCTGCTCGTTTGCTTTCTATTCAATAAAAAAAAAACAATAGAAAATTAACAAAATTGTATGGTAACCACGTCTCTCAACGCTAAGTGGTTAAGTTAATGTGGTTAAAACCAAATATTATCCAATTATATAAGAGAATATATTATGCGTTAGCGTTTGTAGAAAGAGGATCGACGTGAAACACTACCAATTTAGTATTAGCGTGATGATATATAGCTTATAACCTTCCTAGATAAATGGACTATCCAACACTGAAAGAATTTTTCAAATCGGACTCAGCGGTTCCTGTGATTAGCGCGTTCAAACAAACAAACTCTTCAGCTTTATATATTAGTATAAATTAATTATTAAGAAAGCAATCCTAAATTTTAGATAATAACAACCAAATAAAAACTAAAAGTTTCTACGACATTTTAGTAACAAAAATATTCCATGATCTTTCAATCGAGTAAATTATTATGATAAGAGCATAGAAGTAAATCGAGAAAAAAATTATGTTTACATCTATCTTCTATCTATAATATAAAAATGAATCGCTCAATGTGTTGGTAAGCGCATAACTCAACAACGCCTGGACCAATTTGGCCAATTATTTTTTTTAAATGTTCGCTGAAGTTCAAGGATGGTTTTTACGGCGAGAAAAAAATCGAATAATGGCCGGAAAAGTCCTAAAAACAGCTCTTTTATTTTAACTATACATACGTTTTCTAACTAAAACGTAAAGTCAATTTGAGCTTTATTGCTATTGTTTAAAGTTCAAATGCCATCATATCTATCAAAACAGTGTGCGTATGTGCGTTGGAGTAGATAATCGTTGGATAGTCCATTTATCGAGAAAGACTATAAGCTATATGTCATCACGCTAATACTAATAGGAGCGGAGCACCAATGAAGAATGTTTCAAAAACGGGGGAAAAAATTCACGTTACGGGCAATAGTCTTCTATTGCCCGTAACGTGAATTTTTGAACGAGGTTGCGTGGGTCAGCTAGTTCATCATAAAGGTCAAATATACTTAACATTTATACATATCATCGTTATCATCATAAGTGATTATTGTTAATAAACAAAGACTATATTATCTACGATTTGTTCTAGAGTTCGAGACCTTAGGGAGCACATTCGCAGCAAGATACATATGGATTTGAATGCTCCATTTGATTTTACTGAATTTGAGCAACCCTTTCGTTGCTTTTCACTGCGGCATGGTGGACTGACGATTTAAAGAGAGTGGCTGGCAGCGGATGGATGCGGACTGCCCAAGACCGGGATAGTTGGCGCTCCTTGGGGAGACCTACTTTCAGCAGTGCACGGCAAATGGTTTAAATGGATCGATTTTGACGGGACTTTCACTTACTTAGGCTACTATTTTTAGACTAGCTTCACTCCGCTATATTTTAGAATTAAAATACACAAAAAAAGAAAAAAAATATGATATGCACCTACTAAAATATATTAGTAATGTAATCAATATTTGTAAAGAAGTGCAATCCTGTATCAGGTTATGTTTATAGTTTTATTTAATACTAGCTAACCCACTCAACTTCGTTTGCGTCTTCTATTGCCCGTAATGTGAAAATTTTCCCCCGGTTTTGAAACATTCTTCATTGGTGCTCCGCTCCTATTAGTATTAGTGGGATGATATATATATATATATATATATATATATATATATATCTTAACATTATAATATATATATATATATATATATATATATATATATATATATATATATATATAGTCTTTTTCGATAAATGGACTATCCAACACTGAAATAATTTTTCAAATCAGACCAGCGGTTCCTGAGATTAGCGCATTCAAACAAACAAACTCTTCAGCTTTATAATATTAGTACCTGTAGATATTTATTTTTAGGTCATGAGGTCGTTATAAACATTTGCATGCCGAAACAAGGAAAAATATGGTATTATCTAAAACAATCAATGTTACACCTGGTACTATCCTATATTCTATGCAAATAAATTTCATTAACTTTAAATTTTATTTCATTTCATTTAAAGAACAACTGTGGGTAACACCGCATGGCTCAGCTAGTATAATAACAATGATACAAGACTTTCTATAGTAAGTACATTTTTGTCAATTTCAAATTTGTTCTACTCTCGACATACACTCACGTTTATAATCAAATTTTTTATGGTTTGAAACCTCAACACAATTAACACTTTCCAGTGTGCTTTCACTATATCAGGTAAATCCCCCGAATCGTCCTACAATTTGGCGACATTCGTTACGCAATTTATGTGATGTAACCTTATGAAATGATAAGCATGTGAGGAAATTACCGCCCACCTTGGGATCCGGATATCCGAGGGTCATTTACAAATAGAGTAGTTCACGTCATCGTGACCTCTATGCAGGGGATTTCTTATTTAATTGCCATTTGATCGGTTTGTCAGAAGAAAATTTAAATGTATTTTAGTGCAGTTGTTTCATTTTGGGGGATATTAAAACAACCGCTTTTTACTAAATGCATTTGTAGTAAAAAGCGGTTATTTTAATATTAAAAACAGACTCTTCAATTTTATTTATTTGTATAGATAGGCAAGTAATTAACATTCCAATACCTTTAAACGAGCTATTCTTGTATATATATATAATATGTATATACATAGAATCTAAATCTGGGAATCGGCTGCAACGATTTTCATGTAATTTAGTATGCTAGTGTGCAGGGGGTTTCAGAATTGATAAATCGATCTCGGTTTAGTTTTAGAAAATTAACCCAAAATGAAACAACTGCACCAAAATACATTTAAATTTTCTCGTATTCACGGTACATATTATACCAAAATATCATTTTTTTAAAACTTTGTTTGTCTGTCTGTTTGTGTCGGCTAATCTCTGGAACGGCTGGACCGATTTTGACGGGACTTCTACTGGAACTTTTTTTAAACTAACTTCGGCCCACGACATTATCAGCGGTACGTCAATAACCACGAGTAACACGGCGGGGTTCAGCAAGTAAAAAATATATATACTATATTTGTTGAATATCAAAGCTCAAAGTAGACCCCGTGTCTTAAGCCGCTACCTAACTATACACACATATATAACACGTTTCGTATCTTGTAACAGAGAGAAGACAGACATAGGTATACTACAATTGATAGGTATAAAAATAAAGATGATCATCAAGAGGCCATAATACGATTCTAAGAAGAGAGCTATTAGGCTCAATAGTATGATTGTTAAAGATAGGAAAAACCTAATTCATTTGAAACCATTTAATCTCATCAATAGCTACTTAAAAAATATTTATTCAAATGTTTTGTCTTTGTTAGTTATAATAATAGTTTGTGTTCGAATCGTTTCTAAAAAAGTACATAGTGTCTACAGTCTACAGTTTCAGAGATTAACTGAAAGAAACAGACAGACATATAGTATTTTTTTTATGTGAGGATTTTCGTATGCATTTAGTAAAAAATTGTTAATTTAAAATTACAAACGTACACTTTAATTTCGTTTATTTGTATTAGATACTTGCTTGTACGCTGATATGGTTTTCAAGTCACGTAGACGTGAACATGGTGTCCAAATACGTCACATCCTCGGGATGTATTCAAATGTTTGAATATATTATTGTAACATTATTTGCATTCGTTTTAACTTTCATTGTATTTTGCGTCTTTGTGTATCAATATGTATGTGTGTGTTATTGTAAAGTAAAAAGTTAACCTCTTCTACTTTACAAGTGAACTTGACATGAGATTTGTACGAGTATACGGAGATCTTCGGTCATTTATGTTGATACTAAAACGGATGATAGTACTCTATTCTATGTAAATTATGTTAAAGTTTTTCGTTTCAATTCGGAGAGATCGTGATACATATACCTACATTATAAAGTACCTTTCGTATTGCATACTATTTAGATCCACTCAGTAACGATGAGTTGAGTGAGCAAATATCACAATTATCTTAATGAATCTGTGGCGACTTCCACATACAGCGCAACAGTTGTTGCGCCATCTATCGGAGATACCCTGAACTACGGAGCAACGTACATCACGAAGAAACCGTCAATCCTGAATCGCGCAGTAGAAATTGTCGCACCGATTATCATGCATCAATTGTTGGGCAGTGACTCGCCAGGCATGATCACCTCGTCTGGTCGGAGGATCCTCCCTTTGTGTTGGAGGGACATGACACCCTGTCCTCCACAAATTGTATGAGCTTCAAAGTAAGCCCTATCTCATAGATTACACTCGTCATACAATTGGGATAGACTGGTTTTGGATGTAATTTATTCATAGTGGATATTATGAGTCCGTCGCAGATTCACACACAGCCAACTTTAACTTATGTAACATCCCAATTGCGTTTATATAAGCGATACAAAATCACGATAGTTATATGGTTGTACTATCATAAATATACTATTATTTTCAAGGTTCTAATTTTATACTCATCTTTATGCTAATAATACGTTGCGATTCACACTTCAATGAAAATGAAATATGTTGATTAAAAAAAGAATTCTAACCGGACTGGTACCTAACAAAAAACATAAAAAAAGATGAACAAAGGCATATTCTATACATAATTATACATGCATATGTATATATGGAGTGTTATATAAATTATGTAAAGGATTAGATAACGATACCAATGTGAAGGTAATCGATGACCGATATGACGTTGCAAGATAAAGGTTAAATAAATTCAACTAGATAACACACGGTAGATCCCCGCTGAAACCATAATATATTTAAGATTAGGGTGGCAAGTAATCAGAGCTGTCACCTGATGATAGAAAGTACTCCTCCAGGTCATTGACACCTTACATAAAAGTCACAGTCATAAAGTACATGGTCGGCCTTTTAAGTGGAAGTGCAGTCTTTTTAGACAGTTTGAAGATCGTATCAGAACGGAAATACCGTAAGCGACAAATCATTGCAAACGTTGGTTGTGTGAACTACGAAGCGAAACTTTTAGAGATTCGTAAAAGGTGGAGTGCTAATTATTCATCGTGGATAGTAATTTTTATAATGAAATTTGAGAAAATTATGAAGAAAATTCGCCAATATGATAGATGTTCAGATTCCTGCTTCCAGCTCCATGATCCATCCAGCTGATACGTAATTTAAATGTAAAAACCCGTAGATTAGGTGCAATATCATTTTATCATTATGGAGTGGTTTATACGAGCAGCTAAAGAGATCGATATACGTGAGATTACACACATTTTTATGGATTTATTTAGCTCTAAATAGATGATATATAGATAAGCAAGGATTTAAATCTCAATAGATAACCAATCTCTTCAAATGAAACAAAATATTATGTATTATTTCAGTTAACTTCACAGTTGACATAGTGTTGTGGGTTCTAATTGTGCAAGCCCTACATGGGACAAAACTTTGTGTGATCAACAAATTGTTGTTCTGAGTCAGGGTGTTCTTGGTGTCCGTTTTATGTATGTCTGTAAAGTCCCTCGCCACACATAATATATTCCAAATGCGAGAGTCGTCTCTATAAAAATAATAAAAGCAGAAGTAGAGGCAGAAGCGATTTAAAAAACAACGTTGAGTTTCCCAGAATTTGGCACTTACGTAATAGGGCTAATAATTGATTGCTCATAGTTGAGGCACTCATAGACCAGTTGCACTCGGTGATTAGAAACAATTATCGAGGGTAAGCAACTACGGCGCGGTCAGTACCTGGAAATGTGACCGCTGGTGGCATGTAACCATGAGGCGTCTCCGTGATTCGAAGGTCACGTTAAGCAGTCAGTCCCGGTTGATATCATAGGATAAACAGTCGTGAAGCTTTGAAGGCCTTTGGACGGTTTAAAACATCCAACAATAAGGATTTAAGTAGCCACAACATTATCTTGCCAGTCCCCAACCCGCACTTGGCCAGCGTGGGGACGTATGGCCTTAACCCTCTCCTGAGATGACCCGAGCCCAGCAGTGGGACGTTATGGGTTGTTGATTATTACTAACCTACGGGGTCTATGGGAATTGGAGGTGGAGATAGAGTATTGTATGGAAAGTTGGTACTTAAAGCGTATGTTCGTTGGTGCTAGCAAATTGTTCTGGATTGTTCTCCTCCTACCTAAAAGGAAGCTCTTTGGAAGGAAAGGGATATCGCTTATACGGATTGGGGAGAATACGCAATGGATATAGGTATTATGGGGCTAGTGTGATGCGCTTTGGGTTTGTATCTATATATATGAAAATGGAACGCCGAAATGTTTGTACGCGCATAACTTCCGATTGACTGAACCAAATTGGATACTTTTTTTTTATATTTGTTTGTAATTGTTAGGACAATGTTTGTATATAAGAAAATTAAGATATACACGGAAAAGTTTTTTTTTTCTCTTGCGACTGTACACTACCTGTGGGAAGCTGAGGCGGTACGACGTTCGCAGGGTTGGCTAGTTTGTTATACAAATGTGTAAATCACAAAAATATCTCAGTCGCTACGGAATTCGATTCCATACGAGAGGTAGAGGAATCGAGTACAATGTAATCAAGTAAAACTTTGCCACTAATAATAAAATGTTTTATAAGAGCTCATAACATAGAAATGTTACAAAATTCCCGTTTTATTTCCTAAAATAATGGTGACAATAGTGACTGTGCACCACTTGTTATGGTGGTTATTAGGTAAATGGGCACAAAACCACTCGAACTCACACGATAACCCATAACTACTTGGTACAATCATGAGCAAAATTATCAAATAATCATTCTATAAAAAAATAACATTAAAACAAATAATATTTTTGAAGTGAAATTTCTTTAGAATCGTTGTGATATCAAACCGGATGCAACGGCAAAAACGACAGGTAAGAGACACAAATACAAAACGTCGCCTGTAATTAGTGAGCCAGAGCGAGAGAGCAAATGTCGGTCTCATTCTTTTGTCGATTTACTGAAGTTCCCTTCTATCGTGTGGGAATCTCACACACACCTTTTTTTTTAAAGTACGGTAAGGTATCTTTTTAAGGTACGTAGGTACATTTTACTTTATTTAAAAAGTATTATATGAATCTTTTTTCAATAAAGTGTGCAAAAATACCGTTATTTAAAAAAAAAAAAGCATTAAAAATTAATTTTTAATGCTTTTTTTTAAATAGGAATGAAATTATTGGAATAAAATCTTTCATTTTCTTTAATTCTTTATCTCCTCTTCGATCTTTTTAATTGTAAAGAATGTGAGATACTTATATTTATTACAATTTAATTTAAACTATAATAGTAAGTTTAATTAGTAAATTCAAACTATGACTATTAAGTAATTTCGTTGCATTTAATTACCAAGTTCAAAAAAATATATGATGAGATACAATTTCTTTAACGAATATTTAAAATTTACAAAAATAAAATAGTGTTTGTGTGTGACTGTACATCTCGTGTATTTGTACAAAGTTGTCCATTTGCAATATGAATTTCATTCATCAGCGAGTAACTGATATAACGATTGAATCGCTTTGTAACAATGACTTATAATTACTTCGTTTTGTAATCCATTTGGATTCAGACCATAATGCCAGTGCCAGGGTGATGGTTGAATTTGATAAGACAGACTTCTAAATTTGAATAATTCAAATTGAATTCTATTTTTAAATTGTGAAAAGTAATAATATATTGACACAACTTTTACATGGCCGTCTGATTTTTAAATAAGGACTATGGTACCTGTGTAACTACTAACACACAATAATATTTTGATACATTGACTGCACTACTAGCTTAGTGGTTTAAGCTGTAGCCACGCCGCTTTCTAATTAGCCAAGTGTTGTGGGTTGGACACAGGACCTGTCTTGAAAAAAAATGTACAAAACTCTCGTGTCACAGTGTTTTTAATGAAACTAAACCGAAACGGCTGGGCTTATATTTATCATTTTGTTTTGTATGATTTGACAATTTTTGAGTATGTAATTGAGTATGTTTGTTGCTCTTTCACGTAAAAACTACTCAATGGATTTTGATGAAACTTTACAATAATATAGTTTATACATCAGAATAACACCTAGACTACAATTTATAAAGATACTAGCTTTGCCTCGCAACGTTGCCCGCGGTTATTGTAGTACCGCGGGTAGCACCGCGGGGTTCTGCTAGTATTTTTATAATTTGAAGTGACAAGACACACCCGATTTATTATGTATACAAATTTTAGAAAACACAATCGTGTTCATCCACTTAACACAGGGTCTGCAGACCAATTTGATTTTTTTCAGGTATTTTGAAATTTGTTAACTTTTGAAACAATATGTATACCTACTTTGTCGTAAACTTATAAATCAGAAAAACGTAAACAAAAGAAGGGATTGTGAATATACATATATTGACCTATTAAAGTACCTACAAAGTATATGCAATAAGAGTTCAATTTTTAATGGTCGTTTGAATTATACAAAATATTAAAGACATTTCGCCAAATACGACCAAATAATTATTTTTACGTACTTACGTACTTTTTAGTCTTTTATTATCTGTACTCTAATATAATTAAAGCTTTATGAGTTGTAATTATTACGGCCTTAGAACGATACTGATCTAAATTAACGAATATATTTTACTGTCAAATTTTTTTAATGAAAATTGTACAAAAAACACTAATACTAACTTAAATAGCTCTAAAATATAAATAAACAAAACAAAAATATAAATTGCAAAATATCAGGTTCCACCGAGATTTGAACTCGGATCGCTGGATTCAGAGTCCAGAGTGCTAACCATTACACCATGGAACCGATGAGTAAGTACGCCAAAATTAGCGATTACATTCAGAGAACTCGCCCACGTATGTTTTGTAGAATAAATAAATAAATAAATAAATAAATATTCCGGACATCTAACACACAACGCCATCTAGTCCCAAGCTAAGCAGAGCTTGTGTTATGGGTACTACACAACTGATATAAATACTTATATACTTTTTTTTTGTAAATACATACATATTATACATAGAAAACACCCAAACTTCGAAACAAATATTTGCAGATCATACAAACATTTGGTCCGACCCGGGAATCGAACCCGAGACCTCAAGCACAGCAGTCGCTTACGCTACCACTCGCGCCACCGAGGCAGTCAATCCCTTTTAAACTTTTACATTTCAATGTTACTTACAGTACAGGTGTTTTGTAATAAATAAATTACCATAAAGTTTATAAATACCACCAGCATTTCATGTTAATACATAATTATTTTTTATTGTGTTATAATTCGACCTTCGATTTAATGGCGTTGGGAATTGATTAAGTTATAAATTAGTTGAAAGCATATTTAGACGGTACAAAGCTTGTTTACTTGTTTATTTTTTTTGTGTTATTGTGAATATGACAGGTTTTGTGTTTTTTACATACTTATCGTTCATCATATCATTATTATTTTCATCAAAGATCAACGATTCATAATCTAACGTTGAGTATTAATGACCTCTGAGTTTACTGTAATCTGAGATTGGACTTATCAAATTCAATTTAGTAGCAAAATTGAGGCGCCTTTTGTTTTTTTTATGGCAACACCGACCCTACCATTGCACTGTATGTTTGATAGAATGGAAAAAGTATGTCACTTTAATCGCTTCATTCTTCGATATTTTTATTATTTTTTTTTAATAATAAATAACAATAATAGCTTGAGATACGTGTAACAGGTGTACGAACGTCCTGGATATCCTACTAAATAGACTTGAAAAGTTATTTGTGGAGTTATTTTCAAGTTCATCCACAAAATTCCTCTCTCGCATTCGCTCGTTAAATCTGTTATTGACTACTTACTACTTAACTACGTACTTGATGATCGAAGTTACATTTTTGGCACCTTTTCGTCAACTAAAAAATCACGATGATATTTCAATCTTTTTTTATGTATGGCCCTGCCAATTGACTTTACTCTGCCTGTTGGAAAGCAAGAGCAGAATCCAAGACCATACTCATTAGAATGCAGACAATGCAATAACAGAGCATGGTGACCCACACTATGGCGGTATAGTGTTGCTTCTGCATCTTTGGGCCTCCGGTCTCGCACTCATCAACGAAACACGACATCACAAACGCTGTCATTTTACTTTGATCTTCTGTGAAATGGTAGTACCGCACCAATCGAGAGTGGCTCTACTATCTACACACATCCTTTAGTAGTTTGAAAAATCTTAAATTATCAATTACACAGATTTTTTTTCAAATTGTTAAATTTGGGTTCGGCAATTTTTCGATGTGTGCACCGCGTGACCCCACAAAAAAGCCCTGTGTATAATACGTGCATATCATATTAGAGGAAATCTGGGTATTTCAAAGGTAAATAAATGACAAGCAGGCACAAAATCAATTAAATCAAATGGAGAACGGACTCATATGGGCAAATAGTGTCCGGCTATAAGTAGTAAATAATAGTTCTAAAACCGAACAGAATGGCGCTAGTGTTACTAACGAGAATGACATGAACCGTAGAGCAACATGGTACTGTTTGTGGCTCTATCTATGGTTCACGGTACATGAATATAGCAGTTATATTGGATATGAAAACGGAATTAAGTTAGCTAGGTAAAAATATTAAATTCATTTAACTGTCCGAAAGTATAACTAACTGCTTTTTATTTAATTTTCGAAAAACCTGTTGACAATTTTCGCACTGTATACAGTTTAATATTATTTAAGACTAGCTGAACCCCGCGGTGCTACCCGCGGTACGATGATAACTGCGGGCAACGCCGCGAGGCGAAGCTATATCTTTATAAATAGTAGCCTATGTGTTATTCTGATGTATAAGCTATATTGTGGTAAAGTTTCATTCAAATCCATTCAGTAGTTTTTACGTGAAAGAGTAACAAACATCCATACATACATACATCCATACTTACAAACTTTCGCGTTTATAATATTAGTAGGATAATGTTTTGCATGTTTTTCTTTCTCTACAATATACTGAGCACAACCTTTGAATTCAGTTCGTCCTCTAGGTTGCGGAGGTCCTGTACCAGTCACTCCGTGTACAAACTGCATTTTAGGTAAATCCGGTGGAAGTAGTAGTCGAGCCCAAATAACCTTGGGAATAATAAAAGCTATTAAGAAGATGATGGTTTCTTCCTCTTTCCTACTCTAACCAGTTGTGGTGCTTTAAAAATGTATCCTTATACCAGCGCCCCCAGTTCAATGCATTATAATTCATACTTAAAGCCGGCCAAGCACGCTACGGTCTACCGTAAATGTTACCTGTGCAGGTCAACGACACGTCAAGGGTACATTCCGGAACGTCCCCATGACGTGCGGTTCTTCGGGTCTTCAGTTCTTTTTGCGATGTCATCGAATGAGGACGATGATGCACTAGCGTGGTACTCTTTGCTTTTGATTTGCCAAAGACATGAATGAGTTCTATATATTTCAATAAAATTCTTCAAGCACTATTTTAATCGAATCTCATGGCGTCATTTTCGCATATTGACTTACGTGAACATTTACGTAAACGACACGACGGCCGTACCGACAGACGTTAGAAAATAACTGTTGCGACCTGCGCAGGCGACGGGAGTACGTGCACACACGCACAGGCACACGGTACGGTGACAAAACCATACGGTGAAGAATTGATTTTCGATCTTGCTCCGGTCGCCTGTGCAATTTAAAAAAACTGCTCAGGTCTATTTCCACACACGCTCCGGCCTACCTGCGCAGGCGCACCTGTTCAGGTAGACCTCTCTTGAGAGACGGTTCTCCTTACCTTTACTCTCCGTATATGGGGAACGAATCTACGCCCACTGATTCAACAATCTACACATACGAGACTTTCGAGTATACTACACTAAGTTTGATAATTAATTAGCTTCGCCCCTCGGCGTTACCCACGGTTGTTGTTGTACCGCGGGTAACACAACGGAGCTCAGTTAGTTTGTATGAATAAACTTGTTTTAAAAGCGGTCGCCTTTACGGTGCCGAACAAAGCGGATCTCAGTGTGGATTTACCATCTTTTGATATCTCATCGCTCGTAACTCAGAAAGTTACGCCATAAAAGTACAATACCTATTGCTTGTGACGTCATTCGGCCACATGCGCGTGAGTCTATCGACCGCAACATACATTTTGAAGGTTTTTAAACATCCTTTTGGGAATTCTATTTGCGAATGTATTTATGCAACTTATGAAAAGGAGGTTTTATATAGAGCTGTTTGTTGTTGTTTTAATCTTATTTTTATTTAATTACAACATTGGTCTACCACAATGGTAATAAATTATTTTGATATGGTGATATGATCCTTTTATGTCTAATACCTACCTTATGTCCAGTGCATAAGGTGGTATACATGGTTCATAGGTATACGGAATTTTTTATGTTCAATTTTCTGTCTGTTTGTCTGTTTGCTCCGGCTAATCTCTGGTACGGCTGGACCGATTTCAACGGGACTTTCACTGATAGTAGCTGATGATATAATGGCGTTACCCGACGTTACGGTACTAACTGCAGGTAACACCACGGCGTTCAGCTAGTTAACAATATAATGAATGCAATTTAAAAAAAAAAATACAATTAACTATCAATTTTCAGAAGTGACACCAAAATTTTAATAAGAAATTAAGATGTAGTAGTAGATCCTTTTTCGTATAATGGAACTACAGTAGAATCCGTTTATTATGACTCCGCCTATTTTGACCAACCGATTATTATGACGAAATTAGACTACAAAGTGATACCACGGCCTCACAGAAAACCGGTGTGAAATAGCGTTTGCGCTGTGTT